>VDFB02270651.1:623403894-623700520 GCA_007258455.2 Sequoia sempervirens
ATCTAGTTATTAGTTGCAATGTGAAGCAATGCTTTAAGTTTGAAAGATGTGCAATGCAATGTAATCAACGTTATGAATATAAACTACAAAATTATAAATTAAAGTTCAAAACATAAAAATGTCAAGTGTTTACAATTAGCCATTATTGATCATTGATCAAACTGAACAGTGTGAACATTTTTCTATGTGGAAGGTAAACAAGAAAATAGTGGTTCAAAAATGAGGAATTTGTCTTCTGCACCAAATGAGAAATATTCACAATATGTGCTAGGAAGGAATAAGTCCATAAGATCGAGTATGCAAGAACCGAGAATTGCAAAATTGGCTTATGTTTGACTTCCAAACACAAATTTTCACACTTTTCGATGTTCCAACATAAGTCAAAAAGTATATGTGTGTAAGTTGTAAAGTATACACTTGAATACATGTAACTCATATCTATTGAACCATTAATTTATAATGCAAATATGGACACCATCAATAAAAAAGATTTGTATTAATCAAATAGCCATGTACGCATGTACATCAATATATGTCAATATAAGTATAAAATATAGTTACAAAAAGCCATATAGGCTTACGAGAATGCCATATAGGCATACAACGTCAAATATATCGAATACAAAATATGTACAAAATTGCCATGTAGGCATACAACAAAGGGCTCTACATTCAAAATTCATTTCTCTCCATGCTTTGGTTCAAATACAATTTTCTTTCCCTTTCCTGGGCGACTCGATGGCGATAAATCTGTCACTCTTTTATGTTGAGGGATGCTCCTGCTGCTCCTATGATTTAGCTCCTGGTGAAGTTTCAACTCAAGCAATAAGAAGTAAAGATACTAATATATAGAAATTACATTATAAAAATTAATATATTTAACAAAATTTAATCACTTTCATGTTCTATCCGGAATGATCATGTTCTCGAGGGAAATATTTGTAATCG
The DNA here is from genome assembly GCA_007258455.2 of Sequoia sempervirens. Classification (NCBI taxonomy): domain Eukaryota; kingdom Viridiplantae; phylum Streptophyta; class Pinopsida; order Cupressales; family Cupressaceae; genus Sequoia; species Sequoia sempervirens. Next base: position 623,404,843 of record VDFB02270651.1, read on the forward strand.
ATGCTCGTGTGCTCTCGAGCCCTCAGATAAACCATCTAAATAGAAATTAAACTATGAATCAATAATGGTTTTATTTTTCACTAGAACTAACATTTATAACAATGAATGTAAATTGAAATTTAGTAATTTCCCTCATACCTCCCCCATCGTGAGCCATCGAGATTCTATTTAGAAACACCAATATCCATTGCCCTTTTGTTACGCTAATGTTTCTATCACCAACATCTGAAATAAATAAACAACAAATTATTCAATCACAAAATAGTTATCGAATTTTAAGTAATGCTTTGAGTTTGAATGATGTGTAATGCAACTTAAGCAACAATATGATTATCAATTTTTTAAAAAGCAATAACCTGGGACAATCACATTGAAAAACAAAAGACCCTTAAGACAAATTTTAAGTGAAAAAGCGTCAAAACAAAATGTAAAATGTGATAAACTAATATGAGAAGAAGAGATGATCAAGTCAAAAGGCTTTGATAGTAGCCAACTGAAGTTAAGTATGACAAATCCAAGTATCACTGTTGTAAGGAATGGAGTAAGAGCTAAATAAAGATACAACGACAATAAAAATGATGGAGCTAACTTTTCAAGGGCCTATTCTTCAAAACCCTTATTAAACGCTTGTCATAGTTTAAGATATGCAATAAATGTTTGACAATGGAATTAACCTTTTGAGGATGACAGTGATTAAATTGAGGTCTCCTTTTACCATGAAAAGATTGAATATTCTTTCTTTGGCCTATCATTATGATTTTTAAGTTTCCTCACTTGAGTTAAATATAATAGTCAAGTGTTTGTACCAAAGATGATAGAGAAAATAATCATGAAAAGGAGAATATGATGGTGATCAATGACAAGTTAGTGGCACATTTGACAATCGAAAGAGTAGAGGAATGCATAGTGAACATCATGGTACAACTTATGATATAAATTAAGCCACATGGTTGATGTGCTTTGAATCCTTGCATCTAAAGGAAATGGATAGTGAACATCATGTGTTACCTTGTTACTACATGAAGGAGGAGGTCCCATCTCCATTTGGTGTAAACAAATTGGAAGTTTGCTAATCATCGGGTGAAGGCTTAAACCCTAGTTTTTGCTCCATTTCATGTTTGAGCTTTGTACGAACAGTGGAAGGCTGGGACCTCAAGAATCTTTGAGTGTTGTCCATGTGAACCAAGAACCTTGGAAAAAGAGTGGGAAGTCCTTTTCAGATTTGTGAGTTCTAACCTGTTTTGTAGGTGAAGGAGACCTAATAGGGGCTCAAGGGCTACTAGCCTTTCAAACCCTAGCTAAAGGATTGGTGAGAGCCATGGGAAGTTGAAGTCTTGGAGGTTGTTCAAACACCTTTGGAGGACAGTTTGAAGCCTTTTAAGACTTATCACTACCCCTGCAAGAGTTGATGGAGTGTTGAGGAAGATCGGGTCTTTAGTGTATAGTGTAAAGGCTAAGGAAGAGTTGTGGCAATGAACCAAGGTGGACTGGTGGTTGAGCTCTGTGATAGAAGAGGGGTTGGTCAGACAAAACAAGGGCACCTAGTCATGAGTAGGGACCTATAGGTTAGATTGGTGAAGCAAAGCACCAAGGAGGTCTTACAAGGAAAGGCCTAGAGCAGGAATCAGTGATTGATTCCTCCAACCCCTCTCCCTATTAGATTGGTATCAGAGCAAGCAAAAGATTTGGGATTGATCTTGTATGTCAGAGAAAGAGTCTAGTGGTTCTAGCATCATGGTGAAAAATGATGAGTTGGCCAAGAGGGTTGAAGAAATAGACGAAGACAATAGGGTATTGAGAGAAAAGTTAGACCAACTTGAGCAAGCACTAAATGTTATGCGGTTTGATGGAAGAATAGCAAAAGAAGAAGAGGTTGCAAAGGAGGATAGAACTTGAACCTCCTAGACCATATTGAAGGAGTGATCCTCTCTTGAAAGCATTGAAGGCTTTGAGTGGAAAAACACTTGAAGGAGTACCCATTATTTAGTGGAAAAAGATGGAGGCCGATTTAGTTATGGATTGGATAGAGGGAATGGAAAACCATTTTGAGTGTGATGGAGTCACCAAGCACAAAAAGGTAAAGGTGGCTAACCAAGACTAAGAGGTTCTACCTTAACTTGGTGGAAGAAATTCATTTAGATAGAGAGGGTAGCTGGAAGGCAAGCAACCTTATCTCTACTTGTAAGGGAATGGTTGCCAAGGGTGAAAGAAGACACCTACCTAAAAGACTATGAAATTCAGTTGCATAAGAGGAGATAGGAGTTTGAGGCAAAGAGATCAGGAGATGAGTTCCTATACTGAGGAGTTTCAAAGACTTTGCATGAGGTCCAATGTCACAGAGGATGAAAGTATCAAGGTGGCAAGGTATCTCAATGGTTTGAAGTGGAACATTCAAGAGAAGATGGTTCTCTTAAGCCCCAAAACAATGCACCAATGTTATCAATTAGCATTAAAGATTGAAGAGAGGAGTAAGAGGAAGCAAGATCAGACTTCTAAGGGAAAAGGCAAAGGAAGAGATCAAAGAGGACAGCATGGTGGCTACCAAGGTAGAGGCAATGACCAAAGAAACCAAGGAGAGTCAAAACTAATTGAGCATGGAGGTGAAACATCTACAAGAGGTGGACATAACCGGGGTAGAGGACATCAAGGAGGTTCAAATAGAGGAAGAGGAGCAGGCAGGCAGGAGCCTTTCCTTGTATGTACCTCCTCTAGGCCTTTCCTTGTAAGACCTCCTTGGTGCTTTGCTTCACCAATCTAACCTATAGGTCCCTACTCATGACTAGGTGCCCCCTCGGGTTTGTCCTGACTAACCCCTCTTCTATCATTCATCAAGATCATACATTGACCTCTTACCCTCCTAAAGTTCGACCACATCCCCTTTACCTCCTATTACAAAACCGACATCCTTGGTCTTCATGGTTCTAATCAGTGATATGGTTATGCAAATGAAAAATGTTATAATCATCTCCTTATCCATCACCGGAAGAATGCATGCTTAATGTTTGATACATGATATCAACTCTCTCTTTGTTTCATGGTTGAATATCAAAATCCAAAGTATGGTGTGAGTTCTAGCTTCATCTTTCTTCCTTCCACCAAATGTTGGTCTTGATCCGCCATGTCCGCTAGCCCATCGGCTTTGTTTTGAAAGCTGAAGTTTCTCTTGAGTCACCGCTGTAGCTCTCTACCTTTCCAACTCTTTCATTGCTACAAATCGCCTTTGGATTTAGTCATTTGTACCACATGGTTGATGTGCTTTGAATCCTTGCATCTAAGGGGTTTAAACCTTAGGGACTTAGATGAGAAAAAGAAGTAATGTTTTTCTTTCCTTTTTATGTGAGGACCTAGTAGTGAGATAAAAGAGGACTGTATAGAAAAATGAAAAAAGAAGACATAAAAATTCATGGACTATACTATATCACCTACATGCTAGCTAACAAGGACATGAATGTAGTAGATTTAGGTATGATAGGGGTATTGCAAGGTATATTTGAGGAATATATAAGAATGAAGAAGAATTCAATGGATCAAATTAGTGTCAAATGTTTTCCTAAAAGATCTCCCACACCCTATTAGGGAATTTAATCATTTCTAAGCATTTTCCACGTCCTATGGGAAAGTTTGAGGAGGTTCCAATAGTTGAGAGTTTAATGAGTACTTATAACTTCTTTCCATGTAATCATGATTAGTTAGAGAACATATAGGGAAACTTGATGAGCTATGCAACAAATGAAGAGAATATAGGTATTTGACCTATCTTAAAGCATCTCCAAGCCGCCTAGGAGATATTGAAGGAGTCTTATTGATAGATAGGTAGAGGATAGAAATTTTATTTTGGTTACATTGACATCATGTAGGACATCCATAGTCTTATTCTTGGTTACGTTGACATCACAAAAATTATATAGGATGGAGTAGAATGTAGCTCTACCTTTGTCAGTTCCATGTTAAATTTTTATTATATATAGCTTGCTAGTGTAGGAATTCTAAGACAAACAATCATGGTATGACCATTCTTAAAAGATTTCAAATAATAACCTAGTGAACCCATATACTCTTATGACTATATATACACAAATTTAGGATTAAACTTAGAATTCATTAACTTTAAGTTCTCTTTATTCTATATTACCCTGAAAGTTTGACCAAATCTATCAAGACTCGTGAGGTGTTTCCTTGAAACCTCCAACAACACCCCTGCTCAACATCCAAAATCACATAATAGTCCACCAGAAAAATGCTATTAACATATGTAATCAATTTATAATTTTTACTAACTTTTACATACCCCAATCGATAGGTGTACCGCAAAAATAAGTAGATTGATCAGGTGTACCTAGGGTCAACACTGCGGACCCTACAATTTTATCAAAATAATAAACCAAATTATTAATCTTGCATTTTACAATTAAAATTTAATAAACTAAATTCAATGAATATGGTTCAATTTTACTCGATCACAATTAGCATACATCATGCTTAATTTCAGTTGCCCTCTCCATCACCATAATAGATGGATCAGGCTACGTAGTAGCATATGGATCCTGTGTAGCACCCTCTTGAGTGCTAGTAGGGTCATACGAACAAGTCGCCCCGCAAGATTGACACACATGGGTTTGAAGGCCACCACTGAAGACTCCCTTGGATGGTGGTGTACAATAGGGCTAGTGTAATGGATGACATCGAGTCAAGGGGATGTGATCACCGCAGTCTCTACATCAAGACTTTGCAACTACCGGCATCGCACCGCCACGAGGCGCCTAGCGCAGAGGTCGCCTCCCTATCGTAGGACTGGCTGCAGACCAGGCCTATCCTGTGCTGACCCCCCACCACTCCCCTGAAACTCCTTCATATCAAAATAATTCAGGATTTGGTTCAATACAAACTCACAATATAATTTCCTAAGAAAATATTGGGGGACTTCACAGTTATTGCACGGTGGGTAATCAAAGACCATATACCATCTGTCATAAAAACGGTTCCTAATCTCTAGGTGGTGGCACCAATGGATAGGAAACCTCTTTGCATTGAGGGTGAGATTTTGATTTGTTCTAGGGTCAGTGAATAGAGAGCACAAATGCCTTTAGTAATCTTTAAATCTTTAACTTGTTTATATGATAATTTATCAAGATAATATGCCCTCGGATGTTTGCCTCCTATTTTGCCATCCGATATTTGTTGGGTAATTGCATCCACATTTTTAACAAATCCTTCAATGAATCTGCTAGATGTATCCTTTCAGAGTTGAAGAATTTTGATCACTCAACCTACTAATAAGATCCTCAACTTCTTTTTATTGTTTTCAATTTCACTCCTCAAATTTTCTTGAGTGCCAGGAGGGTATTGAGAGAATGGTGGGGAGGTTGATTTTGTTGTTGAGGCTGATTTTGTTGAGGCTGATTTGGTTGAGGATTTTCCTCCTCTTGTTGAGGATTTCCTACAAATTAAAAAAAAATCATTCATTTCTAAACTAAAACAAACAAAATCAATTTAAAACAAAAAAATTCATTACAAATACCAAACAAAACTTACCTCTTGCATCTCTTCATCGTCGTGGTGCCATATTTGTGAATAAAATCAAACTCAAGTTGATCAAATATGAAGAAATCACCTCCTCAACAACGCGAGCGCGTAATGCAGGGTTTTTGGCCGCGGGCGGAAATGAAAACCAGTAAAAAGCAAATGAAGAATGTTCACTTTTTTTTTGCTTTTAAAAAGACATAACGTGTTCGCGTTATAACGCGAACACGTTTTGTCTCATTTTTCACTTTTGTGGCCACAAAAGTGCAACCATCTTGGTGCACTTACCCCATTGAACAAGAATGATAGAGTTTGGGGAATTTTTTCATTGTATTGGAAAAAGTAAGAGATATTTTTAAATTAATTATATTAAAAATATCCTTTTTTTTCTATTTTTAAATTGACCATTTACATTCAATGACTTAAAACCATTTATCCATAGAGAACTAGAAGCTACAACCCTAAAAAATCATTTTAATATTAAATGCATTTTGCATTTGCATAAAAATTAAAGTTAGAATATTTTAGGCGTAAACTAATTTACCTAAAGATTTGGAATGATAGAAATATCTAAATTATATTCATATCTATAAAATATATGTTTTTTTAATGAAATATTGTATTATGCAAAAATAAATGCTCTATTTTTATTAAAATATATCTTTAAATTTAATTACAAGAGTAATCAACACTCATCTAAAAAACTTGAATTATAACTTTTGCATTCTATTTAATCCCATCTAACATGTGTATGATTGAAAAGAAAACAATGAATGCAAGAGAAATTTATCTCTATTTTCTCTACATATAAGACTTTGTGGATAAAATCTCATGAATAAAATGGAATATTGATGTAAAGTTAGAATGAAAAAAAAGAAATAAAATGTGTGAGATAATTTAGGAGATTGAATGAACTTGAGTGGACAAGTAAACTTCTTTAAAATAAAAGAAAAATAATTTTTCTTATCATTCTTACACATGTTGGAAGAAAACACCAATTTGTGTTTCTTGTATCTAAGATAAAATGAATATAAAAATGGTCATATAAATCATTTTTGAAAGAAAGGGCATTCAGTTTATTGGCCTCATCTACTTTGAAATGACCTATTTTTAGCTTTTATATTACTTAAATGGTGCCCTTTATGTTTATAACCAATTTGAGAAATTATAATAAGGATTTTGTGTTGTGTTTGTAGCATCATACCCTATGAATTCCACCCTTGAAGTCTTATGATTCCATCTTCTTACTTGTTACATATTTTGTATGCTTAAATTAAAATATAGTGTTATATGGTATAAGAACATGTCCCTAACACATATCTCATACCATTATATCCTTTATTAAATATTGCATATTTTATTCTATTGGATTATCATTCTTTGGTTATGTATAGTATTGGGCCAACATCTTCTCTACTTTTAGGTGCCCTTCTTGAGACCTCAATGACAAGATGCAACCACACAATTTATTGCATACACTTTTTTTCTTATGTATGGTACCACAATGACCTTATTAGCATATGCGGGGTTGGATTTACTCTTGTATTTTGTGATTTAACCCTATGATTTCTTCTTAAACATATAGTGTTGAAATTTTGAGGAGATTGTGATTGATATGGTTGTTGACAACATGAGCATGGGCTTATATATTGTTGTCATTGACGTCAACATTGTGATTTTATATTTACATTTAGGTACAATTAGTTGGTGAAGCATGAGTGAGCATCGAGATGGTAACCCAACATGAAAATATAGATGTTTTACTCCAGTGAAGAACAAATGGATTGATTATTTAGCTAAGTGTTAGAACACAATTTTCAATGTACAGAGCATCAATGCTTTGTTCTGCATTGGTTCACCTTGAGGTATTTTTGTTTGTGGTTATAAGTAAATTTTGGTGTGTATTTTAGGACCTTAAATCCAAGGTTTCATGTATTTATGTCCTCCGATGCAAATGTTATGGTTGACAATATATCTGGTTTGCCAATGACAGTATAATTAATGTAGAGTACCTATTTGGAATGGTTTGCATTCCACCATGAACTAATATTTTGCTATGAAAATTTGAGGGAGTGTTACCAGGTGTTAGATGAGTGTGTATTCTAAGTGGTGTGTGTTTTTGAGGTCTGCATGTTAGTTTGTGGATAATCAATTGGTGTATTTTAGTGTTGTCTCACTAGCGGTACCCACATAATATGTTTGGGGTTGTGCAAAGTTTTAGAGGAAGTATTGATCAATTATGTGGGAGCTATTATAGGTCCATTCCAACATATTTGATGTATTACAATTTTTGAATTAAAGCATGAAGTGTGTATGTTTGATCTTGAGCTGACAAGTTATTATTTTGCATGATACATCTAATTAGGTCGACCTAATTGATGTTGTAAGTTTTTTTGAATGTAATGGGTAAAATGTACGAAATTTTTTGGGGTTGTATAGATGTGATGATATGTGATAAAAAATTTAGAAAATTTATGATATGAATTCCTAAGCAGAGCATGTGAATGTGATGTAAATGCAGAGTTGAGTAGAGTGTTAGAGTAGAGTAATATGAAGTGTGTTGATTTAGTATTTTCATCTCTAGTGGAATTGTGTTTCCTACATATTGTAGATGCATTTGTAGCAGTTCAAAAATTGATAGTGATCCACCCCTATTTTATTTTCTCTTATTCTCTGGATAGTGATTCCACCGAACAATGAGTCCGCCTAGTAGTGAGTCATTTTATAATTTTTTTTGACTTGTTATAATATATTGTGAGATAATCCTCACCATGGTTTTTCCCTTTTTAGGTTTCCATGTTAAAATATAGTGTTTATGTGTTATGTGATTTGATGATTTCTTTCATGGTCTCTTTTATTACTACAAATTGAATATGATGCTTGAAATGAATGTTTAAATGGTTAAGTCCAATTTTAGATAATACTGACTCACCCCCCTTCTAGTATTCTGAGTGTTCAAAAATTGGTATTAGAGCTTGGTTCCTTCATTTGGCTTGATTGATGAGGTAGATCTTGGAGTTGAACATGTAGATACAAGGAAGTATCCTATTCCTCTAGAATAAATTATTCCAAAAGGATTTACTGAAGAAGATTGCATTGTTGATATGGAAGGAGAACTCAAATCTACCTTAGATGATTTGGATAAAGTAAAATCTAAGAACAAAGATATGAAAAAGGATCTTAGTGATGAAGATGAATGTATTAAGATATTAAGAGAAAAATTGAATATTTCTATAGATAGGATCAAAGAACTCAAGCAATCAAATGAGATCATTCCTAGCTTGAAATTGTAGATTGAAGAAAGTAAAAGAGTTGAAGTATAATTAGGACTTAGGGAATATTTATAGAAGGTTATTAATTATTATTAGATATTATCTTATCTTTTGACATTTAATGATTGTGTCCTAAGTTAGTTAATATTAGTTATCTCATGACATAGGATTAAGACACTTGTAATGATCTTGTCTAATCCCATGTCTTGCCTTGGCTATACAACCAAGTGGTCTCATGTGTAAATCAACAATCATATCATCATAATCTATCATTTTCATCCTTTGATACAATAGCATTATTTTCTCATAGATTATCTCTCTTGTGATTTCATGAAGTTCCTCGATCTTGGGTGGCTATAATCTTTAACCAAATAGTGCATGGTGTAGAGCATTATATACCAACTCTTACAAAGAGTTAGCCAAATATGAATGAAAATGAAAAGGCATAGAATATTCAAAAGATACTCACTTATCCATGTGCACACATATTTTTATGATGCCATTACTTGCCTAGTCTAGTCTTTTATGATGATCCCTTGTATCTTAATTGTTAGACATGAAGTTAGAATGCCATCTAAATGGGTAAGAAAAATGCATTTCCAACAAATCAATTTAAATAAAAGTCAATTCAAAATAAATAAAATCATTTGAATGAAGATATAAAAAAAATCAAGAGGAAATAAAATAAAATCAATGTATTCATCTTGATTTTGGCACAATAGCTTCCCTTTATCTCACACAATTACTTTGTGGGATCATTTCTCTTGATGATTCTTCCCCTTCCCCATGATTTCTTCTATTAGCTCTTTAGGTTTAACTTGTGAGTTGAGGATGTCTCTTTTCCCTTTTCTTATATCTAGCATGGACTTAGAAAGTTTTTTTCCTATTTATCAATATCCCTCTATCACCTCATCTCGATATTTCCTAATCAATTTATTTTATTAATTTTTGAAATCCAAGACTATGTATTAAATTGTCCTTTAAATTATGTATAAAAATCCTCATACATTCATTTAAATCTTGTATTTCGTATTTCTATTATATTTTTTCCCTTACATTCCTATTACACCTATTGATCATACCCATTATATACATATAGCCTATGATGGATTATAGTTAGAAAAACTCTTTTACAATATTGGGGCATAATCTTAGGGTGCAATCTTGTGATCTACATGATTTTTAATTCTGACTCGTCAAAAGATTAGAATTACTCATGTGGTTTTGAAAATTTTAGGCTTTCTTAAAACATTTTTGAAAGAATGGTTGTTAAAAATTTAAATCAGTCATTCAAGAGTTGTTAGAAATCTAAATCAATTATTCAACAAAAATTGAAAGAAGAGTAGTTAAAAATCTAAATCAATCATTCAAAAAAAATCAAGAAAAGTTGTTAGAAATCCAAATCAACCATTCAAAAAAATTGAAAGAAGAGTTGTTAAAAATTAAATCAATCATAGTCAATTTTTCTCTTCTTCATTAACATCTTTTCACATTAAAAACTGATTTGCTATTTTTATCTTAACATATAATTGTATTACAATATTTTTAAGAAAATATAAAATTAAACCAAAATTACAATTGATATACAAATTTCACCATTACAATTATATTATAACTAATGTGAAAAGAAGAAAATATGAAGACAAGAGAATAACAAAATTCAAATAGTAAAAATTTAATTTTTTACTGAGCCTTTTCCACTTTTGACAGTAGATTACTCCATTTTTTTTTCATTAGTTTTCCTAATTACATAATATGAATTATATTATTATATATTATATTTTATTAAATGTAAATTCATATATGTATATACATAAGAATTTACGTAACAGAATATAAATTATTAAATCTAAATGTATAATTAGTATAAAATACATTTTAGTAGAGTACAAACTAAGTTATATTATTAAGTATTTTATTGTTATATATCATATTTTATATAATATAAATTATAAAATTTATTTTTAAAATATTATTATAGTTATATTTATTATTACGTATTATATTTTCTAATAGAAATTAATAGCTATACATAATAAATAATATATTATGCATATAATCAATAATTAATTATACTATTTAATATTATATAAGATATATTCTAAAAAAAATTATTACATATAACTATAAAATTAATATAATTATTAATTAATATATTCTAATATAATATAAATTAAATTAAATTCACCATATGAATTGTAGAAAATTCACCACCACTAGCAATTCACCCCACAAAAAAATTACGGCCAAAAATTCATGCAATTATTTTTTTGCATATGGCAGTGAATTTTCAATCGATGAATTGTTGGTAGTGAATTTTCCATCAGAGAATTATTGGTAGTGAATTTGTCATATGCCATGTAATATGTATTGTATATAATACAAATTACATTATATTTGTTATTGTACTGTAATAACAAATAAAATTTAAATTTAAATATAATTAATATATAATATATGTACATATTTTATAATTTGTGTTATAATTAATATATTATATATAATTACCTAAAATATATAAATAATATGTATTTATATAATACAAGTTACATTATAGATAATATATATAATCATGTATAATATTATATCCAATGATAAAAAATATTAAATATAAATTAAAATGTTATATAATTATTAAATAATATATGATTCTATAATACAAATTAAACCAACATATAAATATAATATAATATATAATATATATTTTGTACAATAAAAATTAAATCATGTCTAATATAATTATATTTATTATTACAAACTTATATAGTACAAATTAAATTAACATAAATTAATATATGTTTTTTATAATTAATATATTTTTATAGAGTATAAATTAAATCAACATATAAATATATAATATGTGTCCAATATATTACAAATTAAATCATATATAATATATTTTACATTTATTATTATATTGTTATCAAATATATAAATTATACAATTATTAGTATATATTATATTCTATATTATCTTTCTTATATTATATATATATATATATATTTTATATTTATCTTCTACTTCTAACTATTTGTTCTTATTACAAAGTTTTTGGATTTCTATAAATGAATGCATAATTCATTTGAAACTATCACTTCTCCATTGAAACCTTTGTTGAACAAACATCAATTTTTTAAATAGCCTACCAACTAACCTTATGTATTAAACAAGTATATGAAAAAAAGAATCTTTAATGTACCTTTCACACCTCTTCAGCATACCCATTGCACACCACAGTACGATTGCTAGTAAATATTGCTCTTTTCTCACCCATTTCCATGCAATGCAATGTAGTAACCATTAATATTCACATCCTCTCTCAAGATGGGCAAACCAATGTTTTGGGGGCTCATCTTCCTATTGCCCATGCTCATCGCCTCCTCACAAATTAATTGTCCTCAACCACTTCAAACAAGAGCTACTCAAAGGTATATTTCCCTTTGACCCCCTTACCTAAGAGTATTTAAGCAAGCTTTGGGAGTTCATTACAATTATTGGAGGGAATTTCCTTTTCTTATGTATAACTATTCAAGAAATATTGTCACAGTCATCCATAGATAAATAGGTCAAGAGAGGAGAGTCTAGAACCAAATTCTTAATAAAAACACCATGTGAGAAGAAGAGGATGAATTCTAAAATTTAGGTAGGGAGGAATCCTACATGGTCACTTAAATGGAAATTGAAGGTGGTAAGTCAAAAGTGATCCTTGCATATTATGTATGGATGTGTATAATAGGGTTTGAACGGAACAATCTAGCATTTGAAATATTCAATACTAGAGGGTCAAGCCCAATTAACTTATAAGGAGGAAGAAGAGGGTCTACATCCTAAGGAAGAGGGACAAGACCAAAAATGGTAAGATGGTCTGAAAAGGGTATGTGCAGGATCATGATGGGCCAAAAAGTGGCGATATGATAGGTATGTGTAGGGTATGTGGCTGACGACCTTTCTTTTACCCAAAATTGATGAAACGAAAAGGGTTTTTAAAGGAGATTCTCAACTTTCCACCAATATAAATTATGTTTTACTTTGAATTTAATAAATAATTATTATTCATTTTCTATTTGAATTACAACTAAAGTCTTGATTGATAGGCTGATTAAAAAACATCTATAGCTTTCAAATAGTATCACATTTTTGAATCTAGAACATGTGTCACATTCTATGCTTTGCATATTATAGGATTAAAAAAAAATGAATTTCATGAATTTTTTACCAAATTAAGGTGGTCAAACATACGAGTTTTTATATTTTTTAAAAATTGTAATAAAAGATTCATAATTAATTATTTACTTGGAAACAAATTACAATTAAATATGCATCACATCCAGACATGAGTCATCTAATTATATCTAAAATCTTATAAAAAATAATTATCATTTTATTGTGGTTAGGGTGGTCAGATAGACACCTACTTCTTCTTTTTTCCTTGAAATTTAACTACTACTGCATTGAAATTTCAATTTTTCACCAAATCATTTTTTTTTTTAAAAAAACCTAGTAGTTTAGAAACTACATTCAATTTTCTATAGATTCTATTCTTACATATTTTGAAACAATATAGATAACTTATTCAAATTTTTATGTCAAGTTTCCTAACTCTAATTTTTCTAAATTTTTCACCACTTAAGGGCCTATTTTTTCCATGATGATCCTGCACATACCCAAAAGAATCCTACCATAAGTAAGCTTCCCTAGTAGTCATGTGGAAAAAATGATGATAATTTGTAGCCAAATGACTAGTGACAATATAATGATGACACTAGAATGGAAGAACTTTGTAATCAATGAGCAGAACAAAGGATTATTGTCTACCTATAATATAATATCCATTGGGATACCCTTCAAAAAATCAATATTGATTAAAAATTAAACAAAGTTAATATGGATAAATTCATAGTAGTTGAATCCACCTTTAAAAATTACCGCACCATGTTACCAATAGCTTGTTTAAAGTAAGAAACGCACCAAAAATAGAGTGAAGCTAGTTAATTGGATCTAATCCAACAACATCTTTAGATAGAGTGAAACCAAGGTTCAACAATAAGGGAATATTGACCCCATAACCAAACCCCCCATCCATCACCATATTTCTATAAGAAATTGTATCAAAAACCATAATAAAAACCCCTTACATGGGGTAACTTTTAAGATTCCTTGCAATAAGGGGTTGGTACTTCTCTAAACATGAAAGGTGGAGGTCAAGAAGGCTAAACCAAATGTCATTAAATCTAAAAAACAAGTATTTCTTATCATAATAGATATATTCATCCAATACATCCTACTTATAGACAAAAAGGGAAGTTTGAATGCATGGTAGAGGCAAGATCTTCCTATGGCAAAGATTATCCTCTTGCAATATAATTCATAGCATTCTTGCTAGATATGGTTGCCACATTAACAAAGAAACATGACATCCAAAATATGTGACTCATCTTTCAAAGGGAAACCAAAAATAGTGATATCAAAGAAAAATCCTTAAGAAAGTTAATATTAGAACCTAAAGCACTAATCTTTGCACTAATAGTCCAATAGAGGAAATGAGATCCATAATAAATCCAAAACCAATCTCGTTCACAACATCACTAACCTCTACAAATATCCCCAAACAATGTCCATCCCCATCGCAAATAGGAAAGGGAGAGTGAGGTGTATCCTTTGAGGATTCCATAGGATGTCATAAGAAGAGAAAGATGCTAGAGAGTGGGAGCACCATTGTTAATTATAAAAGTATATAAATATCATTTTTAATATATATCTAAATTATTAAATATACAGATAAGAAAAATTAACAATTTTTTTAGTTGAAAGGCTATTTTATTTGTGATAATTTTAAATAAATTAATGAAAATAAATTATTTATTTGGATTTTTAACAGTAATAAAAATAATAATACAATACATGCAAACAATTATAAAATGATTAAGTCAATATATTTTTTTCCACTCACCAATTGATGTATCATTAAGAGTATGTTTATTATGAAATAATATTAAGACAATGTGAATTTGGTATGAAACCCTTTAAAAATTTATAAATTCTTAATATATTAATCATTTAAGTAAATTTAAACACTTTCAATAATGAATATGGTATTTTCAAAATATAAAAATTATAAATTTGTATGTACATTTTTTTTAAACATGTAGTGTTGGAAGTTTGAGGAGATTGTCATTGATATGGTTGTTGGAAACATGAACATAAGCTTATGTACAATGTTGTCATTGATGTCAACATTGTGATTTGATATCTACATTGAGGTACAATCGGTTGGTGAAGAATGAGTGAGCATGGAGATGGTAACCCAACATGAAGATGCAGATGTTTTGCTCCAATGAAGAACAAATGGATTGATTATTTGGCTATGTTAGAACATAGTTTTTAGTGTATAGAACATCAATGCTTTGGTTTGCTTTGGTTTTGCTTGAGGTATTTTTTTTTATGGTTCTAAGGAAATTTTGGTCTATGTTTGAGGACGTTAAATCCAAGGATTCCCTCCAAGGAAAAATTTATGGTTGATAGTATATTAGGTTTACCAATGACAGTATAATTAGTGCAAAGTACCTATTTGGAATGGTCTGCATCCCATCGTGAAATACTATTTTCCTATGTGGATTTGAGGGAGTCTTAACAGGTTTTAGATGAGTGTGTAGTCTCAATGGTGTGCATTTTGAAGGTTTGCATGTTAGTTTTTGGATAATCAATCGGTATATTTTAGTGTTGTCTCACTAGTAGTGTCGACCTAATATTTTTGGGGCCATGTAGAGTTAAAGGAAGTATTGATCTATTATGTGGGAGCTATTGTAAGTCCATGCCAACCTATTTGATGTGTTATAAGTTTTTAATTAAGCTTCGTGAAGTGTGTATGTTTGATCTTGAGTCGACAAGTTATTATTTTCCATGATACATCTAATTAGGCCAACCTAATTGATGTTGTAGGTGTTTGTGAATGTAATGGGTATAAATGTAAAATCATTTTTGGTGTTGTATAGATGTGATGAGATGTTAGAAGCACTGTAGAAAATGTATGATATGAATTCCTAAGCAAATCATGCAAAAGTGATGTGAATGCAAAGAAAAGTAGAGTGTTAGAGTAGAGTAATATGAAGTGTATTGATTCAGTATTTTGATTTCTATTGGAACTATATTTCTTGCATATTGTAGATGCATTTGTAGTAGTTCAAATCTTGGTAGTGAGCCACCTCTCTCTTCTATTTTTTCTTATTCTCTAGACATTGAGTCCACTAGAGAGTGATTCCACCTAGTAGTGAGCCATTATGTAATTTGTTATGACCGGTTATAATATATTATGAGCTAATCCTCACCTTGGTTTTCCCTTTTTGGGTTTTCCATGTAAAATATGATATTTTTGTGTTATGTTCTTTTATTATTGCTTTCATGGTTTCTTTTCTTACTACAAATTGAATATGATGCTTGAAATGAAGGTTTAAATGGTTAAGTGGTTTTAAAGAATACCGATTCACCCCCCTCTCAATATTTTGGGTGCTCAACAATTAGTATCAGAGCTTGGTTCCTTCATTTGGCTTGATTGTTTAGGTAGATCTTGGAGTTGAACACATGGATACAAGGAAGTATCATATTCCTCTTGAAGAAATTATGCCAAAAGGATTTAATGAAGAATATTGAATTGTTGATATGGAAGAACTTAAATCTACCTTGGATGATTTAGATAAAGGAGAATCTGAGAATAGAGATTTGAAAAAGGATCTTAGTGATGTAGATGAATGTATTAAGATATTGAGAGAAAAACTCAAGAAATCTATAGATAGGATCAAAGAGCTCAAGCAATCAAATGAGATCATTCCAAACCTAAAATTCCAGATTGAAGAAAGTAAGAGTTGAAGTAAACTTAGGTCCAAGGGAATCTTTATAGAAAGTTATTAGTTTTTATTAGATATTATCTTTTGGAATTTAATGATTGTGTCCTAAGTTAGGTAATATTAGTTGTCTCATTACATAGGGTTAAAACACTTGTCATGATCTTGTCTAATCCTATGTTTCACCTTGGCTATATAACCAAGTGGTCTCATGTGTAATCAACAATCATATCATAATCTATCATTTGCATCCTCTAATATGATAATATTATTTTCTCATAGATGATTTCTCTTGTGCTTTCATGAATTTCCTAGCTCTTGGGCAACTATAATCTTTAACCAAATATTGCATGGTGTAGAGCATTATGTACCAACTCTTACAAAGAGTTAGCCTACTATGAACAAAAATGAAAAGGTAGAAAATATTCAAAAGATACTCACTCAACCACATGCACATATATTTTTATGATGCCATTACTTGCCTAGTCTATTCTTTTATGATGATCCCTTGCATCTTAATTGTTAGATATGAGGTTAGAATTAGGTTATAATGTCATCTAAATGGATAATAAAAATGCATTTCGAACAAATCAAATCAAATAAAAGTCAACTCAAAATAAATAAAAATCATTTGCATGAAGACATAAAAGAAAAATCAAGAGCAAAGAAAATAAAATCAATGTATTTATCTTGATTCTAGCACATTACATTCCCTTATCTCATGCAAAATTACTTTATGTGGGATCATTTCTCTTGATGATTCTTCCCCTTCCTCGTGATTTCTTGTATTAGCTCTTTTGGTTGAACCTGTGAGTTGAGGATGCCTCTTTTCCCTTTTCTTATATCTAGCATGGACTTTGAAAGTTTTTGTTAGCATATGACTCTAAGAGATCATTTTTGGATACTTATGTTGTCATTCATGGCAACTACTGTTAGCAGTATGATCTACAAGATCAACATTATTTATACCGACAAGGAAACTAAGACTCTGTAATCTACTGATAGAAAGAATGAAGAACAGGACATTCAGTTGGCAAGTTGATCCGATCACTTTTTCGGATCATTATTTTGTGGTGTGGATCTCCAGGAAATATTTCTTAGCAGTTACACTATCCTCTGATGCATTTTGTGGTATAGTATGAAGTTAGAGTTCGAGTTAAGAGATTCCATAACATGTTTCATGGTTTATTTTTTATTGTGGCTGACATGTTTTATATGGTGTATTGTGGATATATGTGGAATATGTATTTTGCTATTTCCTATGTTTGAAATCTTGGTTTGGGTCCCTACTAAAGTATGTCCAACTTGTGTAGGTACGCATCGATTCTAATTAGTGATTTGAGCCAACATAAGCAAAAATATTATATTTTATTGTGAGGCCAACATACATTGAATTTGTGTTTAGTAGGTATATAAAGGAGATTAGTAAACCATTTTGGAGGTGATATGCAAGTCATGGTAGTAGATATAATGTAATAGTGAAGGAGTATCAAGAAGAGAGTGAAAAGAGCGGATCAAGTGTTTGAGGGCAGAATAGTTTTGGTATGGAGAGAAGTGCAATCTGATTAAGAGATCCAGAATCTTATCGTGAGCTTCAGTGGAACTAAATTCTAGAATTTGTAGATGTTGTTCTCTCAGTTCAATTTTTTTTTGTAATCTTAGTTTTGCTTGTAAGGCAGTGAGCTCTAGGCAATGAGCTCTAGGCAGTGCGCCTGAATGAAAGCACATTCCTCTTCTTTCTATTTTACTTTTAATAGATTAAACATTGTGGATTAATCTCCGCCATGGTTTTTCTCCTCACAGGGTTTCCACACAAAAATTTCTAGTGTTATGGTGTTCATTGATGTGACTGCATGATTTCATCTATTATGTGTTGGAAATGCTATATGAAGTTTAATTATTGTTGTTAATTATATTGGATCTATTTTTTAAATTAAAATCAGTGAACACTAATTCACCCCCCCTCTTAGTGTTTCTAGTGTCCAAATTTTTTTTCCTATTTATTAATATCCCTCCATCCCCTTATCTCAATATTCCCTAATCACTTTATTTCACTAATTTTTGAAATCTAAGACTATGTATTAACTTTTCCTTTAAATTATGTATGAAAAATACTCATACATTCATTTAAATCTTGTATTTCTTATTTTTGTTATATTTTTTCCCTTACATTCCTAGTACACCTATTGATCACACCCCTTATATACATATAGCTTGTGATGGATTATAGTTAGAAAAACTCTTTTACAATATTGAGGCCTAAGCTTAGGGTGCAATCTTGTCATCTACATGATTTTTATTTATTTTTTTGATTAGGGGTAAAATAGGTTTTGATAGGGCCCTGAAACCCATTAAAATTTGATTTTGAAGTGAACCATAACCCAATCCAAGCAAAACAAGTTTGTAAACAAGATAAACTACAAATCAACAATAGCCCAACAATAGCACCTGTAGACGTCTAAATTTGGACACTTAATTTATCCAAATTCATCCCCTTTCGTCTTATTTTCGTTAATTAAGTAATACTGATATTATTTAATTAATAGCTTTAATTTTGCCAAATCCCTAAGGTATTTAATCAATAATACCTTATCTCTTTAATCCTCCTTCCATCAATTGAATTAAATAAATATTCCATTTATTTAATTCCCTTCATGTCACATCCTCCATCATTTTTATCTTATCCTAATCCTTCTTCTAATCTCATCATTAGGATGTGCACATGCCTAATCCTTGATTAGGAGGTGTCACATCCTCCAACTTTTGCAAGTTGGCCTCTAATCTCTCTTAGCCACCTAACCATCCTCTAATCCTTCACTAACTAGCCTAATCAACCTCTCAAGGAATTTTTAATTCCTTTTATCCTTCCAAGGAATATTAAATTCCTTTTTCTCTTCCCCATGTGATCTTTGACTTGTTACATCAAGTCACATGTGAGATCTAACCCTCTTCTAATCTGTCATTAATTAGTCTAATCAAGTACTTGCACAATCCTAATCACTTAATTGAGTCAACCCTATTAAAAATTTTTTTTTTGACAAGGCATCTCCTTCCCCATGTGAATTTTTAATTCACTTTTAATCCCCATGCATTTAAGGAATTTTAATTCCTTCCCCTTTCCCCATGAGAATATTTGAGGAATTTTTAATTCCCCACTTGTCCTCTCGCCACATGGGGACAAGGACCTCCTTTATGAGGAGATCTTGTCCAATCCCAAGGTACTTTGTACCCCCTCCATGTCATGTACCATCCTTCCACCTCATCTCCACTTCATCTTTCTTAAGCCTCTCCCCATGCCACATGTCAAGATGTGAGGGCTTGTGAGTTCTCAACTCACCTTAGCCCTACATCTTGATATTTGTGGCTCAATCTTGGCCATCCATCTCTTCTAAGAATTCTCAAAATTCTTATAAATACCCCCTCTTTTCTCTCATTTTGAAAGAGATCATTTTTGCTAGCCAAACTCTTGCAATTTTATTTCTCAATCTACACTTAGCCATTTTCATGTTTTCATCCACTTGCACTCATCCTCACAACATCATTTAGCTTGCATCTTGTGCCATCCAAGGAGCATACACATCAAATATCGAAGGGCCAACCAAAGGACCGATTCGAGACAAGGTATAATGTTCCATTTGTTGCTTTTTATCTTGTGTTGATTCCAACTTAGACTAATCTTGAGGTGTAGGTTGTTTTGGTGTTTATTTGCACTCTTTTATTTGCTGCTCATTTTATAATGCTTACATTCAACCTATCACATTTTTGGCACGCCCTGTGGGACCCAAAAATGGGTCTTTTTCTTTCATGTTTGCTAATTTTTGCTTTCCCTGCAGAGTGGCGGACCTGTCCCTACAGAGTGGCGGACCTGTCCCTACAGAGTGGCGGACCTGTCCTTACAGAGTGGCGGACTTGACCTTCTGCTCTTTCTTCCCGGGGCCGCTATTTCCACACTATTTGTCCAATTGACTTGGTTCAGAGGCTGTTCTTATTTTTCCGTGCTCTTTCCAACGATATATAACACTTCATACTTTTGAGAAGTTGGCCAAGGCATCTTTTTCTTCTCCGATGGCAGACCTATCCTACCAAAGTGGTAGACCTATCCTACCAAAGTGGCATACTTGTCCTTACAAAGTGGCAAACCTATCCTGCTAGGGTGGCAGATTTGTCCTACTAGGGTGGCGGCCCTGTCCTGCTAGAGTGGCAGACCTGTCCTGCTAGAGTGGCAGACCTGTCCTTACAAAGTGGTAGAACTGTCCTTACAGGGTGGCAGACCTAACCTCCCGAAGGTGAAATTTCAAGTTTTTATCAATTGTCCTTTTGGTAAACTAGGCACATAGTTTAACTAGAGGGGTTAATAAACCTTGTTTGGCATGCTTGTGGAAGGCTATTTGACATATCCAATCCCCTTGCGCCATTTGGCAATCCTGGGTGACGAGAAATCGTAGCTTTCCAAGTCCTTTGAGTCACCCCATTTTTCATTTTCTTAGTGGGACCTGCTTGGGGATTTCATCACCCCAAGGGACGATTCCAACCACGTGTACCAGCGGGGTATATAAAGGGGGGAGAGTGAAAGTTGTACCTCAATCCAACCACATTGTAATTGGCAAAGCGTCGGGATGACGTGAAGAGTTGGTCCGAGCCTTTAGTATCTTGCTAAGGTTCCTGACTCACGCTTGTAACGGGTTGGTGTTCATGGTTTGGGCCTCACGTACCGTGCATATATCGAGGACTCCTTAGCAACCATGTTCATCCTAGAGTAGAAGACTTTGTTGGCCATACCCATTTCTACTAAATCTTAGGGTTGTGCTGTCTAAATTGTCTTTCTCGTGCAAAACCAGTCATTTTTAGTCTAGCCAAATCTATTTATTAGTGTTTGCTATATTTTGGGTCCTTTGCCTTACCCATCCATCAAAAAATCAAGCTTAAACTTATCCTTTGGCGGACCTGTCCTGCTAGAGTGGTGGACTTGTCCTGCTAGAGTGGCAGACCTGTCCTGCTAGAGTGGCGGACCTGTCCTGCCAGAGTGGCAGACCTGTCCTGCTAGAGTGGCAGACCTGTCCTACCAAAGTGGCAGACCTGTCCTTACAGAGTGGCGGACCTGACCATCTGCTCTTTCTTCCCGGGGCCACCATTTCCACATTGTTTATCCGATTGACTCTGTTCAAAGGTAGTTCTTCTCATTTTTTCATGCTCTTTCCAATGATATATACCACTTCATACTTTTGAGAAGTTGGTCGAGGCACCCTTTTCTTCACCATCTGCCTCCTCAAGGGGGGTACACCCTACCATTCTCTCTATTTACTCATTCTGAGTAAACATTCATCCATTTCACACATCCTTTCATCATTTGAAACTCTGGTTCTATCATTCTAATCATCTGTTTACTTGTTCTAAGTAAACGTTCATCCATTTGACATATCCTTTCATCATTCCGAACTGTCGTTCTGTCATTTCGATCATCTGTTTACTTGTTCTGAGTAAACATTCATCCATTTCACATATCCTTTCATCATTCTGAACTCTCGTTTTGTCATTTCGATCATCCGTTTACTCGTTCTGAGTAAACATTTGTCCATTTCACACCTCCTTTCATCATTCCAAACTCTCGTTCTGTCATTTCGATCATTTTTTTACTCATTCTGAGTAAATGTTCATCCATTTAACACATCCTTTAATCATTCTGAACTCTCATTCTGTCATTTTGCTCATCCATTTAACACATCCATTCATCATTCCAAACTCTCATCCTATCATTCTGATCATTTGTTTACTCGTTCCAAGTAATCGTTCATCCGTCCCGATCAACCATTTGCTCATTTTGAGTATTTGTTCATCCATTTCTATCATCCATTTCTCCAATCAAATCATCATTTTCCCCATCAAAATCCCCTGAACTTTGTCTCAGGTTATTATCCAAATTGACCGAAGTGTCTGATCTGATCGTCATCATTAACATCCTCTTAGGATTGTCATCCGTCCTAAGTTAATCATTGTTGGCCCAATCAATTCACCTTCAATCTCAAGGTGGATTCAGTGCTGCAATCATCCATTTATCCTTTAATCCGATCAATCAGTATCCTAAGTCATCTAAGATAATCTCTGAATGGGATTTGTAGTCTCTTTCATCATCCATTAGTCTATCTTATCAATCAATCGATCAATCTTATCCAAACCAATCCAATCGCATCCCTATCCAATCACCTTTGACCCAATCAATCTACTTCCATCTTGAAGCAGATTCGGTGTCGTAATCATCCTTTGATAATCCAATCCAATTGTCAGAATCGATCCCATCCAATCATCCAATCATCCTAATCTCAGTTTTAATCCAATCCTGATCTGAGCTTGTCCTAAATCCCAATTTGGGCTTTACTCCATTTCCATCCAAAATCTTTCATCCATCCTCTTTATCCTTTCACCATCATGAATTCTTATCCTCCATCAATATTGGTCAAGGGAAACCCTAATTACATCAACGATGATAATGAAAGTCTTGTTGATCAAGAGGTATACGACATAGATCCCCTTGACACTATCATTGCTAGTAAGCTTTCTCCACCCACATTCCAAAATCCAATCTCCCCATCGAGTTATCCCATCATGTCTTCATCTATGCCTAATCACACTCCTTATGCTACCTTTGACAAGGGATGTCCATCATATCCATCATATCCTTCATCTACGTCATCCCCTTATCCTAGTTCCGTCACAATCCCCCTATCTTGATCCCCATCCACATCCTCTTATTTCAATCCTCCATCCACATGTCCACCCCAATCCCCATTCCAATCCACTGATCTTCCATCCTGTCCAATGATCCACCGTCCATGTCATCCTATCCTAATTCCCCATGCCCATATCCTTACCTTAATCCTCCATCCAGTCTTAATCTTCCATCTAATCCTAGTCCACTAATCCATAAACCTTCATCCACTCCCACCTCACCATCTCATTCAGCATATTCAGGTTCTCCAGACCCCTAACAAGAGAACATCCCCCCACTCTGCATTCACATTCCATTGTTTCCTTCTTCCATCATCCACATTCCGTTATTGCTTGAACCACTATCCACCTATCATTATTATTACCATTACATCTCTGAATCCACCCCAGTCCCCCATCTCCCTACCATCCACATCCTCTAAATCCCACTAAGTCCATCTTTCATTACCATCACATCCCTTTGAATCTACTAGTCCCCCCATCTCCTACCATCACATCTACCAAATCCATTGAACACCCCACCCCCTACTCACGAGAGCCGTCCAGACCCATTGTGATACCCAAATCCAATCCACTTCTTCCACTCCTCATTATCCATTCCCAAGAATATTTTGAATCCTCCATCCTTCCATCTTCCCCACTTGAAGAGTCCCCCCATGACTCCATTATCATGCCTCCCACACACGATGAGTCATGCCAAGAGCCTAATCCAAAGCATGCCAACATATCCCCTCCTCCAGATCAAGATCCTACCATCCCATCTAGTCTACCGCAAGATCACAGTCCCCCATCCATTCCATTCCATGATCCCCTTGTCATTCAAGATTCTACCACTCCATCTTTGTCTCCATTGCATGAGCTTGCTACTACAAAATCAAATCCTATCATATCCCCTACTCCCTCTCTAGATACAACCCATCCAAATGTTGCTATCCCATCATCTCCTTCTCAGGATCCCCCATCATCGCCTAAAAATACTATCCCCACACCGCTTGCATATCCCCTTGGTACTCTCACATTCTTCAATGGTGGCCTCCTTGCAAAAGAAAAACATAGTATATATACCACCCATCATCCCCCACCTAATAATAGACTTGCATCATGTTTTCAGAATAACAAAAATCCTATCATGGATCGAATGTTGAAAAACATGAACTATCAAGGAAAAGGTCTAGGCCTTCACAAGCAAGGTATTCTAGAGCCCATCCAAGTCAATGAACAAATCTGCATGCAAGGTCTTGGATCTATTTCCCAAGACTCACAATCTAAAGATGTTGGTACAACTTCTAGACGTACTCAACGAGCCTTCTCCAAAAGAACTTTTGGCTCTGCCCATCGCTCCACCAGATCATATGCTACCATCCCTCCTCCTATATCGTATCACCTCAAAACAATCATCCATATTCCTCCTTCATCTACTCCGTCCATTTTGGGTCCTTACATCCCTCCATCCACCATCTCCCATCCTTCATCTACTCTATCCATCTTGGGTCCATATATCCCAAAATCACCTACTCCATCTCATCCTTTTATCCATCCAACGCCTATCCATGTCATCCATCATAAACATCATAATCAGGATCAACAAAGGCACATACCTAAACATCCTCCATCTACACGTAATCCCCACACTCCTACCTCCATTGCTCCACATCATCCATCTTCTCACACCCATCCCATTGCTAGTACAAGCACTTTGGATGCCAGAAGAAAAATGCATCAATCTAAACACTCACATGAATCTAAAGCTTCCCATGTCCCCTCTAAAAGACATGGTAAAGAAAAGAAAAACAAAATCCAAAATCAAAATCAAATCTATAGCTCGCAAAGAGCCACCAAAGCAAAAATCAAAACCATGTGGATCCCATAGAAAAAAGATGCAATGCCATCAAATGAAAAATCTGTAAGAACATCCAAAGTTGCTAATCCAAAAGCTAACCATACCCACCTTTCATCTCCTAAGTCTGTTTTGGGTCCCTATGTCCTGAAATTCACTATTCCATCTCCTCCATTATCCCCACATTCTCCATCCATTAGTCCTCTTATCTTTTCACATCCATCACCACATGTGCCAATGTTGGTCCTGAACTCATCTCCCCATCATGTATCCACCCCATCATTCTATCCATACCATTTCCAACATCCCACTCATTATCCCCCATATCTTCCCCATCAAATCCCTCTCATTCATCCTCTAGCATAATCCATTTATCCTAAGGTTGTACCAACATCCAATAGTCAGTTTAAACATGAGCTCTTAATACCTCGTATGGAACTTGATGCTTGAGTCCTTCATCAATATCCTTATCGCATGTCTTCTAAATCCACTTATTTGCCTCCCTATCCTTATCCATCTCCTTTCGCATGCTATCCAAAAAGTCAAAAAAATCTAAAAAAATAAAAATCAAAAATCAAAAAATAAAATAGTAAAGAGAAATAATTCGTCCAATGGTGAAAACTTGGCAAACAAGCACCTTGGATAAGTACCATGATGAAAACCTGGAAAGCGGGCATCATGTGTAAATCCCCATCTGCACTTGGGGGCAACTTCCTGATTTGCGTCCCCTCCATCCACTTTTGCTTCCAACTATGCACCAGTCTCCATCCTATATATCCTTTTCATTCATCCCCTCCATCCTCCCTATCTTACAAATTTTTCTTGGCATATCTCACTTATCCCCATTCTTCCAACCTCCTTGTGATCTTGGTAACAATTAGGGGCAACCATATAAGTACGCTTTGGACACCTCTTAGCATACATCCCCCTCATCCGCACACTATCCTAATCCTCATTCGCACTCGTCTATCTTCCTTATCCACCCGTCATGCTACCTTCCATCTCCCTTACTTATCCATGCATCCTATCTTCAT
This sequence comes from Sequoia sempervirens, assembly GCA_007258455.2. NCBI lineage: Eukaryota > Viridiplantae > Streptophyta > Pinopsida > Cupressales > Cupressaceae > Sequoia > Sequoia sempervirens. The sequence goes on from VDFB02270651.1 coordinate 623,431,067, forward strand.
CCATCTCACTCTTTCATCTTCCCATCCACTTGTCTTCCATCCTTCATTCCTCCCTGCACATGACATATCTAGAGTGGGGACATCTATCTTCCTTTATGCTATAGTCCTTGGAGACATCATTCATCCTGTCAAATCACTCCCTTCCATTCCCCTATCTCCATCCTCATCCTCTTATCCATCCATCAAAACACTCCCTTTCATATCCCCATCTTTGTCTTCCTACCAATCCCTTATGTCTTCCCATCCTTGTCTTCTTATACATCCAAACATTCCTTTTAAACCTCCTTATCATTCTCCATCCATCATAGCATCTATCTATCTACCTAGCCAATCCCCTCTATTCATCCAATCTCTTCTCCCCCTCCATCCATATCTTTATACCCATCCACCATCACATCCCTGTCTCACTATTCCATCCCTACCTATCTCCCCCATCCTTTTCATCTTCCCATCCTCATCTCCTTCTCCTCATCCCATCTTATAATCCCTTGTCATTGGTATCTAGCTATAGCCTACTATCCCATCATTCATCATCTCATCATTCATCTCTCCATCATATCATCTGCCCACTTCATCTTTGATGATTTGGATAACTATCCCATCCTTGAGCTTTGTCTAGTCACTATCCTCCAATCCAATCCCACAGGTCTATCTTGTCCCATCGTGTTGGTCCAATCATTTTATCCCCTTATCTAGGGTTATCTCATCCTCTTTCATCCATCACTTGTCTTTGGCCTTCTGTTGAACTACGTTGCCCTTGCACTTTCATGTAGGCAAGGTCAATCATTTGATCTGCCCCCGGAGTTCCATCCATCATCGATCTATATTGTCCACTTTTCTCTTGTTCTCTATCCTATCTTGGTCATCCATCGCAATCTCCATCATGGTTTGTCGTTAACCTTTTATCGAACTACGAGGGCTCTGCGCTTCCACGTTGGCAAGGCTAATCTTTGATCGGCCCCCAAGCCCCTAGGTCGCTAGGATGTGTTAGTCTCCTTTCTTGTGTCATGTCTCTTGTGTCATGTATCTCATGTTGCGTCATCAAGCTACACCTTTATCTAGCTGGATCTTAACAAATGAGATTCACTTGTATCATCAAATCCAATTAGTTTTGAATATCCTGCATCATATCAATCTTTTAATTTCGTATCCGTCATTGGTCTCAATAGGATGCATCCTTCCTAACAGACCTCATCAATCCCATCCAACCCCTTGATTGATCCTATGGCAAAGGACGTTTGAAATTGATTGCGATCTTTTGATACTTTTGGCTTTTGTTTATCATTTGAGCTCCCTATCATCACTTGTCATCATTGCCTTGATCCATCATGTCATGGTGTGCTTTGGCTAGTCAACATAGGGGTGTATCTTGATCTTTTCTGTGTTCTCAGTTTTCCCACGTAGTACCCACCAAGATCCCTAAGGTCTTGTGTTATGCTGGGGCATCCTTGTGTGCTTGTGGTTATCCCAATACCTAGCCCGACCAAAGTCACCATGACTTTGGGGTGTTGGGATAACCTTCTTGTTTGTTATGTTTGTTTTATGCATTAGACACTAATCCGCCTTGGTTCTTCATACCTTGGCATCTTGTGTTTTATGCTATAGCAAAAATTAGTGCTCCGATGATGGCAAATTGCATTTGGATTGCATTTCATCTTCATCCTCTCATCTATCAAAATCCCCCCCATCCATTCATCCTTCATCACACTCCCCTCCCAATCTTCCATCCCATCGCATCATCTTCTTCAACTCCCCTTGCATCATCTCATCCATTTCAAGAGCACATCCATGTTCTCTTGAACCCGCATGTCCTCTTGAGGGGGCATCCTTTATCCCTAACTTTCATCTTTACCCCCATCATCTTCCTCCCTAGTCACTTCTTTGAATGACTGGGGCATCTTTCCCAATCTAACCATCTTCTTCTAGGTTGTATGTTTTAATATTCTTTGAAATGATGCTACTTCATAACACCATCTCAAAGAGGGGCAAAATGTAGATGTCTAAATTTGGACACTTAATTTATCCAAATTCATCCCCTTTCGTCTTATTTTCGTTAATTAAGTAATATTGATATTATTTAATTAATAACTTTAATTTTGCCAAATCCCTAAGGTATTTAATCAATAATACCTTATCTCTTTAATCCTCCTTACATCAATTAAATTAAATAAATATTCCATTTATTTAATTCCCTTCATGTCACATCCTCCATCATTTTTATCTTATCATAATCCTTCTTCTAATCTCATCATTAGGATGTGCACATGCCTAATCTTTGATTAGGAGGTGTCACATCCTCCAACTCTTGCAAGTTGGCCTCTAATCTCTCTTAGCCACCTAACCATCCTCTAATCCTTCACTAACTAGCCTAATCAACCTCTGAAGGAATTTTTAATTCCTTTTATCCTTCCAAGGAATATTAAATTCCTTTTTCTCTTCCCCATGTGATCTTTGACTTGTTACATCAAGTCACATGTGAGATCTAACCCTCTTCTAATCTATCATTAATTAGTCTAATCAAGTACTTGCACAATCCTAATCACTTAATTGAGTCAACCCTATTAAATGTTTTTCTTTTTTGACAAGGCATCTCCCTTCCCCATGTGAATTTTTAATTCACTTTTTAATCCCCCAATGCATTTAAGGAATTTTAAATTCCTTCCCTCTTCCCCATGAGAATATTTGAGGAATTTTTAATTCCCCACTTGTCCTCTCTCTCACATGGGGACAAGGACCTCCTTTATGAGGAGATCTTGTCCAATCCCAAGGTACTTTGTTACCCCCTCCATGTGATGTACCATCTTTCCACCTCATCTCCACTTCATCTTTCTTAAGCCTCTCCCCATGCCACATGTCAAGATGTGAGGGCTTGTGAGTTCTCAACTCACCTTAGCCCTACATCTTGATATTTGGTGGCTCGATCTTGGCCATCCATCTCTTCTAGGAATTCTCAAAATTCCTATAAATACCCCCTCTTTTCTCTCATTTTGAAGGAGATCATTTTTGCTAGCCAAACTCTTGCAATTTTATTTCTCAATCTACACTTAGCCATTTTCATGTTTTCATCCAATTGCACTCATCCTCACAACATCATTTAGCTTGCATCTTGTGCCATCCAAGGAGCATACACATCAAATATCGAAGGGCCAACCAAAGGATTGATTCGAGACAAGGTATAATGTTCTATTTGTATCTTTTTATCTTTTGTTGATTCCAACTTAGGCTAATCTTGAGGTGTAGGTTGTTTTAGTGTTTATTTGCACTCTTTTATTTGTTGCTCGTTTTCTAACGCTTACATTCGACCTATCACAACACCAAACAATCATAGAAACAAGACTACACAAGCTACATTAGAAAAGATGACAAGGGATTGAGGTCCCTTGACAACCAGGAATAATTTAGGACCTGGAACCCTTAGTTAAATAAAGAACCCACAGGTGCATCAGTGAAACATTAGCAAACCAACCGCTCAGAGAAGAAACCCCTGAGCCAAGAAAAATAGTCATCTTAATAGGGTTAAACACCATCAACCCCTAAATAAAAACACCAACAAATCCCTAATCTAACCTCAATAGGGGAGTTAGAGAGCACAATGGTACACTAGAGCACATCAACATTCTTGTAGCAGTACCTCACCAATGCCAACCCCACCTCCACCTCAATAGGAGGGAGCTCCTCTCTATAAGAGCCCCAACCTACAAATCCTTCACTCTTCTACCCACACAAGCACCACCTTGATAGGTCCAAGTAGAAGAGAAAAGAACTCCCCACCAAAACTACAACAACCACCTTCACTTGAATAGAAGAGGGCTCCACCTCAATGGGAGTAGTCTCCACCTCCAAAGAAGACACCAGATGTAGATCTAGAGAGAACAATAACTTCATATGGGAGAAGAAACACAACCTCCATAGGCATAGCCAAGTACTAGACCAAGAAAAACATAGAATATGCCTTAGCCAACATAAAAAGAAGAGTGAGAGCCTTTAGAATAAAACTTTGTAATAACCACTCAGTCCATAAATGATCCTCAATCACCAACACAAAATCAATCTTCACCACAAAAGAAGAAATAAGTAGAGGAACCTAGGGGATAGCCTGCACATCAAAAACAACTCCAACCATTAGCTCACTAGGCATCAGAAAACCCACAAATAGCTCCAATCTTTGGGTTTGCGAGAAAAAAAAAAAGCTTAACCCAACCCACAAGGGAAAAAGAGACAACAAAGAACCAAGCCCAACAAGTTGTATAAGAACATTACACAACCCCACTCGAAAGGATAGCTCAAACTGTAGTTCTACCAACAACAAACCCTTGAGGCCCAAAAATAGAGAGGACTCAAGACCATTTGGAAAAAAAACCCCAAGAAGAAACCAAAGAACAAGACCCAGAGCCCACAACAAACAAGGAACCATAACCAAAAAGAGTAGAACCAAATGACAGCTAGGAGGGCGAACTAGAGCTTCCAAAATCCAAGAGAGCATAAAGAAGCAAGAGGGAGTCAAGCAGAAAGGAGCCAACGAACATACCAATAGAATAAGAACCCAAGCCACTCTAACACACCAGTTAGAGCTAGAAATAGGCAAATCTAAAGGCAAACCAACCACTAAGACCCCAAAGAAAACAAATGAACACTTCAACAGGAATAGAAAAAAAGAGACCCACCAAGCCACTAGAGGAAACTCCCATGGACCAAGAGGAACCAAAGAAGCTGGAAGAATATAACAATCTAACATAGGCAACAAAATGAAGGCAACGCATGAGAAGACACCCACACAACATAGACAAGACTTGGAGGACTATAAACTAGACCAACCATCCACCTCAAACACGATCTAATCAAAAGGATCCACAAAAAAAGGATCTCACAATCTGAAGCACCAAAGGAGGCTTAGAAAGCAGATCCATGAATGCAAAAGAGCCATTCGAGGTAGAAGGATCTGCAAGATAGAAAAGAATGCATAACATCTTAAAAAGGGGAACAAAAAATGCCCTCCAGCTCGCAAGAACCAAGCTCCAGCCAACAAGGAAAGCATGAAGACCACTGCACAATCCAACAGTTGCATCATCGTTGTCTTCAGAGGCACCATCATCCTCTCCATCATTGGATTTCAAACCTCCAACGCTCTCTCCATTGTTTTTAAATTTTTCGTTACTTAAAGAAGGTATCATTAATATTATATTTATTATTAAATAAGTTAATTAACATTAATTTTATCATGAAATATGAATAAATTGACATGTAAATGATTCAATTTTTAAGGGTTCATGTCATTAAATATGATATATTACATAAAGTGATTTAAACTTGACATAAAATCATGCATTGAATTTTTTTAATATATTGATTGTTTAAATAAATTTCAACACTATCAATAACAAATATGATGACTTCTTTAAGTATAAAACTTACAAACTATAGGTATATTTTTTAAATACTATTAAATTAATAGAAATGTTTTCTTTTTTGAATTATAGAGTCTCATATACATTATTCATTGAATCCTAAAGATTTGTGTTTCCTTAAACAGAGGGAATTATTAAACAAAAATAGTTTTCCCTAAAACATAAAAAATTATTAAAAACATTAGTTATCTTTAAAATTTTTATTTTTTTTGAAAAAAGGGGGTAAAAACTTTATTGAAACTCAGAAAAAAGATTACAAGCAAATCTCAGAACAATAGCTCTGAGAGAAAAGAAAAAGAACAAAAGAAGAGCAAGAGCACCGGTCAACCAACTCCACAACCATCCATATCCTTGGTCAAGATCCTCCTCAGATCCAAACAATAATCCTGGGGAAGATGTCTCCATTCCTCAACCCTCCAAACATCAACATGATCTGAAGCCCACTTCGCCAAACAATTAGCAGCCCTATTCCACTCACGTGGAATGTGGACAAAGGACACCATATCCATCGTAGAACTAATTTTCAAAATTTGTTGAACAACTAGAGCCAGCTGCCAATTAACATCCTTCACCTTATGTTCAATCAACAAACACAATAACCTAAGAGTCAGATTCATAAATAACCTTACACCAACCTAGAGCGTAGGCACGCTCTAGAGCATAGACAATCGCCAATCCCTCCATAAAGTTATTAGCCTGCCAACCTTTATAAATAGAAAAGAAGAAGATGACTTCACCTAAATAGTCTCTACCCACGCCACCAATCCCAACTGATCCAGGATTACCTTGGGAAGAGCCATCTGTGTTAATCTTCAAGATATCCTCAGGAGGAGGCATCCATCTACCCATCCTTTGAACTTTCTTTTTCGCATGTCTACCCCTTCTGACACAAGTAGAGGTAGGAGACAAACCTTGAAAACCCATTTTGTCAATAATTTCAGCATCCCCTCTATCAAGCGAGAACATCACCTCACATTTAGCTTCCATAGTCTCCTGGATCATTCCCAAAATTCTATGCCAAACTTGTTGGATTCCTAACCTTTCCCCATGAAAAATCCTACGATTTCACTCTAGCCAAATCTACCAAAGAATAAAGGTAGGTCCAATGCACCAAACAATCTCAAGAAAAGGAGTCAAAGTAGGGGGCTTACCCATACTTCTCTAGAATTCCACCAGGGATGAAGCATGAACACAAGGGTGTTTCCAAACACCCCACCAAAGGTGCCAGAGCTGCAAGGAGAAAGAACATCTGAAGAACAAATGTGAAGAGTCCTCCTTAGTAGCACCACACAAAACACATAAGGAAGGACCATGAAATCCATGCTTCTGAATATTGTCCCAAGTCAAACACCTATTCCAGGCCAAAGTCCACACAAAGCAATTATGTTTTGGCCAAGAGAACTTATTCCACACATACTTCCACCAATGGACCTCTTCTCCATTCAATCTGTGAGCCATCAATTCTTGATATCCACTAGCCATAGAAGAAATGCCTTTAGGATTAGGGCACCAAGCAAGAACATCTTTGTCCTTGAGGGAACTACAGTGTCTACCTGATAAAATAGTATGAAGTTCAGAACAATCTTCCTCCAAACCAACCATCGGCCATTCACGCGGGGACTTCCAGCTAGCAACCTCCAGCTGACTACAAGGGTGAAAAGATTTAAAATCACTCACCCTTGACCAACCAGCCTCCAAGAAGTGCTGACAGAGAGCCAATAAATTAGGAAACTGAGAGATAATGGGAGGAAAACCATCCCAAGAGTCAGACCAAAAGAGAGCATTAGTTCCCTTCTTACAAATCCAAAATAGTCCCTCCTTAATCAAAGTAGCCCCTTTCTTGAGAGTCCCCCAAATCGCTGATCCACTTCCCACTAGAGGATAATGGGGAACCTCCCCCTTTGGGATGCCAGGAAGATACTTAAGAAGTAGAATTTTAGCCCATAGTTGATCTTGCTCCACACACCATCTCCAATAAAGTTTTGCAGCCAATGCCATCCCAGATAAAATTGAATGCCTCAAACCTAGACCACCCAACTATTTAGGGGAGCACACAATATCCCATCTAACCAGGCTCCATTTAGAAGAAGACAAGTTTCTAGCCCATAAAAATTGCCTTGCCAAGGAATCCAATTCCTTAACAAAGCCCATTAGAGCCACCTGAAGCATACATCTATACAAGGGAAGAGCCTGAACCATAGATTTAAGCAACTAAACACGCCCAGTAAAGGAAATCCATCTATGAGTCCAATGATTAACCTTCACTCAAAATTTGTCTAGAATATACTGCCAAGAATCTCTAGGGAGCTTACCAGAAGAGATTGGAATACCCAAATAAGTCAAAGGAAGAGAGCCTATCTGAAACCTCATAATAAGAGCAATTCTCTGTTGAATAGGTCTAGGTGTATTAAAAAATAAGATGGATGAGTTATCTTCATTAATTAATTGACTAGAAGCAGTGAGATAAACATCCAAAGCCTTACTAGGGAGGCAACTCATTGCCCCACCTCTACCCCTAGATAACCCCTGACTTAATATTACTTTTCAACAATCTCCCCAACCCTTCAGCAAAAAGAAGAAAGAGATAAGGGGAAAGAGGGTCTCCTTGCCGAAGACCACGAGAAGATCCAAAAAGCTCAGTGTGCTCCCCATTGATTAAAACAGAGAAGGAGGTAGAAGTTACACAACTCATAACCCACTGAATCCAGTCCTCAGCAAATCCAAAGGCCCCAAGAATATTCCAAAGAAAGGACCACTAGACTCTATCATAAGCCTTAGCCATATCAAGCTTGATAAATATTGCCTTAGCTTTTGATGTAGCCATAGAGTGGATAGTCTCCGTAGCAATAACAACTCCATCCAGAATTTGCTGGTCAGCCACAAAGCCACCTTGCTCCTCAAAGATAAGACATTTAAGCCATTTCTTCAACCTTTCAGCAATCATCTTAGAGATAATCTTGTAAATCACATTACAAAGGGAAATGGGATGAAATTGGCTTAACCGATCTGCTCCATCACATTTTGGGATGAGGGCAAGAAAAGTGGAGTTCAGTACCCAAAGCATTTCTTTATTCCTCTGAGATTCCTGGACCACCTCTAATAAATCAACCTTAATAATATCCCAAAATTCTTGAAAGAATTCAATTGGAAACCCGTCAGGACCTGGAGCTTTCCCTTTCTTCATATGGAAAACAATCTCCTCCAACTCCTCCAGAGAAACATAACACATAAGATTATCATTCATTTCTCTAGTAACAAGTTGGGGGATGCAAGAAAGAACCTGAGCTTCCTCAACAGAACCCTCTTGAGTGTCCTCCCTAAAAAGAGAAGTAAAATATTGCATTGCCTCTCTAGATTTCTCCTGTAAGGAGGAAATTTGTTCTCCCCTATCATTCACAAGCATTGGAATAGAATTACCATGCCTCCTTACCTTCACCAAATTGAAGAAGAAGGTTGTGTTTTTATCCCCCTCTTGAAGCCACTCCACACGAGCTTTCTGTTTCTAGTAAAAATTTTCACGCATTTCACATTCTTCCAAGATTTTTAAGGCCATAGCATCTTCCTGAAGCAAGGCTTCTGAAAAACCATTCTCCCTAATTTCCCTAGTTATATTATCTAACTTAGATTGAGCAAGAGATTTGTCATGAAAAATGTTCCCAAAACAATGGCAATTCCAATACTTAAGTTGATATTTAACATATTGCAATAGCTTGGAAAAAGTATACATAGTTGTGCCATAGGTGGGTCTATCAATCCTCCAACAGTGAGTAACAAGAGGGATCACGCAACCACATAAGTTGGAACTTGAAAGAAGGAGATCGGGCCACCCAAGCAGAGGACACCACTAACTTAATAGGCCAGTGATCTAAACCCCGCCAATCCAGAATCTTTGAACAAGTAGACCAACCACCACCAACCCAAAATCAAGAAACCAGAAAGCGATCAAGTCTTTCTACAATGTACTTCTCCCCAATTCTCTGGTTGTTCCAGGTAAACTGTCCATTTCTAGGCTTGATATCCACCAAGTTCAAAGCCGATATGTTATCACAAAGCAAAAAAGTAGAAGGTTCCAATCTTGCTATACCACCCTATTTCTCAGCCAACTCAATAATGGCATTGAAATCTCCCACCATAATCCAAGGGCGATAAGGCACCATACTTCGGATAAACCTTAAATTGGACCATAAATAATGCTTACCTAGAAATTTAGTAGGAGCATAAATGTTGGAGAGGAGGATAGTTTCCCCAGTCTCAATGCTTGTAGCGATCAAAGACATAGAGGATTTAGAGGACATCCATCAAAGAGGGTGAATCCTCAAAGGATTCTAGAGGCAGGCAACACCCCCAGCAGTACCATGAGCACTAATACACTGGCAATCACCTCTACACCACAACTTAGATGAAAGACTAGTCATGCTTTTAGTAGATAACTTCATCTCCTATAAAAAAAGAAAATCAGGAGAGTGAATTCGCACCAAGTCATGAACAACATTTTGTCTAGGGCCACTATTCAAGCTCCGTACATTCCAAGAGAGAATGATCATTTTGGAGGATTAGAAAAGTGGGAGTCAAGAGTTTTGACAGAACCTAACTCCACTAAAGTCTCCCCCATTAGCTTGATTTTCTCAAAATCTTTATTTCTTCCAATCTTGGAAGGCTTCTCAATAGTCGATTTCTTCAAGTCTTTCTGAAGAATACCCAATGCAGGAGAAGCCTTGCTTCCTTTTGCTACATCAGGAACAATTTTTAGAGGACTAGTTGTTTCTCCCACCATCAATGGCGCAATGACCATAGACTGAGGTTCCCTAGATGTCCCCAAACTCTGAACTGATTCTGTTTGCAAGGCCCCCTCTATCTGTGGCATCTAAATGTCCTCTGTGGCAATGTCTTCCTGAACCTCCTCCATAACCCTCTGGTCCATTCCAAACATACCAAGGTTCACCTCCTGTAGACTAAGATCATCTAAAACCTCAAACCGGTTAAAGGTATCCCCCTCCTGTCTTTCCTTAAATGTTCTCTTCTGACCTCGATTCTTATTGCGAGCTATAGCTGAAATAAAACCCTCAACATCTGCAACCTCACTAGATAAAAGTGCTTTTCCTTTGTCACCCCTCAGAGGGTTATGAGGGGATTGAGATGACTGAGTCTCAGATGGCTTAGATCTTGGGCATCTTCTCTGAAGATGTCCATATTCATGGCAAAGATGACAACGGAATGGCAGTGTTTCATAGTCTAATTGTTAAACCCAAGAATATGAACCCACCCAAATTTCTAAGGAATTAGGAAGAGGGTTACTTAAATCTAATTCAACACAAATGTGAGAAAAAGTCATTACCTTTCTTTCCCTCATTTGTTGAGAGGCACCCACAGGTTTACCCAATAGCGTAGCCACATTGTGCAGGATATCATTATGCCAGCACTCAACAGGAAATCTAGGGAGACGCACCCAAACAGGGACACAATTTGGTAGTTCCTCTAAAGGATTGAAACCCACATGCCAAGGTTTCATAAAAAGACCAAACTGATTCTGGAAGTAAGGTTCACCCTCAAAAACTTTGTTCTGATCTGCCATGCAATTGAAAACCACCATGAAGTAGTTGTTAGGCAACAACATAATGTCCATTTCCCTCTCAGGAGACTAAGTCCACTACGACCATGACTCCAAAAATTGAAGTGAAACCTTCATTCCCATGAATTTGCAAAGCAAGGCATGCTTTGAAAAATATTCAATGTCCTCAGCAATGGATTCTGGCTGAATCACCAAAACGGACCTCTCCTTAGAGCGTTCCAGGCAACCGTTCACCTTTAGAATTCGAGATCCTCCTGTAGGCACAAAACCTCCATCTCCAACATCATTGCAAAATAAACTATTATCAAACATTCTTGTCTTTTGGTTTGGGGAAGAAACCCCAATAGTAGCATGAAAGTTCAAAGGGGATTTTTCCCCAGAAGTCTCGCATGGAGCCATAACCATAGGCGAAAGCACACTCTACGGAAACCAAAGAAGAAGAAAACCAACAAAAGAAAAGTTGAAACCGCAAGCACTGCGAGACAAAAAGTCGGCTCCAACCCCGTCTGGCAGCCACAAACCACAACTCGAACACCTGACAAAGCCCAACCCCACACCCAACTCGAAAGCAGGAAGCAATTAAGCCCAAGATCGGGCGCATGCAAGAATGAAAGGCCCCTCATGTAGGCCATAGCCTGCACAGACCAACGCTCTCCATCGCCCTCATTCCCAAACTCCCGTTATCTTTAAAATATTGAAAATTGTTAAGAACATTTAATTTTCCTAAAACATAAGAAATTTTTAAGAAATATTAATCCTTCCTAAAATATAAGAAATTGTTTAAGAAAGATTAGTCTTCCTAAAACATAAGAAATTGTTAAGAAATATCAATCCTCCATCAAACTTAGGAATTGTTAAGAAATCTTAGTGTTCCCTAAAATATAAGTTATTCATAAAGATTAGTCTTCCCTAAAATATAGAGAAATATTAAGAAAGATTAATTTTCCCTAAAATATAAGGAATTGTTAAGAAAGATTAGTATTTTCTAAAGTACAAAGAACTATTAAGAAATATTATTGTTCATTAGAACATAAGAAATTATTGAAAAAATTAAATCTCTTAAAACATAAAAAATTAATCTTTCTTGAAATATAAAAACATATTAAAATATATTAAAAAATATTTAAAAAACATAAAAATTTATTAAAAATGATTAATCTTCTCTCAAATATAAGAGACTATTATAAATAAAAAATAATGTTATAAATCTAAACCAAACGTTATCAAAATTGTATGAGTGGAAGTGATTTCTATAAGTCTTGTATATGTGTATATGAGGCACTCCTCTATCTAAAATTAGTTTATAAAGGATTACCGTCACCTTAAATTATATGGTTTTAAATTATAAAATTTTCAATTAATAATTATATATTTTTCTTTTCTTTTTTTTATTTTGACTTTTCAAAAGATTAGAATTATTCATGAGGTTTTGAAAATTTTAGGCTTTCTTAGAACATTTTTGAAAGAGTGGTTGTTAAAAAATTAAATCAATCATTCAAAAAATTGAGAGAAGAGTTGTTAGAAATCTAAATCAATCATTCAACAAAAATTGAAAGAAGTGTTGTTAAAAATCAATCATTCAACAAAAATTGAAAGAAGAGTTGTTAAAAATCTAAATCAATCATTCAAAAAAAATATCAAAGAAAAGTTGTTAGAAATCTAAATCAACCATTCAAAAAAAAATGAAAGAAGAGTTGTTAAAAATTAAATCAATCATTGTCAATTTTTCTCTTCTTCATTAACATCTTTTCACTTTAAAAACTTTGAAAATTGTATGAAAGCAGCTTACAAGCTCTTATAAATACTCCTCTACTCTCACCCATTTCCATGTAACCATTAAAATATTCTCCTCCTCTCTCAACATGGGCAAACCAATGTTTTGGGTTCTCCTCTTCCTGCTCGCCTCCCCCTGCTGCTCCTCATCGTGGTGGGGATGCCCTCCTCACGAGTTAACTGCCCTCAACCACTTCAAACAAGAGCTGCTCGATCCACGTGACCAGCTGGCATCATGGAAGGGCTTATACTGCTGCTCTTGGAAGGGAATCACCTGCCACAGGCTCACTGGCCACGTGGTTCGTGTGGACCTTAACATAGATGATTTCAACATGGGAATTTACATTCCAGATTGGCTACTAGCAGTGAGGAATTCAAGCAACCAAATATTACCTGCTTTATTCCAACTGCAGCATTTGGAGTACCTCGACCTCAGTCAGATTGACTTGTCCCCTCTTTCCATTCCTTCAAATCTTTCGAGTCTCACCAGATTGACTTATTTGAGCTTGTATGATTGTGGGCTTACCGGCCCAATTCCAAGTGAGCTTGGCAACATGTCGAGCTTGAAATTTCTAGACATCTCCTTCAATTCTAATCTGGAGATGAGGCAGTCGAGCTCATGGATACGAAATTTGCGAGGGTTGGAGCACCTTCGAATGTTGGATGTGAATCTGACAATTGGTGTGGTAGAGAATGTTGTGTCCCTCCCCAATCTTATGTCACTTGAAATGTCTGGGCTGTCAGGAACAGTTTTCCCTGCTCTTGTAAACCTCACATCCCTCTCCCATCTCTACCTTTACAAGAGTAACTTCACTCAGCAGCCATTTCCCATTTGGATTTCAAATCTTACATCTTTGGTTTCCCTCTACCTGAGAGACTGTGATCTCCATGGCTCCATCCCTTCTACTGTTTTAAGCCTTCCACACTTGAGGGACCTTGACTTGTCCAATAACCCTAATCTCAAAGTCAATCTCTCCTTCATTGCGCAACATGCCTCCCAGCTCAACATCCTTTATATTCAGAGTTCAAATGTGCAAGGAGTGATTACAAGTTCTATTACAAATATGTCCTCCTTGACCACCTTAGATCTTTCTAGTAACAATATTGAAGGCAGTCTTCCAAATTTTATTGGAAATCTCTCACGACTTGAATGGTTGAGTCTTTCTGACAATTCACTAAGCGGCAGCATTCCATGGAGCTCTTTAGCAGGACTACCAAAGCTTTCAGTTCTTTACCTCGAGTCAAACCAATTAAATGGAAGCTTGCCATCTGCTTTTGGTAATCTCTCATCTTTGGTTATATTTGAGCTATCAAATAATTCTTTGAGTGGCACATTTTTACTCTCTCAACTAGAAAATTTCACAAAGATTCGTTACTTGGGTCTTTCTAGCAATTTTTTGAGAGTAAAATTTGAAGGCTTTTGGATCCCCAAATTTCAGCTTCAAGTTTTGTATTTGAGTTCTTGTAATATGGATGGTAATTTTCCACCTTTCATATCCACTCAATACATTATACAAATACTAGACTTGTCCAATAATTCTTTCAGTGGAAATATTCCAGATTGGTTGTGGGACCTTACACCCTTCTACACACTCAATCTCTCATGTAATCAATTTGGAGGAAGGCTTTTGTCATCCAAGTTCAGTAAGTTAGATGCTCTAAATGTTGATTTACATAGAAATAAGTTACAAGGGAATTTTTTTTTACCTCATCCTAATGTGGAATTCTTGGACATGTCCGAGAATCAATTGGATGGCATCATTTCAGCAAAAATTGAAAAATATGGTCAGAGTCAGCTCAAATATTTTTTACTTGCAAATAATAATATCGGTGGTGTCTTTCCACATTCTATTTGTGAAGGGCATAACTTGGAGGTTCTAGATGTGTCAAATAACAAGCTCGCAGGTAATATTTTTGTAAGTTTTGGGAATTGCTCATCAACACTAAGGGTGTTGAATCTAGAAAATAATACTTTGGAAGGTGAGATTAGGAGCATGGTTTGTCTTCAAACATTGAAATTGGGCAGTAATAGACTACAAGGGCCAATTCCATCATCACTTAAAAGTTGTACTTCTTTGGAGGTTCTAGATATGGGATATAATAACATGCAAGGAACCATCCCGAAGTGGATAGGGACATTAATTGGTCTTCGAATTTTGATATTGAGATCTAATAAGTTAAAAGGTGGAATACCATCAGAGTTAGCAAAGTTAGAAAATCTTCAAGTCTTGATTTTGTCAGGGAACAATTTGTCTGGAGCTATCCCAAGTAGCTTAAGAAACTTGACAGCAATGGCAAATCCAACACAAAGTGCAAAAGTCCTTCAATACTCAAATTCAAGTTTAGTTCCTTATGTAGATAAAATAGAAATAAACAACAAAGGGCTATGCCTAGAATATGTTAGATCCTTGGCATTGGTTCGATGCCTTGATCTCTCAAATAATAATTTCTCAGGTGATATTCCTCAAGAAATTGGATTTCTTATTGGTCTAATGATTCTCAATTTGTCAAGAGATCACCTCGACGGAAAAATTCCTACTTCTTTTAGAAATCTTGTGTGGTTGGAGTCTCTTGATCTTTCAGGGAACATTCTTATTGGAAATATTCCTACAGAACTACAATCTCTAACATTTTTGAGTTATTTGAACTTATCTTGCAATAAATTTTCAGGTAGAATACCACAAGGAGCTCAGTGGTTAACATTTGATGAAAGATCATTTTCAAACAATGAAAATCTTTGTGGACTTCAAATCAACATAAATTGTTCCTCTTCTCCTTCTTCAAACAACACTTATGATGAATATGTAAGTGAACAAGAGTGGGAGGAACATGTGTGGTGGGAGGTGGGAATTGGATTGAGCATTGGATTTGGGTTTTCTATTGTTATTGGAGTATTATGTTTCAACAAAAAATGTAGAACAAGATGTTTCAAGGTCATGGATGGCATTATTGTCATTCTTGACCAAATTGTTCAAGAAAAGATCTTTTAATAAAGTATTTTTCTACTCGTTCCCCTTCCCCTTCCCCTTCCCCTTCGCCTTCCCCTTGAAAGATTTAATCCAATCTCATTCTCCATGAAGGTTGTGTAGTGAATGTATTTGTATTTGTATTTTCTTTTTATTTTGTTATTATTAGTAAAAATCATTAATTTAAATATCATATTATAGCACCTCTATTTATAGAATGAAATAAACTGGATATTAAAAATTAAATTGTCTATTTTGAATTTTTTTCTTATTTTGATTTAGATTTAGAAGTAACCATTACTCCACATAAAAATATATCACATGACCATTTATCTTTTCTAAAGATGTTATTGTTTACACACACATAAGATATCATTAAATTGTTCACACACACATTCATTTTTACTAATTTTAAAGAATAGTTGCCTTAACAAATGATGATATAAAAGAAACAAAATAAGAATAAGTTCAATTAAACTTTACATTAGTTATGAAATTCCCCTCACTAATGAAGTCAAATATTACAAAATACACATAGAAATTAGTTGCTTTCTTCAATGGAAATAATTTTCCTTTCTAAGTAAATGTGATTGAAATTTGTCAATCTTGAACATTTTTTGTTATTTTCTACTTTGATGGTTGTATAATGGTTAACTTATAGTACTTTATGTTTTATTTTAATAAATGAGACTCTATTTTGATAAGCTTAATTTTTAAATGTTTTAACATAATAGATCATGTGTTAGATGAAAATTAGCATTGAAAGAACTTTGGTGAAAGGGATTCATGAGCATAATTATTTTTAGTATATATTTTATATAAATATTTAAGAACTTATATTTACACCTCCATTTAACACGTGCTTAAATATTTGATAAATTCTAGGTAATTGTATCAACAATTAAAATTGCATACTTATCAAAACTTACATATATCTAAAGGTCCACTTGAAATGGGGTTACAATCCCATTTGAGGTTATTAGTTTGAATAAAAAATACTATTGTATGTTCTTAAAGGTAGATCCATGATACCATTTAGCATATGTGCTCTAGTCAAACATTTATGTGGTAGTTGGAAGATATAATGGCTTAATATTTTATAATTTATAGATAGAATGAACTTTTAATATTTTATAATCCAACAATACATGATATACGTTCACAAAATGGAATCCACTCATTCTCCACTATTAATTATATGTATGTAAGGCCATATTTTTTATTACATTAAATTAAACTAAAATGGTTAAATTAAAATAAAATATGGCTATTTTCATCTGATCCTTGAAAATATTTTAAAACTTTGCATTAAAGGTGAACTATAATTCAAGTTGCAAGAAATAAAAGTATTTTTTTACAATGAACAAAAGGGAAAATTTCAATGGAAAACTATGATGAAGGGTACTCCCCTTACAATCTAAAACTCACAACAACAACAAAGAATTGCACAACCAAATGTAAGAAGGAACCAAAGATTTTCTATTATTACTGAAATGAAAATGAAATTACAACATTACAACTGACATCACATGGGCTTTTTTATTACATAAATCTGCAAATTTGCAATTCATAGCCACCATCTACTTTGCTTTGCACTCCCCCTCTATAACGCCATTCACATCCTTTATCTGGAATGCATAACTACCCTAGAATCTTCTAGAAAGTGTAACCCCCACAAGAAGATATTTCAAGATTTTATTAAATTTAGTAGTATAACTTCATGAGATCATAACCTTCAATCCAACTGTTGGATTTTCAATTATAATACCTTTTCGAAAATCTCTTGAGAAGGCACTTGGATGGAAAATAGTACCTAAATGTATACTACTTTAATTTGTCGCTCATTTTCAGGCTCATTCGGAGCCTCTAAGGGCCTCAAATTTGACTTCAAATATTTTAACAAGATTTTTTGAAATTGAAATTTTAACAACTTACAAATGACAAATGATATTGAAGTGATTTCTCCACCATTGGCTTCAATTCACCATTTTGGAGGTCTGTGTAAGATTTCATATCCAACAGTGCATAAATGCGAACTTACTAAAAATAGTAACCCTACCAAATTTAGCCCTTTCTGAAAAGAAACAACATTTTTTCAAGTGATTCAAGATTGCTCTTACACCCTAGATGCTCCTACATCAAACTATAAATTGAAAAACTAGGGAATTGAAATTCCAATCAATTCAAAAGGCATGTGAACATATTTATTTTTATAAATACATTGAGCACTTTAAGACATACATAAAAATTTAGAATTATGGATAGAAAATTGATGACAAATTAAAATAAAGAAAAGGTTATAGGTATGCGACAAAATATTTCATAGATGGAGGAAAGATTATGACTTTAAAATAAAATGGTTAAAAAATTTCAAGGTTATTGAAATAAGAGAGTGAAAACGAGATTGCTCTCAAATCAAAATTCAATCATTAAAATAACACCAAAAATTATTACATTGTATTTCCTTTATAAGGTCATCTTTCCTGTATGAAACTAATTATGGGAATATAACTTCCAAAACCTAATTTATTTATTTAACTATTTTATTAAAATATTTTATTTCATGTACTAAATTCTAACACTCCCCCTTCTAAGTACTAACAAAGAGGAAAACTAGAAATTAAAACACATATTCTTTGTCACTTTGATATGGAATTTCTTCATCACTTGAAGTGTGGTCCTTTCCTTCAATTATCAAAGCATTATCTTGCAACTTTCCATCAAGAAGATCCTATGCTCTTTGTTTGTAATTTAGTACTACATGTCCTAACCTTTTACAATAGAAACATGTGCCACTTGCATGTTTGAACTTCGCAATATGTTTGTATTTTTTGTAAGTACTAGCCTTGTTTTGTGCATTCAATGCAACTTCTTCTTTTGAAACATGTTTGTTTCTTTCATCAAGCAATGCGAATATAATACTTTCTAGACCTGGGTTGATTTTGCTTAAGGCGAATACCCTATGAGACATCCTATTTGGCATGCTATTTAAAAGTATGGCTTTAGCATCATTTTCCTTCATTTCTTCATTTATACTAGCCAACTAATTTATCAAGGAATGGAATTTACTGATGTGAGACACTATATCTTCACCTTCTTCCATTTTTAAACCATACAACTTTCGTTTAATAGTTATTTTTGCACTATCAACTTTTGATCCAAACAAAGTATTCAATGTTTCCCAGATGTCCTTATAAGATTTTTCAAAATCTACATGATGTAAATAAGGTTTAGATAAATTGAGACCAATTATGGCCAATGCTTTCTTATCTTTTACCTTTTGTTTTTTAAGTTCATTTGTATTTGTTGGCTTTGGCACTATACCATCAACAATTTCCCAAAGATCTCTTTCAATTAGCAATAATTGAATCTATATATGCCAACTGTGAAAATCATTTCCATCAAACTTTTAATAAAGGTTTAATTTATCCATTTTGTGTTGAATAAAATGTGTCCTTAAATTTTTAGAAATAAAAGGAAAAATTTGTAAAGAAATGAGTTCTTCCTTTTTTTCCCTAAATGCTTCTTTTTTAGCACGCCTTGACAAGAAGTTACACCTTATTCACTTCCTCCACACTTTTTGCAGCTGCACTTTGATATCCTCCTTTATTAAGTTCGCTCCAATGGTTGAATGGAGTGTGAATTTACTAACACAAACAACAACAAATCTAGTATATTATCACATGACTAAGCACTATAGTAGTAGGTATCTGACTATACAATAACAATGATGAATTTTGCACAACAACATGCAACAAAAGTATAGAAACTTGGAACTGTTGAAATGAGACAACATCCACAAGAACGACTGGTAGCACAGAATACAAAATTCCTTCACAAATTTTCAAAAATGTTGCATGCAATATTAAAAAAAAATTAATCTTTATCAAACAACCGGTCTCCTACTTCAAATTACTGGCACTTCTAATTATTACTACATCCAAAAAGAACATGGAGAAGAATCAATTTCAATGCCAAGTTTGAACATATGCTTGTAGTAGATTGGGAATTTTTTTAAATTTTGGGATGATAACAATGGACATAATGAAGTGTTAAACAATGGCAAGAATGAACACAATGGAGAGAAAGAGAATAAATGTAGATGAATGATGCAGTTAAAAGGGTTTTGCACATGGTCTACATTGCTCACCTGTTGATGAATGCAAGAAAGGTAGGAAACAATAGAAGTTGCACGTGGTCTTCACTAGAGCATCATTGTAAACACCATTGTGAGAAAAACAAATGAATGGGGAGAGATCAAAGAGAGGTCCAAGAAGAAACCTACTCTGATACCATATTGAAATGAGAGAGTAAAAATGAGATTGCTCTCAAATCAAAATTTATTCATTCACATAACACCAAAAATATATTACATTGTATTGCCTTTATAAGGCCATTTTCCCATATGAAACTAATTACAAGAATATAACTTCCAAAACCTAATTTATTTATTAAATTAACAATAGCATGTTAATTTATTTATTTAACTATTTTATTAAACTATTTTATGTCATGTACTAAATTCTAACAAAGGTTTTACTAAAATCCATGTTACCTTAAAGGTGACAAACTTTTTATTATGCCTTGATGAGTTACAATCAAGGGTAACAATAAAGAATGCATAGAAGGTATATATGTATGTCTTTGAAAGTTTTGAAATAGTTTGGTAGGCATATATGATAGAGCTTGGATTTAGAAGCAATCTTAAGAAATATATTTACATTTAACAAACATGATAGAATTTAGGAAATGTTTTAATGTATTATGAAAAGTAAGAAGGAATTAAATTGATGATATTTAAATATAAAATTGTAAGAGAGGGGGACCACTGCATGCAAGACCCCAAGTCATGGAGGGTCAAGATGCGAGAACCTTCCCTAACTAACCTCAACTAAGTTTATTGTTTAGGGTTATGAGGATGAGAATGATGAGGACTATGATGTCCCACAATCACTCTACAATCTCGAGCTTCAATGCAGGGCTAGGTGAGTCATTTTTTAGGTTCAACTCTATGCCTCAGGGAGCTCTCTACCCGAGAACGTTAGCATGGACTCTGGACAACAATGTGCCACACTGGCGTCTCTAAAGCAGGATGTAGTCTGTATGGTTAGATAGCAACAAAGACAAGGTTGAACTCACCAAAATGACACTAGCAAGTAAACAAAGTATTCTCTAATGTTGTAAAGTAAATAAGCAAGAGTGATGAAAATGAGGAGAATCTCACCAATGAACTCATTCACCAGCTGATCCTCTGAGAGCTCGCACACCTACACACAACAAGAGGGAAAATTTTGGGTGGCTATATAGGGGCTTGCCTCAGTCAAACCCCCATTTAGGTGTTTCCATTGCCATGAACAACCAAAAGAATGAGATAAAGAAGTAATAACGCAAAGAAAGTACAAGCACTATAAAACAGTACTATGCTACCAAACCAAATGATATAGGAGAGGAGAGGGAAGCTTACCACCTCAACAAATAGCACTCAAGGCTGCTTGGGGGAGAAATGAGAGGAACTGAAGCCTCTGTTGTGAATGGCGTGGTCCCAAATGTGCTCTACCGAGTTGATGGAGTGAGATGTTTTTGCAATGGAATGTTTGGAATGCTGCTAAAAGTGTTGGATTGAATACTTGAAGTGGTCAAGAGTGAGCTCAATACTGGGAAGAAGATGAAATGCTTGTCCAAGAGATGAATTTGAAGAGGAATGGAAGAAAATGACCATATTCAAGTCGGTCGATTGAAGGAGGTGTTACAACTTCACTGCCAATGAGAAGAGTAACACCTTTGTTGGCTCAGCCACAAGAATCTTCCAAGGATGTAAGCATTTCTTGTGGATGTTTGAAAACCACACAGGCATCCTTGATAGAAACACCTCCATTGACACACAAAATAGGTGCCACAAGGACCTCCAACAATGAGCTTAAGTAAAATTAAGCCTTTCACTTTGGTTTTCTAAGGTAGATTTAAAGGAAAAAAGGGGAATTGCACCTAGGGTGAAAATTCACTCTTATACATTTTTCCCCCACTTTAGCAAGCACAAGTACTGATGAGTGCTTGATAAAGTAGATCAAGAAGAGAGTAGGGTTAGAAAAGTATACCTGAACCATCAAGGAAGTAGTACTTGGTCTGGCATACCTGAAGGTGTAGGAGAAGTGAAGGACTCCATAGTTGTTCGAAACTATGAAGTTGGAACAACAAAGCATCTTACAGGCCTACACACCTACAAGGAGGCAACCCCCAAGATCTCTCACATGGAGGAAGCCCCAAGGAAGCAGAATCTATAGATTCAGGAAGCGATGAAATGTCTACCCTTAGACAAAGTGTGCCAAAAAGCGGTGACATGTCTACCCATAGATAGAACATGTAAAAAGCGGTGACACATCTACCCACAAATAGAGTGTGTCAAAGGTGGTGACATGTCTACCCATAGATAGAACATGTCAAAAAGTAGCGACATGTCTACCTACAGCTAAAACATGTCAAAAAGTGGTGACATGTCTACCTGTAGATAGAACACATGTCAAAAGCGATGACATCTCTACCTGTAGATAGAACATGTCAAAAGAAGCGATATGTCTACCCGCAGATAGGACATGTCAAAAAAGCGGTCGATCATGTAGACCATAAAAATTTCAAAGGGGTCCCTCAAGAACCCTTCAAAAGGAGAGGGGTCCACTCAAGGGATACGCTATTTGAAAGGTAAGGTCTAGTCAGGCTACCCCTAAGCTAGACATGAAAGGGTGAATGGAATGAGCCTAGTCGGGTTTGCCCTAGGCTAGACGTGAAAAGTTCCATTCGTCATAAAGGATTTTGAAGGAAGGGTCCCTTGGGAACCCACCGTGAGGAAGAAGGGGAGTCCGCTCAAGGGATATACAATTCAAAAGTGAATGTCTTCTTAGAATGATTCACCATCAAGGAATCCTTTTGAAAGATGTTTACTTCATCAAGGAATTCAAAAGGAAGGATATGCCCCCACACGAGGAGAAGTAAGAGTTGTTCCTACTTCAGAGGAAGGTCTTCAAGCCCTTTCTTTATGAACTTGTGATGAAGGAAACACATTCCGTTAGGGTTCCAAGTTGAGAATCTGATTCTGAGGAAGGAATTATTATGAAGACTTTCAAGAAAAGATTCGTTGGCAACGAATTCATTTTCTGAAAGTTGAAGTGTTGAAGAAAAGCGTCATCACACATAGGAGGGATAACTCAAGAAAAGAAGAGAGAAAGATAAAGGGAAAGAAAAAGAAAAGAGAAAGAAAAATACAAAGGGCACAGGGGGATCTGGTTTAGCAAGGTTAGATTTGTTTGAGCTCATATAATAATAGGTAACCGTAATGCAAGGAAAAATATCAGCAATCCCCAACCAGATCAGGAAGAATGCATGGAAAATAAAGTAACAATAAAAAATTGGGTCAACATGGAAGGGGAGCCTAAATGCGCCCGATGCTTTGCATCATCCCCAATTTTATCAAAAAATCAATCATGAACATGGAAGAATGATGGCACAAATAGAAGAAGGTTCACAAATAGAAGAAGGTTCACAACACAAAAACTATGACTGTACCCAAGCACCAACAGGGGTGACGAGGGTCATCTAGGCACACATAGCATGAGTATGGGGGAACACATCACAAAATACATGCACACACAAGATCAAGAAAAGGGGCCTCCTCCTAACACTGATGAACCAAGAGGTCATCTGCTTCCCAATCTAGATCCTCATAAGGGGAAGGAGGATGAGCCTGCAAGGGTGGAATGTTAAGAGGAGGAGCATCTGGCCCTCTCGCAACAAGGGCCAAGGAAGAGGGCCCTTCAAGGTCCTCTCCACCGAGCTCCTATGGAGTTAAAGTTAGCGATTTCACAAATATCGCTGATAGGGATGGGACTTCATCCATGAAATTGAACATGCATCCCATGGGGGTATCATGCCTATTCTTAATGGATGAGGTAGGCTATACCTAAGATTCACTGCTAGGTTCACCAAACGATTTGGGAGCGGTGACAAACTCAAGGGAAGCCAGGACTAGTTATGTCACAAGGACAGAACAAGTCATCATAGGGCCACCTTGTGAGGAAGGTGGGATCCTCTTATATCCTTCATTTCTAGAAGGACCAACCTCTACCTCTTTCTTCATTGGGGGAGATGAACTCCCTATAGATGAAGCTAGTGGTGCAGAGGAAGAGGAGGATAGAACTATAGTGGACACAACCAAAGTATTAACCATGTCCATGGGCTTTGAGAAGGTTGAACATCTAGGACAGACAATAGCAAAGGTGGCTCTACTGAAGGAGCAATAAACACCTATACCCATTTAGGGTTAGGCATATTAGCACTCACAACAGAAGTCAGGAATGAACTAGATAGAAGAGGAACAAAGAGAAGGGAGGAAGGATACATTGTAGGATGTCCTGAAATAGGAGTAGTCATTTCTTCCTCCTTCTGTTGAGGTGGCCTACTTAGCCAAGAGAGCCTCTGATGGTGCTTGCATTCTCATGCAAGGAAATTCCTATGGCTCTTGGAGTTAGAAGCTAGAGCTTGTGAAGGGACAGGAGGTTCCTACTCAACCATAGGAATGTCCACTACGGTTGTTTTAGGTGGGGGAACATGATCCTGTATGGAAGTAGGGGGATCAAGCTGAGGAGCGATAGGAGGAATCAACTCGAGAACCTCGATAGCTGGCCTCTTTCTACTCACTCCCTTAGAAGTAGGAG
This sequence comes from Sequoia sempervirens, assembly GCA_007258455.2. Classification (NCBI taxonomy): domain Eukaryota; kingdom Viridiplantae; phylum Streptophyta; class Pinopsida; order Cupressales; family Cupressaceae; genus Sequoia; species Sequoia sempervirens. The sequence goes on from VDFB02270651.1 coordinate 623,455,485, forward strand.
AAGTGGGAGGTCATGGATCGAATTCTCTACGAGAGCCTTTCTTTCTACTGTATAAACAGTACCATGGTCCAAGGAATTCATTAGGGAGATCTATGAGCCTAATCTTGGGCCTACACCAAGGAGGGATCATTGGACTCAGTGGGTAGCCACCAAGTCTGCTCATCCAGTACTCTTCCCAGGAAAGGGGAGAGGATGAAGCAGTCTAGGAAAAGGTCATATTTTATTTACATTTGTGAGAAGGAGAGGGAGCCATCACAGACTTCTCCTCTTTCTTTGGGGAAGAGGGAGCAGATAATATAGTCTTCCCTTTTCCTTTACGGGAAGGAGAGAGAGCTGACAAGGATTCCTCCTTCTCTTTCGGGGAAGGAGTAGTCGTTAGTACGGGAACCTTCTTCTCTTCTTGGGAAGAGGAGGTGACTGATTTTCCTATTGTTGGAAGGGTCAACTTTGGCTCCACTTTGCCCCCAGTTTTATACTTCACATAGTTCTTGTAAAGTAGGTCCATTCTTGGAGGAAGCGGACCAATTGGGGAGGGAAAAAATTGATCTAGTGAATATACACCATGAGATACCAAAGGTTGATATCTGGTATCATGCACTACATGCATGACACTCTCATGGGAAAACTTAAAACATTTATGAATAACGGATGCGACCCCATTCATGGAAGCCAACCAAGGAATGCCTAACTTCACTCTAAATAGGTCTGACTCTGGGATGACATCGAAGACTATGTCAACAGTCCTAGGTCCAACCAAGAAGGACAAAGTGATTGAGCCATAAGGTTTAAGACTCATACCATTGTGGGAACAGATGGTGTATACGTCTAAAAATGGTCATGGTTAATCAAGCTTATTATTTAATTAAATATGAAATATTTAATTAATTTCCTAAAGTCATCTACATATAAATAAATTTAATTATTTATTTATATTGTTCATTATCTAATTCTTCTACCTTAATTAAATAAATAATTTTATTTAATTATTACCATCTTCCATATTCCTCTTAATTAAATTAAATAAATTTGATTATTTATTTATATTAATTATCATATTATTCTAAGTTTGAATATTTGAATATTCAAATAGTGGAATATTCTCTGAACACCCCCTTCATCTCATAGTTAAATTAAATATTATATTCATTTTAATATCTTTTCTCACTCCACAAATAATTAATTATTTTTAAATATTTAATTACCTTCTAAATTCGCCTCACACATAATTAAATATTGCTTATTTAATTGTGCAATCTTCTAATCTCATCTTCACATATAACTAAATAAATTAATTTATTTAATTATGAATTTCATTTCAACTCATTCTTCAAAATGGCAACCTTCCTTCGGATCTGAACAAGAGAAATTGAAGAAGGGAAACTTTCTATCTCTCTCTCTCAGGTTTCAAAAATCTTTCACCATCCATTTTAATAATCTTGATCTGAACCGTTAATCATGGCAGCCAATCCAATCCTTTCAAAAACTCTATAATGCAGGTACAAATCTAAGCATTGGTTACACATAGATATACGCACAACGAACACTCGAACGTATACACAATAACATTTATACTCTTGCATTCTTAGCTTTTCAATAAATCTTCTCATCTTAGCATAGTCTTGCATTTAGCATAATATGCATTTTTAAATCTCGTTCTTCAGTTGTCCATTTTGTTGAGCTTGATCTACTGATTGGAGAGCCACTAGAAACAACAAAACGCTAGAGATAGGGAACAATAGAACGACTTTGGAGAAGCTACAAACAAGAGTTTGCTTATTTGTTTAATCTTCTTTTAGCTTCTTTGATTCAATGTTTTATTGATGGTGTTGTTGAATTCAATTTAGATTGACATATTTTTCATACACACATAAAATGGCGCCCACCGTGGGGCCCATGCCCCAATTTTGACATTTTTTGTAGAAGTATTTTGACAGGTTTCCGCAATATGGCATTCGGTTTTCCAAAAAATTCTACGTTTTAACGCATCTCATACTTTCTGTCGCGCATCTGGGATTTCTTTTCTGTTTTGGAATTTTTTTTAGCACATCTGAGGACTGTTCCAGTGCATAGAAGAGTTTATTTAGTGCATCAAAGGGACAAAATAGTGCATATAGTTTCTAATCTAGAATTAAAATCTGCATTCAGTTAAAATAGCGCATCTAGGAACTGTTTTAGTGCATATAGTAGTTAATCTTGTGCATTTAAAGTATCTTTTTGCGCATTAATGCTTCATTGTTAACAAATTTAAATCTGCATGTCATTAAACTAGCGCATTTAAAGACTGTTTTGGCACATTTAGGAAATTTTTGTAGTGCATTTAAGGTCTGTTTCAGCACATTTAAGGTCTGTTTCAGTGCATTTGGAATCTATTTTAGTGCATCTAGAATCTGTTTTAGCGCGTCTGGAATCTATTTCAGCGCATATAAGGTCTATTTCGATGCATATGGGTTGTAACACAAATATAGAATTCTGAGTCTGACGCCTTCTGCAGACAGAATTTTCTCTAGTTAAAAAGAAGCAATCCTAGGGTAGTCACATCTGGATAAAACAAACCAATCCTAGGATAGACATGGCATTTAAAAAGAAGCAATCTAGGATAGTCACCATATAGTGATCTTGCCTACTTCTGATATTAGAACTTCAGTTGAAGTATTTTGGTACTTCGTAATCATGTATTTCATTATTGGCTCTCTCTCAATTCTAATATGATTTTGTACTCTTTTCCAGGGAAGCCACATGTGAGAGTGATCAGTAGACAAATATCCATTCAAGGCCTTAGTAAAATCTCTTCCTAGAATCAGGCCATATGCATCAGGGATGTTGGCTACTTGAATATTGATAACCTGTTGAATCCTTGGGTCAGAAGCTATCTGCATGTGAATCATGTTTAATTCTCCTACCACATTTACTTTAGTTCTATCCAACTGAGTTACCTTCTTCTAGGAGTCAGGAGGTGTAATCCCTAAAGCTCTACATACTCCAAATGGCATCACATTAGTAGAAGCACCAGAATCCAGTAAACAATTATGTAAATTCTTATCGAATATGTGGACATAGATCAGAAATGGTGGGGTTTCTATCTTCCCTTGAAACAAAGTTGGCTGAGTATCTACCTGGACCACTTGAGTCTTGTCCTTCACCTTTTTTTATCTCCAGAGGGCAAGTTAATCCGACTGCGGGCCTGGTTTTGTGTCTTTATAGGCTGAGAACTAGAAATCCTGCTAATATCCTCACTGGAAGGTTTATCCAAGGACACTAGGTGTGCATCATAAGTACCCAAGACTGCCTTCCTAATTGCAGGGAACCTCAATAACTCAAATGCTAAAAGATTTACCTATAATTTCTTGAACTCCTCAGTGACATATGAAGCTATTTTCTCCTCACTTAGATTCGTAGGGACCTCCCTGGAAGATTCCTCCACCCTATCTTTACTTACTTGAACAATTTTCTCTTTCTGTGAGTCCGTTTGAGCTTGTCCTTCCTTCACAAGGTACTGCCTAGAAACATGTGAAAAGGATAGATTATTACTAGCATTAGGATCTGGAGGGGTAGTAAAATTATTAGGAGGAATGGAGGTGGTGAAAGGTCCCCCAGCCTGTGGACGCTTATGAGGCATATCTCTTAGACCTTGCCTCTGGAACACCTGTACTTCTTCAACATAAGCCTCTTCCTTATCTAGAGGGCCATTATAGTTCATTGCTTCCTCATTGAATAACCGAGCAACCTCATCTCTATTGCAGATTTGATCAGTCTTTTCTTCTTGAGAATCAGATCCCTCTTCTAGTATATTTTCTTCACTTGCTGGGAAGGGAGCATGATTTAACACTAGCACAAGAGAGTCATAAGGGGTGGAGGGAACAATCTCCTGTATATTTGTATTATTCTCCACCTCATACTGGAAAATGGAGGCTACAATTTGGAACTCTAGACATTCTAACTCTAAATGTTGGTTTGTCTTATGGAGCCTACACCATTATGACAGGGTAGCTTCAGCCAGATATACACCACTGGGAGGCTTGTCTTGACTGACTGGCTGATTTGCATATTGGTTGAAAATTTGATTAATTGTTTGATCCAATGGGGTGGGGACTCCTCCATTATTGGGTCATGTATTTCATGTCCTGCTCTGTCCCTGCAATTATCTCTTATCAAATCCTGATCCACTACCTTGTCATCTATCGAGATTCTGTCTCCTATCATTATTGAATCCTCTGTCATTGTTGTAACCCCTATCCTGATTATATCCCCTGTCATTGTGGAATCCTCATTCATTACGTTGTCCTTTGTCAAAATTCTACCCTTGTGGAAATTCTCTATTCTGACTAGATTGTATATTCTTCTGAGTAGCTTGTAATTGGCTGTTTTGATTCCTTAGGTAGGTGACCTCTAGATTTAGCTTCTTTATCTGCTCAGCCATTTCATCAATCCTATCCTTATTTGGATCTCAATAAGGGATCTGGTTTGGATTACTCTGAGGAGGGACAGGCATTGTAGCAGATCCCATAGACCAATGCAACACTTCAGAGTTCTGCAAATAGGCAGGGAAACTAGTTGGCTATGGCTGATACATAGGCTAGTTAACCTGCTGTTGGGAAAAATTCATCATAGGAGAGACCTGGTTCATGGGAGGACCAAGGTGCGGCACCAAATGTAATTGAGGTACTGAATTCATGATTGGGGTATGATTGGATAGGGCCTGATTCATTGCTTGAACCTGGTTCAGATGTGAAACTGGTCCTAAAGAAGGCAATGGTCCAGTCAAGTGTTGTCTCAAATCTGTACTAAGCTTAACAACTTATGTATAGGCATCAGTTAGGCTGGCTGGAGGGTTGGGTCTCCACTCCAGAAAGGTTGTTGTAAGGCTTCTAAGGCTTCATAATAAACTCCTAAGGCTGTATTATTGTCCAAAATATAAGGGTCTTGAAGTCTGGTGTATGCACGGTGGAACCTATTATTGAAACTGGATATTGGTTCATTAACCTCCCTCTTGACTCTAGTGAATTACAGGTATAATTCATTGGCACTAATGGGTATTCTAAACTTTTATAAAAAGGTAGTTTCAAGATCATTCCAGTTAAGAATTGAACCAGATGGGAGGTGATTGTACCAATAAAAGGCCTCTTCTCCTAGTGAATACGGAAACAACCTACAGGCAGCATCCTCATGAACAATCCCTTTGTCTTTGAGACAGGTTTAGAAAATCCTTATATGTTCTTCTGCAGTCTTGTTTGGGTCATTAACATGGAATTTTGAATAGAAGTGCTTGGGGTTTTTGGGCATAACATTATAGGCATTGAAAAACAAGGGAGATGGATTATTAGCAAGGAAGGCCATTGGAAAAAGTGGGGGTGGTGGTTGTGGTTGGTTAACAATAGGTTGGGGTTGTTGAATGGGAACTACCTCACAGATGGGTATGGCCTCAACTTCAGGAAGCGAAGATGCAGATGATACGGGTGAAGGGATAGGTGATGATGATTCTCCCCTTTCTCGAGTCCTCCTTGACCTAGTGGGGAACTATAATTCCTGTAAATCCTCCTCTCCTAGGGTGGATCTGGTATTTCTTCTATATCTCTAAGGAGAGATGGTGTTTAAGAAATGATTCAGTGTGCTCATTCAGGCCCTCCTTCTAGTGCCAATCTATTGATGGTGTTTTCTGTACAACAACAACTCAGACATAATACAATATCCTATCTCTCTTGAAAGGTAATCTTCAACAATAAATCACTGAAAACCACCCCAAGGTCTCTCAGGTGTCAGGTAATGACAATGCATAAACAACTCAGATAATATGTGAAAATACTGGTAATCACAATCGGACCTTACTACAAGCAAATTGTATCTTTCTAATTTATTAGATCTTGCAATATGATGATTTTAAATCCTAAGTCTAACCAAATGACAAAGAAATAGTAAAAGATAAGGTTGCAAAGATGTAATGAGATCTACACTATTTCTAGGATGAACCAATCTCAAATAACTAATTCTTGCTTAACCCACAATGCGATATCACAAGAACGGTGCAATATTCTAAGGTACATAGATTTTCAAATCATAGATATTCATCCACAATCGAACTAAGCACAAATAAATGTATGGTCCAGGTTGACTTCACCAGCCTACTACAATCAGATAGTTACTGGGAGTATAGACCAGAGATTGCTACAAACATTCCAAATATGAAATCATGAACATTATTCACAAAACTAATCCAATTCTAAGTTTAACGCTAATCTTAGATCTTTAAGCAATTTCAAAGATGGAACAACAGGAACCATGCAAGATAAACTAACACAAAAGATTTAACCAGGAAAACCACAATGCCTTCAACTGTATTAGATCACCAAAATGCAACAACAATTCCACTATTTTGTTACAATATTTACTTCAAGAACTACCTATTATCTCTATTGTAAAATGCTCTAGCTCTTTCTAGCTTGTCTCTATTGTCCTTCTAATTGACTATCTATATCTTACAATGAGGCAGGAATGCCTTTTATAGAGAATCCTTAAAACATGTAGGCCCAGCCAAACATTTACAAAATATAATAGCAAAAACAAGTCAGCCTTAGGAATTTCAAAATAAGGCACACATTAAATGCCGATACATCATCAAGGTTGGCCCAAACACACTCCTCAATGTAGCCTAGATCAACACATGCCCTGTAATAATAGGGAAGCATACATCTCAAAATGGGCATTAACTACCGCCTCCCTTATCCTTATTCTGATCCAATGATCCATGAACCCTTAAAAATACTCTATCCAGCTCAGCAACAGGTGGCAAAGGTAGAATCTGGAGCCGACATTCAATGGAGCCAATCTCTTCTTTCGACTACTTAACAATTTTATTCCAATCATCTTTATGCGCCTGCTACTTGTCCATCACAGCCAAGTAAATTGCCGCATCATCCAATTGGTGCCCTGTTATAACATTTTTAGAATTAGGGGCATAAACATCATGCCACCATTCCCTTAATTGTTCTAGGCTCAGGTACTTAGGAGCAATCTTCCTCCTACCAGTCACTATCTCAAAGAATGCGATACATCCATCATAAAATCCAATCAGATCACCATCCATCTGCTTCTTTTGTTTATGGATCTTCTTGACGGCTTTCTGCCAAATTTGCAAGGCCTCGAACCATTCCCAAGGCTTATTAAGTCTAGATGAAGGAAGGATTCCATCTACAGCCAACTAATCCTTACCATACTCCATAATCACTTTAGATTTCTGCAATAGAAGGTCAATATCCTCCTTGTCTTGAGATAAAACATGTTCCAACATGTCCTTGGATCTTACTGCATCCTTTCCAATTGAAAGGATTTCCTTTATTGCATAATCTCCTTTCACTTGGACATCCTTCAACCAATCCATTGCAGTCTGGGTAGAAGTCTTCATCCTCTCAATTTTAGAAATAGTTTCCTTAGGCATGAAACCAACAGCAACAGAAGAAGATGGGTGAAGAGATTGCAAAGGCTTCATTAAGTCTTCTAGGCACTTCTTAAGCCTCTCATTCTCCCTTTTAAGCTCATGCTTGGACTGTGTTTCCTTCCTTAGTCTCCCAATTATTACTGCATTGGACCCTTCGTACTCTTCAATGTCCTGCTCCATAGAAGCGGGTCCAAGATTGATGGTCTACACATTATAGTCTTTTCCAGTGGCTTCATCTTTACAATTATCAATAGCAGGGGTGGCAATATGAATAACCCTGTTATTTGTTTCATCCCTTTCTATCTTCGAAACTACCATGGCCATCTTCTTCTTCTTACCTATACCAATCTTGGCCAGCATTTCATCCCAATCGAGGGGGGTGTCTTCAACAATAACCTGTTTCTTTCTTGTAATCTCCTTTTCCAACCAATCAGGGGCAACAGGATCCACCCGAATTTCATCTATCTTGACCTCCTCATGTTGTTCTAATGATTCATCCATTTCCTTCTCAGGAGACTAATCACCTTGGTTACCCAATTTAGGCTCTTCTTCTTGCAAAGGTGATGGGGTTCTAATAGGGACATCCTCCTTCTCAGGGGATCTATTGTCTTGGCTGCTCGTCGGAGAATCCTCATATTGCACTAGTGGAGAAAGGTGCATTTCTACATCTTCAGTCTCAAGCTCAGCTGCTGCACCAAAGATTTCTTCTTCCTTGAATGGTTCAACCTCTCCACTAGTCTCATGCTCTTCAGGGGTCACTTTCTCAGGTACACTTGGTGAAGGGGAAGTAGCCCTTAGTTGCTCCACAGTGGACGCCATTGGGAGAGGATATGCTTTTTGTATGGTCTCCTTGGGAGATGGTATCCTTGACTTCCTTGAGTCTTCCTTGAGTAAACCTTGGTTTTCTCTCCCGAGCTTTCCACATCAACCACTGGAGGGTTTGTCTCAACCTTGGAAGTCTCTTGATCCTTCTTCTTTGAAACTCTAGTTGTCCTTGTCCTTTTCAGCTCTAGAGGAATATCTTCCTTTTCTTCCTTCTCAAGTTCCTCCTCCTCTATAGATTTACCAATTCTCAAGGTTCGACTTCTTTTCTTTCCCTTTGGCTTCCTTTTCTACTCTGAATCACTTTCCTTTGGGCCTCTAATTTTAATCTTGAAGGGTGAGCTCACTTTGGTTTTCCCTTTGGGATCATCCTCACCAGATTCCTCTGAGGTGGAAAGAGGATTTAGATTTCCCATTAAATTGAAGGTACAAGGTACCTTTTCACTTTCGAGCTCCCAAACTTTATGCTTCAACCATGACTTAGTAAATTTCATGATAGGGGCCATTAGGTCTTCCAACTCAGTTACCTCATTTTCAGCCTAGTTTATCTCTCCAATTGATCTGTCCTTGATAGACTCATATGCATGATCTTGAACCAAATTTCCATCATCCTCTAACTGGTCAGGGATCAACTTGCCATTGTATAGTCTGATCACATCAACTGGAAGCCTAGAGTATCTTTTCTTCCTCACCTGAAAGTTATCTTTAATATTTGCCCAGTAATCCTCTAGGTCATCCTTGTGGTGGTATTCTTTGGTGGCCTTCTTCTGGGCTTCTCTAGTGATCTCAAAATTTGTCCTTTTAGAGTGGAAAGAGAAACCATATGTACTCAATTCATCCCTTGATGCATGAGCCGATTGAATGGAAGGGAAAACATCAATTATGCCAATTTTCAAAGGGAAATCTCTGCCAAACCCTGTCTTATGCTTTTCCTTTTTAACAATAGCATCAAACTCACATATCTGCCTTGTAACCTCTAATAGCACAATGTGGTCAGTGGGATATCTAGGCAACCTGTATGGAGCAGTCTAACATCCATCAATTCTGATGTAGTAGAAGGTGGGAAACTGTATGAACCAAGCTCCATATTTCTTTATCAACTCCTTTGCTCCATTGGACAATCTCACATTTTTTCATTTTGGAGCAACCTAGTAATATGCATTGTAAATGCATCATTTTCTCTCCTAAAATCCTAATGTCCTAGGTGAAATTCCAGGTATATGTCATATACTATATCTTGTCCAAATGTCCCCTTTGGATTCAAACCCCTGTATGGGTAGAATCTAGCCAACACATATATCACATAGGAAGACATGGTAAACTTCTTTGTTTCCACCACATCTCTTAACTGCCTGTCAATCATTGGACTAATGAGTCCTACCCAATGGTAATTAGTACCCTGCTTAATCTTGTTGATCACATGGACCATCCAATTCTCCAATACTCCAACACTCTTCAAGCTTGCTACTCTGCTCAATAGTGTGATTGCATCATATATGTCTGGTCTAAATTTGATCCTGTGTAATTGCTTGGGTAGTTTTGAGAAATGGGATTTTGGTTTCTCCAACCAAGAATTAATCATCTGCTGGGCTTTGGTGGGCTCATCCTCATAGTAAGTTCTGGCTAGATCCATGTTCAAGGCACACACAGATGGAAAATTTGGCATATCAAAAGCTTGGGCAATAGAAACTGGATTGAAATTCACCAAGACTCTCCCTTCGGTGCTAACAACCCTCTGTGTATCGAAATCATATTGTTGGGCACACTCTAATATCAACTCATAGCACTAGAATGCAGGAGGGAATCCTACCACATGGATCAATCTGGACTTCATCATTCCCTTAGTCAGGGCAGATACATCTTTTTGAGTTGTTCTTGCCTTGAATTCCTCATATCTCCATGCCCCTACATTAGTGTCAGAGACCTCATACCATATAGAAGCTATTTTGCTGTCAGGCAGTTGATTCTTGGTATCCAGCCTCAATCTTTCCACCTCTGTGACTGAGGACCCTTCTGTATCACCCTTGGATTTTCCTGCCATAGCCTTGCTTGATTTAGCCTACATTCACAAAAGAACCATATGAGTATCCAACTATCATACATATTCTAATCAAAGGTTAGCCTGGAAATCACATAACACAATTAAGAACCATCACTAATCATCAATCTTGAAAATCTAGAAAAATGAAGTAATCTGGGAAAATGAGGTAAACTGGGAAAATCCAGTCAGGGCAAAATTCAAAGAAATCTGACTCAGACGGGCTCTCGCTGCCAAGACATCATTTGCCAAATAAATCATTAGTACGGACAAAAATTTATGTGATTATCATGAAATTCATTTATTACCAACAAGAAATCATCATTTAGCATTTACTTCATTACCCCCAACATCAAAAATCGAAATGAATGGAACCAAGTAGAAAAATTAGAAAAATTCCAACAGGTCAGATTTCCATGGACAGCTCGAAACTCCGGAATTTATCATACCCCGCAGATATGGCAAGAACAGGGAAAATCTGGATGCGCGAAAATTCTGCGGACACCTCAGAAACTCGACAACCATTAATGCATGAACCATTGATCGGATGATCATGTAAGCTTCCCTATTTGGATTCTAATGGTCATAAACTCAATCCCAATAAGCAAAACTTTAGACGCACATGAACTTGGATTCCCAAAACCATCAAATGACTGATCCTCACAGTGAAACAATGATGCCCTAAATTTAATAACCAGACCTCCGCCATGAAAACCAGGGTAAGCTCAAAATTTTAGACACTATCCCTCAAAATGATCAATCTAAAGCACCAAGATCTCTCAAGATATGAGCAGAGTTGGGCTAGACACAAAACATGAAAATCACGATAACCCTACCAAACCTGATAAATTCGGGCAAATGAACTGAAACCCTAATCTTCACAGAATATAGAAAATTACACGCCTAGGAGACAAAGTCCTACCCAAAACACCTGTCTACAAGGGTACACCTGACATTTGATTGATAAATGAAAGCATGCATAGTGCGGGTGATAAAACCCATGAAGAGGTGGGTCAAACCCTATTTCACCAAATACGCGCCACAAAACAAGCAAGGGCCAACCTGAAGTGACTATCAATCGACTCAAAAGATTCAATCAAAGTGCAAACAAAAGGAAGGGCCAGCAACGACTTACCATGGATCAAATCCAAACGAAGCTCAAACTCGAGGAAGTCACTGCGAAAAAAAATGTGCCCTAGCAATGAAAAACTCAACAGCAGCGCTCAAGCAATCCACACGCAAGCAACTTGAATCCAACAATCAAAGCTCAAATGAAGAATTTCAAGCACCAGAGTAGATAACAAATGAATAGTGAGATCAAAAGGGTTCCAAAAGGCCTTTAAATCCACCTGCACTTGCGCCAGAGAAGATGTACTTTGAACATTAATGAGCGACAAGACAGATCAAGGAAATCTGAAAACCTGAGCCCAAAATGGTATTTTGGAGAAAACTAAGCCAGATGGATAATCCGGGTGAACATGGATTCCGCGGATAATGCACCCTTCAGGATTTTAACAAATTCCAGGAAAATTTGACCAAGCCAGAAAATCTTGGATTCCAGCAGAAACCTGGACTTCAGAAATTTTAGCCATAACCAGACAACAGACCAGGACCTGGGAAAATCTGCCCGAGCTGGAAAATCCCGGACCCAGGTCAAAACCCGGATTTTGACTAAAACTTAAGTTTAACCAATTCAAACCTCAAGGCAAGACCAACATCTCAAGACCTTGAAAAGACAAATCCAATAAAACCCAAGGGTCAAAAAACATCATGAAAAGAGGGTCCCTACTCCAAGTGGGGCGTGTGTACAAAACTGCACAACAAGTCCAAATCATCAATTAGAATTAATGCATACCCACACACGTTGGCTAGACTATAGTGAGGACCAAAACCAAAATTCCAAACATACGAAATAACTAAACACATACTCCACATACATCCGCAACACGCCATACGTAACAGGTCAGCTAGAATGATAAAATAAACAATAAATCATTGTTCTAAATTTCTTAACTCGTACTCTGATTAATGTAACACCACAAAAATTTTCAAATAGGATAGCATATGTGCTAAAAAAGCTTCCCTAGGGATCCACACCACAAAATAGTGATCCGGTGAAGTATTTAGTGTAATGTCCCCGTTTTAGCTGACACTATTTGTCGAGGAGTGAGCCTATTATTTCGATCCTCGTAGGCTGACAGATAGGTGCAGAGGATCATCGGAGGTAGTTACTCAGTGTTTGGTAGCTCCAGTTTTACAGTGGTGTCAGGTTGGGCCTTCACAGAATCTTCCAGTGAGCATTTTCAGGAACTTTCTATTTTTAGAAAGTTAGGTCAGGCGGAAGCTGCTATTTCGGGCAGGGCACCTGGTTCAACCATTCAGCTCAGAATCGACCCAGTTCAGCAGTTTGATGATCAGATGGAGAAATAAGGAGTATTTAATGAATTACTAAATATTTAATAATTTGACTTTATATTAAAGTCACTTTATTGAAATATTTAAATATTTAATTAATTTGGCCTGTTATAAAGTATTTATTATACTTTATAATAAAATATTGATTTTGACTTAATGAATATTTATTATTCATTAAAAGAAGACGCCAGTTAATTATTTAATATTTCTCCTAAGTTTAAAAGTGCGAATTAAATCATTTATTTAAATGATTAATTAAAAAGGAGATTGGGTCGAATTTCTTCAAGGGATATATATTTCCACTCAAGGCAAAATCGAACTATTTTGAGATTATTATTCAATTTTGTCTTTTTGCTCTGAGCATTGGAGTTTGCAAACCCTAGGGTTTCTGGCAGACAGACGTTTCTGGAGAACGAAAACTCTTCAGAGATTAGGTAGACTGAGACTGTGAAATACCAGTTTAAGCTTGCATCTGGGTGACTTCAGTCAGGAGTTACAGATTGGATTTATTGACAGATTCATCAGAGTAGCAGAGATATTCATCAGTTGATAGAGGTGACTTGTTTCAGAGATCATCTTTTAGAGTCTGGGCACATTTTCCAAGGTGCCATACTTGATCATTTATTACAGCAGTCAGGCCGTACCAGCAAAGGCCATACTATTTCACTAGAGAAAATCATTCAGGGTTTTGGTCTCTAGTCATTTGTAGGAGGGGCGCCTAAGGTTTTAGAAGATTATCCTCTATTTCTGAGCTTGGATCCTGAACATTTGGAGCTGGCCGTACAACTTACACTCTTCCCAAGGTGGTTGTGAGAAACCAGGTTTTTCAATAAATAATATTGTATTTCATTCATCTTTCAGTATTTATTATTATACTTGCTCTGGAAGTCAAATATACTGAAACGCCTACCTTATTTAAGCAAGATCTGAGCATAAATTGTGTTCTAGAATTTATTTAGAATTTTTTAGCATTTTCTTAAGGAAATCGCAGCATTTTATTTTATCTGAAAATCCATCAAAAACACAAAAAACCAAAAAATTGCAAAAACACAAAAATATCAGTTAGGGTTTTGAATAGAGAACCATCAGGGTTCTGACAGTGGTATCAGAGCACAGATCTCCTACCATCCTGTGCTTTTTCAGTTGCTTTTTCAGTATTCAGTGTGCTTTTTGGTTGCCTTTTCATGAGCCGAGATACTATTCAGTATATTAGAGGCGTAGGAACAGGCAAAGATGAGGATTGGACAGGTCCACCTATCTTGGAAGGTCAGACAGTGTCAGGAGTACTTGGTATTCACAGATCCAGTTCTAACAGTACTGAAAACAGTGTTGCAACCCTAATGGCAGATCGTGAGATTCCTGCAGAGGCACATAGGGATCCAGGGAAGGCACATGCAGAGGGTGATATTACCGATGAGGAGTTTAGACGGAGACACAATAATATGATGGATATGATGTCTCAGTTGATGGGTACCATTAGACAGTACACGCCCACACAGCCTCATTACATACAGATTGGACAGACGAGCGGGACCACACCAGTGGATCAGCCATTGGCATCAGCACCTAGACAGCCATCACCGATCTACCAGGAGCGTAGGCCAGGTCAGCCTACTTTCTTACCTAGGGAGACTCCACCACAGACTCCAGGGGCAGAGCATCAGGTACATCATCAGGAGTTTCAGCCACATAATGGCATGTCCGTGGTAGACTTGACGAGATTTCATGGTGAGTACATGTCACTAGCGCCTGAGATCCGGCAGGCACTTACCTTTCATGAGTTTATTGATGTATATAAACCTAGAGGAGGAGGTAGATTTGACCGTAGACCCCCTCAGCATCAACAGCCGCAGCCACAGGTGAATAGGGATTTGCAGTACGCGGTTAGCAAGATTACATTGCCATATTTTGATGGGTCTGAAAAGACATCAGCGAGGTCTTGGGTCTAGAAATTGGACAATTACTTGTCACTTAGGCCTATGTAGGAGGATGAGGCAATTAAATTTGCTACTTTACATCTTGATGGAGTAGCACATGATTGGTGGCACCACGGCATGTATACGCTAGGCCATCATGCAGTCAATACCTATCAGGAGTTCACTAACAGACTGATAGAGAGATTTGATAAGGATTCAGAACTTTATTTCAGAGAGTTGGCTCAGCTCAGACAGACAGACAGTCTGGATTCATATATTGGTGAGTTTCAGAGAGTGGCAGTCATGGTGACAGGGATTTCGGAACGGAGACTTATCATACTCTTCGTTGAGGGTTTGACAGAACCATGAGAGGTTGGGTTAAGGCTTTTGATCCCCCTACTCTTCAGGAGGTGATGCGGAAGGCAAGGAGTATGGAGCTTGCTGCTTCGAAGAAACAATTTCAGCCTAAGACAAACAACTTGCCTGTTGAGGAGAGTCTTACACCAGTTGCAGAACCAAAAAGGAAACTAGTTGCAAGAATTGATGATGCAACTCGGGAGGAATTGAGGAAGAAACAACTTTGTTATTGGTGCAAAGCACCCTACAGCAAGGAGCATGATTGTCCTTTGAGACCGAAGGGCAGAGCCAACCGCGCCATGTGGGTTTACTATGATGATGACAAGTCTGATGATTCAGACCAGCAGGTTGTTTCAGAACATGCAGAGGCTGGGAATGCCTCTATGGAGTTTGGGCCCGATGCCAACTTATCCCCGTTGGTATTATCTGCTAGTGTACGGGATGACTCATTCAAGTTTATGGGATTAGTGGAAGGACATCGATGTATTGCTATGCTCGACACTGGAGCCACACACAATTTCATTGATGAGAGCTTCATCAGCAGATGTAGACTCCAGACAGAGGATTTCGTTGGATTCAGAGTTCAGGTGGCAAATGGATATACACTCACTTGCACTCGACGGATTTGTAATCTCACTCTCATGCTGAATGATTATGAGCTGCAGGCAGACTTTTATGTAGTCAACCTGGGTGGGATGGATTTAGTGTTGGGTATGAGATGGCTGCAGGAAATTAGTGTGTTCACCCTCAACTTGCCTAAAATGGAGATGAGATTTGAGGTACAAGGCAAGAAATATGTGTTGAGGGGGATTACCGATGGCAGCCTTCATTCTATCTCTCGTTAGAGGGAAGAGCGAGAAGGTAGAGGAGGATTTTGTGCAGACTAGGCATGGTTATGCTCAGTACCCCGGGGGTTCTGAGGCAGTCGTTTGGGATCAGCCTAGTGGTTTGGTTCCGTTTGTGACCAATCCATTGTTTGAGACAGATGTTATATCTTCATACGACAACCCGCTCTTTGAGTTTGATATGGGTAACTCATCTGATCCTGGTCTTGAGCAGAGTGATGATAGGGTTTGGGATCCTACTAGTGCACTGGGATTTCAGACTCAGCTCACGGAGGAGTATCACAGTGTGTATATGGTGCAGAGTGCATATAGCTTCGTGATTAATCCACATGTACACAATTTGTTTCAGGTGCACAGTTTTGGTATGCACGTGCTTGATATGTTGGATGATAGTATATCTCGTGCAGTTTTAGGGGGTAAGTGTTGCTTGCAGTTTGACTTGCCCCCTTCTGAGTTTCTTGATCCTATGTCGGACCACACTGAGGTTAATAGGGAATGGTATTCTATTCTTGCTGATCAGTTGTGGGAGTTACAGGAGTCAGTTGTGGCCAGCAAGAACATTGTCCGGTACTATCCTTGGGATCCAGGTGGTGCAGTGCAGCTGTATTTGCAGAGATTGCTTGAGGGCAAGCAATTTCAGGGAGGGCGAACTGTAATGTCCCCGTTTTAGCTGAATCTGTTTGTCGAGGAGTGAGCCTATTATTTCGATCCTCGTAGGCTGACAGATAGGTGTAGAGGATCATCGGAGGCAGTTACTCAGTGTTTGGTAGCTCCAGTTTTGCAGTGGTGTCAGGTTGGGCCTTCATAGAATCTTCTAGTGAGCATTTTCAAGAACTTTCTATTTTTAGAAAGTTAGGTTAGGCGGAAGTTGCTATTTCGGGCAGGGCACCTGGTTCAACCATTCAGCTCAGAATCGACCCAGTTCAGCAGTTTGATGATCAGATGGAGAAATAAGGAGTATTTAATGAATTATTAAATATTTAATAATTTGACTTTATATTAAAGTCACTTTATTGAAATATTTAAATATTTAATTAATTTGGCCTGTTATAAAGTATTTATTATACTTTATAATAAAATATTGATTTTGACTTAATGAATATTTATTATTCATTAAAATAAGAAGCCAGTTAATTATTTAATATTTCTCCTAAGTTTAAAAGTGCGAATTAAATCATTTATTTAAATGATTAATTAAAAAGGAGATTGGGTCAAATTTCTTCAAGGGATATATATTTCCACTCAAGGAAAAATTGAACTATTCTGAGATTATTATTCAATTTTTTCTTTTTGCTCTGAGCATTGGAGTTTGCAAACCCTAGGGTTTATGGTAGATAGACGTTTCTGGAGAACGAAAACTCTTCAGAGATTAGGCAGACTGAGACTGTGAAATACCAGTTTAAGCTTGCATCTGGGTGACTTCAGTCAGGAGTTACAGATTGGATTTATTGACAGATTCATCAGAGTAGCAGAGATATTCATCAGTTGATAGAGGCGACTTGTTTCAGAGATCATCTTTCAGAGTCTGGGCACATTTTCCAAGGTGCCGTACTTGATCATTTATTACAGCAGTCAGGCCATACTAGCAAAGGCCGTACTATTTCACCAGAGAAAATCATTCAGGGTTTTGGTCTCCAGTCATTTGCAGGAGGGGCGCCTAAGGTTTTAGAAGATTATCCTTTATTTCTGAGCTTGGATCCTGAACATCTGGAGCTGGCCGTACAACTTACACTCTTCCCAAGGCAGCTGTGAGAAACCAGGTTTTTCAATAAATAATATTGTATTTCATTCATCTTTCAGTATTTATTACTGTACTTGCTCTGGAAGTCAAATATACTGAAACACCTACCTTATTTAAGCAAGATCTGAGCATAAATTGTGTTCTAGAATTTATTTAGAATTTTTTAGCATTTTCTTAAGGAAATCACAGCATTTTATTTTGTCTGAAAATCCATCAAAAACACAAAAAACCAAAAAATTGTAAAAACACAAAAATATCAGTTAGGGTTTTGAACAGAGAACCATCAGGGTTCTGACATTTAGACTGACTTGTCAACCGAATGTCCTATTCTTCATACATTATGTCGGTAGATTACAGAATCTTACTTATCTTGTTGGTAGGAGAAACTTCAACACTACAGACCATACTGCTGACTCCAGTTGCCATCAATGACAACACACGAAGCCAAAAGACAATCACTCAAATCCATATTCCAATAGTATCCCTTCCTATACCTTGGATAGGGGTTCCTCCTCCTTGGCAAGTTTGAGATTCATCTTAATGTAAGAGCACAATTACTTGCATAAAGCATTATTCCAACATAAAATCTGAGAGTTTAGAGCCTTGGATGCATTTTGAAAGAATGTCAGACCAACCAATCCAACCAATCCATTCCCACTCCTATGCCCTCATGCTCTATTTACCTTGAGGTGATAGGATAGATTAAAAGCTAGTTTAGTTGTAGTTAAGATCTACAAAAACTAGAAAAAAACTTAGCTACAATGCTTTGTGTTTATGCACCCTTGTGTCCTGCTCACTGAGTAAAAAAGATAGGAACACTTAGCCCATTTTACTTTTACGCAAACATTAGCAAACAAGAGGGAGCTTCCCCTCCATAATTTCAAGATCAATCATCACACACTGTGCATAGTTCTTTGTATCCAATAAGCACTCTAGAGGTGCTAATTGAAATGCCAACACAATCCATTAGCTTCCAATCCATCAATCATTGACCTCTTTAAGCTAAGTGCCAAAGAAGGACTAGGGATATCTATTCTACCACATTTAAATAATGCAAGATCCCAATCATTTTATTCATTGTAATTTCTTACCTTCAATAAACTTTATGTATAAAAAAATTAATGATAATTTGATTTAGGTAACTTCTCAATAAAAATCATAATTTATTAAAAAAATTAATTCAAAAATATGCAAATTTCATAAATTTCCATTACAAATAAAATAAAGAACCATAGATATGTACCAATAATTCACATAAGAAAACCCTATTGATCTTAAAATATCATTAAATAGCATTCAATTTAGACATATTAAGGTTTTTTCTATTATTATTTTTTTGTTTATATATACATTTACTTATACTCATTTACATGCTTTTGGTGGATGTGGTGTTAGGATGAGCACCTTGTCTATAAACCTATATGTATTTTAAAATGATGCATCATTTAAATACATATAACACAATATTGTATACTTTCCTCCCTACTAATTAGGGATGATATATCAATCATTAGAAAATATATTGTAAAAATTTGTAATAATATTAATAATTATATAGTAGAAAAAATTATTAGTCTTTCTAGGTTATAGAGAAATTTATAGTTTTAAGCAAGTGTTTTATTGAGTATTTAGTTTTAAAATAAAAAATTTAACTTCTCCATAAATATTTGAACATCATGAAAATGAAAGTGACTTAGTCACTTTGATTCTTGTTAAAGAAAAAATACTATTTAAGTTTTAGAATTGGTATATATATTCTTCATGTTAAAGGTACAATAAGTTAGGACATGATACTCAACATTATTAGAATCTCAGATATTATAAAAATAATAATTCCAAGGCGTTCACCCTCATCAATATTTCAATATCCTAAGCCACAATTCAATTTCTTTAGACTATAGATTTTTCACTTTATGATGGTTACCACTAATCCTAAATGTTACAAGTAGTGTAAAGTTACAAGTAGTCTATTGATATTGATACTTAGTTGAAGTAATTCATATTTATATATTATATGTACTTAATTATGATGTCTCATGTTTTTATACATATTTGTCAACTTGTATGAGCACATATAAGCCTCATTGTGCACATACAAACAAAATCATAAGAGTTATAGAATGCTTGCACTTGGGTGAGCATCTGAGTGAAAATTGTTTTCAATTATAAAGTGTGGCTTTGTAAAAAATTGTTCATGTGTTGTATCAATCGCAAGGTTTCATGGGAGCAATTGATCTATAAATTTGACATAAGGAATCTTGACACTATGTCATTAGAGTTTTTTGTAATGTCTCGTTTGGGATATTCTTAGTTTTTGTCCTAAAACCACAATTCCAATTAAAATAAGAGCTGTAATATAATTAAGAATAATGAAATTACCAATTAAATCATCCTCTATAAAATAAATCTTGGTTAATCACATCAAAAATCTAATTAAAGAAATAGTCATTCTGATGTGGATTCCCCTAATAATCTTATTAAGAATTCGTTGAAATGCTTGCAAACCACAATCTCAAGATCAGTCACCCTTGTACTATGAGAGCATGAAAGGTGGGTCGCCCTTCCATCCCTCAATTCACCTTGGAGGTTGGTCATCCTCCTTGATCAAGCCCAA
Source organism: Sequoia sempervirens (assembly GCA_007258455.2). NCBI lineage: Eukaryota > Viridiplantae > Streptophyta > Pinopsida > Cupressales > Cupressaceae > Sequoia > Sequoia sempervirens. The sequence continues at coordinate 623,475,662 of VDFB02270651.1, forward strand.
GGGAATGGAAGGCTGGTCTTCCATTCCAGCCCCTGGCCCACAAGCATGGAAGGTCGGTCTTCCATTCTATCTTGAGGTGGCATACTTGATAAGAGCATGAAGGTTGTTCTTCCTTCACCTCTCACGAACCAAGAAGGTTGATCGGCCTCCCTATTTGCAATCCATTTCTCTAAATTCAAAATAAGATTACTATACTTGATCCCTTATCACATATAATAAAGAGAAGCATGTAGATAGTTTACAAAGATCATGAAAACACACACACACATGTGTGCGCGGGCGCATACGCATATAATTCTACGTATTATTCAAATTTATCTTTTAAATAAATTTCTACTAATATACTTCTTATTCTGATTTTCATTTCTTCTTTGTTTTCCAATCTACTTATTGATGTCTTGGATGATTGATGTCTTAGTGATTGATATTTGAATGATTGGTGTTTTATTTATTGATATATGAATGATTTAAGGCTAGAATGGTTGATGCTTGAATAGTTGATATCTGAATGCTTGACTGAGTGAATGAATTGTAATTTGTTATGGTGGTTTCTTGATTAATTGATTTGATAATGGATGATTGATTTGATTGATTCATTGTTGATGATTGAATGAGTGTTGATTTTATGCATCATTGGTGAGTAACGATTGATAATTGATCCTTTAATGCTTGGAATGATTTCTCCTTTATACTTTATTGGTGAAGTAGTCATCACTTTTCATAAGAATTGAGTCACCATCCTTCATTGTTGCCTTTTTAAAAATAATAAATTATTTTTCCAAATTGATCTCTCTTACATATCCTCCTCAAATGGAACCTTCTCCCCTTAATATCTTCCAATGCAAGGGAGAAGTCACACCTCTTCATCATGTTTTCCCTTTGCAAGAGTCACAACCTTTCATAATTACCACCCTTTGAAAGAGTTATGCCCTTATTTTCTTTCAATACCTCCTTGATTCCTATGCCCCCTTCTGTTTTAACTTTTTTTCTTTTTCAAATGAACTCTTCTCCCTTTATCTCATGCTTGAGAGAGTAACAACTCTCAATTTCATGCTTTTTGACCATTCATTAAATTTAATTAAATTTTAATTATATTTAATTTAAGTTTTATTTTTTTATATTTTAGTTTTATTATTATTATTTATTATTAAATCCTATTTCAAAAAGGGGACATTACATTTTCCGAACATGTGTTTCTCTAGGGTAAATTCATGCCATTATTCAATCATCCTTGTTCATTTATTTACTCAATTTCATCTTTATACAATTGTTGTCATAAATTCCAACACTTACATTGCATCTATAATTTAAAACTGAGTTTAGGTAAAAATGGAAAGGAAACCAGTTAAGAGTAATGTTCAAATTTATGATGTTGAAAAAAATGAAATATCTATTATAATTAGACATCATATACAATAACGTCTACTAGCCATCTTGATACAAGCAATATTTAAAAATAAATAAGGCAAAAATTACATTGAAACCCAAAAAGGAGGGACAAAACCAACCGTGCATGTACAAATATGGGACACACGACAAACATCAAATGCAGATTTCTACGAGCTTGAACTAATGGCGTATAACCTTTATAATCCCACCGTACTACTCTTATCATACTTTTCTTGATTGAATCTTCCAATGTAAGAAATCCTAATAGCTTTCCCCGTTTAGTGACTTAAAAAAGAGACATACCATCAAAAGTTATTCAAGATTAAATGAACATAAATTCTACTATTTTTGTGAAATAAAATTTAACTAAATAACGGAAGGCAAAAGAAAGATTTTCCATAGACCTTAGCAAAATAAGATAACAGCTTTTGAACGAACATTACTGGAATAATTTTCCGCCTTTTTAGTATCCATGCTCTTGCCCTTCGTTGGTATTTAAATTTCTCCATCGTGAGTTGCATGAACGAAGATTACTTTGTAGGAAAAAATGTATTAAAAAACCAGTGAGCATGTGGACAAAATGTACTCTGAACTCAATAAGATCTCCGGATAAACTGTGTTGCAATTTTTCCAAATCAACACAACCATCATCAAAATAAGAGATGGGTAGGATTGCCAATTCAGTTCATTAAACAGATGCTTTTGCAAGTTACAGGTTCTTCATAAGCCCTTAAGACTCTAAGAGATAAATGGCAGTTAGCCATTACCCTGCAATTGGACCAGTGAATATATTTACATCACTTCTTGTTCGAATAGAAAGATATAAATTGAATAGTTTAAATGTTAAACAGTGAGACCAATTATAGATGTAGCCACGATTATATTCCCAACAATAACATGTACTAACTTTTCTCACACTGTAGACAATAATTACACACAGAGTTCAACTTCAAATCCCCTCGACTCCTAAAATTAGGATTATATTTATAGAATTTACAAACTTGCTGCCAAGTTATTCAGCGCATACCAAAAATAATGAGCTCTAATTTTAGTTGTCAGAGTCCATGTTTGATAGAAGCACATCAGAGAAGATAAACATTGTGGTGAAGCCGCATAACTTAAGTAACAACAGACAAACATACGCTGCAACTGTATAAGGATAACTGCTGCATGATGGAGGAGTTAAACTACCACCATAGTATGTCTCTTTAAGGTGTTGAAATATTGATAATTTATTAAAAGAACTGAAAAAACATTTCATGGGATAGTTTCTCAAAGTCGCATCCAACAATCTCTAATTTCTGAGCCCAGAAATTACAAGCGATAAACAACTATCTATTATAAACAAGGCTATATGGAACTTGGTATCTACATAGGTATCAAGTTTCTTATCTCACCTTTCTAAAACTTGTAAAGGCTAGCTTTTCCATTGTTTGTAACCTAGCAACATTGCTTCAAGCAATACAAAAACTGTAAGCATCTCAATCAAACAAAAAGGTGTTCAAGCAATCTGTAAAAACTCTCAAGTGCATGTAGTGTCAATCAGAATCTGATGCTGAGTCCTCTATGGTATCCCTTCTAATAACATCTGGTTCATGACCTGATGATGGCACTGATGGTCGAAGAATATCTTGTATAATCTGATAAGCTATTTTAAATATGAAAAAGAAAGTCAACAGAACTATTGATACAACCAAAAATCAAAATAATTCAGTAATAAATTTCTAGTGCAGTTGTATTCCTTACCTGCCCCAAAAGATTTTTTGAGTGCAACTTTCATGAACTGTATTTCATGTTGGTGCGCTGACAACAATTTATTCTGCAAAAGAAAAGGAAAAAAAATGTTAACACACAATAACTAAATAGCATCAGAGTCTTATACATCACAAATATCTATTGAATGAATATCTATAACATCAAAATGCATAATAAATATAGGTGTGAATGCATATTTCTATGAATGCCTAAAATAATTTATGTAAAAGCAGATCTACACATATATTCATTTTTATGAATGCAAATATCTCTGGATGAATAAAGTATGCTATACAAAATATGGTTCTAGGAAAATTCACTGTCAGTAATTCATTGTGAGAAAATTCACCACCATGACAAATTCACCTCAAGGAAAATTCACCACTAGCAATTCACCACTGCTGAAAATTAATCACATTAACATTTTTTAACATATATTTCCAAAACTTTGAAGAATAATTTGATTTATGATAATAAAAATACAGTTTTTTGCAAAAAAATTCAAAGTTTTGGAAATATATATTAAAAAATATTAATGCAATTAATTTTGGTGGTCAATTTTCCTTAAAGATGAACTTGTTATGACGGTGAATTTTTCCACAGTGAATTGTTGACGTTAATATAAGAGAATAAATAAATTATATGTATATGTAGACATACGGCAAATTCATGGCCAACAATTCATCGAGGGGGAAAATTTACTACCATGACAATTCACTGCACAAAAAATTAATTGCAAGAACTTTTGACAGTTAATTTTCCATGGCGGTGATTTGATAATGGCTGAATTTTCTCATGGTGAATTGTTGAGTGAATTTTCGGTCAGTGAATTACTGGCGGTAAATTTTCCCACCTAGAGCCGTATATGTATCTATATATTTATAATATATAAGAAAATATACTTATAAGAATGCAAATATGCATCAGAATATATGTGTGCATATGCATATTAAAAAAACTATAAACGCTTAGATATGTGGGTAGGTATGGATGCATAATTTTTTATGCAAAATAGAATTGTCAATATGAATGCATAAACGAATTCAAAAAGTATAGAGATAAGAGAATAAATATATAAATATAAGAATATATTTGTATTCTTGAATATAAATATAAAAAATTAAACTAAACGAATGTGATTAAATTCTTATATTTATATTATACTTGTATAACTATATTAATATAATTCTATAAGTGTATATATTTAAACACATGGATGCAAATATATAAATAATAATTTCTTTATGAAACTAACTAAATATAAGTGTGTGTGAGTGATTTTAAAAATGTACTAGAATCAAAATATGTGCAATAAATTGGTAAAAAGCATTGCAAATAGCTATAGAAACTAGTATATGAATATGTGTGTCTGTCTCTGTGTGTGTGTAAGTCAATATCTATGTTAAGAAAATTTATGAAGGTATAAAGCGAGGGGAGGTGTATGAGCTATGCTCGGGTTTTCTTGTGTCTATGGTGTTTGGCGTCATATTGCACTTGTTGTGCAGGAAATTACTCTTTTCTTATGTGTATGACCACATTTATTGCAATTTTTTTATTTTAATATGCCTTCAACCGGCTCTAACCAAACAATTCATGCTAGTGTTAGCGGTTCGATAGCTCTGCTCAATGGCTCCTCCTCCGAACAAGCAGCCCCAAAAATTTGTTCTGAAAGTCTTTAATGAGGTAGTGTCCTGACTCCCCAGCTGATGTGGTTTTTCCTTTACCAGACTTTGATTCTGCTTGTCAATGGCTTGAGCAACATACCCTTGCTAGATATTTTGTTGGGAGGAATCCCCCTGAAAGTGCACTTAAGATGGGTCAACAAGGCCTGGGTCCCTCATGGGGTCCGCCTTGATATGGTCCAAAATTTAACCAAAGGATTTTTCTTGTTTTGCTTTATGAAGTCAATCATGTCTAGGCTATCGTAGCCCATGGTCTCTAGTATGTCAGGTCTTCTTTGTTGATTTTCTAGGCATGGACCCAAGACTTCACCATCTCAGATAACACCAAGTTGTGGGTCCTAGTTTAGACTGAGTTTCTTGGTTTACCTTTGTCGTGTGTGTGCCTTTTTTGAATCATATTGCATCTTCTCTGTCAGGGAGGGTCATTTGCATTGAGCCAGATAGGTTTATTCAGGCTCGGCCCTAGAAACAAGTCTATGTTGAAGTGGACCTTTCCAAAGATTTGAAATACTCCATTGACATTCAAATTGGAGGTCTCCAACACATCCAGAAGGTCACTTAGTTTAATCTTCCCAAGACATGTTATCGGTGTTAGTCCGCAAACCACAAGATCAAGGATTTCCCTTTAGAAATACCTCATACACCTTCTCTTCCATGAGATACTAAAAAGCCTCGTTAGGTGAATACTTCTACTACTAAACTTGATGAAAAATGGACCATGATTTCAAACCAAAAAACTAACTCTAGTGGTTCTAGATCGGCTTCCAAGGCCTATGAACCAACAAGGAGCATTTAAAACCCTTCTGTGAAGGGGAAGGAATCCCCAGCTAGGGCTAATAATGTTCCATTGTAGCCTAGGCCAAAGACTATGCCTCAGCTTGTAGTCGTTATGAAAGCACAGTTGAACATTTCTCCTCCCATGATGGGAGCTCAAAAGTGGTCACGTAGTCCTTCTCTACCATTGGAATAAGGTGAATATGTGCAAGAAAGGAGGAGGTTTTCTTCTCCTTCTATTCAGATTGGGTCAGTTCCATCAGAGTTTCTGCAAAATCACTTCTCTTCTCTGAATGAAGAGGAGCCAAACTCTAACAATATGGAAGAGTTTCACTCATGAATTTCCTCTCATGGAATGTTTGAGGTCTGACGGACCTCTCTAGAAAGTATTATGTTGGGGATACTTTGAGTAAATATTCTGGTATTGAAGTGTTTTGTCTCCAAGAGGTTAAAATTTTTGGTTTCTTGCTTGCTTCGGCTTGTCATTCTATTTGGCCAGCCAGTAAATTTTTTTGCACTAATCATGGAGTTGGGCATGGTAGAGTTGTCACCCTTTTGTCCCCATAGTGGCACTCTTGCATGGTCGACCATAGGTCTTACCCCACTCATTAGCTCATCTAGATCCTTCTCAACATTGATAATCATTCCTTTGGGATTATTAATGCTTATGCTTCTAATGATGTTGTGGAATGCTCCTTGCTTTGGCATTGGATTGTTCATTCATTGCCAGTTGCTACTTGGTTATTGTGTGGGGATTTTAATATGGTTTAGATGGCCTATGAAAAATATGGCACCTTGCCATTCAGATGGGTAGCTGGTGAAAGGGAGTGTGGTTTTACATGCCCAATAAATTGGGGCTTTTTTATCCCAATATTGGCCGCTGCCATTCTCATTCTCTTTGGCACACTTGGTGTAATCATAGGGCTGGCTCTAATAGTATATTTAATTTCCTCGATCGTGCCATGATCTTGGCTCAATATTTTTTCTCTTTTGACAGTTCTTCTCTCCTGATTAAGTCATTAGTGGATGTGACCTTGTCTGATCATTTCCCCATTTCTTTTCACATTGAATGGGAGACAAGACAACCTTGCACATGTAACTTAGCTCAATTTTTTCTTAACACACTCTTGCTTTGTCATTAGCCCACATTGGCCCACATTCGCAAAGTCTGGAATTTGGAGTGCAAGCCAACTCATCATACAGGCTGAATTACTTGGTGGAATGATGCTATCACTCGCACAACTAGATTTCTACACATCTATGGGAAATAGTTGGCCATCTTTCACTGACAGTCTTATGAGGCTACCATTACTGACCTATGCTCAATGACTGAGGTGTTGGCGGCCAACCCATTTTCCCATGATTACAAGTTAGGGTGGTAGAATTAAGGCACAAAAATAAAGTTACAAATAATTGTGCTACCAAAGGTGCTCAAATCCAAGCTAGGTTACACTGGTTAAAATTTGTGCCTCTAAGTAATTTTTTTTGGCCCTACATTTCAAGCACTCATCTCCAGGCATTAAAAAAATTAAAGATGGAATTCAAGTGCTCGCTAAGCTTCCTGACATTCTCTAGGCCTTTGTTCGACACTATGAGAAAGTTTTCATTGCTCAGGAATCCATGCCTAAGCGACAACAAGCCATCTAGGATTTCTTTGTTGTTGTACCAAATAGGCTCTTCTTAGCCCAGAGAAATTTATGTGATCACTTGTTAATGATTGAAGACCTTAAGGAAGTTGTTCATTTCATGGTTGATGACAAAGCCCTGGTGATTGATGGCTTCCCTTGTAAATTTTATAAGGCCCTTTGGGACTGGGTTGGGAATGACTTGTACAATGTTTATTTAGAAGCCTTTCATGCTAAATCTCTGGGAAACTTAATAAATAAAGGAAATATTAAATTCATACCTAAGTTTGTAGATCTCGAGGATATTTATAGCTAGAGGCCTATCATGCTTCTCAATGTCTCCTACAAAATCATTGCCAAAGCTTTGGCTCTAAAGATCCGCCATCTTTTACCTCAAATTGTGCATCCATATCAGACTGGGTTTATCAAATCCAGGTTTATTTTGGACAACATTATTGCTATTGGGGTAGGCATAGAGTGGGCCAAGCACTCAAACCAGAAAGCTCTTTTCATTAAAATTAAATTTTCCAAGGTTTATGACCTCATTTAATGGCCTTTTATTCTTGCTATGCTACACATCTTGAGGTTTGGGCCTAATTTTATTCAGGTTGTTCAAATTCTTTTTGTAAATTCCTCTGCTTGTATCACCATTAATGGCTCCCAATCTCTTGCCTTTGTGATTTTCCATTCCATTCGGCAAGGATGCTCGCTTGCTCCCTCTCTTTATGTGCTTGTTGCTGAAGGATTTGGTTACCTCTTAGCCAATGCAATTTCTCAGCAGTGTGTCAAAGGCATCTTGCTGCCCAATTCTCAGGCCCAACTAGTTAATGGCCATTTTGTTGATGAATCTTTCCCCACTCTCCTGGAGGAAGAAGAAAATATAAAGGAAGCCCTGGGATGTCTTAATACATTCTTCCTTGTGTTCGGTTCTTCCATTCAGTTGAACAAAACTTTGTGCTATCGACAATCTATATTGCCCATTCCTCCCTATTTTTAGTAGTACGGTTGGAAGTGGATTGGGCCAAGAGAAATCTTCTAGTTTCTGGGCATTCCCTTTGCTTTCTAGGCTTCTCCGGCTGAGCTGTGGCAAGTTGTTCTCACCAAAGTTGAACAAAAACTCACACACTAGATTACTAAGCCCCTCTCTCTAGCAGGGAAATTCTAGGTGTGCTCCAAAATTCTTGCAACTACCCATGTTTATTATTATTCTTGTTGGGCCCCTTCAAAAGTGGCTTATAGTAAGCTCAAAAATTTTCTCTGGGACTTTCTTTGGGCTTTTGTTGAATCCCATAGAGGGATTCACTGTGTTGCTTGGGAGTTTTTCTACCTTCCCAAAGATTCTGGAGATCTTGTGTTGCTCTCCACTCAATGACAAGGGACTGCCTTGTGTGTAAAATGGATAATTTATGCCCTTACTAGAGATGATGCCTAGAAAATTCTCCTCAGACATTGTACATTCAGCCAAGATTTCCTGTTCATAGACCCGCCTAGAAGGGGATTGGTTTCCAAACCCTTCTATTCATGAAGGAACCAATTTAGGTTATCGAGACTTTCATGGCCAAAAGAATTTAGAGAGCCTAGGAAGTAGTTAAGCCCTAGCTCTATTGGGCTAGCTCTGGTTTTCGCAATGGGCTTTCACTCAATCAAAAAAATGTTTGGTTGCCTCTGTTTCCTAGCAATGGCCAACCTCTGGCTAAGTCACCTTGGCTTAAGGCACTGCGATTCCATAAGAAATACATTTAAACCTTACAATAGGTGTTTCATAGACCCACAATGCACATCATGTCATGGGAAGATTTGTCTGCCCTTTATAGACTTCAAAACTAGGATTGTGCTACTTATGATGGTATGGTGAATTCTATTCCTACATAAGTGCTTCATAAGGTGGGAATTCATGGGTCCAAGCCCTGGTGGAAGGACTGGAAGTGGAACCCAAAAACCCATTTCAGAAACAATAAGCCTAGGCTTGGTTATAGGTGGCTTTCACTACACTTTCCTATGACTGAAAGTCTAAACCAAAGGTGACTTCTTCAAGATCTCCCACTCATGCTTGGCGAAAAAGATTCTCTACCACTTGGTCTACAAGTGTTGAGCTGAAACTTTCCCACTTTGTTTGGTGTATTCTTTTCCAAGGCTTTCCTATGGGATTTCAGCTTGTTCACCTAGGGGTCCAAGACCCTCGTTGCCCTTTCTATGGGAAAGCAGAGTCTTTTAAGCATCTCTTTTGGTTTTGCACTAGAGCCCAATAGTTTTGGACTTGGATTCATGACTTCTTTCAGTCCTTTAGACTGGAGCCTTTTTCCTGGCATATGATTCTGTTGAGAGACTCACCCAAACTTCCTACTAAGTATACCCAACTTTGGCACACTTTCAGGGTGGAAATCCTCTTCACTATCTAGAAAGATAGAAATGCCTACATATTTGCTCAAACTCAAATGGATAAAAAAAATTCTTTGTATTATAAAGCTATTATTTGTTCTAATGTTCTCTTACAGAGTTAGGTGTAGGCGAATAAAGTTGCACTTGAGGTGGCTCACCTACAAGTTCTTTTGGATCGCCAAGGCAATGCCCTGTGTACTGTTGCTCAGGTGCCCGCTTCACCCACCTCCTCCCACAGTCGGTCGCCTTATCAGGGTAGGAAATGGAGTGGCTTTGCATGTCCCCACTCTTAGCCTCCTCTTCAATGTGGTTCTCACCCTCCTTGGTGGACCCACTCTCCTCCTCCGCAGGTTGGCCAAGGGTGGCCCTCTAGGGGAGCTATGGGGAGTAGTGGTGGTAGTTCTGGGTGGCCCTTTGATGACCCTCCTACTTTTGGCTCTAGCTGGCCAGACTTTGGTAAAAGTTTTTCATAGCTTGCACTTGCAATCTCGCCTCGACGTGAGGAAGATAAAGGTAAATAAAAAGAAGATGATGATGTTTGGGGTCCTCCTGACATCACTCTAGTCCTTGTTGATGTATGGGGAAAGAAAATGGATGACAAAGACCCTCCTGGTTCAGCTGGCACTGCATTGGCCTCTTAATGGATTTGTGAATGATTGTTATCATGGACTTCTGGGCTATGCCCATGTGACTAGCTATTTTTTGCTTTTATGGGTTTTACCCATGTGACTCTTAGGGTGTGCCTTCTTACCACCCACTTTTTTTTGTGAATATGTATTTTAATCTTTAATTTAATATAGATTAATGCCTATTCATAAATAAAAAAAGATGTTAGGAACCAAATAACAATAAGTATGAATATGCCTATGTATGTATGCATTTATGTATATAAGAATGTATATATAATATATATATACATATATAAAAGAAAGAATATGCATATATAAAAGAATGAATATATATATATATATATATATATATACAAGAAAATTTGCATGTAGGGAGAAAATACTAATAAGAAAGAATTCTTGTTTAAATATGGATCTGCAATGAAGCACATAAAAATTAGTAACACCTTTTGTATGTATGCATAATAAAATGCACACATCCCTATGCAAGCATGTAAGAAAGAATTAATCTAAAAAAATGCATAACTAAACTAAGGGGGAAAAAAAGGTTTAAGGAAAGAGGGTAGTGAGGGGGGATGGAAGAAGAGGCAATGAAAATAGAAAAAGGAGGAAAGAGAAACTCAAAAATAGAGGAAAAAGAGACAACAAGAACAAAAAGGGTAGTGGATGAGAATTAGGAATAAAATGAACTAAAAAAGGGTAGAAGTTGCAGAGGAAGAAGAAAATCAAGACAAATGGGGTAAAAGTAACCTAAGGGAGAGAAAAAAATACTAGATAACTAAAGACAAATGACACCATGACACCATGACAACCACACCACTCCTAACGATCAAGATAACTAATTGTTGAAGGGGAGAAGGGGCTAAATGAAACAAATAAAGGAATGGGAAGGAAGCAAATAAAAGAATCTAGGAAATACTAAGGTGTTTGAGGAAACCAAAAATCTGAAGCCTATAGTTTTGGAAACACCAATATAAGGGATGCGATAAATGGGAAGGAGAGACATAGAGGGTGGAGGAAATAAAATTGAAAAGTAAATCACAAAGGAGGTCAAAGGTTGGGCAAGAGGGGGCACAAGATTACCATGAGAGACAAAGAGAGAGAAGGCTACAAGAGAGAAAATTTGGGAAGGGAGGAAATCAAGAAGGGAGAAGAGACCAAGTTTTAAGGTGATGTATGAGGGGTTTCCAAATAGAACTCAGATTCCAAACACCCTCCCAATCGAGGTTGTAGGTGTGATTATTGATGTCAATGGTTTTTTTGAGTTTCCTCTTGAACTAGTTATCTTCTTTGAACATAATTTGAGTGTCTTCTAAGGAGGTGTGGGGTTTGGTCTTTGCGGACTGCTATGCCAAGGTAGATTTCAAGACCCACTCATGTCTTATGCTAGAATAATGCTCTTTGATTCTAGTGCTAACAAAGCTACCTATCTCATTAATGCAAGGGATGTCATAGGAACACGACGCTTTGTAGACACCCAAGTTGAGAAGGCTTGAGGGTCTTTGGGAAAAGGGATGTGATTTCTTAGGGTAAATATAGACTTGAAAGTGTAATGGAGATCCTTTTTAAGAAGGATCTTGGAAATTCTATTAGATAAAGCCTCATTGTAGGGGAGGAAGGAAAACAAGGATAGAGGGGGAGCAGCCTCAAGTTTATGGGTGCATTTGTACTTTTCTTTCTTGATCACCAAGTGATGATGTTCTTCCTTTAATATCCATTTAATATAAATACTTGGGTAAGGTGGGTAATCTATTGGTCTATGTGTTCATAATAACATATCATAGATTCTCTAGAAGCTAAAGTTTTGAGAACACCAAATTTTTGTTTGAGAGAAGTGAAGGTAAAGGTAAATGTGTGTAGCTTTGCAAAAAATATGATGGGCTAAGGAGCCACCTATTTTTTTGATGAGGGCATCAAGAAAGGGAATTTGGTTATCAATTTCTATCTCTTTGGTAAAAGAGATGCAAGGGTCTATGTTGTTTAAGTGTAAGTGAAATCATTCAAGTTTCTCACACCCATTGGGCCAAAAAATGTTGGTATCATCAACATAGCATTTACACCTCTTTGGTTTGAGGTAAACAGAGTGAAGGGAAACATTTTAAACGTGCTAAATGAAAATTTTGGCCATGATAGGGGATAGAGGAGAACCCATAGCTACACCATCCATCTACTCATAAAATAAATATTGGAAGGTAATAGAAAGTGGATCTAAGACATATAACTCAAGCAAGGTGCCAATCTCATAAGTGGTATTTTGTATAATTAACTCAATTGAGTCAAAAATGGAAATTTTGGTGAAGAGAGAGACAATATCAAAGCTAGCTAAGAGTTCACTTTCATCTAGCTTCTTGTCTTTGATGAAATCAATGAGATGAGAAGAATTCTTGATAAAGGAGCTAGATTTACCAATGAGGGGAGAGATGAGCTTAGCTAGATGGGTGGCAAGCTTGTAGCTGGGAGAATCAATGGTATTCACAATGGGTCTAAGTGGAATACCTACCTTGTGGATTTTTGGGACACCATAATACTATTGGAATTGTAAAAAAGGTGAGCCACGGGATCAAACAATGAACAAAGATACCTTCCACGCAAGAGAGTTACAAACAATATATGCAAAATTCCTCAACAAGAAAAAGCTACAAAATGAAAGAGAACAAAACAAGAGAATATCTCAAGAGTCAAGAGAAAATCTCAAGAGTGGAAGAATATCTCAAGAGAGATAATAAAATGAGGGTTGAGTGGTATATAGGAGAAAAACCCTAAAAGCATAAAGCACTTCTAAGTTTAGCTTAAGTTCATGATCATAAATTAGACTAATACTTGATTAATTAATTAATTAATAGCTAATGCATTATTACTCTAACAAATACGAGGGGTCACCTCTTTGAAGAGGTATAACTACTTTTTAGTGGCATCATAAAAAGATGAAGGGGTGATAATTTATTTCTCTTCTCTGGCTTTGACCCATCATGATGATGGATTATGTCAAGTATAATCCAAAATGTTGATGATAAAAAAATGTTGCATAATCAAAATCCAAAAAAAAAATACTATACTGATATCATAGAATGGATATTTCATGTTTTTAATCTTTATATCCTATTCCCAAGGAAAATAAATATTTCAATTAACTACTAAAATATAAATATACTATACCTAAGGAAAACAACAACTTCATTTCTTGAAATAATTTGATTCAAACCAAGTTTTCTAAGACCAGCACACTTTGTCCAAATTCCCTAAACTAATCACAAAACAACCCAATTGGTTCAAATCTCATTCAAACTCGTACAAGTTCTTTTATTTTGCATTAACTATTAAACGTCCCTCAATCTTTTGTTTTTCTTATCGTTGCATTCAAAAAATAAAGATCTCAAATAATACTCCAGTTAATTTTTTCCTACCCTGTGTTTCTTTTTCTTTATACCCTTCTGCAGGTGTGTTTCCTAAAACTACTACAATGGATGTATTCTAGACGCTATGTTTCAGTGATACCTCAAAAAAATCTTGTAGAATCCCCAAAAAATTAAAGAAATGCATTCTCAAGGATGGATGTTACTCATACATACCTTGTTGTGGAGGATGTAAACTATCCCTTCATCCATTGAAAGACTTTGGACATCCCTACATTTGAACTTTAAAATACAAAAAAAAGAAATCATTCATTCTTGATTTTACAAATTGGGCACAGAAACCAGTAAGTAGTCGATTTTAAATTTCAATCATTAAACCATAAACATAATTAAGTATGTGTGTTTGATAGTTCATGCTCTTTATACCTAACCAGAAAATGTGAACTTCCCAGTGTAACGACTCCGATAACTCCCATAAATGTCTTGTTATAAGATCATCAGAAACTCCTAAATGTTGTCATTGCATTTTTATATTGTTTAGTTTACTAGTTTCTAGATCATTACTTTTTACTGAAATAATATTCTCCCATGCAATAATTATATGATAAAAAACAATCTTAATCTTTTAAGTCTTTTACAACCGTGCTAACTGAATTTTGGGGTGGTCTCTCCTCCTCTAATTGAAACACATCCCCAACTCCTCATCCCTGCATACTAGAAACTTTGTGAAACATTGCCTAGAAATCTAAGTTATTTATTCAGGTTGGGGTTTAGGCTCAGATTCAGGTTTGGGTCAAAGGATTTGGTACATAGATACTAGAAAAAAAATTGGAGTTGCAATTCATTTTCGTTTCATCCTTACCAAAAAAATAATAAAAAATGCATATTTGCATCCTTAAATCAGGAATTAAATTTAGATGGCCACATAATGAATATATAGAAAAGTGAGTTATCAGTTCAGATAAATATGCATATATGAAAAAATTGAGGTTAGATTCATTTTGAGAATGTCCATATATATATAAAAATCAAAATATAATTAAATATATATTATTGTATTATTAAATTTAAAATATAAGAATGTTATGGTCCGAAACCTATTTGCTTGGGTATGTTAATCATCCATAGAATACTAGCAATTTTATTGGTTATGTTTTATATTCCATGCTTCTTTAGCAAATAAAGCATGGATAAATATGGTTGGGAAAATAAACCAGTTATTTGTTATATAATGTTATCGACAAGAAAAATTGCAACTGTCATTCTCACTACCTTTAGAATGTGTAGCCATTTCCTAGTTAAACAACCTTCCAAAGTCATGTTTTTCCTTCGTGAAGGATAGGAGCAGTTTGTAGTGAACCACCTCAAATGGAAAACTACTCACTCACAAAGTATATGATTGTTCCAGTTGTAACCCACATTGCAAAGGAATTGAAAGAGTTTATCTCCACACCTGGCTTCCTTTTTCCACATACATAGCACATTACAAGAATTTCAAAGGGAGACTCTCCACATTGCTGAAACCAAATTGAAGATCTGGAACGTTCCTGGGAAGTAGGAAAAATGTCGGGTACTCAACTACATCTTACCACACGTGGTTGAAAGCTCCCTATAATGCCAGTTCTCCATGGTATGCTTTTTACACCTTACTGGATATATGTGTTGCCTAGGTAGGAAAAGAAAATCCATCAAGCTACCAAATCTTTGTCTATGGATACCATTGTTTGCAACCAAGCATAGGGGGATCATATTGGTTATGTAGCGATGAGTTTTAGGGTCTCTGTGTTTTCCATTTGAAGTGTTGTTTCAATACTGCAAGTTAAGTGAATGTGTTGTTGATGATTAGTTTTCCAATGAGTCAAAGGAACATGACAAACTTGATAAAGGTGTTAATTGCAAGATACAAGCATACTTAACTTGTGTCATTAAAATGAAACCATGATGGGACATTCCAGTGTTTCTAATACAGTAGAATGGTTTACTATTCATTACTCTTCCTGAGATCCATGTTTGATTCTCATCTTGTTTTTATAGGCAATACTTTTTCAGTTAGTTAAATCATTCAATGGAAATCAAATGCCAAGAAAATAGCCATAGCAGAGCTCAGATTGAAGACAATGAAAACACAACGAGTGAGTAGTAGATTGAGAAAATCATCCTCCATGTCTGAAATTTCAAAGGTTTTGTAACAAATGACTATGGGTACCATGAATAATGGAGAAAGACAACCCAAGGTCATAGTCAAAATATCATAGGCTGCAAACTTACCATGCATATTGGTTCACATATGACAGTCATGAAGGTATGACAATACCTCAAATGGACAACAGTGATAGAGTTGGCAGGGGTTTTATGCTATGAAAATATTTATATGCTAAGTCACATATGGTTGATGCCACAGTCATCACATAATGGTTTGCAACTGTATAGTTAGGTATCTCCAAGCTATATCTAACGTGTTGGAATACCATGACATTGTTAGAATAAGGCTTCATAGTCAATCTTGCTATAAGATTGAGAGATGTATGAAGGGCTCTTCAAGTGCCACACAAAGCCATTGAAGTGAAAGTGAAAACCATACCTAAGGTACATGACAGTCATGAAAAGAGTTTGGATGAAGTTTGAAAGGCATAATAACCTAATAATCCATCAATGTATTATGCAAGTAATTGGTAAAAAATCAAATGAATATTTACAAGAAGCTGAACGCTTCATATAGAAATTACAATGAGATGTTTCTATTTACAAAACTTCGAGAATAGAAACATCAATGGGCATAACAGATTGATTACATAGTTTACAAAAACAATATTGACAATTAATAATAATTAAATATTATTTTAATACCCTCCCTTAATGATCAATCTATCAACAACACCAAGTTTCCCTTAAATTTGACAAACTTATCTGGACTGAGAGAATTGGTGAGAATATCAATTTTCTACTCCTCTATTAGAACATATAGCAACTGAACTGATCCATCTTCAACAAGCTATCGAATGAAGTGACAATGGGTTTCCACATGCTTGGTTCTTTCATGGAAGACTAGATTTTTGGAAAGTTTGAGAAATCCCTAATTATCACATAACAAGGGAGTCAAACCTACTTGAGATATTTTCATATCCACAAGCATCTGATGAAGCCAAAATTCTTCACAAGCTACCTTAGCTACTCCCCGATACTCTATTTTTGTCGAGGAGAGAGCCACTACCTACTACTTCTTACTAGTCCATGTGACTACACCAAATCCCAAACTCAACACTTAACTAGATGTTGATTTCTTGTCATCAACCGAACTTGCCCAATCTAAGTCTATGAAACCAGAGAGTCTAGGATTGTGACTCCAAGTGTAAAGAAGTCCATAATCAGAAGTTCACTTCACATAACATAGCACACACTTTGTTGCTACCCAATGATCGACCTTGGGGGCTATCATGAAGTGTGAAATGTAGCTCACTACAAAACTGGGGTCAGGTCTAGTGGTAGTGAGATAGATGAGGTTTCCCACAAGTTGCCTGAACAATGATTCATCCACTACAGGTGAGTCTAACTTAGCTGACAACTTGAGCCCTTTTGACATGGGTGTGCAAGTAGGTTTGCAATCCTGCATTCAGAACTTATCCAGTAGACTTTGAGCATATTTGGACTAGGAGATGAAGATACTACTCTCGGTATTCCAAACCTCAACACCTAAACAATAATGCAAAAGTCCCAAATTTTTTATGTCAAATGTGCTGCACAAATCCTATTTGATCTTAGCAATCAAATGTGTCAAGCTGCTAGTAATGATTAGGTCATCCACATAGACAATGAGAATAAGAATATCACTACCAGTATGTTTGACATACAGATTAGACTCAGATGGACTCCTCTAAACACCATGATCTGTGAGGTACTTGTCAATCTTGATGTACCAAGCCCAAGGATCCTGTTTCAGGCCATATAATGCTTTTACCAATCTGCACACGTTGTGTTCTTTACCGACAACCTTGAACCCTAGAGGTTGTGTAATGTAGAATTCTTCCTTCAACTCACCATTGAGGAATGCACTCTTAACATCAATCTGATGGACTTTCCAACCAAACTAGGCTGCTAAGGAAAGGACAAGCCAAATGGTACTCATCTTGGTTGTAGGAGAAAAAGTCTCCTTGTAGTTAATGCATTCCTTTTGTGAGAACCCCCTAGCAATGAGACGAGCTTTGTACTTGTCAAGGGTTCTGTTAGCTTTGTATTTAACCTTATACACCCATTTGCAGCTAATGGGCTTCTTCCTTAGAGGAAGATCATAAAGGACCCAATTATGATTTTTCTAAAGACTCTGGTATTCAGCTTCCATAGCCTTTTCCCACTCAGGAATTCCTTTACCCTTTGAACATGTCTGATGCTCATAAACACTATGAATGTTGGCCATGAGAGAAAAAATAATTTTATGCTTCTATTTTCTCTTGTTTCTAGATGATTTACCCTTAATGAGCTCATCATCATGAAGATCATCAATAGTCTTAGCCTACAATTTAGGCCAGAGAGTAGAAGTGCCAACATCGAATATAATAGGAGGAACTAGAACTAGTTGTGGATCTAGAATAGGTTCATCAGATGGAAGATAATATCTTGAATGAAGATGAGATGATCAATGCCTACATCAATCAACCAGTAAGCCTTATGGTTGACACTATACCCTATGAACATGAGCTTTTGACTCTTGGAATCCAACATTGAGCGCTTGGCTTCTAGAATCCATACATATGCTAAAGAGCCAAATATTTTCAAATGATTGATCCTGGGTTTTTGACCAGTCCAAGCTTCCTTAGGAGTCTTCCCCTTAACAACATGGGTAGGAGACCGATTAAGGAGATAGACAACAGTGTAGACTACTGTTGCCTAATATTTGTTAGGGACACTCCTGTGTTGTAGCATGGAATGGGCCATCTCAACAATTGTACGATTGCATCACTCTACAACGCCATTTTTCTAAGGAGTGTAGGGTGTGGTTAATTGGCATTTAATTCCATGTGTATCATAGAAGTTGGAGAAAGTAGTAGAACAAAATTCTAAAACTCTTTTTCTACTAAGGCCTTAAACTTCTAAAATACATTAAACACATTTGATTTATGTCTAAGAAATTACACCCACATTTTATGACAAAAATCATCAACATAAAGAAAGAAATAGATGCAACCAGTAACATAAGGTGTATTAATTGGCCCACATACATCAGCGTGAACCAACTATAGTACCTTAGAGACTCACCTTGAGTCACCAGCTGTGAACAGTGTCTTGTGATGCTTCCCAGCTTGACAAGTGCCACAAACACCATGATGTTGAGTATGGATCTTAGGTAACCCATCTACAAGTCCCTCCTGAGCTAAGAGAGATAGTGTACATTTAAGTGCCCATACTGTTGATGCCAGAGATTGGTAATAGCAAAATTTATGGTTGTCCTGGCTAACTCCAGAGAATCACCTAAATCCACAAGTCTATATAGACCATGATCCTCAATACTAACAACCATAGTGGTGTGAGTCCCGATCAATAATGGAAAATTTATGTGTGATGGAACTTGCAATTTTTTTTTGTTCCATCTCAAACCCTTGTCACATTTGGACATAGGATGAATATATGATGGTTTAGGATAATGCTTGTAATGTTATATTTTTTTGTTGACTCCCTATTTCCAATTGTAGTCACTTTAAAAAATCTTGTGTTATTCATTGTCATCTGGTCACCGGTCCCTTGAGCCTAGGTCTGAGTCTCATAATTTTTATAAGGTTAAGTAGAGGGCCTTTTGGCCTTTTACATCCTTTGCATTATTATGACTTAGGCATTTTTAAGCCTTTTTATATCATATCATCCTAGAGGATCCCCTCCATTAAAACAACTTATGAGCACATGCCTGAAGGTTTTCACTTAAGTCTCGTTGGCATATCATTCTTATAGCTCATCACTAATTACTTTTGAATCATATGTTCTAACTCAGCAATAATCAATGAGGAGGTATTTATTTGATATCGCCCATCACGAATGGCTAATGGAGCTCTTAATTTGAATGAGTGATGAATGATGTCTTTGTATTATTGATGGATCACTTATCGCTAATGGCTTTTGAGCCTTCAATATTGTAATAGAGATAAGCAATGCCCTTTGGCCTTATGATCTTATTTTCATCACCCATCCTGGATATGTTATGAAATGATAAATTTTGATTAGCGATTAGTGATGGGATGGTTTTCCCTTGCATCATGTATCACAAAATTTTTTTAGGAGTTAAGTTCTATATTAGTGATACACGATATGCAATGTCACTGTGAAGATCTCTCATCGCTAATTGCTCACAAAACATATGAGGAGAATTAGCAATGAGAGACAGCCTTACATTTTATTTCTCATTGTGGATTCAATTCAAAGCTCAAGTTCTAAAGTAGTGATGAGCGATAGAGTTCCCTATTTAAAATTTTATTTTTCTAATCTGAATACATCTTATCTATGATGTCTTTTTGTGATGTTGATTTTCATGCAGGTGCACGTGTCCTAATCTGATCTCTTCACTATATCTCTCATTGCTGATTGGATCCAAGGTGCAAAATTTTGATTAGTGAGGAGCGATGGGAAATGAATGTGATTGAAGGACATGCTATAGATCCAAGGGCTAAGACTTCATCACATAAAACACTTGCATCACTGATGGAGCTGGACAAAGATGAGGTATATCAACGATAAGCGATGGGTATTACATGAAGATGCAATGTGGCATAATCCTAAGGACTTCGCATAAAGCAAAGAAAAAGGTAGAAAGATGAATTGATGACCATTGATATAGTTTTATAGCTAAGTGATTGATGATGAGAGTTTAAACATGAATGACTAATTGTCAATTTTCTCACACAAACTTACCATCAAACATTAATGGTGGCATGCTTGTGCCTTGGCCATAAAAATGGGTAGATACTGGTTGTTGGTATATTTGGATTCCCTCGCAAGCATAAATGATACCAAAAGCTAAAGAAATTATGCAGAAAGCTCTAGAAACTGCAAAGTGATAAGTGTTGCATAACATTCGTCTAGGTAAGCAAATTGTATGTCTCCTTATAGATGAAGTGTTAAGGTGAAAAACCTTAGAAAATTGATGGGAAATTGGAAGACTTGTCTGATTGTCTATTACTGATAGTTTCAACTTGGTGATAAGTGCTAAGTTTGGAGAAATTGTTCTATTCAATAAGTTGTGCATTGTGCATTCACATTTGTGAAGGGTTTTCTTATCGACTATAAGGAATTATATACACTAGTTCTCCTGCATTGCAAATATGAGTGATCCTAAGCCTAGTGAATCTAGTATTAGGCCTGCGATGAAACCAAAACAAAAGATGGTCAAACAACTTAAAACTCAAGATGTTGTAGCTGAGGTTGACTCAAAAACACTTGTACCATCCAACCCTTCACCTAGTACTCTTGTATCATCCACTAGGTCCAAAAGTGTGAAGAAGGAAACAAAAAATATTATATGTAGGAGGCCTTTGTAAACATAAAGGAAGGAGGGTCATGAATTGGTAAGAGACCTACATGTGAAGATTTCGTCACCACTAGGTTAATTGATAGTGTTGGTAAAATTGGTGAAAAGCCCCAGCTCCTCAAAGTGGGTGGCAACTTTTCAAGTATGCTTTTAATAGGCGATATTCTAGTAAGTCTTCATGCAATTTATGGGAGCTTAACCTTGGGAAACTAGTGGTCTCAAATGTGTTTATAGAGGTGGACCTGATGATGGAACTCGCTAAACACTATAATCCTAATGACAAAACAATTAGGATCGAAAGTGGTAATGTGATCTTGGAGGTGACGAAGGATAAGATGATAGATGTATTTGGGTTAAATCCCAATTATACTGTGAAGTTTAGGCATGTTGAGTTGTATGCTAAATATGAGAAAAACAAATTTGCATACAAAGAAAGATTGTTGGTTCAACACAGAAAGAGCAAGGAGAAATTCATTGCTAAGGATTTTGATCCTTTTGAGTGTGAAGAGTTTATGGATTATTTGAGGAACACTTATTACTGCTTGAATCAAGTGTTGGGTCAAGAATTTGAAGTAAGAATAACCCCTGATTTGCTAGTGGTGGTGGTAGATATATAGTGTCATAATCAAAACACTTGGTTTGATTATGCCACCTTTGCTATTGATTAGATGCATGACGATTTCCTCAACTTGAAAAAAGGAGTGCTCCCTTTATACTTCCCTCATTACTCTTTACTAATGCATATGCTCTTATGGGAAGGTGATTATGAATGGAAAAGAAAATTAAATCTGAGATTTAGGGACAGTGAGAATAATGTTTTACCAATACAAATGTGGGCATACATTTGGGATCAGGACTATTCCAATTCCAATTATATCTTGTTTTCTAATACTATAAGATATGGAACATTAGAAGCATTGGTGTTGCACCTATCCACAAGCTTTCTCCAAAAATTAGAAGTATCATGCACCCAAAAGATATGCCAGGATCTAAAGGAACACATAATTGGGCATATTGGTTTCTTCATTCTGATTATAATTTGATTAGAGCTTATGGAGCTAAAGTGGCCACACATTGTCTTTTCATGTATGTCTAAGATAGATTGGATTTTATGGAGCTCATGTGGAAAATTTATGTTATGGATTATGAGATTCTCAGAAATCCTAGGAAAGGTGATGTGGTACATCCCCAATGTGATTTTTCTTACTTCATAGTCACTTCCCCTAAGGGGTATGAAAAGTTTGGCATCATGGAAAATAATATCAGAATTCCTATTGATGAGATTATAGTTTTTTATCTAGAGGGGTTTGTGGTAGGAAGAAGAATACAAAATAGCTTAGGTATCATGCATCATAAATTATTTTACAAAGATGATGTATCAAGAAATCTAACAAGTGATGAGGCTATCATGACTACAAAGAAATAATGGACAACTATAATGAACATGAAAAAGAATTCCTTTTACATAAGCCCATATAATGTAATTGTGAATCCCCTGGAAAGAGCCTTCACTATGCTAAGGGATTGTCAGTGTGGTGCGTTTAAAGTAAAGATAAAGGAGGCTACTGATAAAGCACAAGTTCTCCTAGAACAACAAGGAAAACAACAAGCTATGGATATCCTAGAGTAGCATGTAGATGTTCAAGAGGTCAAGGAGTAACAAATGGCATGACATGTTGTAGGGAATGAGGAGGTGGAGCAGAAATTTCCTCCTCATATTAAAAAAACTCATAGTTCAAATTTTCCTGTTGTTTGGATTGTCAAATGACAATATGACAAAAAAAGTGATGATGATCCTAGGATTAGGGAGTGTGATGAATTTCTTGTTGATGATAAATTTGTGTAGTCCAAAGAGTTTCAGGAGTTTACTATTCAACAATGGAGTAAAGATATAAAGGAGAGAATTGAGTTAGCTCGAGCTAATGCTGATCCTTATCATCAAGAAGTTGAGAAAGCAGAGGAGGAAAAGATCAAGGCCAAAATTGCAGCTATTACTCCCACTAAGGATAGGAAAATTGACAAGGATAATGGACTTATGTTAATGTCAGGATGTACTATCACTGCTACCATAGCATATGATGCGGTAAGAAGAGACCATCAAGATTTAATATTTGAAGATCAATTTAAGGATAAAGTGTTTGGTTCTGGATATATTCCAAAGTTGTATACTCTTTTAATTTGATCTATGGAACCTTATACTAGTCAAAATGATGTTTATAGGCCTATTGAGGAAGTTATTAGTTCTTTAGTGGTTGAATGTGCTACAAATATAACTCCTATCTAGAAAAATGAGTTAACTACTCATGTTGCAATGCTTAGTGTGGATACCAAACATATTTCTCAGAATATTCTTTGGTTACAGAGTACAATAAGGCCTTGGATGAGCTAAATAATATGAGAGCCACTATTTAGGCTACTCAGAAGACAATAACTTTACCATCCTCTTCTTCATCTAATTTTTCTACACAGGATAGGGATACCTTGGCCTTGAGAAATGATGATTTGAATGATAAGTTGACTACTGAGAAAAAAAATGTCAAGAAGGCCAAACATGAAATAGTCAATGTGGCAAATGAAATTTTTGAGGACATACTAAAGCATAGGATGACCAAGTTGGTCCACAAGGCCAATGATGTTTGGGCCACTTATAAGAATATTCATGAGGGAAATACAAATTATCTACAGGTACAAGAAGTCTCCAGGAATGAATGGAATAATTGGGTTACTAGGGTGAGTGCTTTGAGGGAAATGGTGCCCAAAATGAAAGAGTATCTCGAGGAACCTACTAATATTCTTGACATTTTGCAAATCACTGACTAAGTCAATGAGATAACTACCTTGCACATAAAGCTAGGTGTACAACTTCAAAGTAAGTTCAAGGTATTCAAAGAGATGGAGGAATGTGGTATGCCTCAGATATTGAGTCCAAAAGGTGAACTACATCCATTTGACACCTAGAAGAAAGAGTTGGGAGGGATGCTTGCAGTAGCTATGATGGTCTTGACTATCACCAACTACATCTTGCTCAATTCTAATATTTATACAATGGTGGAAATTGAAATAAAAATGCACATATTCATTAAAGAAGCTAGGATTTTAATTGTTGCTAAATATTCTCAGTACAGTACTAAGGTGCAAAATTTTTTGAATGTAAAATGGCCCACTAAGGAGGAGTATAATACTTGGTTGGAGAAATACACATAATGAATCTATATAGGGATTAATGAATAAGATGAATAATGGACAGGAGAAGAATAATACATAGCATGAATATAGTATAGATTAGGCTTTTGATAAGAGATGGTATAATATTGTTCTCTCCTCGTTTTGAATTGAGTAGCATGTGGTGCTAATGTGGATTGATGAATTTAGACTTTTTGTATGTTTTCCTTGTCTTGCTTTGTAAGTTTTATTCTGGTTCTCCCACAGTTGGCATTTTGTGAGTGTATGGGGAATATCTTGAAACTGTTGTAACAAACCAGGGTATGTGCAAGATCATGATGGGCCAAAAAGTGGTTATATCATGGGTATGTGGCTAACAAATTTTTTTACCCAAAATTGATGAAAAAAATGGGTTTTAAAGGAGATTCTCAACTTTCCACCAATACAAATTATGCTTTACTTTGAATTTAATAAATAATTATTATTCATTTTCTATTTGAATTATGACTAAAATCTCGATTAATAGGCTGATTCAAAAACATCTATAGCTTTAAATGGTATCACATTTTGAATCCAAAATATGCATGACATCTCATGCTTCACATACCATAAGATTAAAAAAACATGAATTCCAGTTTTGGCCAAGTTAAGGTGGTTAGACATACGAGTTTTTATATTTTTAAAAGTTGTAATTAAAAATTCATAATTAATTATTTAATTGGGAAAAAATAACAAAAAATTATGCATCACATCAGGGCATGAGTCCTCTACTTATATTTAAAATCTATAAAAATCTTATCATTTTATTGTGGTTCGGTGGTCAAATAGACACCTACTTCTTATTTTCAATGAAATTTAAGTACTCACTACATTGAAATTTCCAAATTTTCACGAAATAGATTTTTAAAAATAAACCTAGTAGTTTAGAAACTACATTCAATTTGCTACATATTCTATTCTTACATATTTTTGAAATAATATAGATAACTTATTCAAATTTTTACGTCAAGTTTCCTAACTTTGATTTTCCTGAATTTTTTTCCACTTAAGGGCCTATTTTTTCCATTATGATCCTATACATACCCACGAATGATGTCTTTTTGAAGTGGGACCAATTTTATACAAGTTGAGGTTAATTTTGCCTCAAGCTTATTTTCACCACCTGAAGACTCAAGTGTAATTGAAATAGAATATTGTTGTTGTGGTCCAATGAAATCTTGACATGTGTGCTTCTTGGCCTAAGACTTGTTTTCCTCTTTTGTCTCTATAAGAAATAATTCTAGGCTGAAAGCAGGAGTTAGTTGAAATTTTTGAGTTTACACTGTGAAATTTTCAAGACAATACGAAGCAAGTTTCTGCGTTTTTGTGTTAAGTTTCTTTTGGAGTGCATTATTATGGATGTAATTTTGATAATAGTATAGCATTTAAAATACAACGTAATATCAGTCTCATAGCTATTGTCTCTCCTTGTATGTGGTCTATAAGTTATGAATGAAATTAATCTAGGGTTTCTTTAGTTTATCTCTATCATTTCTTGGTGGATGTTTAGTTTCATGCTTGCTTATTGATTCAATGAATTAATGTAAGTGCTTGGGTGAGATTAATAACTTGTAAGAACTAGGTGCTAGGATGGTTATAAGTATTAATATTCATGAATGTCATAGAGAAATGTTGTAATGCAGGGTTTCTTGAGGTTATATGTGATATTGTTTAAGTTGCTATCAAATCACACAGATTGATATTGACTCTGTGCTTGGGATAAAGGCACTAGTTTGTGCAAAGTACTTGTGGTTTAATTTTAGTGTTGATTCAATAGCTACTCATTTTTAAATCATAAACTCTCAAATGGATACTATTGTCATTGTTTTGTGTTGAAGTTCCACCCTCTCATGCATAATATACATGACATTGATTAATAAGCTACCAACTTATTTGATGCATTATATCAAGAAAGGTTTTCTAAGAGGTATTTGTTATTGATAATGTATTTGATTATATTTGTGTAAAGTTTTTGAGTGTACATTATGGGATCACCCTCCTGGGTTTCATAGAGCCTAAAGAGTAGGAATAGAAGTTTTACAACTTCTATTCGTTCGTTGGCCAATCCCTTTAGAAGTACTAATAATTGGAAATGGAAAAGTCCATAGGAATTTCTAGAGATTAGTTTGGTTCATAAAAATTAACCAACAGATTGGTGACTCTGCTAGGGACTAGCTAAGTCCAAAGTCTCTAGTTCAGATTTGGTATAGTCAAATTGAGTTGTTAGTTGTGATATTCTTTACTATTTGAAGAATAATCAATTTAAATTTTGTTGCATTAGTCCCATCATACTGAGTTTTATGTGCCAAGAATTGTTCCATTCTACCACCTTGTGTCAGGTAATGTTTAAAGCCTTTTTCTAAAGTAACAAGTACAAATCAAAGTGCAATCACTTTCTATTTCCCAGTATTCTGGGTGGTGACTCTAAGTTATCTAATACTAGTGTAAAGATTAGTTCTCAAAATTAAAATAATAAGAAATATTTTTCAGTAATTGAAAATATGAGGAAGACCATAAGTTATGCAAAGAAGCACCCTAAGCAGAAAGTAGAATTTTAACCTACAAAAGAAAAGCAACCTGAATGGGTCAAGAAGTGCTCTGAATCAAGTAAGTTTGTTGATTCCCCTCCTAATGCATCTCCTACTTTCAATATTGATATAAGAAGTGCTAGTATTCATGAACAAGGACATGAGGTTCAAGGGTCCAACATAGACCAAGAAAATTTTCTAGTTGAACAAGTGTTTGACAGTGAGCTAAATATTTCAAGAGAGGAAGATAGGTGGGAGTTTTGGGAAAAGAATAAGAAATTCTCTAAACCTTTAACTCTTGGAAATGGGTTTGTTTTTAATGGAAATAATTTAAGCCAAGAGGTAAATCTCTTGATGAGCCAGTTCACTTTTCTCTTGAGGAAGACCCTGCTGACTAGCCCTACTATACTCCTGCCCCAAGTGAGCCTGGAGATGTTCTAGAAAACAAGGAAGATATAGATAGAGACATGAAAGATATAGAAGAGGAAGAACTAAGGCTTCAAGAACAAGAGGAAAATAGAATGAAGGAGTTAAAAGAAAGGGAAGATAGGATTAGAGATAAGCAACTTGAGAGAGATGCTAGAAGGAAAAATTTGGAAAAAATGAGATAAGATGTTGTTAAGCATAAAATTTTTGAGGAAAATATTTTAAAATTTTCCTCTAAGATGTCCAATGATACTCCTGAAGAAACTTTCTTGATGGGAACCTCAGTTAGTGATACCTACAGAACATCTATCTCAACTACTAGAGCCTCAAATCCCCTTGTTAATACTAAGAAGTCATCATTTGTAGATCATGGAAAGAGACCTGTTGACCAACCCAAGAAAAATACGTTCAATACCAATACTAATACTAATACTTCATCTACTAAGATCCCCACACATAAGGCCAAAATCAATCCAACTCCATCTACTACACCTCTAGATCCTGAGATATTAAGGTTATAGTTGGAAAGTGAAAAGCTACGAGAAGATTTGAAAAAAGCTGGAATAATAGCTTCTAATGTAGAAAAGGCTAGGAAGATTGCATTCCTTAAAATGTCCACATCTACTCCAGAGGCTTCAAGCTCTGGACATACCAATAGTGAGTCACAAAAGAAGAAATATGATGAGAATACTCCTAGAGGAGGTGGTGGTGGAGGAAAAAATAAGAATTATAATTCATATTTTGAGGATGATGAAGGAAGTAAGAAAGGGGGAGGTGATGGTGAAAGTGGGAAGGGAAAGGATAGTATCCATTTTGACAGCAAGAGAGATGATGAGAACATAGATGATGATAGGGATTGATATACTAGGAGGCCACTCCAAGTAGATAGAGACCAACAATTGTGTTTCACTGGAATACTTGGTTACCATAACCCATTCCATAAGGGTCTTAGGCTTGCTCTAGTAAAATTCTATAGAAAAAATGCCTTGAGTGGTGAAGACCATCTCAAAGATTTTTCTAATGTTATGGATGATTTTGAGGTAGAGGAAGAAGATGTCATGATGAAGTTTTTTATGCATTCTCTCATTAAGGGTGGATGAGAGTGGTATAGAAGTTTTCCTACCAAAAGCATTGGCTCTTGGG
This sequence comes from Sequoia sempervirens, assembly GCA_007258455.2. Classification (NCBI taxonomy): domain Eukaryota; kingdom Viridiplantae; phylum Streptophyta; class Pinopsida; order Cupressales; family Cupressaceae; genus Sequoia; species Sequoia sempervirens. The sequence continues at coordinate 623,504,053 of VDFB02270651.1, forward strand.
AGGAATTCAAGATATTTTTTAGAGAACAATATGGTGACAAAATTGATTCAAGCTTTCTATTGAATCATTTTAATAATATTTTTAAAGGATCTAATGAATCTATTGCTGAGTTCAACACAAGGTTCCAGAAGGCTAGGAAATTTTTTCCTCCTCATCTATAATTAAATGATCATGTGTGTTTGGTAAATTACAACAATGTTTTTGATGCAAAAATGAGTTACTGCTTGTTAGATAAGAAGCATCAATCATTAAGAGAAGCTTTTAAAATGGTAGAGCATATTGAAAATATTATCATAGCAACTAGTAAAATTGGAAAAAGAGATGATCCAAAACTCTTCAAAAGTTCAGAAAAGGAAGATAAGAGTTCAGGTGCTAAAGGGGGAACTATTGAGGACAAGCTTGATAATTTTATGAAAACCATAAATGATAAGATTGTGAAGCAAGACAAGGTTCAGCCTAAAAACTACCAAAGGAATGAAAGATCCCCTAGGTTGCAAGACACCCATATAATATCAATTGGTATAGTGGGAACTCTATCCTAAATAATTAGAGAAACACCCAAAATAAACCCTCTGCAAAAGAATTCGGGGAATTTTGTTGAGGATAATCCTTGGTGTATGACTTTCCAAATGCCACATTATTCGCATCAATATGTTGTAGCATAGACAGTTGAAGTAGAGGATGACATACCTAAATATTTTGATCAGCAAGATCAAGAGGATGGTGATGTACTTATGATTATGGGTGATTCTAATGTTGTCTACAGTGAATGCTCTTTTGATGAAGGTTCTTATGAAGTGGATGTAGATAGTAAAAGGAAAGTTTCTAATGCATATCATCAACAAGTTCTTTCTAATCAAGATGCCAATAGTGATGTTGAGGTTTACAATTTGGAAGCAATTGAAGATGGTGTTTCATTAAGAAGACCCTCAGAAGAGGAGATTGAAAAATATACTGCAGTCTTGGCTACTCAATCTACAAGTTCCTATTATTTGAGGAATAGAACCATTGGAGGTGAACAAGGTAGTCATGTTGGTCTATTCATTAAGGAACAAAATTCCAAGGGCAAAGAACATGAACCTGATAGAAAAGTGGAAGCAGTCAAAGCTAAAGAAGGTAGGGGAGATAAAATTTTGGCCAAGAGAGTAGAAAAGCCAAAAGCTATTCGAGGACACAAATCCCTTGCTAAGAAGTTAAAGACATGGAAGAAAAATCCTGAAGTCACGAGGAAGGATGCTAAGCATAAGGCTGAGGCAACAAAAAATCAATAGAAAGATAATAGCAATGAACAAGGTATGCTCCCAATCGAACTACCCATGTATACTCCTATTGATATGTTTCAGTTACCTCGCCAAGTTAAAGTATCTATGCCTTTTCTTAAAATGATGAGAATAGAGGAACACAAAGAAAAGGAAATGACCATTATAGATGGTGCTTCTATAGCCTATACTGATTTGGTGGTGCTCACTCCACCCAAATTGAGTGAAAAGGATAAGAAAGGTAAGGAAATTAAGGGAGTAATTACTGAGATCCCCAATATTTTCCTAGGAAATTCTATAAATACTTGTCCTAATAAAATATATCCATTTTTCCTTACCTTGGTGGTTGGGGGAAACTTTATAAAGAATTGTATCATTGACTTTGGCGCATCCAACAATATCATGCTAGTTAAAATCATGGATGCACTAGGGTTAAAGGTTGATAGCACTCATGGAAAGTGTTGTGCCATGGATGCAAGAGAGGTCCTTGTCATAGGTGTGATAAATGAACTTCCTTATAGATTGGTAGCCTACCTTGGAAAATAATTTAAAATGAGTGTGGTAGTGGTAGATATCCCACCTAACTATGGAATGTTGTTATCACAAAAATGGCGTGCATCTATGGGAGGTAGTATGTAGTGTGACATGTCTTATGCCACATTTCCCATTGATGGTAAGAATGTTCAAGTGATAAGTGAACCTAAGGTACCACATATGCTGGAGCATGCTCCTGAAGATGACACAATTCTTTTCATAGATACTGATATTGGTGAGTTCAAGGTAGAAGAAGTACCAAGAGAGGTTGAGAGGTGTCCTGCACCTATAGAAAATAAAGTTTCAAAAGTATTTGATAAAGAAGGACTGTGGAAATTGTACTTTGACGGTGCAATCTCCAAAGAAGGATCCGGTGCAGGGATTTTATTAGTATCACCTACTGGAAATACTTATAAGTTCTCTTTTACATTGTCTTTTGTCTATAAAAATAATGTGGCAGAGTATGAATCCTTATTATTGGGATTGAGACTCGTTGAAAAGAATGGAATAAGAAAGATAATGGTGATTGGTGATTCTAAGCTTGTGATATCCCAAGTGAGAGCTAAGTATGCCTGCAAGAATAACAAACTAAAGCAACACAAAAATGTTGTTTGGGATTCCATTGAGCAGTTTGATGCTCTTGGGATTGATTGGATGGAAAGAGGGCATAATAGAGTAGCTGATTTACTTGCTAATATTGCATCGGGACCCAATGATATAACTTTCATAGGAATCTATAAGGTTCAGATACAAAAAAGGCTATCCATCCTTGTCAATGTATATAATTGGTAGATTTTTAATGATGATGAGGATATTCTCAGATTCCTAAATTGCGTTGATAATATGAAGGTCAGGAGATTGACTTTGGTGAATTTTTTGAGAATATTGATGGAAAAGACATAGTGTTTGAAAAAGAGGTCATCCAATTAAGGACAAATAAAATTCCCAAAGGCCTTGTAGCTCTTGAAAGGGTCTTTGACAGTCAAGATAAAAACAAGGCCAAAACAATTACTGCTCACCCAGAGAACCCAAAGGAAGTAAATATAGGAACTAAAAATGCCCCAAAGAAAGTTTATGTAGGAAAGAAGATGAAGCCAAAGGTGAAGGCAATGTTAATTGCCCTACTCAGTAAATAAAGACATGTCTTTGCTTGGTCTTATGATGACCTAAAAGCTTACAAAGAAGAATTTTTACAGCATGAGATTCCTTTGAAGGAAAATGCCAAACCTTTCACGAAAAAGTAGGGAAAAATTAATATTACTTTAGCTCCCAAGATGTAAGAGGAGTTGGTAAATTTGAGAGATGTTGGTATTCTAAAACCCATTAGACACTCTTCATGCATATCTAATTTGTTACCAGTAAGAAAAAAGAATGCTGACATAAGATTATGTGTTGATTTTAGGAACCTGAATGTATCCTCATTAAAGGACAATTATGCATTTCCAAACATGGAAGCTATGTTACACAATGTGACTGGCTGTGAGCTACTATAAATGATGAATTTTTTTTTGGGTTATAATCAAGTAAAGGAAACGGAGTTTGTGTAGTATAAGACTGCATTTACTACTCCTTAGGGTACCTACGTTTATGTTAAGATATCTTTTGTCTTGACGAATGTAGTTGCCACTTTTCAAAGAGTTGTGGACATAGCTTTTTCTGATTTTATTGATTTATTTATGGTTGTATATCAAGATGACTTGACCACTTACTTTGAGAAAGAGGAAGATCACTAAATGCAGTTAGAAAAATTATTTTCCAGGTCATTAGAATATGGGATATCTCTGAATCCAAAGAAGTGTGCCTTTGGAGTAATTGAGGGAAAGTTGCTAGTACACATTGTGTCTAAGGAGGAAGTAAGGATAGTCCTTGAAAGAGTAGCAGCCATAGACAAGATCCCTTAGCCAAAAAATGTCAAGGGCATTCAGTCATTTTTTTGACAAATAAATTTTTTGAGAAGGTTTGTGACCAACTTTGTAGAAATCATAGGACCTATTTCCAAAATGTTGAAGAAGGGTGAAAAGGTGCTTTGAAGTGAAGAGCCTAGTCAGGCTTTCAAGAAAATAAAACAAGCTATTAAGGAGGCTTCAGTTTTGAAGTCTCCTAATTTTTCTAAACCAATGGACATTTTCTATTTTGCTTCTTTTCATACCATTGCTTCTATTTTAGTACAGAAAAACAAGGAAGGTTTTGAACAACCTATTGCATTTTTTAGTAAATCTTTACAAGTTGCAAAATTGAAATATGACACTACTAAGAAGCAAGCATATGCTTTGGTAAAGTCTGTAAAGAATTTTAGGACTTACTTACAAGGGGCTATTGTCATAGCTTTTGTACCAAGTGCTGCTATGAAAGATATTTTTCTCAACAAGAAACAACATGCAAAAGTTGTAGATGGATCAACAGGATCCAAGAATTTAACATTGATGTTTAGATTACCAAATTGGTAAGAGGAAAGAGCCTAGCCAAGTTAATGGCAGAAGCTAATTTGGAAGCTAATCAGGTTAATCAGACTGAAGTGGTTGATGTTGCACCTCTATGTGATATGCAAACATGCAGATGGTATAGAAGAATTGTCCAGTATTTACAAACCTTGCAATGTCCTACTGATATGGATTGCAATGATAAAAGTACATTGAAATTGCATTCCATCAAGTATGTGATTATTAACAATGAGTTATGGTGGAGAAGCCTAGATGGTGTACTTCTTAAGTGTGTAGATGGAAAGAAGGTATTGGAACTTTTGTAGGAAATGCACAATGGGGTGTGTGGTGGTCATTACATGGAAAAGACCACTATACATAATATTTTAAGAGTTTGATTCTAGTGGCCTACTATTTTTAAGGATGCTCACAAGTTTTTTAAGACTTGTGATGCTTGTCAAAGGTTTTCAGGAAATTTGAAGTTCTCAAGAAATTTACCACTTAGGCCTATTATAGTTCAAGCCCCTTTCCAACAATGGAGAATTGATTTCGTTGGAGAAATAATAGAAAAATCTAGTGGAGGCCATTCATGGATTCTCGTTACCACTAATTATTTCACAAAATGGTTGGAAGCAATACTGAGAAAGAAGGCAATAAGCAAGGTAGTAGTCGATTTTCTGTTAAATAATATTCTTATTAGATTCGAAGACCCTGGGATGATTATCTTAGATAATTCTATGTGTTTCAAGTTAGATGAATTCAAGGAATTTTGTGAAAGACATGGTATACAAGTCTCTTACTCTTCACCTTATCATCCTCAAGGAAATGGTCAAGTTGAGTCTAGTAATAAGAGTTTGATGAAGATAATCAAGAGAGTGATGGAAAAGAACAAGAAGTCTTGGGACTCAAAGCTAAAATTAGAACTCTGGGCAGATAGAGTGACTATGAAAAAGGCTACTAGTTATTCACCATTTGGCTTAGTATATGGTCTAGATACTAAGAAATCTATGATGATATGTAGCATAGAATAAATAATCTAGTGCAATTGGATGAAATGAGGAGAGAAGCTCAAGTTAAAAACATGAAGATGCAATTGCAAGTTAAGCATCTATATGACAAGAGAGCTTCTCCTAGAAATTCAATGAATAGAATGGTGTTAGCCTAGAATGAAAGGGCTCAGGACAAGGGAAAGCATGGGGAATTTGAAGCATTATGGACTGGCCCTTATTTGATAGTCAACATTCATGGGGAAGATTCATAATTCCTTCAGAGCTTAACAATTGAAATTTTTGAATTTCTAGTACATGGACAGTTCTTAAATCAATACTTCTCCTAAGTATGTTATTTTCCATGTATGAATTGGTTTTTTATTATTATGTATATAGGTTTGTTTTCTTTCATTGTGTTTGCTTTGATCCTACTACTAGCCCAGGTAGCTCCTTGGTTTTGGTCCTCTTATTTTTATCCATTTTTTTTGGTCTGCTTCAACTTGAGATTATTAGGATCTTGCCATGCATGTTGTAAGAGGCATATTTCCCCAGTTGGAGCCACTGATGGAACCTACAAATTTTTTTGTCCCATCTCAAACCCTTTTCACATTTGGATGTAGGACTGATATATGAGGGTTTATGATTCATTATTTCATAAACACTTGTAATGTTCTATTTTTTTGTTGACTCATTGTTTCCTGTTGCCGGTCACTTTAAAACATCTTGTGTTATTCATTTTCATTTGGTCACTGGTCCCTCAAGCCTAGGTCTAAGTCTCATAAATTTTATAAGTTTAAGTAGAGGGCCTTTTGGCCTTTTACATCCTTTGCATTATTATGACTTAGGAATCTTAAGCCTTTTTCTATCATATCATACTAGAGGGTCCCATGCATTAAAACAACTTATGAGCATGTGCCTAAAGTTTTTCACTTAAGTCTTGTTGGCTTCTCATCCTTATTGCTCATCGTTGATTACTTTTGAAGTGTATATTATAATTCAGCAACAAATGATGAGGGGGTATTTATTTGATATCACCCATCATGAATGGTTGTTGGAGCTCTTAATTTGAATGAGCAATGAGTGATGTCTTTGTATTATTGTGGGATTGCTTATTGCTAATGGCTTTTGAGCCTTCAATATTGTAATAGTGATAAATGATGCCCTATGGCCTTATGATCTTATTTTCATCACCCATCGTGGATATGTTATGAAATGATAAATTTTGATTAGCGATGAGCAATGTGATGGTTTTCCATTGCATCACATATCACATATTTGTTTTAGAATTCGAGTTCTATATTAGCGATACATGATATGTAATATCACTGTGAAGATCTCTCATCACTAATTTCTCGCAAACCATATGAGAAGAATTAACAATTATAGGCGACCTTATGTTTTATCACTCATTACGGATTCATTTCAAATCTCAAGTCTAAAGTAGCAATGAGCAATATAGTTCCCTATTTAAAAGTTTCTTTCAATGCTAATCTGAATACATATTATTTATGATGTCTTTTGTGTTGTTGATTTTCAAGCAGGTGCACGTGTCCTAATTTGATCTCTTCACTATATCTCCCATCATTGATAGGATCCAAGGTGAAAAATTTTAATTAGTGAAGAGCGATGGGAAATGAACGTGATCGAAGGACAGGCCACAGATCCAAGGGCTGAAACTTCATCACATAAAACAGTTGCATAAATGATGGAGCTAGATAAACATGAGGTATATTAGTGATAATCGATGCCTATTGCATGAAGAGGCAACATGGTAAAATCCTGAGGACTTCGCATAAAGAAAAGAAGAAGGTATGAATTGATGACCATTGATATTGTTTTAAAGCCAAGTGATCAATGATGAGGGTTTAAAAATGAATGACTAATTGTTAGTTCACTCACATGAACTTACCATCAAACATTAGTGGTGGCATGCTTGTCCCTTGGCCATAAAAAGGGATAGATACCTAGTTGCTAGTGCATTTGTATTCCCTCACAAGTAGAAAGGATACTAGAAGTTGAATAAATTGTGCAGGAAGCTCTAGAAACTACAAAGTGATAAGTGTGGTGTAGCATTCACCCAACTAAGCAAAACTGTATGTCTCCTTCTAGTTGAAGTGTTGAGGTGAAAAACCTTAGAAAATTGATAGGAAATTGGGAGAATTGTTTGCTTATCTATTACTGATAGTTTCAAATTGATGATAAGAGCTAAGTTTGGAAAAATTATTCTATTTAATAAGTTGTGCATTGCACTTTCACATTTGTGAAGGGTTTTCTTGTTGAATGTAAATAATTATAAACCCTAGTGCTCCTGCATTGCAAATATGAGTGATCCCAAGCCCCGTGAATCTAGTATTATGCTTGAGAGGAAACCAAAACAAAAGAGGGTCAAATGACTTAAAACTCTAGATGTTGTAGCTAAGGTTGAGTCAAAACCACCTATACCATCCAACCCTTCACCCAGTACTCCTACATCATCCATAGGTCCAGAAATGTGAAGAAGGAAATGGAAAGTTTATGCAAGAGGCCTCTGGAAACATAAAGGAAGGAGGGTCATGAATTGGTAAGAGACCTACAAGCCAAGTTGTCATCACCACTAGGTTAACTAATAGTGTTGGTGAAATTGGTGAAAAGCTCCAGCCTCAAAGCGGGTGACAAGTTTTCATTTATGCTTTTAACATGTGGTATTTTAGTAAGCCTTCATGTTATTTATGGGGGTTGAACCTTGGGAAATTGATGGTCCTAAATGTGTTTATAGAGGTGGACCTAATGATGGAACTGGCTAAACACTATAATCCTAATTTTACAAAACAATTATGATTGAAAGTGGTAATGTGATCTTGGAGGTGATGAAGGATGAGATGATAGATGTATTTGGGTTGAATCCCAATTATACTATGAAGTTTAGGCATGCTGAGTTATATGCTGAATATGAGAAAAGAAAATTTGCATACGGAGAAAAAATATTGGTTTGGCACAAAAGGAGCAAGGGGAAATTCACTGCTAAGGATTTTTAGCATTTTGAGTGTGAAGAGTTTGTGGATTATTTTAGGAACTCATATTACTACTTGAATCAAGTGTTGGGTCAAGAATTTGAAGTAAGGATAGTCCCTGATTTTCTAGTGATGGTGGCAGATATACAGGGTCATAATCAAAACACTGGGTTTGATTATGCCAACTTTGTTGTGGATCAGATGCATGGGGATTTCCTCAATTTGAAAAAAGGAGTGCTCCCTTTATACTTACCTCATTACTCTTTACTAATGGATATGCTCTCATGGGAAGGTGATTACGAATGGAAAATAAAATTAAATATGAGACTTAGAGACAATGAGAATAATGTTTTACCAGTACAAATGTGGACATACATTTGGGATCAAGATTGTTCCAATTCCAATTATATCTTGTTTGCTAATATTGTAAGATATGGAATCTTAGAAGCATTGGGTGTAGCACCTATCCATAGGATTTCTATGCAAATCACAAGTATCATGCGCCCAAAAGATATGCCAAGATCTAAAGCAACACATAATTGGGTAGATTGGTTTCTTCATTCTAAATATACTTTGATCAAAGCATATGGAGCTAAAGTGGCCCCATATCGTCTTCCCCTATATGTCTCAGTTATATTGGATTTTATAGAACTCGTGTGGAAAATTGATGTTATGGATTATGAGATGTTCAGAAAGCCCATGAAAGGTATTGTAGAACATCCCCAATGTGATTTTTCTTACTTCACAATCACTACCCTTGAGGGGTATGAAAAGTTTGGCATCATGGTAAATAATCTCAGAATTTCTATTGATGAGATTAGAGTTTTTGATCTAGAGGGTTTTGTGGTGGGATGAAGAAGACAAAAAAACTTAGGTATCATACATCATGAATTCTTGTACAAAGATGATGCATTAAGAAAATGAAAAGTGATGAGGTTGTCATGACTAGGAAGAAAGAATGGAAAATTATAATGAACATTGAGGAAAATATCATGAAAAGGAATTCCTTTTACATAAGTCCATATAATGTAATTCCAAACTCCCTGGAAAGAGCCTTCACTATGCTAAGGGATTATCAGTGTGGTGAGTTTAAAGTAAAGGTAAAGGAGGTTGCTGATAAAGCACAAGTTCTCCAAGAACAACAATGAAAACAACAAGCTTTGATATCCCTTAGCATCCTGTAGATGTTCAAGAGGTCAAGGAGGAACAAATGATAGATCATGTGCTAGGGAATGAGGAGGTGGAGCAGAAATTTCCTCCTCCTCATATTGAAAAAACTTATAGTTCAGATGTTCCCCCTGACTGGATTGTCAAATGGTAATATGATAGAGAAAGTGATGAATTTCATGCTGATGATAAATTTGTGCAGTCCAAAGAGTTTTAGGATTTTATGATTCTAAAGTGGAGTAAAGATATAAAGGACATAATTGAGTTAGCTTGAACTAATGTTGATCCTTCTCATCAAAAGAAGTTGAGAAAGTAGAGGAGGAAAAGATCAAGGTTGAAATTGTAGTTATTACTCCCATTGAGGCTAGAAAAATTGTCAAGGATAGTTGAATTATGTTATTTCTAGGATGTACTATCACTACTTCCATAGCATATGATGCGGTAAGAAGATACCCTCAAGCTTCAATATTTGAAGATTAGTTTGAGGATAAAGTGTTTGGTTCTAGATATAGTCCAAAGTGGCATACTCTTGGAATTTTCTCTATGGAACCTAATACTGGTAAAGATCATGTTGCTAGGCCTTTGAAGAAGCTATTGGTTCTTTAGTGGTCAAAGAGCTATAGATATAACTCCTATCTAGATAGCTAAGTTAACTACTCATGTTGCAATTCTTAGTGTGGATATTGTACATATTTCTCAAAATAAATATGATTCTTTGGTTAAGGAGTACAATAAGGCCTTGGATGAGCTAAATAATATGAGAGCCACTATTCAGGGTACTCGGAAGACAATAACTATACCATCCTCTTCTTCACCTGATTTGTCTACATAGGATAGGGATACCTTGGCCTTGAGAAATTATTATTTGAATGATAAGTTGACTATTAAGAAATAAAATGTCAAGAAGGCCAAGCTTGAAATAGTCAAGGTGGCAAATGAAATTTTTGAGGACGTATTGAAGCATAGGGTGACCAAGTTGGTCCACAAGGCCCATGATGTTTGGGTCACTTATAATAATATTAATGAGGAAAATATAAAGTATCTGCAGGTACAAGAGGACTTCAGGAATGAATGGAATAATTAGGTTACTAGGGTAAGTGCTTTGATGGAAATGGTGCCCAAAATGAAAGAGGATCTCAAGGAACCTACTAATATTCCTGAAATTTTTTATATCATTGACTCAATTAATGAGATAACTACCATCCACAGAAAGTTATGTGTACAACTTCAAAGTAAGTTGAAAGTATTCAAAGAGATGGAGGAATGTGGTATGCCTCAGATATTGAGTCCAAAAGGTGAATTGCATCCATTTGACACCTAGAAGAAAGAGTTGGGAGGGATGCTTGCAGTAGCTATGATGGCCTTGACTGTAACCGACTACATCTTACTCAATTCTAATATTGATACAATGGTGGAAATTCAAACAAAAATTAACATATTCATCAAAGAAGCCAAGATTTTAATCGATGCCAGATATTCTCAGTATAGTCCTAAGGTGCAAGATTTGTTAAATGTAAAATGGACCACTAAGGAGGAGTATAATACTTGGTTGGAGAAATATATAGAATGAATCTATGTAGGGATTAATGAATAAGATGAATAAAGGATGGGAGAAGATTAATACATAGCTTGAATATAGTATGGATTAGGATTTTGATAAAACATGGTAAAATATTATTCTCTCCTCATTTTGAATTGAGTAGCATGTGGTCCTAATGTGGATAGGTGAATTTTGACTTTTTTGTCTATTTTCCTTATCTTGCTTTGTAAGTTTTGTTGTTCTGGTTCTCCCACAATTGGAATTTTTTGAGCGCATGAGGAATATCTTGAAAATGTTGTAACAAACCAATGATGTATTTTTGAGGTGGGATGAATTTTCTACAATGAGTTGAGGTTAATTCTACCTCGTGCTTATTTGCACCATTTGAAGATTTAAGTTTAACTGAAATAGAATATTGTTGTAGCGGTCCAATGAAATATTGACATGTGTGCTTCTTGGCCTGAGGCTTTTTTTTCTCTTTTATCTCTATAAGAAAGAATTCAAGGCTAGAAGCAGGAGTTAGTTGAAACTTTTGAGTTAAGACTGTGAAATTATCAAGACAGTATGAAGCATGTTTTGAGTTTTTGTCTTAAGTTTCTTTTGGAGTTCATTATTATGCATGTAATTTTGATAACAATATAGCATTTAAAATACAAAGTAATATCAGTGTAATGAAACACCTAAATCAATATACCAGGCAAAGGACTTCACATGATCTGTGGGCCTTTAGCCATAAAATAGTAAAAGTTAGATTCCTTCTACTCAGTGTGTTCGACAACTTTCATTTTTTGGGGAGCCTCCCTGCTTCTTCTATTCAAAAGCCAAATGTTGACAACAATCCTTTTTCATATGACCATACTTGTGGCAATAATTACACTAAATGTTATTTTTCTTAGGTCTTCCCGGAGGTTGACTTAATCCTTTCTACTACAAAGGTTGACCTTTCCCTTTGTTCTTAGGCCGAGACTTAGCTGCAAAAGCTTTTTCTATAGGGGAGGATGAGGCACTGCTACCAAACTATTGTTTCCATTGCTACTACTACAAGAAGATAATACAAGGCTCCAGAAAATTTAGATCCACATTAGTAGATGTATTGTTGAGGATTTCAACAAGGTGCTCATAAGACTTTGGTATAATTTTCAAGGTGATTACTACCATTTTTTCTTCCTCCATCTTCTAACCAATCACCTCCAACTGATCATGGATGTCCTGAATCTTTGTCAAATTCTCCTATAAGGACATTCTCTCATCCATCATGATGGAGAATAGTTGGTTTTTCAGAAAGAATGCATGACTCTTATTGGAGGTCTCATGCAAATTTTTCAAGTGCTCCCAAATCTCAGAAGTTGATATGCTAGATGGTACTTGAAGAAGCTGGTCATCAATAACTGAAATTTTAATGAACATCATTGCTTCATGATTTTGCTTGTAAAACTTTTCCTGTGTTTTATCTATCATTGTGGGACAAGTAACATAATTACCTAGAACAATCTAATCAAGGCAACAATATTTAAAGATGGTCATCATTCATTTCTTCTAGGTATTATATTTTTGTTGTTGAATCATTGACTTCCTCCCAACATAATGTTGGTCAAACTCACCATCTTGCATACTTTTCAAGGCACAAAAAATGAGGTACTTAGAAGATGCTGAACGTACAAAATTCAAGACATGAATTCCAATGTATTGAAGCAATTTTAGGCACAAATTCCAATGCATTGATTTCAAGACACCTAGAAAAAATTGATGAAAACCCAAAAAACCCAAAAAAAACATGGAATCACAAAAAAAAATTGACTTCAAATCAAAGGGTTTATTGGAAACCCTAGCTGCCAAACATGGTTTTGAAAAAAATGCCAAGAATCTACCCATGATTTTCAAAAAAATGCTCAAAATAGTGAGAGATCACACTAGAAAATAAGGTTAAAAAACATGGCTAGAAATTTTAGTGAAAATGTCCAAAAAATAGATAAGAAAACTTGCACTTCACACATCTAAGAATAAAAAGAAATTGCATTTAAAAACACCCAGGTCACAACTAGAAGATTCCACAAAGTATATAGAGGTTTTTCATGAAATCGCGACCAATAGAAGGTAGAAAAAGCATCTTAAGTTTGTCAAAAAACCTTTTAGATACCATGTGGGAAGAAAGATGCCTAGAAACACATGAGAAATCATGTGAATAAAATCACTGATTTCTAGAAAAAGAAATCATGATTTGTACAGAAGAGACATGATTTATTCGAGAGGTCATGATTTTCCTTATTCAACCTTTGAAACTAAGTAGAAAAGAGAGGACACCTAGCAAAAAACTCCCGATGAAGTATTTTAACTCCAAATGATCACTCAAGAAGACGAAAAAAATGTACAAAGAGAAAAAAATAAAAAAATCCCAACTGATAATAGTGGTTTTGATACCATATTACACAAGTAATTGATAAAAAATTGAATGAATATTTACAAGAAGTTGAATGCTTCATATAGAAATTACAATGAGATGTTTCTATTTACAAAACTCTAAGAATAGAAACATCAACAAGTAGAACACATATATTACATGTTACATATAATCTTTTTCTATAGTTTAAGATCGATTACTAACTAACAAATTCACCTAAAGTGTAACTAACTAGTTTTCCTTATGAGAGTTTTCTTTGCAATAACGAACATGAAAGATAATCAATCTAAACATTAAAAACTCTAACATTCATTAACTAACTACTAGTTTTCATTTTCAGCTAAAAAAGAACAACTAACAGTTTATATAACTGAAAATCACAATTGGTTATAAACTAACTTTTCCATTGATTACAAAATAAATAGAGCATCTAATATAGCAATGAAATAACATTACAAGGTATATATATATATATATATCGGAAATAAAGAGAGAGAGAGAGAGTTGTAGGAAAGTGCAGTTTGAAAGCTTCCTATTGGAATGCTTGAACAAAACTCTATCTTCAAGGGAAAATGAAACATCATCAGGGGATTTTCCACCCAACCAAATACCTACTCATCTCTCACATTTCTTCAACTCAATAAACTTGACCCTTCACGAGGGTAGTCAATAAAGGATCTTCACAATTTTACCATCATTCCATCTGAGTCTAGTGTCAAAAACCTATACTACCTTGGTCAATCTCTCACTATAGGTTCTCCTAACTATAAAGACCAATCTGACCAGGGGTATATCCGATTCTTGATGGCTTCTTAGTGCTTTTACAAACACCATAACCTTGGCCAAGGATTTATTGTTAAAGGGAACACTAGTGCCATCAACACTCTCACCCTTATTGGGCATGAAAAGGATTGACTCTTGGGTTTTCATTTTCAATGATTCAACTCATTTTCATTTCCCTTCAATAAAAAATAATGTGTTTATTTCTAACTCATTTAAGGAGAGAAAGATAGACTTGGCAATATTAAGGAACTCCATAGAATTAAATATTTATATATTTCATTTATCTAACTCAGAGAGAAAAGAGAAATATGCACAGATCATATTCTAGAGCTATAAAAAATAAAGTTTGGTTTAAACTATAATTATGATAGGAGCTAGAGGGATAGCTCAGTAGAACTCGATCACATGAAGAGGTGACCGCTACAAGGATGAAGGAGAAAAAAGAGACATTTCAACCAAAACAACAATGGTGGTTGCATAAAATTTCTATAACATTTCCTTGGACAGAACTTGATTCTGATGGTATATCAACATTGACATCAAATCTTTGAATGAAAGAACAATTTAAACATGATGCACAATTCAACAACTATAAGACATTAATAAACATGCTTGAAAAAGCTGAGTGAAGCTCGACAACTCTCTTGTCGTCCCTCCACCAGAGATTTTGATGACAACTGTAGGAGTATTAAGTTACTTTACTATATTAAGAATATAGTGGTGGCAGCTTCTCATGAGAAAAAAATGCTTTTATCATTCTAAAGAGTAGAGTGTGGAGTCAAACAAGATGTCGCTCATCCATGGTAGCCAAGAAGAATGCCAGAAACAATAATTGTGATTGGCAATGTAGGTGAGAAAGAGAATGCAAAATTAATATAAGTCGATGCCACTTCAAAGAGAAAGAAATGAGTGCAGCTTGCAAGAATGAAGAATGCAGATCGAATGTGAAAGACGAGTCTTAGGTGAATACAAGGGAGAAAGAGATGAATGCCAAAGTGAAAGAGGATGAGGAAGAGAAGAAAGAATGAGAGATCACATATGATGAAAGAAAAACATCCTCAAATCTACCTAAGCCAATATTTCCAAGATCATGCAACTGCATGAATAGTAGGGTGTTATTGCCTCCCATCTTCATTGATGCCAGAGAAAATTTTATTTTTATTAACCTTAATATTTAATCATTAGCTTGAGGTTTCTTTTATTATTAGCTTAAATATTTTATATACCTTATTAACTCCCAAGGTGTGCATATGGCTAATTACATTACTTCTAGAGGAGTACGATGATGCACCATTTAAATTGACTTATTTATATAATTATTTAAGTGAGATATATCCCAAGGTTATGACTTCAATGTAACCACCTTACACCAAATCATGGCTTGATGGTAATTTTATCCTCTATAGACTACGGCCTCTCCTTGATGATATTCCCCTTTCCCTTGAGATGTTGGCAATCCTACAACCACTTGACAAAGAAATAGGGTTAGACCATTCTCGGTATCATTTTTAAAATAAAATCTCATCAACACATTCACTATATACATATACAAGGAAATCATTTATAATTGCAGTTATAACAAATAAATTAAAAATTATTTTCTCAATTTTCACATTCTCATGAAAGGTAGTTAGTCACAACTAACATAGCAACCATAATTTTATTTCCATAATCTTGTTCAAGACAAAAAGGAATGTAACATTACATAGTTTACAAAAAGAATATTGACCACTAATAATAATTAAATATTATTTTAATAGAATGGGTAGAGAACAAAATTTCAAAGGACTATCAAAACAGTCTAGGGTAGTGCTCTAAGAGGTCCTTGTGTCAACTATTAATTAGTTGGAAATGATTTAAAAGATAGTCACACTATAAAAGATAGTCTTAAGGTCATTGTACATAGATCATAAAGAGTGTATGAAAATGGACAATGCATGTCCATAAGGTGCCATTAGGTTAAGTATGATAGTGTGTGAAAAGCCTTGTATCAAGAGGATAGTCACTATACAAAGCAGCAAAATCTTGTTATGAGGTTTGAGGTATTCAGACAAGAAAGGAAGATGCTAGTTGCAAGCTTTGGCTAGCAGGAACTCATGAAGACAAATCACCTAGGCTCATTTGGTACACATAAAGAGACTACATTTGATGAGATCCTTTCTAAAGTAATTGGTGTTCCTTTTGTTGTATCCATAGTTACATATATATCTAAAAGGATATTCAGTAGCACAATCATTAAACTTTGATCATGCCAAAGAAAAAGTTGCAAGCGAAGAAATCATGCAAGAGTAACATAAGGAGACAGTCATATAAATGGTTGTACTAATAGTTAGTTAAGAGAATTTTTCATTAAAATACAGTTGTGATCCTAAAGGATTGAATGAATGCATGAAAAGTGATATGAGTCTTAAGCTATTTTGATCAAGGGTGGTGAGTTAGTTATTTGAGAAAGGAAGGGTTACAAGTTTCATGAAACATGATTACCCAAGCCTATGCCTCTAGGGTCTTGGTAAAAATGATAATGGAGTGTGGAGGACTGTGTAGGTTCACTCATGTGCAATGGAAGGAAAGATTATAAACCTTGATAGACAATGAACTTGATGCTTGTGTTTAGGACAATCATAAGTAGACAAAATATAGAGATGCAGAGGCATAATGTTGTGTTAACATCATCTAGCAAAGGGAGTTGTAAGGGAATGAAGGTAGTTCATATCTTTAAAGGATACTTCTTAATGATGATAAAAGGTACAAAAGGTAGTCAGCATTATTACTTCTTGCTGCTTTTCTATCTCTTAACCTTGTGATATGCCTTTATTTCGGTAAGCTTGAGACCAGAGCCAATCAAATGCATTATTTTGAGCTAAAATGGGTATGGTTGAAAAGACAGTCTATAATTGAAAAGAAAGGGTAGTCAAGAAATAGAGGGAAATGTGATGGTGATAAGGGTCATGAATAACTTTCTATTCACTGTTGAAGAGAGTAGTGAGCTATTAGTAACTTAGTGGATAATGTATAATGGATGGTGATAGTGTTAAGCCAAATTGAAAGGAGAGTTGTCATTTTATGAAGTCATGCAAGAACAGTAAGAGATCTGAGATGAAAATAATTTTAAGGACATGATGATAGCTATATGATAGTAGCAAGGGATGGTTCACTAGGAATTAACAAATGACCTCAATATGCTCACAATCATGTTGTGATTTTAAGAAGACATTGCAAGATAGCCATTCCTTGGCTATAGGAGCCAAGAAAGAGAAGGAAAGAGTTTCAAGCAAGTAGCAATTCTATACAAAGATACAAGAAGCTTGCAGCTATAGGAAGCTTGAGTGTTAAGGGAATATCTCAAGAGGGCAGTAGCAGGGGTTACCTTTGTAGTAAACAAGGAGCAACAAAATCCATACAAGGGTTGACAGTCCATGGCATTTGTGAAGGAAAAATATTAGAGGAAAAACACATTAAAATACATTCTCATCATATCATATGGCTCCCTTAAGGTTGCTCCACAAAAATGAGGTCAATCATGAGGAGTCATGAAAGCACAACATAGTCATGAAGATAACATAAGTGTGATAGTGAGAAATGGTGTATACACAATTTTCAAAGTGTAAAGACAAAGCATATGTGTACTGTAGAAAAAAGGAAACTTATGTGATTTGGGAATAATTCATGATAAATTAGACTTAATGAGGCCTTGATTTATTGTTGTAAGGGATTTTATGCATCCACACTAGGTCATGGACCCTTTCAAATGCATTTATTCATGTCTTGTAAAGGTGTTGTAAGTTCTTGTAAAAGACTTTCACACTCTTCTAGACTTAATAATCCCATCCCCCCTTAATTCAACATTATAAAATGCATTATCACATCAATCTAGAAGGCTAGTAAACTAAATTTGACTTCAACCTAGTGTTGTAATGTGTTTCACACATTCACATTGGTTCTTGTGCCTTTCTAGGCTATGTGGACCTCATTTTAGTGTTGTAAAATGTATTTAATCACACTTTCACATTGAATTTTTTTTCACAAACCCTAATTGACATTTAAATCATCATTAATAGGCCCCTAATATCCCATGTTGTGCATCTTGAGGCATAATTTGATCAAATACCTGATGAAATCAACATAAGAACTAAAATTCCTCATTCCCCAACAATCCAGCTGGCAAATGGGCCCCATTGGGACTAATCCACCATCTGTGAAAAGCTTGCTAAAGACAATGCTACCCTAAAACATGAGATGGAATCTATGGTGATGAAGATGACTAAGGGAATTGAAGAAAGAAATAAGAATGAGGACAATCTTGTCCAGTCCTTGAAAGAGAGATCTGATGGATGTAGCAGAATTAATGGAAAATTCATTTAGTTAGAGATGGAACTGCAACAATCTAGAAACAATGAAGAAGAACTTGAAAAATGTATTGTTATTCTTAGGGATGAACTTACTACTACAAATGAATACAAAAGGAATTTAAAGATTAGCTCTGTGAAACTTGATGAGCTAACTCAAGGATAGAAGAGTGCAAATGATAAGCGAGGTCTTGGTTATGAGAAAGGAGAAAGGTCTAGATCTGGACAGAGAAATTTTAAGCAAGGAAATCTAATGAACAAAGAAAAAAGGCTTCTAGTAAGACAACCTAATGCTCAAAATTTTAATGGATATTTTTTTACTTGTAACAAATTTGGTCATATGGCTGCTCAATGTAGAAGTAAAATGAAATCCAATGAATCCTCATTTTTTGGTCAGTGTTTTGATTGCAATAAGTTTGGTCACAAGTCAATTGAATGTAGAAATGTGTCGAATAACTCTATTAATAGGAGTGTTAGATGTTATACCTATGGAAGATTTGGGCATATTGGTAATTAGTGCATATCAATAATAAATCAATGGAGTGACTGGTTTAAACAAGGAAATGTTGCGTGTTTCAATTGCAACAAATATGGTCACATTGCAAGATTTTGCAAAAACCAGAATATGGATAGAAGAGGTCCAGTATACAAAGGAAAAAATGTGCAGAAAGATGGTAAAGGAAAAAGGAAATTATTCATGGATGAAATAAGAGATCAAATGAAGAAGACATAGGTGAAGAAGAGTTCCTCTGATGAGCCATCACCAAAACCTACTTTTGGTAATTCCTTTGGGAATTAGTTTTAGGCCTTTGGCCTAGGGGGAGTTGTCAAGAAAATCTTTCAAACCCCCTACTAATAATTAACACTAGAATATGGATGAGTACAATGGTTGCACCAATGATCTACAAATGTTGTTGGAATAGTTAGAAAATATGTTCTACTAAGTTGAAGATTTGTGGAAGAGTTATCTCTCATAAATTGAGAAAATAGGGTATTCAGATAAGTTAGGGAAAAAGCAATTATTACAACAAAAGTTAAGTGCACAGCGAAATATAAAAGGCAACTTGAAATCCTCATTTACCACTTTGTGTCGAAGAAAAGAAGAAGGAGAGTTCTCTGCACCAGAATTTCAAATGTGTGAAGAGAATTTGACGACGAAACCCTAATACATCAAGTACCTTAGTTATATTGAGAAATTTTAATTTGGTGTGTGGTTAAAGAACTTCTTTGGTATTTTTGAGACATGTGTACAGAAGGGAAAATGGAACAAATCAAAGGATTGGTAAAACTAGATGAATATAGCAGTGGAAAGATTAGAGATGAAATAAACATATTGTCAAACAATGAATTAAAATGGTTGAGTGAAGAAAAACACAAAAGCTTGGATATTTGGAGTGAATTTCCTTATTTTAGAAACACATAAATCATTGAGTTTATTCTAAATAGATTGAATGATGACATTTTGACTCTAGATAAACCCTATCATATCTCAAAAGAAGTGATCACATCTATAACCGGGTTATGCAAGGTTGGGGAAGTGCCGAGGAAGAAGTCAATTCAGAATAAAGAATTTGAAACCCTAACTGGAGTAACTGGAGATCAAAGGGCATTAATAATATTCACAATTAAGGATCCAGTGATAAGGTATATTGCACATGGAATATCTTACAAAATATTTTTCAGATACAGAGAAGGTGCTACTTTGGTAGGTGCAGTCTACATTTCACAAAAAATGATAATTGGGAGATTAGGATTTTGATCTTTGTGGATTACTGAAAGATTAATTAGTGGAGAATGTGTAATCGACGAAGGAAACAAGTTACCCTTTCAGGTTTAGTACTCAGGTTATATGCCTTGTAATGCATTTTTAAATTGCTTACCCCTAAATGACAATGTAATGTGGGAAGAGATTGAACTGGTTTACAAGCATATTTATATATACTCTAAAATTTTGGAAAACTGTGATCAACTATCTGAAAAGTTTCTTTAAGGATTTGCTAAGGAAGTGTGGATCAACTAGTGTTTCAATTCTGGTAAGAGAACTTGAATTTGGATCCTCCTCCAATGAGATGGAGAGAAAGAAGAGAAGAACAAAGGAAATTGTTGTCAGTACGCCTCCAGCATGCAAGACTCCAAAAGTTGAAGGGAAAGGGAAAGAACAAGTGATTGTGGACATACTAGATGAGGAATCTGATAAGGAAACTAAGGAAACCCTTGGAAAAGAATTGGAAATAGATGAACCAAAACAAGAAAAGGAAATGATAGAAGGAAGTGAAGGAGAAGGTGATTTAACTAAGGAAGAGTTATTGCAGCTTATCCATAAGGAAGATGGAAAGCAGAAAATTGCAAACATATGGACTATCAGACCTTCATATGAGTAGGACATGATCTTAAGCATTCTAAGTGGCCATTTTGTGCACAATCATATCAAACTAGATAGTTTGTAGACTAAGTTTCTAGAAGAGATGATTGAATGTATGAAGGAAATCATGGACTCCGAGTCTTAGAATAAGGAAGAAGAAGTAATGATTCTACATTTGAAGTAGTATAGATTGTCACTTATTAAGCTAAAAAGGCACATGAATGAGCTAAGGCAATGCATAAGCACAAAAAAAAATAGTAATAACTATTGTCTTTGATGGCCTCATGCAATCAACAAGTATAAGGATAAGTTGGAATAAATTGAAACAAAGCTGAAGAATAATGGTCAAAATTTAACATGTCTGAGGATCAAGATGGTACAATCAGGAAAAGGATTTAGGAATTATAGACAAAGCAAACAAATGTTTAGATCACCAGGAATAGAATTGTGGACACCTTTTGGAAAGTGAAGGACATAATAAAATGCAGGTTGGAAAAATTGATTAAGCTACTAAAGAGCAAAGAAGTATTAGAAGATGCCTTCACCATTCCAAAATCCCCCATCAAGATTATCAACCAGACATCTGAAAATAACAACATGATCATAATCACCAGGATTGTAGTGGAATCATGGAAGAATTTTCTTCCAGAGATGAAGGAAAAGTACAAAATTATCTTCAATTAGAAAATGTATTTCTTCAAGTCTTTTAATCAATTTTGGCACAAGTAAGTTTTTGGTTATATCTTCATAAGGAGAGATTGTTGGCATAAAGAGAAAAAGAAAATATTTTATTATCTTTTTCATTGATTTCAAAGGGGAAGAGAGAGCAATGAAAAATTCCTTATCAATATTAGGGGGATTTTTTTTGAGTCTTGTTGAGTTTTTTTCTTTTTGAAGTTTAATAAGTGTCAACACTTAGTCATTTTTCACTAAGTTTTTCCATCAATGCCAAAGGGGGAGATTTTTGGCATATGGTTTCTAGTGTTGTCATTGATGGAAACTGAAGTCATTGATCCAATCTACACTGTAGTATCTAACTATACTGGAAGGCAAAGTGAAGAATAGAGTATCCGACTACAGATTGAATATGTCAAGTAGTTTGCATTATCAGTTTATCAATTTTGGTTGTGGATCTTAGGGAAGGTTGTTGGGTATTTGAAATTTGTTATTCTTGAGTTTTGTGTTGTCACATCAAGTGGTGTATAAGTTAGGAGATCATGTTATTCGATTTTCTATTCATCAGTATAGGAAGGCTGACTAAGCAAATGTTGGGTGTTGCAAATGTTTAAGATGGAATTTTTTAAAGTATTTTTGTATTAGAGATTTTTTTGGGTCCTAAATTTGCTATGGCCAAATTTGGTGGGTGCACATTAAATGTTGTTCATGATTTGAGCCAACAGATGGACGATAATTTCTATTTCATTGGAGCCAAAATATAGCGATTGAATTATTGGTAGTAGATATATATATGAGATTAGTTAATTCATTTTGGTGAGCATGTGTGAGATTTTGATATGTGTTGATGCATGTGCAAATATCAAGAGATAAGTTGAGCGATTTTCATTTGTGCAAAAGAGGTTTTTGTGAAGTGAATTAAGGCAGAGCAGAGCGAAGTGCAAAATTAGATAGGAGGTCCAAAATCTAATCTATGTGCCTAATTGAAACTGTAATTAGGCATTTGTACATGCTATCTACTCAGTTCAACCTTTTGTTGTAATCCAAATCTTTTGTAAGGCATTGAGCCTTCTTGATTTTGAGTAGTGACCTCTAGGCAGTGTGCCTGAATGTAAGTGCATTCTCTTTTGTAAAACACTAATATTTTGAGTACTCAAATTGTGGATTAACCTCCACCATGGTTTTTCCCTTAACCAAGTTTCCACATAAAAATCCTTGTGTTATGGTGTTGTGGCTTATTGTTCTATGTTCATGCATATTTCTTTTGATTGAATGTTTTAAGCACTTGAGAGAATAGATTAATAAAAGTTGCAAATTGCACAACACTGATTCACCCCCCCTCTTAGTGTTGCTTGAGTCCAAAAATTTCTAGTCTTCATCAAGTTCTTAGGTACACACTTTTAGTTTCATCCATTTCTGTTGCAATTTGCATTCATTTCTAGGTGTTTTCTCCATACAACACTGTGTTTTCAAACATTACACATTTCTCTAGTTTTGCATAAATAATCAATCTATTTTATTATTTATTTTCATTTAGATCATTACATTTAGGAATAATTACATCATACATACACTTTTTTGAGTTAACCACCTAGATTTTTGGGTGTGGGATCTATCTCTTTCCTTTAGGTGAAAGATCCTAATTGAGAAAAATAGACATAACATCCCTAATCCTAAAATATTTGGTTCATTTTGGTGAACCTGCTTTTCAAATAGTTTCTTGTCTAATTTTGGAGTCTGCCATCATAGATCTAGCCTTGCATTGACTTTCCATTAGCGTTTTCATTAGTTAATTTTCATGCTAGGTTTCAAATTTTGCATTCATACAAAGTGCACTTAGGTTGCATTTTGGCATCTTAAATCACTAAAATTTTATGAAATTCTATAATTGCATCTTAGCTCTACATTATAGAGAACAAAAAAATCAAAATCCATCAAAAATATTTGAAAATTCTAAAAAAAAATCCATATTGGGACTCTTTCGCCACCTTGGGCGAATCAATATGTTTTCACTGTAGAAACCACCTTTTACAAAACTAAAAACCCTATTTTAAAGATTTTGTTTGGTGCCATTACCTAGTTGTATCAATTGGTTTCATTTTTGTAATATGCATTTTATTAGATTTAGCTTAAATTAGCTCATTTCATGCATTGATTAATTTCAAATTTGTATTGCCACATTGTTGCATAGCATAATTAGTCAATTATTATCTAAAAAATTAATTTTATTTCAGCCTTTTACATTGCATTTTTAGTTAGCATAGATTGTTATTTCAAAATGTTAGTTTCAATGCTCTCCAAATTTTCAAAGAAAAAGCTAGTTAACAAGCATTCTAGTCCTTCATTCAATGCATTCCCTAGCTATGATAGTCTCTTAGCACAAAAGAATGAAAATATTAACGCTTTTCTTAAACTTACACTCCATCCTATCTCTCCTATTTGTGTGGATGATGTGTTAGAAGGGAATACAGAAATAGATAACCATGATGATCATAGTTGTACTTCTCCTGATACCTCTCCTTTTAGTGATGAAGGTATCTTGGCAAAAGAAGGTACAATCATTGAGCATCATGAAGTTCTTGTTTGTCCTTCTCCTCATTCCCCTTGGGAAGATAGTCTAACAATACAAGATGAATGCATTGCCACCACTTTACCTCATCTTTGACTCATCTCCCAACACCTCCCCTATTTGTGAGAATCCTTTCGTGAATGATCATGGTAAACACATTTGTGAGGAGGGTATGTTGGCCTCAAGAAACAATGATTGAGAGTTATATCATTATTTCTCTCCTTCCTAATATTCCTAACAATTGGAAGGGTCTATTTGAACAAGAAGATCCAATCATTGACACACATGAAAATCCTAGTTGTCCACCCCTTGATGTCTCCCCTCTTTGTGATGAAGTTCCTTTACAACATCTAACTGTGACATGTGATGCACCTCTTGATTGTCACTTTCCTAAAAGCTCTCCTACTAGGGTAGGGGTATGTGCAGGATCATGATGGGAAAAAAAGTGGTGATATGATGGATATGTGTAGGGTATGTGACTGACGACCTTTTTTTACCCAAAATTGATGAAATAAAAATTATTTCTAAAGGAGATTCTCATTTTTCCACCAATATAAATTATGCTTTACTTTGAACTTAATAAATATTTTTTTTTTCATAGTCTATTTGAATTATGACTAAAGTCCTAATTGATAGGCTGATTGAAAAACATCTATAGGTTTCAAATGGTATCACTTTTTTGAATCCAAAACATGCATCATATTCTATGCTTTGCATACTATAGGATTAAAAAAATTTGAATTTCATGAAGTTTTGACCAAGTTAAGGTGGTCAGACATAGAAGTTTTTATATTTTTTAAAAGTTGTAATAAAAAATTCATAATTAATTATTTACTTGGAAACAAATTACAAAAAAATGTGCATCACATCGGGACATGAATCCTCTACTTATATATAAAATATTATAAAAAATATTATCATTTTATTGTGGCTAGGGTGGTCGATAGACACCTACTTCTTATTTTTCCCTAAAATTTAAGCATTGAAATTTCAAATTTTCACCAAATAGATTTTTAAAATAAATCTAGTAGTTTAGAAACTACATTAAATTTTCTCCAGATTCTATTCTTACATATTTTTGAAATAATATAGATAACTTATTCAAATTCTTACATCAAGTTGCCTAACTCAAATTTTTCTGAATTTTTTGCCACTTAAGGGCCTATTTTTTCCATGATGATCTTGCACATACTTGTAGATGTTATGGCATGAGACAATGAAATTATGACAACAATCAAATTTTCCCATCTCCTAATATCTCTCCTATTAGTGAAGACGATATTATGGTGTTACACAATCCAATCCATGAAAATCATGAGCATATTATGTGGGAAAGCATCATAGAACAAGACAATTCAACCATGGATAGCTCCCTTACTTATGATGACAACATTTTGGAAGAACCAATACTTGAAACTCAAGAACATTTGCATTATTTTTCTCCTACAAATTCTTCTCCTAGGAAGATTATTATGGTGCAAGACATTGATATGTCTTCCTTAGGGATACATCAAAGTAAGACCACCAAGGTTATGAATGAGAAAGTGTCCATTCAATCCCATTCGATAAATAAACCTCATACATACCCTGTGGGACATCCAAAGAATCCTCCAATTCTTTACCCACCATCACACAAGAAACAAACTCAACACCAACTTGAACTCATCCTTTACCCACCTAAGCATAACATCTCATACCAACCTAAACCAACAATTTTATAGGTGTCTATGGACTTCTCTTGCACTCTGAGGATCTTTCACCTAAAAGGAGAGAGATAGAACCCCAAAATTGAAGTGGTTAATTCAAATAGAGGATTATGTGATGTTTTCAAGAATAAATGAAATGTTGTAAAGGCAACTAAGTATTGAAATTGATTAATTATTGATGCAAAACTTATGAAAAATGCAATGTTTGAAAACATAATGTGATATAATTCAAGAATGAACTAAAATGTGAACAAATGCAACATAGAATTGAAAAAAGATTAAATAGAGTGCACTTGGGAAGTCAAGGATGAATCTAGAATGATCTGAATGCTGGCATAAATTAGTGAAAATCACCAATGGGACTCATTCACCACTGATGGCGAATCAGTCCCGCTATTGGAAAAAACTCCTAAAAATTAGTTTCTAGCTATTGGGAACTAGAATATGACAAAATCTATTTTTTCAGCCTTAAGGTGTGACTCATTTTCTACTGATGGTGAATCACTCCTATCCCAAAATTCTATGAAATCAAGGTTCAATTATGTAGCACCAGATCTACACTTTTCTTCTTGTCGGGTTGATAGAGTCAAATCTGCAGAAAATAGATTGTAGGTGGTCTCCAAGCATGAAATAGGGTTTAGTTTACTTGAAACACTTTGTTGACTTTTTGAACACCTCTCAACACCTAATTTCTTGATAAATATGCATAAAAAAGTTTTCAAACACACATGCAAAAGGGGGAAAATGGTTAAGGGTTAGAGTATAGGGATTTTCCTTAGTCAAATCCCACTTTGGTAATCAAACCCTTATTGAAGAAATGAAATGAATAAGCCAGGAATGATGAATAAATAACATGAAAATGTCCTACACTTACCACAACCTTGTTGAAGAAATATGAAGTTATGTCAATGGGTGCTCCAAGATGCTTGATTGAATGATGCAAAGTGCTCAAATGCAAATTGATGTTAAGTGAATGCAAGTGAATGGGGAGAGATGCAAAATGAAGAGAAAAACACTTATTTATATAGTCTTGTGCTCTAATAACCCAATGATACATCATAACAAGCCAACATAAGGTAATTTTGAATAAAAAATTGAAAGAAAAATTTAATTATTTTGATTTTGGAGCTAAGAGGGACTATTCGTCACCCATGGTGAATGGGTCCCACCTTGGACTTGTAAGTGGGTGTTAGGAATTAGGTCACATTTAATGTTATTTTTTGGGATTACATTCAAAAATACACTTAATTAAGCCTTATGGGTGTATAAACGGGTCAAATAAAGCATAAGAAAGGTGTAAATAGTGAAATTAAGCCTAGAAAAGCATGAAATCTTGTTACAAGACTTTACAATACTTCAAAATAGGACTTGATAAGTGATTAAAAGGTGATTTTTAGGTGAATTTTAATGAAAAGAGTCTAGAAGAGTGTATAAATGTGTTACAATACTTTAGAACACCTTCACAAGATGCCATAATTTAAATTTTTAGGACTTAATGTGAATGCAGAAGTCACATTACAACATTAACTCAAAGAAAAATAGACTAGGAATCATGAGAGAAAGGCCTAAAATACCATGAAGATGTTAATGATCCATATTTTATGATACATTTAGCCCCCACTTTAGTGAGAGGATGAACTTCCTTCAAGCGCACACTAAACTAGCCATGCATATCGAGAAGGATCCAAATACACTTATGCTAGCAAGATGGAATGACAATGATCAAGAGGGATGATCAAGCCCCCAAGATGAATATCCCATGGAAAACTAAACATAAGAACAAAGAAACACACATATGAAATAGAGAAATAGAAGGGAGAATCAAATCAAGCTTCGATCATTTGTCCATTTTGTTGTGGATTAGATCTAGGTTGTTTGTGAGAAAAAGAAAATGCATACTCACTATGGGGCGAAAAAACTCATGGCAATCTACTAGGTGAGAAGACCCAAAAAGGTAAGATACATATGCTAGTTGGTATGCACTGACAAATACATAGGTGGCTATGGGGAAATTCGTGCCACTGAATGGGCTTCATGCTCAACCATATCAAAGTTATACCTCCTGATAACTTTAATAAGGAACCACAAAGGAAAATGTCGGTTCGTGCTTCATGTGACAAGAAAAGATTCATATGCTTAGAAATCATGAACAAAGAGCAAGGTACCATAGGCATGCAAGTTACATTATGCAAGGTGGCAAAAATGCAAAAATGTAAAAAGTGTAAAATGTAGAATGGAAAATATGTTCAAAGGAGTCTTGTTAAGTTCATGCAAGGTCTATCACTTAGGGAACATTGTTTCTAATGTCTCCAAGAGAAGATCGATCAAATAATAAAATATTCACAACTTACAGGATGCAGTGTGTCACATCAGGCCACCAAAAGGAATGTAATATGCTAAGATAGATGACCCTTATGAAGGACATCACACCCAATGTCATCCACAAAGTCAAAAACACATCATATGAAGTGACAAGGCTACACTAAGAACCAAGAATGCAAATGAATAATGTCAATGTATTCCCCCCACTTTAAAGGAATTGCTACACACCATCTATGAGAGATTACTTTAAAGTAGCAAAGGGAAAAAGGAAAAAAGGAAAAAAAAGACTTGAGAGCTAACTTGGAAAGCCCTATGCCAAGTCATATGTTTCCAAGTAAGGCTGCATCATGTACATGAAAAAAAAAGGAGGTTGTCCCCCAAAAAGGAACACACCAAACACATAAGGGATCTATGGATTAGGGGTCAGTATGTTTTTTGTTGCAATGTTTTGATTAAAGAGCTCAGAACTGTCATCATTCCCCAAAGCACATAGAACTAGAAGAATGACACAAAGAGAGCGAAAAAAAAGAAAAATAAAGTCCATTTTGGGTCAACATGGAAGATTGTAGTCTCAACACTTTGCATCATCCCCAAAAGGAAAACACAATCGAAAGGAAAACAAAATGAAAAAAGAAAAGGAAAAGATTTTCAGTCAACATGAAGGAGACATTTCAGTTTCAATGCCTTGCGTCATTGCAAAAAGGAAAACATAAGAAAAAGACAAAATAAGAAGGAAAAGGGGACTGACTGGGTTAATATGGAAGATACATAGGGTGTCTCAACACTTTGTGTAATCCCCAAAAGGAGAACATAAAACAAAAGAGAAAAAGAAAAGATAAAGTACAACATATAGAAGAATAGAGGTACAAATAGAGGAACTATACAAAGATAGAGACCATCAAACACATGTTACAGGGGAACACGATACACACATGAAATCAAATGAAAATTTTAAAAGGAGCTAGTAATGCAAATTTAAGTCAACCATTAACCAAGTTATTGGTTTCTCAATATTAAGTAATATAAGTGGAAAATGAATAGCGTAGTTAAGAGACAAAGAAAAATGCATTACAAGGACAAAGCTAACAACTTCTTGCCCCCACTGTGTAGGGAAAGAATGAGCTAAGGTGGATGATGGGAAAGGATCATGAAATAGTGAGAATAGAAAATTATACAACTATAGCATGAGGAGAGGATTTTGTTATAAGAGGTGATAGGAAAGTAGTCGATATCAGTGAAGTGATACTTGTCCAGTATGTCCTTCAATGTCTGACATTCTTTGGTTTGATGTCCAAGAACACAATGATATTTTAAATATAGTATGTTAGAATATTTAGGATGGATGACCAACCTATTATAAGGCTTTTGTTTAAAATAAATTGAAGTCTCCTTTCACCTTCCGGTGGAGGATGAGTAGGAAACTTGAGTTTTTTCAATTTGTAAGGTCATTTTCATTTGCTAGAATCTTCTTTTTTGTGAATGGAAGGAGGAAGAGGATACATTGAGATCCTAGCATCCTTGTCATGAGAATCAGGTAATGGTTGATCTCATGGAAGGAGAAAATTCAAGTTAGGAGGAGAATCAAAGATCATTGTACCATCATTGAAAAGTCTCCAATATTCAAAAGGAGGCTTATTAGTATGATGAGGATCTTGATATCCTAGTCCTATTGTGTTTCTTCTATTGGTCTTTGTTTTAAAAGGTGATGAATACTTAAGATAGTAAAGCCCTTTATGTATGTTTCTTCAAGGTTTATTGGTGTGTTTGTAACTTTGTGATCATAAAATGGGTGAGGGTGTGGTTGTTTAGAGGAACTAGGTCCACCTGATGGAGGGAACTTAGGTCCTTCATTGGATTGAGAATGTAGGTATCCATACTGATCAAGAGATGCAATAGTATAAAGATCTTGTGACTTCATGGATGGGTAAAAGGCTACATTGGCTTCAAGGTTATCAAGACATTCATTTAAGAACTTGTTCATGCTATCATCATCTTCTCCAATGATGTCAAAATTACAAGGAGGACAATCATGAGGAGTTGAAGGAGCATGAGGCAGCTCAAGGTCATTAGGATCACTACTAAAGGCACAATTGGACATGTCTACTAAAGATTTTAATGAATACCAAAACTTGTTAAAAGAAAAATCCATGACAACAATGAATGCAAGTACACAAAGAAGCAAGAAAGAAGAGAAAAAAAAAAAGGATAGTATAACATAAAGTAACTACAGAAAATTGTAAAACAAAAAATACCCAAAAAATGCTTGAAAATGTGTAGGTGGACTGATTCACCCAGGGTGGCGAATGAGTCCAGGTATGATATTTTTTTGTGCTTTTTAGAAAATATAAAGTGATTTTAATGCTTTTCATATGCAAACTAAGGATGCAAATGCAATTTTTTAGTTTCTGAATGATATGATATGCCAAAATGAAGTCTAAATGAGTCTTTTTCTAATGCAATTTGAGAATCCCTAGGATGAAAAAACAAAGCAAAACCTAATTTAATGTTGATGCAAATGAAACCTACGATGCAAGATGTAATTGAAATCAGAGAGATAAAGTGTTCTCTATGCAGGTTCACCAAAATGAACTAACAATTTTGATGGTTTCTATTGGCTACTCTTGCACTCTTAGGATCTTTCACCTAAAAGGAGAGAGATAGAACCCAAAAATTGAAGTGGTTCATTCAAATAGAGGATTATGTGATGTTGTTAAGACTAAATTCAATGTTTTAAACGTAACTAAGTATTGAAAATGATTAATTATTGATGCAACATAGACTTGAAAGAAGGTTGAATAGAGTGCACTTGGGAAATGAATGTTGAATCTAGAATGATTTGAATGTTGGCATAAATCAGTGAAAATCACCAGTGGGACTCATTCTACATTGATGGTGAATCAGTCCCACTACTAGCCAAAACTCCTAAAAAATGGTTTCTAGCTGTCGAGAACTAGAATCTGACAGAATCTACATTTTCAGCCTTAAGGTGGGACTCATTTTCCACTGATGGTGATTCAATCCTCTCCCAAAATTCTAAGAAATCAAGGGTCAATTCTGTAGCTCCAAATTTGCACTTGTCTTCTTATCGGGTTGACGAAATCAAATCTGCAAAAACTAGACTGTAGGTGGTCTCCAAGCATGAAATAGGGTTTAGTTGACTTCAAACAATTTGTTGACTTCTTGACCACCTTTCAACACCTAATTGTTTGATAAATTTGCATACAAAAGTCTACAAACACACATGCAAAATAGGAAAAATGGTTAAGGGTTAGTGTATAGGGATTTTCCTTGGTCAAATCCCACTTTGGTAATCAAACCCTTAATGAAGAATGAAATGAAATAAGTAAGGAATGATGAATAAATAACATGCAAATGTCCTAAACTCACCAAAACCTTGTTGAAGAAATCTGAAGTTATGTGAATGGTTGCTCCAAGATGCTTGATTGAATGATGCAAAGTGCTCAAATGTAAATTGATGTTAAGTGAATGCAAGTGAATGGGGAGAGATGTAAAATGAAGAGAAAAACACTTATTTGTACACTCTTGTGCCCTAATAACCCAATGATACATCATCGAAGGCTGACATAAGGTAATATTGAATAAAAAACTGAAAGAAATTTTGAATTAATTTGATTTTGGAACCAAGAGGGACTTATTCACCACCCATGGTGAATTTGTCTCACCTTGGGCTTGTATGTGGGTGTTAGGAATTAAGTCACATTTAGTGTTATTTTCTAGGCTTACATTTAAAAATACACTTAATTAAGCCTTATGGGTGCATAAAGGGGTCAAATAAAGCATAAGAAAGGTGTAAATAGTGAAATTAAGCCTATAAAAGCATGAAATCATGTTACAAGACTTTACAATACTTCAAAATAGGACTTGATAAGTGATAAAAAGGTGTTTTTTAGGTGAATTTTAATGAAAAGAGTCTAGAAGAGTGTAGAAATTTGTTACAACACTTCACAACACCTTCACAAGACACCATAATTTGAATTTTTAGGACTTAATGTGAATGAAAAGGTCAAATTACAACATTAAATCAAAGCATAATAGACCAAGCATCATGAGAGAAAGGCCTAAAAGACCATAAAAATGTTAATGATCCATTTTTCTATGGTACACAACCAAGTTACAATGACATTGCTCACATATTTGATAAAGTGCATACAATCAAAGCTAATCCCAAACCTGAACATATTATGACACAACAAGGAAAAGGATGTGATGATATCGAAAAAAGTATCCATGCCCCTCTAGAACCTAAAAAATAAGCACCAAATCATGGTCTTGTTGATTGTCTTTTCATAGAAATTAGCCCATCCAACAAACCTTCACTCAACATCCATATTATCACTCAAGATTCATCGAAGAAAACTCTAACCTTGGTACATCCTGAATTGATAGATATCTCATTAAACATGTACCAAGCAGAAATTTTGTTTCCTTATCCACATAAATAACATTAGTTGTTGCTCCTTTCCATGCAACAGTTGTAGGATCATAACATACTCAATATTGCATGTTTTTCATCCCTTGCAAGGGGAAGCATACCATTATCCATTCCAAGGTCACGCTTGTCCTACACTAAGTGGGGGAAAAGGGTTAGAAAGCCTTATCCCTGTATGTAACTTTATATTGTCTCTTTTGACATATGTTAACTTTTCATGAACATATAAGTTCAAGCTTTAGATGTGGATGACATGTCTTAAGATTGACTCGCATGTGAAATACTCCCTTTCTTCATGATGTAGCTTATTGAAAACATATGACTTGGCATAGGGATTTTCAAATAAGCTCCCATACCCTCTTCTACTTTAAAGCAATTGCTCATAGAACAATGTTTAGCAACCACTTTAAAATGGGGGTATACATAGACAACATCATTTTGAAATCATCATGGTGTGATTTTTATTTTTCTTGTGATGTGTCCTCTTCTTGCTGGTGTCATTGGGTTTGATGCCTCTCAAGAGTGTACGGTCAATTGAAGTGTCCTAATGTGAATGAGGCATCACATGGATAATGGCCTAACACCTTGACATGTCCTCTCATGGAGACATTAGACACAATGCTCCCTATGAAGAAGACCTCAAATGAATAAAGAAAAATACCCTTTAGAAAAATTCTTTACATATTCAAAAATATTTACAAAAATAATTTTCATTGTGGTGCCTTATCAAAGTTATCACGAGCATAACTTTGGTATGATTTGTATAATGGGAATCCAACACACTAGCATAACTTTCTCATTATATAGTGGGGAGCTGACATACTAGCATGACTTTCTACCTAAACCACTTCTTTGGGACATCTCACCCCGTAGATGACTTGCTATTCTATGGCCCTAGAGTGAGTGCATCTATGGTCCACCTCATTTTATTTCTCTTCCTTCTAGTTCTTTCCATTGCATGATTATGTATCTTGATGGTTTGACTTAGGATCTTGGTTCCTAGGGGCTTGATTGCCTTCTTGATCTTTTTCACTCTTTTTCATCTGCATTTGTACACTTGGATCTCCCTTGAATTTCTACTTTAGTGTGAGTTTGAAGCAAGTTCATCCTTTCAATAAAGTGGGGGCTAAATGTACTATAGAAAAAAGGCAAATTTCTTAATTTTGGAATAATTCATGATAAATTAGACTTAATGAGGAATTGATTTAGTCTTGTGAGGCATTTTATGCATCCAAACTAGGTCTTGGACCCTTTCAAATGCATTTCTTGATGTCTTGTAAAGGTGTTGTAAGGTATTGTAAAAGAATTAATGCTTTTCTAGACTTAATAAACCCATCCCCCCTTAATTCAACATTATAAAATGCACCATCACATCAATCTAGAAGTCTTTAAACTAAATTTGAGTTCAAACTAGTGTTGTAATGTGTTTTACACATTCATATTGGGTCTTGTGCCTTTCTAGGCTATGTGGACCTCATTTTAGTGTTATAAAGTGTATTTAATCACACTTTCACATTGAATTATGTGTCCCAAGAACTAATTTACCTTTACATCATTATTAATAAACCCCTATTACCCCATATTGTGCATTTGAAGGAATAATTTGGTCAAATACCCAATGAAATCAACATAAGAACTAAAATTCTTCATTCCCCAGCAACCCAACTAGAAAATGGACCCCACTCAGACTAATTCTCCATTTGTGGAAAATGAGTCCCTAATAGGTGGGATTGATTCACCCAAGGAAGCAAATGAGTCCCATTTGGGCCATTTCTGACTTTTGAATAGAAAAACATTAGGTTTTAAGTTTAATTTTTCTTCTTGTTGGCCTTGAGGATCCAATATATGGGAAAATAAGGTGAATTGCCTATAAAATCAAGTCTCTAAACCATAATTTACATCCATTAACTCATTTTCACATCTCATTCATCATCTATCTTCTCTCTCAAGTGAAGCAAGCTAGGGTTTCGTCATTCCAAGTCATTGAGATAGCATTTTTCAGACATTCAAGGGAAAAATCTTCATTCTTTGTTGTAGAAATCCAAGATCAATCTTCATGTAAAGGTAATAACTCCATTATTGCATACTTCATTACATTCATTTCCCCATTTTATTTAATTACCTACAAATGGGTTTTACCAAGGCAAACTCCCATGCCCTAACATCCAACATTTATCTTTCTTGTCTTGTGTATTTATAGATTTAGACATATTGGAAGCTTGGAAATCATTAAGAATCAAGTTGATTTTTTTTTTAAGTGTTATCTTCATTTTCTAAGGAAAAATATCATCAAAAACTCATTTTTAGTGCCAAAAATTAGAGTTTCGGAAGCAGACACCTATAGAGAACCAAAGTGTTGACTAGGAGCTCCTATTTCCTCTTTTGGATCTTCATAAATTCAAAAGTGGGATCATTCACCATCAGTCGTGAATGAGTCCCATTTCTAGGCCTAAACATGGTTTTCTACATTCCTAGATACCCTTTTGTCTGAAATGGGTTTTGTGTCAGTTTCACAGAAGTAGGACTAATTCCCCCAGAATGGAAAATGAGTCCCAGTAGGACAAATTTCCAACATCAACAAAATTTCAAATGTCATTTCTAGTCTCCATCAAGTTCTCAAGTACACAGTTTTAGTTTGATCCATTTTTGTTGCAATTTGCATTCATTTCTAGGTGTTTTCTGCATACAACACTGTGTTTTCAAACATTGCACATTTTTCTAGTTTTGCATAAATAATTAATCTATTTTATCAGTTCTTTCTATTTAGATCATTACATTTAGGAATAATTACTTCATACATACACTTTTTGGAGTGACCCACCTAGATTTTTGGGTGTGGGATCTATCTCTTTCCTTTAGGTGAAAGACCCTAATTGAGCAAAAGAGACATACCATCCCTAATCCTAAAATCTTTGGTTCAATATGGAAGATTTAAAGCATTATATGATAGAAGGACAACATTGATGTGATTTGAAACTCTGACAATACAAGATATGATAGGGTATGGTGAACCCAAATGGTAGATTGAGATAGATAACATAGATGTAAATGTATATGGCAGCCTAATAGATGGTAAAAAAGATAATGCCAAGAAGATAACAATGGATGAAACATGTGTCAATTAATAGCCCTAAAAAATTTCCAATGCCATCATAAGGGATTTAATCATCTTCAAGTCACTTGTCACATGACCTAAAATTAGGGAAAGTGTAGGCATGGCACTTTTGAAGATTTGTAGACAATTGGAGATAGTTCAACCAATCATCCACCTATCTAGCATATTAAGAGTAGAAATTGCAAGAATTTAAGGAAATTGGGATGACTTAGATAGTAGTTTGAAGAAATATCTAGGGGAAGTTTCAAATATCTAGGGGAGAGTTGAGTTAGTCAAAAGTATTTGTAGGCATCTAGGGGCTAAAAGTGTTTCCACTCCCTTCCTCGATGTATAGCTACAGTTAGCATTGAAGATCACTCAGCTAGGTGCCCAAAGATTTTTTGACCTTTTCAAGCAGCCATGACACATGTCACATGCTAATTGCAACTAGTTACTAGGATTTGGGAAAACATTATATGCAAAAAAGGAACACCTTGTTTCTTTTTCAATAGTTCTTGCATTTTTGAAAAATAGCATTGTAACTAGAAAATGTTCTCTGTAAATATAGCACTGTAACTAAAAAACCATTCTTGGAAGACTGAAGTATCATGTAAAATCTTTATTTTGAAATTAATATTAGTTAATTTTTATATTTTATTGTAAGAATGGCTTTTGATCAATAAACTTAGTTTTTCTACCTTTAAAAGTCTATTCTACTGTATCTAATTAGGTAATTGTTATTTCAATGATTTCATAGCATGAATCCCCAAATATTTCTTATTTTTGGCACCTTTAAATAGAAAAATAAAAAAGAACATATTTTTTTTAGGTTATAGTTTGTGTTAATGTTGAAACAACTTCTGTCTATGAAGAACACTTCATTTTCTTCCTTCTAGGACTGAAAACACTTAACCTTTCTATAAAACACTGATACAAGAGTATGTTAAAGCTTGAGTTGTGTGATCATAGCTGAGTTATTGGTCCTTTATGTGTCAAAATAGTAGTTCAAAGTCTGAGAAAAACATTTTGTTTTGGTGCATCACCCTTACAACTAGTTTCATTTTATGCCATCTTTCTACTCTTTTGCATCAAGTAGCATTAGTAATGTAAGTTATGATAGGTGAATACCAAGGAAACTAGCCCTCTCTAGGGGTTATTTTCCATTGTAGGTGACCCCAAAATCTGGAAAAGATCCCATGTTTCACCAATAAGCTAAGTTTTTTGTAACTTAGCAATGGTGTGTATTTAGGTGATAACAATTTTTGGCATGCCTAGTGGGACTGAAAATTAAGTTTTTAGTTCAATTAACATAGTTCAACAAAGTTTCCTAATGGGGGGATCTAGGGATGTGGGGATGGGTTTTAGGGATGGGTGGACCAAGGTCCTAAGTTTAGGGTCGATGGGGGGACAATGGTGGGGTGGTGATAGGGCACTAAAATACATATATTACTTGAAAAAATAGTTATAAAAAGATGTATAAATATAAGAATTATACATCTTGGAGACAACTAGGAGTCCCCTAGATGACTTGATGACACCTTGGCATCGTCGAAGTCCTAGCAACATCTTGGAGATGATGATTCTAGTGTTGGGATGGTGGTGTTTGTGGTAGGCTGGTGGGGGGACGTCCCCCCAAGTCCCCAAGTCTCTGAGACAGGGATGTCTAGGAAACACAAGGGTTTTTTGGGGGAACATGTCCCCATGGAACATTAATATAATATTTATCATGCAGCTGTCCTAGTATTCACAATAGTATTTTTAGCCTTCAAGAGGTGTAACATACATACTTGGTGACTCTAGAGCTCTAGTTTTCAAGTAATCAGTGTAAAAAGTGAGTGAAAAGAATATAAACTAGAGGGAGTTCAGATCCTTTCTCTTACTTGCAGCTCTCCACCTTGAAGGAGAAGCAAAATAGTCAAAAGGAATACAAGAACAGCAGCAAGAGAACTCTCTACACACCTTCCTAGGAGGCCTTTTTCATATATTTTCATAAATCAATCTCCTTTGATTTTTATGGATGCACCTAGAAATCAACCGTTTGTTCCATTTAATGGGGGCGGTCCACTTAACTTGCAACTACATGACAATATTCCTATGATTGCATTTAAAATTTTTCCATTCTTCAATGGAGAAAATCAAAGCACTCCCAAAAAATAACATATCAAAGATGTGGCTTCATTATTTGCAATGCACATGATAGTTGAGAACATTACTATTACACTCCTAGCTGCTTCTTTAAGAGGTAAAGCACTACATTGGTTTAGGGGTTTAGTAGTGAAATCTATCATCACTTGGGATTAGCTAGGTGATGTCTTGTTTAGGAAGTTTGAAGATAAATCATACCATCTCTCATTGGTAGAGCAACTAACCACTGTAATGAGAGCTCCTCATGAGAATATGATGAACTTTAACTTCTGTTTCTAGAAGACATGTGACTAGACTCCTCAAACGGTAATTCCTTCAATTGATCATGCTTTCTTGTATTTTCTACGAGCTTTAAATCATGATATTTTAGTGATGGTCTAATCAATGGTGGGAAGGACACTTCCTCATGCTTATGATATTGCAATAAGGGAAAAGAATAGTCTTATATAGGCTGGAAAGATTGTACCAAGGCCTCCAATGCTAATTTTTCCTAAGATTCAAATACCCACATTGTTGCAAATACCTCTTATAGCTACTATACCTATTGCACCAGCCTTGGATTACCCAATATCTACCCAAGCAAAGGTTGTCCCAGCTCAATCTCATGAGCTACAAGAGATAAAAGGACTACTACAAACATTTTATTATGAGATATTAATAATAAAAAAGCAATAAAATTCAAGTTTCAGACCTTACCAAGCTCCTTAAAAAGCCCCACCTTTTCCCAATCAGCCTAATAGGCCTCCTTACCAAGTTGAGTTTCAAGGCCAAAGGAGAAATTTCAATGCTAGACCCTATATCAACCCTACAATCAACATGTTGTTAGCATTTCCAAAGAGCTTATGCTAGTCCAAAATAATATGGCACAAGAATACGAATGATTTTTTCTGTGTAATCAACCCTATAATTAGGCCACATGCTTCAATGGAATGCTAAATCATGCCCTTATGGTTCAAAAAAATACTATTGTTCAACAAGATATGGTACAAAAAACTCACAAACAACATGCCTCTCATTCTAAGAATAGTCATCATGAGGTTGCTCTAATGAATTGGCAAGGTGAGGAATTTTGCAAGGTAAATCATCCACAAGGACAAAATTAGTTTTCCCAGTCTATAGCAGCCAATACAAGGGATAAAAAAGAGAGTTGTTGATATGGGACAGTGAGCTAATAAACGAGGACAACAAGAGTCTACAAGCCACCAAGGTGTTTCTAGTCCCTCATCTTCCCATAAAGTTCAAATTTTTCCAAGGGACAAGTTGTGGCAAGTAAGGAGCAGCCAAGAGCCCAACCACAACTATTACAAACATAAGCAGATGTTGTTTTTCATAAAAAACATCAAAATTTTAGTACAACACCATTTAGTATTTTGGAACATATGAAGAAGTTCAATGTTAGCATGTTTATGTGGGATTCTTTTTCAATCCTTGGCCAAAAATATTTGTTACAAAAGGCCTTGTCCAATGTCACCTTATCCAATGAAGCTTCAAAAAAAAACCTAGTGTTGTACTTGCCAATAGCCTCATGTTAAGAGTGAACAACAAACCAATCTTGTTAAACCACCTCCATTTTATGTGTCCTTAATCATTGTACAACACTATTTTTATAATTGCATGATTGACTTAGGAGCAAGTAGCTCAGTTATGCCTAAACAGATAACTGATAAGCTTGGACTATGATATAAACCCCTTGTCAAAGGAGTAGTCCAGTTCGATGGGACAACAATAAATATAGTTTGGATGCTTAAATATTTGAGTCTTATGTTGCATGCTTGCCCAAACTTCACCGTACCACAAGATATACATTTCAAAGATTTGCCACCATATTTTTCTATATGACTTTCCATGGATTTCATTGCAAAGTTAGGAGTTTATTGTAGACATGGAAAATGTACTGCTTGGCATTACATGCTTGTTCCTGACTACTAACACCATCTCATCCCTAATCACCCCTCAATCTAACCATTTAATTGAATACCCTTATTTGATTAAATTCATCAATTTTCCTCTCTTAATTAAATAAATCATTTATCTAATTAAGTCATCCTTCCTCATTAATTAAATCTATCAATTTGATCTAATTAACCTTAGCTCCTTTATTTAATAAATATCTAAAGTATATCATCTTAATAAATTAAATAAAATAAAACTTTATGTGATTTAATCTAACCACCATCCCCTTTACCTAAATAAATAAAAATATTTATTTAACTATCTCTAAAATCACATTCCTCTCATATTTGATTTAAATTAACCCATAAATCTAGGTCAAATTTGTCACATCATCTAATCCCTCATTAAATTAATTAGCCCTTGATTAATTTAATCCTAATTCATGTCCCATCCTCTAGCTTTTGCCACTTGCACATGAAAATAGATTTAATTCATTTATTAAATTCCTATTTTCTCTCAACATGGCATAATAGAGGAATATTCCTTCAAATTTGAAATCTTTCCGAGTGGACTTTGTCCTTCCAACAAGACATTTATTTCATCTTTTCATTGAGCCAAGTGGAATTTAAGACATTCCTTTTTCCCTCTTACATGTCATTTCATTATTTTCAAATTCAACCTAAATGCATTTATGGGCACATTCATCAAAATGTGCACATCCTTCATCCACCCATCTCTTGACAAGTGGCACCTTGCCATTGGTTGAAATTTAGTCCCACATTGCTTCATTTTTGGCATTCCTCCAACTTGTCATTCTATAAATAAGAGGCATCTTTCCTCATTTCATCATCCACAATTTGAGCAAAGTTATTATACTCAAATCCATACTCAAGCTTTAGCATTTTCATCCCTTTTTATCAAAGCATAGCTAGGTTATTGTAGGTTTTCTCCATGGAGTTCATTTGAAGCAATCACCAAGTGGATCACATCTTCATCAAATCATCAAAGCTTGCATAAGAGTTGGGAAAGGGCCAATTTCCATATCAAATTGGCACCAAATCCCCTATAAGATCAAGAGTTTCCATATTCTCAATAGGATTTAATCTATTTCATTGCTTTTACATTTTATTCTTGCTTTCATTTCTATTTTGAATATGCTTAAATAGATTTTATGGGGAATCTTGGTCTTAAC
Organism: Sequoia sempervirens; assembly: GCA_007258455.2. NCBI lineage: Eukaryota > Viridiplantae > Streptophyta > Pinopsida > Cupressales > Cupressaceae > Sequoia > Sequoia sempervirens. Next base: position 623,544,887 of record VDFB02270651.1, read on the forward strand.
TTGCATTTGAATTATCTAATGTGTTTGTTTGTTGTCTATTGTAGGTACTAGGATCTTTGTTCACACATTTGGTGCTAGAAGGAGGGCAGACCAGAAGTTTAAATCATATTTTTTCATCAAAATTCTATTCTTTTTTCTATTTTTTGTGTGCCAATAGGAAACTCCACTGCTAGCAGACCAACATCACAATAGAGAACTGTTGAAACCCCAGTGTTTCCATAAAGCACCGCTTCAAACTCCAAATAGTGACACTTTGTCTTTCCCACCCGAGATTCAAAATTCTAAACTGCACTAGTCGGTCTATTCTCACATGCTAGAAATTTCAAATTTCAAACTCCACAACTTGATCACTTATCATCTTGCATCTTCATCACATCTAGAGCTTATCAAGGATTGGGAAAGGGCTTCTTTCCACATCAAAGAAGCACCAATCCACTATGAGATAGGGTTTGATTCATGTTAATGTGTGTTTTATTTATCTTCCTTGTTTTCACTTTACATGATTCATTATTTCATAGAGATGTTTTGTTTTGCTTTGTTTTAAATGACAATACTAATGTTTGTTTGTTTTTGAGAAAAATATAGAAAAATACATCTACATTTTTTCCCTTAAGCTAATAAATAATATGGGAATTTCTGAAGATACCATTGGCAAAGGCAAGGGCATAACAATTAGTGTGCACGATGATCAAGAGAGAGTTTCTCAGGGAACTATCCAATTCCTTGTCCAAGTGGGGCCAACAATAATGGAAACCACCTACTAGGTTCTTAACCTTGATTTTCCTTACAATATTCTCTTGGGACGCTTGTGGATCCATGGGATGTAAGCAGTCGCATCAACCTTCCACTAGTGTGTCAAATTCACATATCAAGGTTAGGAGGTGACTATACATGGGGATCCCAAACCATTCTCTTACTGCAAGAGCCTAGAGGCCAAATATTATAAAATCCCCCAAGTGCCAAAAAATGATGAAGGCCAATCTACCCCATACATTGACCCAGCCTCCCTCGCTTCCACTTCAATGATAGAGACACCTGCCATCCCCACCATTTGAGACATCAAGGTTATTATCTATGATAATGGATGTTGGCACTATACTATCCCAAATAATGCATTCATGGTAGGAGAGTTACCACAATCTCCTAGGTCACGGGAACAACCACAATCCAATGATGCTTCATCATCCCAAACCTTCAAAGTAGGCTCTTCCAACTTTCAAAGTTGGGGAGATCTAGGCAGGGAAATAATAGAAGAGGACCCATCTCATCTTCTGTATAAAGATAATAGACCAGAAGCTGATCTACCTATGGATGACAACAGTAAGGGTTTACAAATGATGCTCACCATGGTTTATGATAGAAACAAAAATCTTGGCCAAAATGACAACGGGCTTCTAATACCTATTATTCTGAAGACATGAGTAAAAAATATTGGCCTTAGATGTACCCCTCTGAGTATAACCATATGTAGCTAAACTCCTCCAATTAGAAAGGTCAAAAATTCTCCTCAACAATCAGCAGCTGCCCTTCGTTGACTCGTGTCCACTAGCTGTGTCATAGACAACTTCACCTTCAATATAACTGATGTATGTAGTAGTGATGAGGACCTCATAACATATTTTCCAACACTTTTCAAAGACATCTCCCTACTCATAATTAGCTCCCTATCCTATGAGTATGAAAACGAAAACCATGAAATCCATCTAGTCTACCCACAACTCATCAATTATGACCAATGAGGACCACTAATTCTGGACACATTCAAAAACGATGAGGTCCTCTCAAAATTCATGGGACTATGGGATAATATTCCATGTGGGGATCAAAAAGCAGGATTCATGATTGAGTTGGAAACAGATGAATACTATGGGGAAATGATTGAATCCCTCAGTTGCAAAAGTGAAAAACTGAGAATAATCTCTAGGTCCTTGAGTGGAAACCACACTGTGGCACTGTATGACTCAAAAATAGTAAAAAGAAAGGATGCATCCAATGGTGAAAACCTCTCTGAGGCACTTGATGACGGGGGATTCAATTTTCCTCTTAGAGCTCTCCATTAAGAAAAATGAATAGTTGTATCCAAAAAATGCAACCCAGTCAACTTGGGAATAGAGGAGACACTACACATCACATTCTATGCAGAATCATTACTATCATAGGAACAAGCACTCCTAGCAGCCTTCTTGAGAGAAAGACAAGTTAATTTTGCATGGAGCTATGCAAACATGTCTAGGATCGATCTAGATATTGTGGTTCATCACTTAGTAGTCTACTCTGAAGAAAATCTAGTTAGACAAAAACTCAAGAAAATGCATCGTCAGATTGATTTATCAGTCAAGATGGAATTGAAGGAAATACTAGATGCAAGATTTATATGACCAATAGACTACCCAGAATGGGTGTCAAATCTAGTTCCTGTCTCAAAACCTGATGGAGGCATCTGAGTCTGCATGGATTTTAGAGATCTAAACAAAGCATGTCTAAAATATGATTTCCCATTGCCTAACATTGACATGATAGTAGACATGACAATAGGACATGAAATTATTTCTCTGATGGACGATTTCTCTGGGTATAACCAAATAATGATTGCTAAAAAGGACCAACACAAAATGGCCTTCACTTGTCCATGGGGGACCTACTACTGGAATATGATGCCATTCGACTTGAAGAATGTTGGGGCCACCTACCAAAGATCCATGACATTAATCTTTCTTGACATGATCCACAAGATTGTCAAAGATTACGTTGATGACATACTAGCAAAATCCAGATATAGGGGAGATCACATAGCAACTTTGAGCGCTATTTTCGATGGGTTGGAGGAATACAAGGTCTATTTAAATCCAAAGAAGTGTGTCTTTGGCATAAAATTAGGAAAGCTACTGGGATACATAGTTTCAATGAGAGGTATTAAAATAGATCCTGCAAAGGTAAAAGAAATCCTTGAGATGGAAGCACCAAAAACATTGAAACAATTGAGAGGCCTCCAAGGTAGGCTTCAGTCCATCCACAGATTTATAGCACAACTAGCAGATAAATAAAACCCATATTATCACCTACTTCACAAGGGAGTAGCATACAAATTGGATGACAAGTGTGAGGAAGCCTTCAACAAAATAAAAGAATATCTACTCACACCATCAGTCCTCATGCCTTTGATCCCAAGAAAGCCACTAATCCTCTATGTGTTAGCAACAACAATAGCCCTAGGTGCTCTTCTAGCTTAGCACGATGAAAATGGGACAGACAGGGCCATCTATTACATCATTCACACAATGGTCGAGCATGAGTTAAACTACTCATTCATCGAAAAGGCATGTCTAGCAGTAGTGTTCACTTCACAAAAATTCAGACATTACATGTTAGCACACAAAATCAAGCTCATCGCCAAGATTGATCCCCTAAAGTACGTATTATTAAAAGCAATGATCACAAGAAGGATGGCCAAGTGGGTCATGATTCTATTTGAATACCACATCAAGTACATGGAATGAAAAGAAATCAAAGGCAAAGTGATCATAAATCAGATTGCAGAAGCACCCATGTATTCAGAGAATCCACTCATATTAGAGTTTCTGGATGAATCCATATTCAATCTTGAGATAGCTGACCACTGGAAACTCTACTTTGATGGTTCCTACACCCAGCATGGATCAGGAGCTGATGTATTCTTCATCACCCCACAGGGGGATTGTATACCTAGATCCTACAAACTGGCATTCCCTTGTGCTAACAACATTGTAGAATACGAGGCTTTAACCATAGGTCTCATAATAGTAGTGCAATGGCACATCATGGACCTCAGAGTATATGGACACTCCTAGCTAATAATAAATCAAGTGAATGGTGAATACTAGATAGAGCATGATAAACTAACTCCATACAAAAATTTGGTAGAAAATCTCAAGGAATCATTCATTGAGATCACATTTGAACAGATTCCCATAACAAACAAAAAAGTAGGGGACATCATGGCAGCAATTGGATCCCTACTGGACATCCCTCGCAATGTCCTGAAACATGAATTCTTTGTAGACCAGCTTCTTGTGCCCACATTCGAGGTACTAGAGTCAGAATTCATGTGTGAAATTGTTGGTCCCGATGATCCCTGGTACCATGACATTTATACCTACCTATGAATCAGTGTCTTACCTACTAAATTACCCTCAAGCGTAAAAAGAACCTTTATCAAGAAAGCATCCTACTTTGTCATCCTAGGAAGTACCCTTTACCATAGGAGCATAGAAGGAACCTTATTATGCTACCTAAATGTTGAGGAGGCATTGGCCAGTTTAACTAAGGTGCATAACGGTATTTGTGGTTCACACTCAAGCAGAATGACCTTAGCCAACAAATTGCTGAGGATGGGATATTATTGGCCTACAATGGAAAGAGAAGCACATGACTATGTCAAATGGTTCCTACAATGTCAATAGCATGGGGACCTCATCCATTCTCCAGCTCAAGAACTTCATCCCATCATCACACCATGGCCCTTTTCGTAGTGGTGACTCGATCTCATTGGAAAGATAACCCCCACTTCATCTAATGGCCACAAGTTCATCATAACCGCCACTGAGTACTTTACCAAGTGGGTGGAAGCCATCCCCTTGACATACATCACTGGAAATTAGATATCAAAGTTGATCCTAAACTACTTAATATGTTGATATGGTGTTCCCCAACCTATTATCTCAGATAATGGGACATATTTCAAGAATTAGGATGTTTGTGACCTATGTGAAAAATTCAAAATCCAACATTTCTTTTCCACTCCGTATTATCCCTAAGGCAATGGCGAAGCATAAGCTACCAATAAAACCATTCTAAAAATCCTGACAAAGATAGTCAATGATGTAGGTCGTGATTTGCATCTGTAGCTAAATCTCACCCTTTGGGCCTATTGAACTAGCATCAGCACACCAACAAGTGCCACCCCATTCTCCCTGGTCTACGGATCAGAGGTAGTATTACCCATTAAGATCGAGCTCCCATCACTGAGAATATCACTAAAAAACCTCATCATAGATGAAGAATACTAAGTATCAAGACTGAATGAGCTAGAGCTATTGGATGAGTGGCATGTGGATGGTTTAAATAATTTGCAAGTCTATCAAAAAAAACTCAAGAGGAGCTATAACAAGAAGATCAAGAGCAAGACCTTCCAGGTTAGAGAACTTGTGCTAAAAGAGAATCAAAAGAATGTCCCTAATCTAAACAACAAAGTAAAATTTGAACCTAACTAGTTAGGACCATTCATCATCACAAGAAGCTACAAGTCAAGGGCATATCAGTTATCAACACTCAAAGGCGAGCCTCTTTAGGAGCCCATGAATAGTTCCCATCTCAAAAAGTTTTATGCCTAAATCTTTCAAGGTATAGAACCAAAAAATAAAAATAAATAGAAAATTTCATGAAAAAATGGTTACCTTTATGGAAACCTAGCAAATAGGTGTCTTGGTGACAACAAAAAAAATCAAAAAAGAAAAAAAAATGATCAAAAACAGTAAAGAGAAAAATTGTCCTCTAGTGAAAACCACTTTGGTGGCACTTTGGGAAAGTACCTTGGTGAAAACCTGGAAAACATGCGCCTTGTGTAAATAAGCACTTTCCATCCACAAGGATCTTTGCAAATTGTTCTACATCATCCCTCCATCAAGCTTCCATCATCCATCACATTCCATATTTACATCCATCACCCATTTGTGTTCGCATCATAGCTTGGTCATGTTTCCATGTCATGATCCCTCCTAGTACTACTCAGCCCATTCTCAAGGTCAGTTTGTCTTGCCTTTATCAAAGTAGACTATTGCATCATGCTGGGGGCATGTTCTCATCAAATCAGATTATTGTATCTTCTTGAGATCCCAAAATCAAAAAAATCAAAAAACATTAGAAAATAAAAAAATCAAAAAACATTAGAAAATCAAAAAATCAAAAACATCATAAAATCAAAAAATCCAAAAACATTCGAAACATATTAAAATCTAAAAAATAGGTCAAAAAATTGGTCAAAAATTCAAAAACAGAGTCGTCTTGTTGAACTACAGGTCTTTGAGCCTTGAACATAGGCAAGGTTGATCTATGATCATCCCCTGAGACACTTAGGTCATTCCTTTAGTAGTCTGTCATAATAAACTAGCAGTCCATTTGTTCATATCTCATCAATAAATCAAGTCTATGTCAATCAAGCTACGTGGTCTCTACATGTATAACATAGGCAAGGCTCATCTATTGATCAACCCCTAAGGTCCATAGGATAGGTCCTTAGGTTAGTCTCTTGGTCAAAATCTCAAAAAACCCCAAAACATTTGAAATCAAAAATCAAAACAATTGAAAAATCTCAAAAATACCAAAAAAAACCTCAAAACATTTCAAAAAACATCAAAACATCCAAATATTTAAAAAAATCCATCCATCTCATCTCGCTTTCACCCGCAATAAACATCACTCATAATAAATAAATCATCATCCCCAACCTTTGGTGAAACAATCAGAAATAAGTCTAGCAGTTCAAAAGTGAAAACTTGAAACGTCAAAAGTCTAAAGTCTAGGTCAACATGTAAACAAGTTAGTCAACTCTTTGTATCAATAGCCTATCATCCAATCAGTCCCATATCAAATCATTTGATATCTTGTTGACCACATAGGAAGGTTTTCCTTTCTATGTTCTGATCCGAGATGTTTGAAGTACCTGAAGTGCATCCTAGTAAGGCTTCCATATGTTAGGTGTGAACAAGGATACTCCTATCTGATTGTTGAATTAAATTCCATTACACTAGGTACAATTCCATCCTGGTTCTTTATACCTTGATGCATTGTACTTATGCATATAATCAAACATAAGGTAATTAGCCCTTTGAAAATCCCAACTCCTCGGCAAGAAAATCATCATCACCATCATCATCTCATGTCTTGTTGGAATCTCTATTTTCTTCTATCTCTTGATTTTTGCGCTGACATGGTACCATGACAGTTAATCAGATCATTAGCATCATTATATTCATCCTACATTCACAAACCATCAGTACATTACACATTGCACATTGCACATTACATATTTCATATTGCATATCATATAGAAAATATTAAAAACACGTTACAACATTGCATTTCCATTATTACTCTAAGCATCTCATGAATCATTACATTACATTACATTAATTTGACATAAAAATAAAATAAATTATTCCATATCATAAATATTATTTGCATCCATCATAGCCTTAAAACATATCATCCCATAGACATCATTTACATCATCCCATCTCATAAAAACCATCTACATCCATCATATCATTTGCACTCATTCTATCGTAACATTGCATAAAAATCACATAGCACATATAAGCATCCATTATGCTATCATATACACATTATATATCATTTGCATCCATTATATCATATCATAAATATCATCATAAACATCATGTACACATATCTTGATCATATTACATCATACCATCCATCATTGCATAATATAGATTTGTTAGTCTAAGAATTTGCATATCATAACATTTGCACCATCCATACATAATCATCATAAAAAGTGCAGAAGAAGATACTCAAAAAGAAATGTATCCATTCATAAACATCTACATAATCACTGCATCACATCATAACATTATAACATCATACATCACATTGCATCACATAGAATAAAAAGCATACAGGCATCACATAAGATAGAACATCATTGCATAGCATATAGAAATAAGATCACCCATAATGCATAAATAAGATAGGACATAGCATATCACATCAAAATCATCATCTCATATATCATCAAATGTACTGTCATGGTACAAAAAACTGGATCAATGTACATGTGTATGTCAATAAGTACAATCGGCCCATGGGGCTATAAAAAATGAGCCCAAAGGGAACAAAAAGAATCCTATCTTTGATCAAAGTGAGGGCTAGCCCTACTGGCTACTTCCCTTGCCACCTGCTCTCTCCCCACACTCCTCTGTTGGCCTGTCTCCTGTCCTTTGAGAAAAATCTGACACTCGAGCTGCCCTCAGCACAACCTGGTAATAGTACATCCTCTAGTATTCAACATCCTAAATGGTCTCTCTATAAGCATGAAGTGATACTGTGTTCTAGGAGGAAGAGGCGGCCATGCTCTCTAGCTACTTCTGGCAGCCCATCTCTACCACTACCTATAACTCTGCGTTCTCTCTTTGCAAAATGGCTCGATCCTACTCTACTCTGGCTTGATCTCTCTTAGTTGGCAGTTCCTGTACCTAGGCTTGTAGCTGCAAAATTTTCCCATCTCTAGGAACTGGCTATAGAGGTGGTTGTGCATTTGGTTGATCATCCCTAGGAGGTGTTGGGATCCTGTCATGGTGTCCCAAATCCTACTCCTACCGGTCCTGGTGCCCAGGATCCTACTCCTTCCTCTACTCTCCAACCTATGGATCCTTGGGTGACTGGTCCTGTGGCCCATGATCCTGAACTAGCTGAACTGGTGGTGGCCCACCACCACACTGATCTTGATCTTCATCCCCCATCCTTGTCCTACCCCTCTGCCACTCACTTTGTGCCAAGTGGATGGTGTCCCTGGCACTATTAGACGTAGGGTGGCATGAACCAATCTCTGTAGGCCTGCGTGGTCCCTAGAACTTCCTGACCCTTGTCATATGGTCATGGCTTGGCCACCAGTTGCATGAAACTTTATACTGCCTCATGGGAAGGTATGTATCAACCCTAGGAGCTCTAACTCACCATCCTCACAAAAATGGCCACATACTGATCATCCGGGCTATCTTGTGGCTTGTTGAACTGTCTTTGAACCCTGCCTGACAAGTACATCTCTATCATCATGTGCTCTCTACCCTACATAAGTCTATCTTGGTAGGAAAGAATAGTTGTTGTGCATCATAGAACCAAGCGGGCTACCCAAGTTATGGCCACCATCTAAATACTCACATATCATCAAGGACCCTCCTCTAATGAGGAATCCTATGTTGTCTTGTATGAGTAAAGGAAAGACCCCCTTTGTATTGCTAGACCACTGGATCATCTAGCTCCACCATAATAGGTAGAAATCTTGGATGAAGTACAAGGATGTTCTCCCACACCCAGATATGCAAGAGTGTAACCCCTGCCCCAAGTGCTCTATCATCTAGATAGGCGAACACGTGAAGATCCTTGTAAAGTGAGGCTAGCATAACTAGCCCCCATGCAAATAGTGTCAATCGTCACTAGACCATGTGCTCCCAAGCGAGGCCCAATCCTAGACTGAAATATCAGCCTCTCTAATCTAGTGTGACAAGACCTGATATGATGGTTGTAATGACTAAACGATAGGGTGACACAATAGTCTTGTGGTGCTCCAACTCAACCTGACCCTCGCAAAATACAATCTGGTCAGTGTCCATATTGGCATAACAAGCCTCCCTCCTGGCATCCATGTTGTAAATAACTCACTCATTATGGATAGGAAATCTCAAGATCAATCACACATCCTCCAACGTGACTGTGGCCTCACCTATTGAAAAGTGGAATGAGGAGGTCTCACTACGCCACCTCTTATTAAGTGTCATCATCATGCCCAAGTGTGTCTGCATGGGTGGTGCATAGGCGATATACCAAAGTCCCATCTCTCCTAGGCACTCCTACTATCACTCAGTCAGCTCACCCAATATGTTGAAAAGCTCCCGAGACCTATGCTCATGAGAGTAGATCTCTCTTGCCTCCTACATCAGGAAAAGTCACCATGTTAAAATTCATCAAAAAATTGCTAATCTTGACTTGTCTTGGCATCCCAAAATTAACTCCAGCATCACTACCTATGAAGGTGATGCAGTTTGCAAATTTCAAACTAAGATGCTAGAACCCTCAAACTCCCAAACTACATCGTGGTAGTTCGGTTTGCAAAGGCGTCAGAGTTTAATCTAAAACCCTAACTCTAAAGGGCACCACAGTAGTGGAGTTTGAAATTTAACCCTAAATTTCAAATTGCACCGTAGTGTCAGACCTTGCAATGACAATGTAGTTTAAACATTGAGCGTTGCAATTTGAAAATTCAGTGGGCCTATCTAGCGCTGCTCCTAAGGACCTAGTTTTTAAACATAATAAATGCATGCAAAAAATGAAAATCAAGCTCAAGTGAAGTCGACTCACCAGTGGTCCAGTGCTGGGAAGCATCTAATGTGTTTGGACTTAGTTGAAAATGTGCATAGGGAGATGTCATTACGCCATCTCGCCAAGGTGTCAAAGCTCAAAATCGTAGAATCTCTCAAGGATGAATGTGAAAATGAATTGGAAGTGGCCCCCCAAGGCCTATTTAGGCCTAAAGATTAGGGTTTTTTTTACCTTGTTTGGCCATCCAAGAGGGGTCTAGGTCCTCTCATCTTGTTTTTTCCTAACCAAGGGTCGTTTTGTACCATTTTTTGCATTTTATTCATTTTTTGACCTCTTGGAGCCTTTTTGGACCAGTTGGGCTACTTCTACTCTTTTTTCATGAGATCACCCAAAAATCAATCTTTTTGTCTAATCTCTTAAGGGGGCAGTATATTGACATGTTTCCTCTCACTGGGGTAGTAGTGGGGCAAGTTTTGAAATCAATTTTTTTTGGCTTTTGATTGAGACAATTTATTCTTTGAAACAACACAACAAGTGCATTGCTTCAAAGAGGGGCAAAATGTAGACATGGTAAATGTATTGATTGGCATTACACGCTTGATCTCAACTACTAACACCAATTCATCCCTAATCATCCCTCAGTCTAACCATTTAATCGAATACCCTTATTTGATTAAATTCATCAATTTTCCTCTCTTAATTAAATAAATCATTTATCTGATTAAGTCATCCTCCCTCGTTAATTAAATATATCAATCTAATCTAATTAACCTTAGCTCCTTTATTTAATTAAATAAATCAATTTTTATTTAATTAATCTCTAAAGTCTATCATCTTATTAAATTAAATAAAATAAACCTTTATGTGATTTAATCTAACCACCATCCCCTTTAGCTAAATAAATCAAAATATTTATTTAACTATATCTAAAATCACATTCCTCTCATATTTGATTTAAATTAACCCATAAATCTAAGTCAAATTTGTCACATCATCTAATCCCTGATTAAATTAATTAACCCTTGATTAATTTAATCCTAATTCATGTCCCATCCACTAGCTTTTTCCACTTGCACATGAAAACAGATTTAATTCATTTATTAAATCCCTATTTTCTCTCAACATGGCATAATAGAGGAATATTCCTTCAAATTTGAAATCTTTCCAAGTGGACTTTGTCCTTCCAACAAGACATTTATTTCATCTTTTCATTGAGCCAAGTGGCATTTAAGACATTCCTTCTTCCCTATTACATGTCATTTCATTATTTTCAAATTCCACCTAAATGCATTTATGGGCACATTCATAAAAATGTGCACATCCTTCATCCACCCATCTCTTGACAAGTGGCACCTTTCCGTGGTTGAAATTTAGTTCCACATAGCTTCAATTTGAGAATTTCTCCAACTTTTCATTCTATAAATAAGAGGCTTCTTTCCTCATTTCATCATCCACAATTGGATCAAAGTTATTATACTCAAATCCATACTCAAGCTTTAGCATTTTCATCCCTTTTATCAAAGCATAGCTAGGTTATTGTAGGATTTCTCCATGGGGTTCATTTGAAGCAATCACCAAGTGGATCACATCTTCATCAAATCATCAAAGCTTGCATAGGAGTTGGGAAAGGGCCAATTTCCACATCAAATTGGCACCAACTCCCCCATAAGATCAAGAGTTTGCATATTCTCAATAGGATTTAATCTATTTCATTGCTTTTACATTTTATTCTTGCTTTCATTTCTATTTTGAATATGGTTAAATGGATTTTATGGGGAACCTTGGTCTTAACTTGCATTTGAATTCTCTAATGTGTTTGTTTGTTGTCTATTGCAAGTACTAGGATCTTGGTTCACACAGTTATTTATCTTTTGATTGGTCATATTTAGTCTTTAGTGTTACATCCCTTATGTTGTGAATAAGATTATGTCAATAAAAATTAAAAATGCAATGTTAGTCGTAATAACTACCTTCCATGTGAATGTGAATTGCAAAAAGGATTTTAAATTCTATGTTGTAATTGCAGTTTGAATAATTTTCTTAGATAAACATAAAGGGAAATGTTCATGAGTTATATTTAATATATATGGATTTTTCAAGAACTATCTAACCCTAATTCTCTTTGTCAAGTGGTTGCAGGATTGTCAACTCTCCGAGGGAAAGGGAAATATCATCAAGGAGAGGATGTATCCAATAAGGGATCAATTTTATCATCAAACCTTGAGTTGGTGTAAGACAGTTGTATAAAAGTCATAACTTGGCCATAAGTAATTTAATATAATTATTGTTAAACAAGTCAATTTAAATTATTTATTAATAATCTCCTTTTGGAGTTGAGCAAACCAATCCTTGGAATATATCTTGAGAATTTGTAATGGTCTTAGAATACTAAATTAACAACAAAAGATATATTTCCTAAGCCATCAATCTAAATATAGAATGTTAGTAAGGCGTAAAGTAAAAAATTAATGAATTTGTAGATGGGAGTTGTTGATGTTTGAAGGCATTAGTTTTCTACCATCTCTCTTTTGTGCCTCTAGAAGAATGGCCAAGAAGGGAGCCATGCAGCTGCGGGCTCTTGAAGTCTTGGAGGGAGGTTCCATTGAGGTCTATCTTTATCATCGAAGGCTAGAATTTTATTTTTCTTCTTCCTCACTTCATTCACATCTCTAGCTGGGACATCTTTCTTTTCTAAAATCAACATTTTACCATGAGCTTACCCACTCTCAGTCGAGCTAAAAATTCATTTCATTTTTCTTAATCCTTTCTTCATCGAGTGATCTTCTAGTTTAGAGAAAACTTATTCATGTATCTTCCGCACTCAATTTGTAGTGCTTTGCATTGTTTATCTGTGTATTCTTCTTAAAAACTTGGAAGCTTGACTTGCATTCAGGATTCCAGTTCTGAGTAGCATTTGAATTTTGGGGCCATCTCTAAAACTATTTTTGACTAGAAGGGACGAGATTTGCATTGACGCCTCAGCTTAATCTTGACCAAGATTGAAGTTCTCTTTCAAGATTCAAACCACATATACAGGCACGTATAGGTAACCAAATTTTTGATAAAAAATTATTATCGATAGTTCTTTGTTTAATCTGTGAACATCATGGTGAAAGATAAAATTTCATTGTGTTCTTTTTTGAAGAGTCTTATTGTGGTTGAGTTATGCAATTTTTTGTACATGCTAATGGGTTGCATTTCATCCTCTTTGAGTCTTTATGATTGATGAGTTGATTTCAAATTAATCATTCTTGATTCAAGCTGACCCTACTTAATAATTTGAGTTTTTAGTAAAACCCTAGAGTTTATCATTGCTTGGGTTAAGTAAAAGTCTATAGTTCTTGTTATTAAAAATTTTTGATATAAAAATTCATACCTTCCTCACCACCAAATCGAAACCTTTTTCATGTAGTAACTAGCTAGGGGAAACAAGACTCACCCTTTCCACTTTCTCTTACTAGATCAAAATAAGTAGATTATTCTTGAAGTGAAAATATAATAAGATAATCTCTCTCCTAATGCATTACTAAAGCAATTTTAACTTAAATTAAGATAAATGCTATCAAACTTATTCATTGTGATTTTGACCATGAAGTCAAGTATTATCATGTCAAGCAAGGGTGAGAGTGTTGATGGCACAAGAGTACCAGAAATAATAAAATCCTTGGACAAGGTATGATTCCAGTTAGGCATTGGTCAGCTATCATGAACTAGATATACTTCTGGTCAAAATGATCCTTCTGGTTATGAGGTACCTACAAAGGAGGGATCAATCAACGGTATAGGTTCATAACACCAGGCTCAGAATGGCATGATGGTAACTATGATTCTTTATTGACTACCCTCATGAAGGGTCAGGTTTCTTCAATTGAAGAAGCACAAGAGACCAATAGGTCTTGGTTGGGTGGAAAATCCATTGATGATATTTCTCTTTCTCTCAATGATAAAGTTATTCAAGCAATTCAACTTGATGATGATGTCAAATTATATTATTTTTCTCTCTTGTAATTCCAAGTACATGCATTTTTCAATTTAAGTTTACTATCAATGTTGCAATAAATTGTTATTTCCTTTTAGTTAATTGTTTATATGTAAAAAATTGTAGTTGATTAGTTAGACAGTTATTTGTTTCATTCAGCTGAAATGGAAATTTTGAAAATAGTTAATGAATATAAAGTAGTTATTTATTTGCTTCAATTCATTAATTTGTTAAAATGGGAACCCTAGATTGATAGTTAGTTAGTTACTTGCAAAATGAAATTTGGCAGTTAGTTTCCATTTCTTAAACCATAGGATGATAGTTGCTGCATTTGTTTCATAACTATAATAATTCCTCATTACTTTTTGAAAGCAAAGTAGAGTAGTTATTTTCCTTATGTAATTTTTTGTTATATGTTTACAGTTAATTTTTCCCTTTTCAGCTGAAAATGAAAACTAAAAGTTAGTTGATGAATTTTTTATGATGTAACTACTTCAAAATGTTTATCTTTTCATTCTAAAATTTGCAAGGAAACCCTAGCATGAAAACTAGTTAGTTAAATGTTAGCTGATACTGGTAGTTGGTTTACATTTTTAAATTGTAGAACAAGTAGAGTGTTACATTTAGGACAAGGTATGACACTAGGGTGACTATAAAATCAAAACCTATAGCAAAGGATCATGTAGAGCAATATATTCCTAGTGCTATTAATACCAATTTCATCATTCATGAACAAGAAGAGAAAACTCATGTCCAAGAATCTAACACTCATGTAGAAGACATACCTACCTTTCTTTTAGATGAATGGGTAGCTAAGAACTATGAAGTGGATCCATTTAAGCATGTGGAAGAAGCAGGGTTAGGAATCTATATGATAGATGAACAAGAACTTGTTGTCCCTAATCTTGTAAAAGGTGAGAAACAACAATATGAGCAACACTCTAATGAGCTTTGGAAACTATATTTTGATGGGTCAAGAAGCTAAAATGTTGTTGGTGGAGGTGTTATGCTTGTTTCTCCTCAAGGTGAGAAGTATTACTCAGGATTTAGATTTTGTTTTAGTTGCACTAATAACACTGCTGAGTATGAAGCTATCATTCATGGCTTGGAATAGGAAAGGAAAAGAGGTATTGGTTGTAAATTAGGTAAGAGGTATCAATGTAATGAAGAATTATTTGCTTAAGTCTTCTAAGCACATAGTTTGGGATATGCTTGAAGAATTTCATGCTTTTAATCTACTATCCAAACTAAGAAGTCAAAATAAGCATGCTGATAGGTTGGCTACTATAGGAGCTGAGTATGATATCCCAAAAGAGATAAAAAATGTTAATGAATAGTCGCATATTAAGGTGGTTGTAAGGCCATCAATTCCTAACAATGATGTGCATTCGCAAGTATTTGATAGTGACAAACAAATTTTCTACTTCCTGATTGAAGAAGTTGAGTTTTTAGTTAGTGACCAGCAAAGGTTGCAACAATAGTTTGGTGATAAAATTCTACAACTAGAGTCAAATAAGTTTCCCAAGGGATTGGTGACTTTAGAATCTATTTTCAACAAATGACCATGTAAAAAAATAAAAAACCCAGCATGTTGGTTAAAGAGGAGCATTATGAATCCATCAAGATTTTCAAAGATAAACTTATTAAACTTGGAAAGGTTTGTACTAAGGAAGAAAGACATGATTTTGCTTCACTTTGTCAAGAATATGATGACATTATTTATTGGGAATATAATAATTTGAAAGGTTTTAATCCTGAGTTGGCACAACATACTATTGAGATGGAACCCAATGCAAAACCAATAAGATAGAAGTAGATACCTTTGGATTATAGACCTTTGAATCCAAAGCTTGAAAAACTTATGAAGAAATAATTAAGCAAGATGATTGAAGGTAGTATCATCTTCCCTATTAAACACACATCATGGGTATCTAATTTAGTACCTGTGAGAAAAAATAATGGATAAATCAAATTGTGTATATTTTAAGATTTAAATAGAGCTTCACTCAAATATCATTATCCATTGCCCTCAATGGAGCAAATACTGCAAGTTGTGTTAGGTTCAAAGGGGTTCTCTTTGTTGGATTCTTTTTCTGGTTATAACCAAATCTTGGTTAAAGAGGAAGATCAGTTCAAAACAACTTTCACTACCAAATGGGGTACCATGGCATATAAGAAAATTCCTTTTGGATTGTCCAATGTTTGGGCAACCTTTCAAAAAGCCATGGATATGGATTTTCAAGGTCTCATGAATAAGACTGTCCTTGTATATTTAGATGATATCACTTTTTTCTCAAAGGATGCAAGGAAACATTTCACTTAGCTAAAGCAAATTTTTGACAGGTGTAGGGAGTATGGTGTATCCCTGAATCCAAAGAAATGTATCTTTTTTGCACATGATGGTCAGTTACTTGATTATGTGGTTCCAAACATGGTGTTACAATTGATCCTAAAAGTGTGAGTGCCATCTTAGCTTTACCTTTACCAAATCATAAAAAGGGTTTACAAAGTTTAATAGGAAGAATTAACTTTGTTAGAAGGTTTATACCAAATATTGTTGACTTATTGAAACTACTAACAACCATGTTGAAGAGGAATATATTTTTCAAATGGACTAAGGAAGGGAAGAGAAGTTTTGAGGGTATAAAGGAAGCATTAACAGCATCACCTACTCTCTTGAACCTAAATTTTCAAAATATTTTACTTTGTATGCTTATGGTAATCTTGATACTATTTCAGCTATGCTAGTGCAAGAAAATGAGGAAGGTTTGGAACAGCCAATAGTTTTCTTTAGCAAATGCTAGGAAGAGTATGAGCAAAGGTATATGTGTGTTACTGACAAGGACATTGATTGGGTTGATTGGGTAGATAGAGAGGTTGAGGCTATAGCAATGGTAGAGGAGGAGGCTAGAGCACAAGCAAACACAACCAAAATAGATGTTGGCGAGGGTAGCATGGAGTTAGAAATAAAGACTATGGCTATAGCTGCTACATCATCTCGGACCCACCTTAGATGCCTTCATAGGAAGGATGTAGGCTCCTTTGAGCCATAGACTTTTAGTTATTATTTTGATATTTCATATTTTTTGGAACATTTGATGTCATGGATTTCATATTCTATGAGTTTTGTATATTTCACTATATTTATATATCTAAATGTGTTATTTCCTTCAGTAGCTCAGCTACAATTTGTGTACTTTATACTTGTGTGATCGATGTATACTTGTGTATGTGATCAAATTTGCTTCTATTTAATGATGTTATTGTGTATTTCAGGTTTATTTAATAAAAGGTGCTTGAAACAAGTTTTAAATCCTTAAAAATCTCTAAATTTCTAGGGTTTTCCCATTTTGTCGAGCTTGCACCAATTCTGGGCACCAAGTCCTGAGTCCGAGTCTCCTAACTATGTGATAACTACACAAAATGGCTAATAGTCAATCCCCTATTATTAGTGAATTTTCAAATCTAGCAATCATTCCCCATAATCTATGAATCACCAAGACTGACAACCAATATGATTGATGACCCCACCAATGGATCAATCCATTCCTTAAATGAAGCGTCTAAAATGAATCATCTTGTAAATAAAAATAATTGAATATAGAACATTTAATAATGAATGTCTATCATTTAACATGATATGTATATGCACGTTCATCAAAACCATAATCCTTATTTGGATTATTTTTCTTACAATCTATAGGTCAATAGACTTTAAAGGGAACATAGATGAGACTACCTTTGTGAAGATTAAAATCCTACTTATTTCATTTCATCATAGATGAAACAAAAAAATATTAATTTATACTTATTAATTCATTGGTTGTGTGCTTTTCCACTTAATATATTTCATAATTGATTATGTGAGTGATAATCACGATGTATCTGAATTTTGATGTACTAAATCTAGACACATCAGCTTTGTTTCTCCTTTTTTACTATAGCATCATGTAGCAGGACTTTTGGAAAAGCAAACAAACTAAAATCCTCCCTCTATTTGTCATAAATGAAAACCAAACATGAATGCCTCCATTTTTATTAATAAAAATGCCAAATGCAATGATTCAAAATAGAGTATTAAGGATTACCTTAACACGGGATGCAAGTATGACAAGGAGAAATTCAATTATCTCTGCTCGTTTGGGCACTGGATATGTTCTACAAGCATGTCTTGCATGTCATTCTTCTTGTCGATTTCGCAAATGGGACTAGTTATTCATTGAACAGTTACCTCTACAAGGCTTGCAATTTATTTTGTTTGGATGCTTGTCTGACACTAAACAATAGATTGCATTTTTCAAAATATTCTTGATATTGGTGATAAAATTCTTTAGCTTGGATGGTTTTACAAGATCTCTCTAGTATAACTATTCCTATAATCTTAACAGTGCCATCACTCAGCTCTGAAAGAAAGCACTGGAAGTCCTCCATAGCCTCATCCAGGCCAACCAAGCCTTTCATACACTATTTTACACAAATTCCTCTATCCTTTATGCTTTTACAGTGTCCATAACCTATTCCAATGCTCTCAATTCTATATTATTGGCCATAGCTTCCATCAAAAATGGTTTGCCATATCCTGTGATCATTGCATTCAATGTGATGAGATATTCTTTAGGCATTTTGTTAAACAGTTCTCGGACCTTGACAACTCTACCACAATTTGCATGCATGTCCATCAAGGCATTTGCAACTGCATCTGACAAAATTCCCCAATTGTTTATGCTTTAAGGATGTCCATCCCTATTCGAAAGCTCTACTTTTTGCGTAGGTAAGAAGGATGCAGTCATAGGTTTGGACTCTGGCATTTACTATATGGAAAATTAGATGCGGAAACGACTCTCCTAAACATCAATACCTCAGGAAAGAATGTAGATACACTTTTAATTTTTCAATTACAGTTCAACTAAGATGCACTATGAAGTAAATAACAAAAAATAGAGTATTTGACAATCACACATGAACACCAGATATATGTGGGAAAACCCTTACGGGAGAAAAACCCACCACACCAAGAGAAATCACTTTGTATTACAGTAATGAAGATTACATACAAATTTCAGACTTACCTTTCTAGTGTCATTATATAGTAGCATTCACCATGAACATTCTTCAAACAAAAACTTTCAAGTTATAGCCTTTACAAATTAGAATACATTCACTAATCAACAATAATCTGTCGAACCAACCAACAAACCATCCAACTGATCTCAATCTATAATCACAAAGTATAACCATGGCATTCCCTAACTATCAAACTTCCTCATAGAACCGTCACAACCAATTGTCTTCCAACTGTTCAGATTCGACTTCTCCCATTGGTCCACAAGACTCCACATGGGATGATCAAACGTTCAATAGAATTCACACTGTGTTGGCATCTCAGTGAGACACTAACAGTGTCTCGCTGATGCCAGATAGACTTCATATCGACATCGCCAAGAGTTATTGTAGTCGCCAAGATGTTCTATCAAGCTTTCAATGTTACACCAAATCACCAAGTCATTGCCCAAACCTATCACTTTCGCCAAGAGATCATAGTGAGTCACCAAAGATTATACCGAAGTCACAAGTAATATTGAGCTCCAAATAATAGTCGGAAAAACATACCGATCTCGCCAAGAGGTTTCTCTGAGATCTCTATTGTCACCCCAAAGCTATCAATAGTTGCCAAGACATACGCCCTTTGCTGAGAGATCATACCAATCTCCGTATGTTACCCTAAAGGTTCCAACATAAAGTGTTGTCGACGAGACATGTAACTCTTGCTAAGACTTACCCCGAAGTGTTCATCTGTCGGTGAGACCTTTAATGTTCACTGAGACATCTTCCTGAGACCTTTGAGTTACCCTGATATCCAACACTCGAGGCCTCGTTGATGAGACATTTATACATTGGTAAGACTTCTTACTGATAGACCACAAGATATGCCAACGACTATAACATGTAACATACTATCGGCAAGACACTTATCAATCGCTAAGAGTTCTTAGTGAACCCTTAGTGCTACCCTGATGATTCCAAGTGTGTCTCCGTTGGAAATACTTTAACTCTTCACAGGGACTTCTCATTGAGCTGCTATAGGTTATCTCAAAGCCCGTGGTTGCCATGAGTCTCCCCAATAATGATTGAATGGCCTGTCGGCCAAAGAACTCCACAAGCGCCAAGAGGTCATAGCGAATACACTATGTCACAGAGATAGACTCCATAGTAAAAACGTTTAGCAAGACAGAAGCTAGGTCACAGTGACCTGTTCAAAATAGAATGTATCAAAGTTGCTAGTTGGCCAGACATGATAGATGTCATACCGACTTGGCTCCAATGGAGGTTTTAGCCTGTATTGTTTGAGGCACATATTTCCAAAAATCTCCCACTTGACAAAGATCATACATGCACCTCCAGAGCACAAAATAATTTACTGAAAATCATGGGCACTAAGGCCCATTGAACTGGCACACCACCTGAACTTGTCTGTGCTCACTGGCTTCGTCAATGAATCTGCAACATTCTCCAAAGTATCAACTTTTTCCAAATTGACCTTTCCATCCTCCACCATATCTCATACAAAGTGGTACTGTACATCAATATGTTTCGTCCTGGCATGGAAAGTAGGGTTTGCTAGACAAATTGCACTATGACTGTCATAGAATATAGTTATTTCCCCTGCATCCAAACCAATGTTAGAAAAAAAATGCTTCAACCAAATTGCTTCTTTACAAGCATGAGTAGCTGCCATGTATTCAGCCTCCATAGTCGACAAACCAACTATAGCCTGCCGCTTACTCATCCAACTCACTGCACCACCATTCAACATGAAAATGTATCCACTGGTGGATCTCCTACTATCAATGTCCCCTACCCAATCATAATCTACATATCCATGAATGCTAAGAGTCCACTGTGATTCAACCAAGTTCCCATGATAACACAAAGCAAAATTTGAAGTCCCCTTCAAATATCTAAACACTCTCTTCAGAGCATCCCAATGCATTCTTCTTGGATTATCCATAAATCAACTAAGTACTCCCACTGCTCGGACAATGTCTGGCCTTGTATAGACCATTGCATACATGAGACTTCCTACTGCACTAGCATAGGGTACACTGGTCATGTCCTCCATCTCAGTAGGAGATTTTGGGCAATCCTCAATAGATAGCTTCATTCCCTGCATGACTGGAACCACTAGTTGTTTGTAATCATTCATACAAAATCTCTCAAGAATAGTTCTAACATACTTACTCTGAATGAGCCAAAGCTTTCTATTCTTCATGTCCCTAGTTATCTCCATCCCCAGAATATACTTTGTTGCACCAAGATCCTTCATTTCAAACTTAGTAGACAACTGAGACTTAAGATCATAAATCATTAGCTTGCTATTTCCTATGAACAACATATCATCAACATAAAGAGCAATAACAAGTATTTGATCACTTTTAACTTTATAATATATGCAGTGATCAGATTTTGATCTCACAAATCCCAAAGACAATACAAAAGTATCAAATTTTTAGTACCACATTCTAGGTGATTGCTTTAACCCATACAGAGACTTCTTTAATTTGCATACCAGTTTTTCTTTACATTTTTCAACAAAGTGCTTAGGCTGGGACATATAGATTTCTTCTTCAATATCACCATGAAGAAATGTTGTCTTCACATCCATCTGTTCTACCTCTAAGTCATATGCTGCTGCAAGTGACAAAAGAAATCTGATAGATGTCAGCTTTGCTACAGGAGAAAAAATCTCCCCATAATCAATTCCCTCTACCTGGTAATAACCCTTTGCAACTAGTCTTGCCTTGTACTTTTCTACACTACCATCCAGACCAATCTTTTTCTTAAATACCCATTTGCAGCCAACATCCATTCTGCCTTTAGGCAAGGGCACCAAACTCCAAGTTTCATTTTTATCCAATGGTGCCATCTCTTTGTTCATGTTTTCCAACCAAGAGTCTAAATCAGACATTTTAATTGCCTCTTTTATAGTCCTAGGCTCATCAGTACTAGAAATCAAAGCATAGGCACAAGTAGAATCAATCAATGAGAACCCATACCTATCTGGTTGTTTTCTTTCTAGAGTTGACCTCCTCACTTGTTGAGGTTGAGGTTCTTCTTCTTTAGAACTTTCAGAACTGCTTGAGCTCTCCTCAGTTTCAGGTACATTTTGAATCTCCAATTCCTCTTTCTCTGGTGTAGGAGGAATTAATGCTACATCCTTATTGTTTTTTGACTTTGTCTCTGACTGCAGATCCAAAGTGGAAGGTTTTAGCTCACGAAAGATTACACTTCTGTTGTATACAACCTTCTCTGTATTAGGATTCCAAAGCTTGTATCCTTTTATGGCAGAACTATAGCCAATAAAAATACATTTGACAGCCTTGTTCTCCAGTTTAGAGCTTTTCACATCTGGCACATGAGCATATACCTCACAACCAAAAACACGAACATGTCTAAGAGAGGGATTCTTACCAGACCATGCTTCGAAAGGTGTTTTCTCAACAAGAGAAGAATTTGGAGAAAGATTAATTAGATGACATGTAGTAGATACAGCCTTAGCCCAAAACTTCTCCTCCAAGCTAGCACTATTGAGCATACTTCATGCTCTCTCCATACTGTCCTAGTGAACCTTTCTGCAACTCCATTTTTCTATGGAGTATAAGGTGTAGTTTTGTGTCTTTTAATTCCATGGTCTTTGGAATACCTCTCAAATTCATCAGAACAGAATTCACCACCATTATTAGTCCTTAAGCATTTTATTTTTCTACTAGTCTGATTTTCAACTAGAGTTTTTAAAATCTGTAAACCGACTGAATACTTTTGGTTTACTTTTCAGAAAATATACAAATGCTCTTCTTTAGTAATCATCAATGAACAACACATAATATCTTGATTTAGACAAAGAAGGAACATTTACTAGACCAAACACATCCGAATGAATATAATCTAGCAAGCCAAAAGATTTATGAGGACTAGAATAAAAAGAAACACAGTGCTACTTTCCATATATACAGTGTTCACAGAATTCAAATTCAAGATTACAATCTTCAAGCCCCTCAACCAGGTTTTTATTCTTCAAATTTTTTAAACCTTTTTCTCCTATGTGGCCTAACCTATGATGCCAAAGCATAGTCTTCTCTACAAAAAGTTTGACTTCCATAGAGTTTACATAATTAGGGATATTTCCCTCTTTACCTCCATGAGTAGCTTTCAGTGACTTTCCAGAGACACTGTTACATTGAATAGCCTGTGCATCCAGCTTGTACAAGGTACCAATTCGAGCACCTCTAGCAAACACCATTGAACCTCTAGTCATCTTGCAGCCATTTCCATAGAACATAACTTGTACTCCAATATCATTCAACATACTTACAAAAAGTAAGTTTCGAGCCAAACCTGGTATATGCATTACATTATTTATCCCCTTCACTCTTTCGTCAGGGAATTGTATTCTGACTCTTCCATGGCCAACAATCTCCAAAGTTGAATCACTCACCAAGTACACCTTTCCACCATCATATTCTTCATAATTTGTGAACCACTCTCTATGAGATGTCATGTGGAAAGATGCTTCAGAATCAATCAGCCAGGACATCTGATGCCTATGTAGCCAAGGCTGCAATGAAGGCATCACCATCACTATGAGAAGAACCATTGCTCGAAGAGCCCTTCTTCTTTTTCTCCTATTTACAATCCTTTCAGACATGACGGGTTGCTTACAGGTTCAACACTTCACCTTGGACTTCTTGCCGGGAGACTTTGATCTCCCCTCTGATTTTGATTTGGACTTCTTGTCCTTCTTCTTGCCTTTCTCTTTCGGTCTTCCTCTGACAACAAGATTTTCCTTCACCATCTCAGAAGATTTACTTCTCATCTCTTCTGACAAAAAAAAACCAATGACATCTTCCATCTTGAAACTGGATGTTGTACTCCCAATCACCATCACCAAATGATCAAATGATTTTGGCAAAGAACATAATAGTAGCATACAACAATCCTCTTCTTCAGTCTTCACTCCAATAGATGTCAATTGACCAAGCAACATGTTAAATGCATTCAAATGATCAGCTACAGACCCTCCTTCCTGCATTCTCAAAGAGTATAGTTTCTTCCTCAGGAATAGTTTATTCACCAAGGACTTCCCCTAATAAATAGACACCGGTCTATTCCACAAAGAAGAGGCAGTCTTCTCCTCATGCACATTCAAAAGAATTGATTCTACCAAATAGAGCCTTATCAGCCCCTTAGACTTCCTATCTACAAGGTCCCGATCTTCTTGCTTCATGTCTGAAGGTTTCACTCTAGCCACAACAATCCAAAGATCATGATCAACAAGAAGATCCTCCATGTTGAGTTTCCACAACTCAAAGTTACTTCCATTGAATTTCTCTATTTCAATCTTACCAGATGTGCTAGCCATCTTAAACTATAATTAGAAATAACAAACTCTACAAGACTCTGAATGAATAGAATTGACACAAAAAACCCAACGTACCCACAAGGATAACACAACTAGCTAGGCTCTGATACCACTTGTAAGGAAAATCAGATGCGGAAACGACTCTCCTAAATGTCAATACCTCAGGAAAGAATGTAGATACACTTTTAATTTTTCAATTACAGTTCAACTAAGATGCACTATGAAGTAAATAACAAACATAGAGTATTTGACAATCACACATGAACACCAAATATACGTGGGAAAACCCTTATGAGAGAAAAATCCACCACACCAAGAGAAATCACTTTGTATTACAATAATGAAGATTACATACAAATTCCATACTTATCTTTCTGGTGTCATTATACAACAGCATTCACCATGAACATTCTTTGAACAAAAACTCTCAAGTTACAACCTTTATAGATTAGAATACATTCACTGATCAACAACAATCTGTCGAACCAACCAATAAACCAACCAACTAATCTCAATCTGTAATCATAGAGTATAACCATGACATTCCCTAACTATCAAACTTCCTCACAAAACCATCACAACCGATTGTCTTCCAACTTTTCAGATTTGGCTTCTCCCATTGGTCCATGAGACTCCACATGGGACGGTCAAATGGTCAACAGAATTCACACTGTGTTGGCATCTCGGTGAGACACCAATAGTGTCTCACTAATGCCACATAGACTTCATATCGACATCACCAAGAGTTACCGTAGTCGCCAAGATGTTCTATTAAGCTTTCAATGTTATGCCAAATCACCAAGCAATCATCTAGATCTATTGCTTTCGCCAGGAGATCATAGCGAGTCACCAAAGATTATACCAAAGTCACAAGTCATATCGAGCTCCAAATAATAGTCAGCAAGACATACTGATCTCGCCAAAAGGTTTCTTTGAGATCTCTATTGTCACCCCAAAGCTATCAATAGTCGCCAAGACATACGCCCTTCGCTGAGAGATCATACTGATCTCCATATGTTACCCCGAAGGCTCCAACATAAAGCGTTATCGGCAAGACATGTAACTCTGCTAAGACTTCTCACTGAGCTCTAGGACTTACCCCGAAGTATTCATCTATCGGTGAGACCTTCAACATTCGCTAAGACGTCTTCCTAGGACCTTTGAGTTACCCCGATAGCCAACACTTGAGCTCCCGTCAGTGAGACATTTATACATCGGTAAGACTTCTTACCGATAGACCACAAGATATGCCAAAGACTATAACATGTAACACATTGTCGGCAAGACACTTATCAATTGCTAAGAGTTCTTAGCAAACCCTTACTGCTACCTTGATGATTCCAAGTGTGTCCCCGTCGGCAAGACTTTAACTCTTTGTTGGGACTTCTCACGGAGCCGCTATAGGTTATCCCAAAGCCCATGGTTGCCATGAGTCTCCTTGATAATAATTGAATGGCCTATCAGCCAAAGAACTCCACAAGCACCAAGATGTCATAGCGAATACACTATGTCACAGTGATAGACTCCATAGTGAAGATGTTCGGCAAGACAAAAGCTAGGTTACAGCGACCTATTCAAAATAGAATGTATGAAAGCTTCTAGTCGGCCAGACATGATAGATGTCATACCGACTTGGCTCCAATAGAGGTTTCAACCTATATTTTTTGAGGCACATATTTCCAACATTTACATCTCCATAAGGAGCAAACCCATACCCTTCATGTGGTGCCCATGCCCTTACGTTTACTCTGTCTTTGTTCTCTCCTTTCTTCTTTGCCAACTTTTTTGATCCCCTGATGCTGCATTAAATTAAAATATCTTCTCTCATTTATCTATTTCTTGACCACACGATATCCTAGCTTGTTTATGCAGCCATAGACTCCACATTTCACCGTACTTATTAATTTATGGAAAATCAAAATAAGTGTTTTTTAATTTTATTTTCAATTAATTAATAAATGCATTCAAATTTGCATTCTCTGTATTGGTTAGATGTTGCCAATTTTTAGGAGGATGTGATAAGAAATCATTGCAAGTTCAATGATACATTATTACTAGAAATTGTATTTTGATGTGCAATGGGTACATCAAAGAGGTGTGGAAGGTCAATTAGGAAAAAATTGGTATATTTTTTACATACATTTGTGTAGTACATGAGGTCAGTTGGTAGACAATTTAGCAAATGATGTTTGTGAAACAAAGGTCTCAACGAAGAAGTGATAACTTCAA
Source organism: Sequoia sempervirens (assembly GCA_007258455.2). Lineage (NCBI taxonomy): Eukaryota > Viridiplantae > Streptophyta > Pinopsida > Cupressales > Cupressaceae > Sequoia > Sequoia sempervirens. Next base: position 623,571,604 of record VDFB02270651.1, read on the forward strand.
AACAACTATGCATCCACTTACAAAACCTCTAAAGCAGGAAGATAATCATGCTCTTGATGCAACCAAATCAACCGTGCACAATATTTTCATTAATTCTAAATCAAATCCATAAAACAAAAAATTTATTCAAACCACATTTCTTCCTTATTCCTCTCTATGCTACAATGCAAAGAGAAACCTCCTTATATAAAAAAACTAAAAAATCTAAAATATCCAAAAATTACTATTTTTGGCAGTTTTTACAATTGTCATTTTTTTGTTGATGGAACCTTAATTCTCATGTACCATCTCAAACCCTTTTCACATGTAGGAGGGTTTAGGATTCATTTTCTTAAAGCACTTGAATGTTCTATTTTTTTGTTGACTCCCTATTGCCTGCTGCCAGTCATTGTTTAAATTTTTGCGTCTATCATTATTGTCTGACAACTGGTTCCCTAATCATCGGTCTAGAAATTTTGTTATAATGGTTTTGGGGTTTTTAAGTCCTTTCTATCTGTCAAATCATCCTAGGAAGTCCCCTCCATTACAACAACTTATGAGCATAGGCCTAAAGGTTTTCACTTAAGTTCAATCGACCTTCTACCTTTACTGCTCATCACTGATCACTTTTGAGATGTATGTTTTAAATCAACGACGAGAGATGAAGTAATATCTCTTTGGTATCGCTCATCACAAATAGCTCCTTGAACTTCTAATTGTAAACAATGATGAGTGAGGTTCTTAGTATTATTGAGGGATCGCTTATTGCTAATGGTTGATGACCTCTTAATATTGTAATAGCGATGAGAGATGCCCTCTGGCCTTATGATCATATTTTCATCGCTTATCACAAATATGTTATGAAATTATTGTTTTCGATCAACGATGAGTGAGGAGGTGAGTTTCCAATTGCATCGCTCCTCTCAATTTTCTTTTAGCACTAAGTTCTTGATAAGCGATACATGATATGTAATGATATTATAATAATCTCTCATCGCTAATTACTTGCAAAATTTATGAGGAGGATTAGTGATGAGTGTTGGCATAATATTTTATCACTGATCTATTTCAAAGCTTTATCTTCAATTAGCGATGAGTGATAAAGTTCATTTTTAAGAAGGTTTCTTTTGCTAATCTGAATACATCTTATTTGTGATACCTTTTTGTGCCATTGATTTTTCATGCAGGTGTACGTGTTGAAATATGGTGCTTTCACTATATCTCCTATCGATGATAGGAGCCAAGGTGAAAATTTGAATTAGTGAGGAGCGATGGAAATGAACATGATCGAGAAATAGGTTGCAGATCTAAGGGTTGAGATTTTATCACATAAAACACTTGCATCGCTGATAGAGCTGGACAAGAATGAAGTAAATCAGTGACAAGCAACAACCACTACAAGAAGAGGCAACATGGTGAAATATTGAGGATTTCATATAAATCAAAGAGGAAGGTGGCGAGATGAAATAGTAACCATTGATATTGTTTTAAAGTAGAAAGATAACCGATCAAGGTTTAAACTTGAACGGCTAATTGTTAGTTTGCTCATGTGAGCTTACTATCAAGTATTAATGGTGACATGCTTCTATCTCGGCCGCAACAGAAAGTAGATACTTGGTTGATTGTGCATTTGAATTCATTGGCTAGTGGAAAGAATACCAAAAGCTAAAGAAATTGTGAGGCAAGCTCCAAAAGTTATCAGTAACTAGAGTGGCACAACTTTCAACTAGGTAAGCAAAACTAATACTTCCTTCTAAATAGAAGTAGTGAGGTGAATTCCCTAGAAGGTTGGTAGGGAATTGGGGGAATTGTCTACTTTCTCATTACTGGTAGTTTAAATTTGGTGATTAAGCACTATATAAATTGTGAAGAAAAGTGTCATGTTCAATAGTGGTGTTTTGTCCTATCATAATTGCACAGGGTTTCATTTGGTTGTAAGGAATTGTAAACCCTAGTTCCATTTGCATTATAAACATGAGTGACCAGAGCTTAGTGAATCTAGTGTTAGACCAAAAAGGAAGCCAAAACAAAAGAGGGTTAAAAGAATTAAAACTCATGATGCTTCAGCTGAGATTAAGCCTAAGCAAGTGGTAGTGTCTAACCCCTCACCAAGTACTCTTGTAACATCCACTAGGTCTAGGAGTGCAAAGAAAGAGACATAAAAAAAAATGCAAGAGGCCTCTAGAGGTGTCAAAGGAGGGTCATGAATTAGTTAAAGGCCCACAGGTCAAGTTGTTGTGATGACTAGGTTAATTGATAATGCTGGAGAAATCAGTGAAAAACCCCAACCCTAGAGTGGGTGGCAATTGTTTCAGTATACTTTCAATAGGTGACATTCTAGTAAGCCCACGTGTTATTTATGGGGGTTGAACCTTGGAAAGTTGGTGGTCCCAAATGTGTTTGTAGAAGTTGATTTAATGAGGGAGCTGGAAAGGCACTATAACCCTACTGATAGGACAATCAGAAGTGAGAATGGTGACATAATTCTAGAGGTAACAAAGGATAAGATGATAGATATATTTGGGTCAAATCCCAATTATACTACAAAGTTTAGACGTGTTGACTTGTATGTTGAGTATGAAAAGAGAAAATTTGCATTCAAAGAAGCATTTCTTGTGTGACACATAAGGAGCAGGGAGAGATTTACTACTAAGGATGCTAAGCCTTTTGAGTGTGAGGAGTTTGAAGATTATTTCAAAAACACTTATTATTGTTTAAATCAAGTACTGGATCAATATTTTGAGGTTAGGATAGCTCCTACTTTATTAGTGATGGTGGTGGATATAGAAAACTAAACACTGGTTTTGATTATGCTAACTTTGTTGCTAAATAGATGCATGAGGATTTTCTCAATTTGAAAAAGGAGGTGCTCCCTTTGTCTTTCCCCCATTACTCTTTATTGATGCATATGCTCTTATGGGAAGGTGATTATGAGTGGAAAAGGAAATTAAATCTGAAGATTTGAGATAATGAAAATAATGCTATACCTGTACGAATGTGGACATACATTTGGGATCAAGATTGCTCCAATTCTAACTACATTTTGTTTTCCAATGTTGTAAGATATGGTATCTTAGAAACATTGGGTGTAGCACCTAGATTCAGACTTTCTCCAAAAATTAGAAGTCTTATGCACCCAAAAGATGTACCAAGCTCTAATGTAACACATAATTGGGCTGACTGGTTTCTACATTCTAAATATACTTTGATTAGGGCTTATGGAGCTAAGGTGGCACCTCATTGTCTACCCTTGTATATCTTGGACAGATTGGCTTTCATGGAGCTCATGTGGAAAATTGATTTCATGAATTATGAAATGTTTAGAAAAGGAAAAAAGGGCACTATAATACACCCACAATGTAATTTTTCTTACTTCAAGATCACTGCCCCTGCGGGGTATGAAAAGTTTGGCATTATGGTAAATAATCACAAAATTCCTATCAATGAGATTAGAGTTTTTTATCCAAAAAGGTTTGTGGTAGGAGGAAGAAGAAAAGGCCTAGGCATCATACACCATGAATTTTTATATAGAGATGATGTACTAAGAAATCTGACAAGTGATGAGGCTATCATGACTAGGAAAAGAGAATTGACGGCTATGACAAACCTTGAGGAGAAAATTATGAAAAGGAATGCATTCCACATCAGTCCTTACAATGTAATTGCAAACCCCTTGGAGAGAGCCTTTACTATGATAAAATACTATCAGTCTGGGAGTTTAAGGTAAAGGTAAAGGAGGTTGTAGACAAATCCCAAATCCTCCTAGAACAACAATGATAGCAACAAGCTATGGATATCCCAAAATAGCCTATAGATGTTCAAGAAGTCAAGGAAGAACAAATGGCACAACATGTGCCAGGAAATGAAGAAGTGAAGCAAAAATTTCCTCTTCCTCATATTGAAGAAACTCATAGTTCAGATGTTCCTCCTGACAGGATTTTAAGTGGTAGTATGCTAGAGAAAATGATGATGATCCAGGATTAGGGAGTGTGATGAATTTTTGGGTGATGATTAATTTGTGCAGACCAAAGAATTTTAGGAGTTTATGATTCAACAGTGGAGTAAGGAAATAAAAGAGAAACTTGAATCAACCGAAGCTAATGCTAAACCTTCTCTTCAGGAGGAAGTTGAGAAAGTAGAGGAAGAGAAAATTAGGGCTGAAATTGTAGATATTACTCCCACTAAGGCTCAAAGGATTGTCAAGGATAGTGGAATCATGTTGTTACCAAGATGTACTATCACTGCTACCATAACATATGATGTACTTAGGAGAGATCCTCAATCTTTGATATCTGAAGATCAATTTGAGGATAAAGTATTTGGTTTTGGATATAGTCCAAAATTACATACTCTTGCAATTTGGTCTATGGAACCTAATACTAGTAAACATGAGGTTGCTAGGCCTATTGAAGAAGTTATTGGTTCACTAGTGGTCAAGAGAGTTACTGACATAATTCCTATCCAGATAGATGAGTTAACTGCACATGCTACAATGCTTAGTGTGGATACTGCACATATTTCTCAAAACAAATATGAATCCTTGGTTAAAGAATATAATAAGGCCTTGAATGAGTTGAATCAAATGAGAGCCACTATTCATGCTGCTTAGAAGATAATAACTCAACCATCTTCTTCTTCTTCTTCATTTGATATGTCTACACAAGATAGGGAGACTTTGGCCCTAAGAATTGATGATTTGAAAGAAAAGTTGACTACTGAGAAGGAAAATGTCAAGCAGACCAAAGTGGAAATAATTAGGGTGGCTAATGAAATTTTTGAGGATGTGCTAAAGTATAGGGTGACCAAGTTGATCCACAAGGATAATGATGTATGGGCCACATATAAGAATATTCATGAGGCCTTCAGGAATGAATGGAATAATTGGATTGCTAGGGTAAGTGCTTTAAAAGAAATGATGCCAAAAATGAATGAGGATCCTAAGGCACCTGCAAATATTTCTGACATCTTGCAAACTATTGACTCAATAAATGAGATAACTACTTTCCATGGAAAGCTAAGTATACAGCTCTAGAGTAAGTTGAAAATATTCAAGGAGATGGAGGAATGTGGTATGCCTCAAATATTGATTCCAAAAGGTGAACTGAATCCGTTTGACACCTAAAAGAAAGATTTGGGAGGAATGCTTGGATCAGCTATGATGACTTTATCACCGATTACATCTTGCTCAATTCAAAAATTGACACAATGGTGGAAATTCAATCAAGAATGGATATGTTTGTTAAGGAAGCCAAGAATTTAATTGATGCAAGATACTCTCAATAGATTACTAAGGTGCATGATTTATTGAATATTACATGGCCCACTGAGGAGAAATACAACACTTGGTTCGATAAATACACATAATGAATCTGTGTGAGGATCAGTGAATGAGGAGAATAATGAATAGGAGAACAATAATACATAGCCCAAATATAGTATAGATTAGGCTTTTGGTATAACATGGTAGAATATTATTCTCTCCTTAAATTCAAGTGAATAGCATGTGGTACTAATGTGGATTAAATTTTTTTGACTTTTTTCTACTTTTCTTTCCTTTCTTCGTAAGTTTTGTTGTTTTGATTCTCCCACGGTTGGAATTTTGAATGCATGGGGAATATCTTGAAACTGTTGTAACAAAAAAATTATGTTTTTTGAGGTGGGACCTATTTTCTATCAAGAGTTGAGGTTAATTTTTCCTCATGTTTATTTGCCCCACCTCAAGACTCAAGTGTAACTGAAAGTGGAATATTGTTACAAGTGGTCCAATGGGATCATGACATGTGTGCTATATGGTCTAAGGATTCTTTACTCCATCTCTATAAGAAAGAATTCAAGGCCAAAAGCATGAGAGTTGAAAAAAAATTGAGTTACTATTGTTAGGTTGTCAAGATAATGCGAAGCAAGTTTTAGTGTTTTTGTTTTAAGTTTCTTTTGGAGTTCATACTTATGCATGTGAGTCTGATAACGATATATAACATTTATAATATAGAGTAATATCAGTTTCATGGCTATTGTCTCTCCTTGTATGTGTATTATGAGTTATGATTGAAAGTAATCCAGGATTTCTTTCATTTGTCTCTATCATTTCCTAATGGATGTTTAGTTTCATGCTTGCTTATTGATTCAATGAATTGATGCAAGTTCTTGTATGAGATTAATGAATTATCAGAATTGTGTGCTAGGATATTGGTAAGAAGTAATAATCATGAACATCACAGAGAAATGTTGTAATGAAAGATTTCTTGAGGTTATAGGTGCTATCATTTAAATTGTTATTAGGTCACATAGAATGGTATTGACTCCGTGTTTGGGATAAAGACACTGGTTCATGTTGAGCATTTGTGTTTCGCTTTAATGTTAATTCATTAACTACTCAATCATTAATCATAGAATCTCAAGGGGATACTATTGCTGTTATTTTGTGTTAGAATTCCACTCTTATATACTCAATATATATAACATTGATACATAAGCTTCCAACTTCTTAGATGCATATTATTGAATGGTTTTATGAGAGATATATATTATTGACAATGTATTTGATTACAATTGTGAAAAAAATTTAAGTATACATTATGGGATCACCCTCCTGGGTTTCACAAAGCCCAAAGAGTAGGAATAGCATTTTAGCTACCTCTATTCATTCATTGGTCAATCCCTTTAGAAGTACTGATAATTGGAAATGGAAAAATCCATAGGTATTTCTGGAGATCGGTTTGGTTCTTAAAAAATAACAAACATTTTCCATCTTTAGTAAATTTTGCATGTTTATTCCTTTGAGCTCGTATTTTCCCACAAATATCCCTATAATTATGGTGACACTAATTGTCAACTTACAATCCCAATTGGAAATGTTAGTTCCAAATTATTTAAAAAAAATTCTTAAAAAATAAAAACTAAAACTAAAAGCTTATTTTGAAGGCCTAGATGTCAGTATTGGCATGGTGTGATGGTTTATAGGTGGCATTGTTGTTCTTGCCACCAAGGTTCAAACCCCATTGGGGTGGTATTGTTGAATGGTTGTATCCGGTTCATAGCTCCAGTCAAAAGTGTTTACCCCTTGAATAAATAATTTTGAAGGCCTAAATGAAATAATTAGGCCTTTAAAAAAGTGTCAAAATGGCCACCTATCAAGTTGAGCTCGGCTATTAATCCAAATACATCCTCATATTGGATCTCCCTATAAAATTTCAGCCCAAACAAAATTCTGAGTCAAAAGCTATGACTCCTAGAAGCCCCTGCACCAGCTTGATTACCAATAAACTCATGTTATGTTTGCAATAGAGAGGGAGAGAGAGGGAGAGATATTGATAGAAAGAAGGGGCAGATCAAGAGAGAGATTGGGGGGTAATGAGATAGAGATAGAGAGGAAGATGGAGCTGAAGGAGAGGGAGAGATAAAGACAGAGATCAGAGATGAATAGATAGATATGGAATAGATAAATATAAAAGGAGGGAGAGAGATGGATAGAATGAGAGAGAGATAGAAAGATAGAGATAGCAAGTGATATATAGAGAGAACTAGAGAGAGGGGGAGATATAGGAGTAGAGAAAAGAGACATAATGAGACAGAGATGGAAGAAAAAATATGGAGAGATAGAGATAGAGACAGAGACATTTAGAGATATAAATGTAAAGACCTATAGGAAGAGGGAGATGGGGAGAGAGGGAGAGAAATGGATGGATAGAGAGAAGGGGAGAGGAAGATAGAGGTAGAGATGAAGATTGAGCAAGATAGGAAGAGGGGATAAATAGAGAGGTAGGGATAGAGAGATAAATAGGGGGTAGGGAGAGAGGGGTGGGGAGGGATAGGTATAGGAGTGAGAGAGAGAGAGAGAGAGAAGAGGGGGAAGAAAAATAGGTAGAGAGGGAGAGAGAGAGAAGAAGAAGAGGGGGAGAGAGATATCGAGCAATATATAGAGAGGGAGAGGGAGAGATAGAGGGTGAGAGATATAGATAGAGGGTGATATAGAGAGATAGAGTGGGATAGGGAAAGAGATAGAGAGATAGGAAGAGAGATAAAGAGATATGGAGATATAGGTAGAGAAAGATATGGATAGAAAGAGAAAAAGAGAAAAAGAGATAGAGATATAGAGTAGAAGAGATATGGAGTGAATAAGAGAGAGAATGAGATAGGGGAGAGAGATAGCTCAATAGATAGAGAGAGGGATAGAGTGATATAAATAGATGAAGATATAGAGAGATAGAGAATGATAGGGAGAGATAGGGAGATAGGGAGATAGAGGTAGAGAGATGAGGATAGAAATGGATGGGTATGTGTAGGATCATCATGGAAAAATAAGGCCCTTAAGTGGCAAAAAATTCAAAAAAATCAAAGTTACGTAACTTCATGTAAAAATTTGAATAAGTTATCTATATTATTTCAAAAATATATAAGAATATAATTTGTAACAAATGGAATGTAGTTTTTAAACTACTAATTTTTTTATTTTTATTTTTAAATCTATTTGGTGAAAATTTAAAATTTCAATCTGATGCTTAAATTCCCGGGGGAAAAATAAGTAGGTGTTTGTCCTAACACATATAATAAAATAATAATATGTTTTTATAATATTTTAGATATAAGTAGAGGACTCATGTGATGCATATTTTTGGTAATTTTTTCCAAGTAAATAATTAATTATGAATTTTTTGGTATCTTTTTTTAAAAAATATAAAGAAACATGCGTCACGACCTTAGCGGTCAAAACAGTTTTTTGGTTTTGATCCTATGAGTATGCAAAGCATATAATTAGCGACACATGTTTTGGATTCAAAAATGTGATGCCGTTTGAAAGCTATAGATTTTTCAATCGGTACAGATCAAGACTTTAGTTGTAATTCAAATAGAAAATGAATAATAATTATTTATTAAATTAAAAGTAAAGAATAATTTATATTGGTGGAAAGATGAGAATATCATTTAAAAACCCTTTTCGTTGCATCAATTTTGGGTAAAAAAAAAGTCATCAGCCACATACCCATCATATCACCACTTTTTGGCCCATCATGATCCTGCACATACCCAGATAGAAAGAGGAGAGAGATAGAAAGAAATAGAGATATATAGATATAGAGTGGGAGAGATGCAGTGAACAAGAGAGAGGAGTAGAGACAATTAGATATTGATAGAGATAGGGAGCGAGAGATAGGGAGATGGGGATAGAGGTGGCTAGAGAGAGAGAGGGTGAAATAGGGATTTTGTCTATATGAGTGAAAAAGAGAGGGATATAGAGTGTGAGATAGATAGGGGGATAAATTTGTATAATGAAATAGAGAGGGAGGGAGAGGGAGATGGAGAGAGAGAGAGGGAGAGGGAGAGGGAGAAGTATAGATAGAAAGAAGAGAGAATGATATAGAGAGAGATGGAGGGATAGAAAGAGATAGGAAGATATATAGAGAGGAAAGAAGAGAGGGAGATATATATGTAGAGAGAGAGAGGTAGAGATAAATATATATAAATAAAGAGAGATAGAAAGAGATGAGAAGAGAAAGGGAGATCTATACTTATATTTTTTTCTCACTCTCTATCTCTATGTTTCTCATTATATCTCAACATATCTTCCTCTCTTCCCTATTTATCTCTATATTTTTCTTCCCTTCTCTATCTCTTGCTATCTCTTTTTCTAACCATATTAATCTCTTCATCTCCCTATTTATCTTTCGATCTCTCTACCTATATATAGATAGATCGAGAGATAATAAGGGATAGAAAAAGAGAGTAATGGAGAGAAAGAGATAGCGAGAGAGAGAGAGGGTGAGATCAAAGGGAATACAATTATAGAGAGAAATATGAAAGAGAGAGGAAGAGATGTTGATAGATAATGAGAAACATAGACATAGAGAGGAAGAAAAACATATAAATAGGTAGAGAGATCGAGAGATAAAGAGGGAGATGAGTAGATAAATAGTGATAGAAAAATAGAGTAAGGGAGAGATAAATAGATAGTGAGGGAGAGAGGATGAGAGAAAGGAAGAAAAATATAGAGAGAAATAGGGAAGAGAGAGCAAGAGATGTTGAGAGATAATGAAAAACATAGAGATAAAGAGGGAGACACAGATAAAATTATAGATCTCTCTTTCTCTTCTCATCTCTCTCTCTATCTATATATATTTATCTCTACCTCTCTCTCTATATATATCTCCCTCTCCATTTCCTTCTGTATATATTTTCCTATCTCTATATTTTTGTCTCTCCAATTCTCCCTCTATCATTCTCTCTCCTTTCTATCTATATCTCTCCCTCTCCCTCTTCCTCTCTCTCTCTCTCTCCATCTCCATCTCCCTCTCCCTCCCTCTATTTCATTATACATATCTATCCCCCATTCTAATGTTTTATAGTACAAAATTTATGGATTGCAACTCCTAGAGAAGGAAATGAGTAATTAAAGATTTCAATAGAATGTTATTTCCATAAAAGGTTAGTAACTACTTGTCTAAATAATTCAAAATAATATTAACTGACACATTCCAATAAAATAGTTTTCCAACCAAATGGTTGACCAATGATGGGAAGAAAATTTTTGTAGATAACTTGTTAATGGAGTTGAGGAAATATGCACTACCAAAATAATTTCTTATGCTATTTTGGGAGGGAACAAAATGAATATGGGACATGTTGAAAATTGAAAAAATTGAAGTGTCTCTATTCCTTCCTATCTCACCCTATTTATCTCCTCATCTCCCTCTTTATCTCTCAATCTCTTTACCTTATTGATTGGCCTTACCTCCCCAATTGAGTCATATCCAGGATGTTTTCAATATATCACTTCTTAAGGGATACGTACCTGATGGGAAACATATTCTAAAATGGAATACATTATAGGTCCAAGAGCTAGGGGGAATAACAAGTAGAATCATACAAAATCTTGAAGAGGCACCAACACTAATTACATAATAGAGAAGTTAATTAGTGTAAAGTGCATTTGGGATCAGTATGATGAAGAAAATGCTACATGAGAGGATAAAGATTAAATGTGCAATAGTTGTTTCCTTTCTTGTTTTGAAAATTTTGATACTATTTGTCTCCTAATTCTTTTCATCTCTCTATCTCACTCTTTCTATGTGACTATCTAATCAAAAGTGAGTTTCTTGGTCTCTTAAGTTTAAATTAGATTTTAAGTTTGAAATTTATTTCATTATATAAATTAAAATAAAAATTCAAAATTTAATTATTCTACAATAATTAAAATTTTAATAAAACATACAATTACAAATTAAACTAATTATAATAACTTTTAATTATTATTTATAATTTCATAAAAAGACATAAATAACTAATATAAATTTAAAACTTAAATCTAAAATAAATAAAAAATAAAAAGAATAAACTAAATGCAAAGTCAAAATATACTAAAATCCAAATATTAATTAAAATGATCATTTTTAAAAGAAATAAACCTATTAAGTTAATAAATAATAATTAAATAAAAAATTAAAACTAATTTTTTAATTTATTAGAATTGAAATATTAGTAAAACATGTACCTAAAAAATATAATTAATATATTACAAACATATTAATGAAAAATAATCAATAGTGGCATGTTGTGTTGGTTGAGTTGTGTTGTTATTCTTGCCATCAAGGTACAAACCCCATTGGAGTGGAATTGTTGAGAATTTATATTTGGGATGAGGTCCCTCATTTATGACCTCAGTGATTCATAGCTCCAGGTCAAAAGTGTTTACCTGTCTAGAAAAATATAAATATACACTAGCACTTTCACCCATAGGAGGTTCAAGGAATACGTCGATAGAAATGTAAGAGTAAAACAATAGTGAATTTGAAAATTACATAATTTATTATATTTAAATACAAATATGTATAATTACATTATATAACTATTGTAGATATCTTCATCATTTATAAACAAGTAAATTCATGTGACCAAGTAGTAGCTAATTTGCATCTATTAAAGTGAAAGTAGAGTGCCATTTTTTTTGTGTAGCTCCTCTTTTGAAGTGCTGAAAATCGTAAGCATTGCAACATAATATTGTTAGATAGTAAAAATATAATTTGCAAATATGTTTCTTCATATGTAAGTATAGTGATTTTAAGAATGTTTAAAAAAAATTGTTTAGAGAAAGAGGTTGAATCTTCTTTTTTTCTTTTCTTGTACATCCAATTGGTCACTTGTACAAGGAGAAAATATTGTCATTGATTAATTATATATTTTTTCCTCTAATAATGGAGGGAGTATACAAAATTTATAACTTTGAAAAGCATTATAGTAAATGTACTTACTTGAACATGCTATTGTGAAAGCATATGTAAGTGAGCTTCTTCTTTCTTTCTAATAATGTTGTATGGTTTTTTTCATTTTGGAATAGCAATCAAAAGAAAATGTAGGCTCTATGTGAAGGACTATTATGGATTTGACTCTAGACATTCTTTTAAATGTGAGGCCTTGTATTTTTGTTTTCCCAATATTTATTTTTGCTTAATTTAGTGTAAAGCCTTCTGATTTGTGTATAGTGATAGTACTTGCCATAGATAGTGGTATTTGTCTATAGTTGCCTTGGGAAATAGGTAGTATTGGTATAGTTATTTGCTTTGTTTCATCTAATGGTGGACTAGTATAGTTATAAAATGTGACTGTAACATATGTTGGTAATTCAGATGGTTTAGAGCCAATGGGATATACAATATTTTTTACATCTTCAAGTGATCCATGGGTGATCCCACAAAGCTGGTTTACAATTTCTGGGAGATTCTGATTTTTGCTGAAATCAAAAAAATTTAAAAAATATAATGATTTAATCGTTAAAAAGTTCCATTTAAAGCATTCCAATTGAAGAGGGTTTGATCAAACTACCTTAGATCAAACCATCTTGGATAGAACCCCGCTATTTTTAAACCATACCTATAACAGAGTCTCCTTTACACCTATCAAAATGCTGATAAAAAAACATCCTTTGATTTACCTTTTGGGGGATCAAATGAATTCATTTAAATTTTATTTTTTTTAAGAATTTAGTCCTTATTATAAGCTGAACCCAAAAAGTATAATTTTAAATAAATTTAATTTTATTATTATATTTATTTTTTATTTCTTGTGAATGTAGGTTTTTCACCGAAAATCAAGCTCTATGTTATGCACATGTGGAAAAATAGAATATTATCAAAAAAAAAAATTGAAAAAGATGAGTGCACCAGATATCAAAGTCTTTGATCCAACAAAAAAAAAAAGAATTTCAATACATACAAAAAAAGTTGTGTTATATGGTTCGTCTATGTCTGAATTGTAATTGGTTTGAATTCAAAACTTGATTAAGGAAAAAAAAATTCAATAAAAAACTTTAAAAACAATTGGAAGCACTAGATATCATAGTTAAAAATATTAATTCAGAAAAAATAGAATTTTATACTTCATGGAAAAAAAGTTAAGTATTATACAGTGAGCATCACTCCCTAAAAATGGTGTTTATTGAAAAAACTAGTTTTCAAAGGAGATGGAAAAGGAAGTGCAATATGATTCCAATTTTTTTTTATAAAATGTATATTTAGAATCTATAGACAAAATTTCACAAATCACTAGTTTGCATCATCTCTAAATTCCTCGCGGTTTAGCCATTATAGGTGCTCGAAAATGAAGATTTAGTTAGAAAAAATTAGTTCAGTGTCCAGTTTGGCCAGAAATTGTAAACTAGTATTGTGGGATCACTCTCATGTACAACTCTACCTTGGATCCATAGGTTTGTTGTAAGCATGAAACTTTAACATTTTATTAGTAGTAATTCTTGGGGTAGGTGTTCATCATTGGTATCAATACATAATTTGTGTTGTGTATTTACAACATAGAGTGCAACAGGTATATTTAATAAAAAAATTATTGTGTAAATTTACTATGTCACATCCCTTACATTGAGACTATGTTTGGTTATGTATTTCAAATGCAATGTTAGGTGCAAATAACTGCTTTCATGTGATTATGACATTGGGAATGAATAGTTGATCTTTTATCGTAACCATAATGTTAACGAACTTTTAATTTTTTTTTCAGTGAATTATTGTTCATGAGAAGTTGAATGTGATCATGAGATTATATTTTTATATATATATATGGAAATATATTTATAAACATTGAGAACTATCTAACCACAATCCTCGTCAGTGGATGCAGGACTATTGACGCCACGAGAGAAAAGGGAAAATATCGTCAGGGAGAGGGCACGGTTAACAATGGATCAATTTTATCATCAGCCTTGTGTCAGCATAAGACAGTGTATCAAAGTCATACCTTGATCATAAGTAAATTAAAATAAACCTAATTAAACAAAGTCCATTTAAATATTTAATAATAATCTCCTTGTGAAGATTGGTAAATAAGTTTTCAAAATATTTATCTTATTAAATTTTGATGGTTATAGAGCATTAAATCAATAATAATAATAATAATTCTCAAGTTATTGAATTAAACATTGGAAGGGCTTAAAGTTAAGGATTAATTTAAGGGGATTGGAAAAGTCGTCGGTGTTTATGGCAATAGTTTTTCCCTACCATCCTCCTTCGTGCTTCTTGGTAAAATGGCCAAGATAGAAGTCCGACAGTCGCAGGAGATTTTGGCAATCTTGGGAATGGAGGTTTATGGGGGGGAGTGCTCGTCTTTTCTTGGGGGAGGCAAGAACTCCATTGGCTTCTTTCAAAAAAAAAACCTAGTCTAGCATCGCACTATTTTTTCCTTTCATATCTAGCATCGCACTGTTTTCCTTTCCTGAAAATTATCCATGGTTCTTCTTCGGATCATTACTCCTCGAAGATACACTTAGGCGACGGCATCAGGATCTGTGCTCACTCTAATTTCTGACTTCTCTCTAAAGTTGTCGATGCCTTCTGGATTCACTTCCTAATTCCCTTCGGTGGAAGCTGAGCGAGGATGGGTAGACAAAAGTTTGCATCTTCAATCTACGGAAGGGCAGAGAGCCTGGGTTCCTCATAGTAGGATAAAAGTGGAAGATGTGGAAATAAGTCGAGTCACCTACACCATTCGATAGAAGATTTCCAGTGAGGGTTCCTTTCCAATTTTACATCACTTATGCAGGCACGTATGGAAGTATTTTGTGATTACTCAACCTTGATAACATGAAATCGAGAATAATATTTTCTTGTAAAAGTAATATGAGTATCGATATCTTGACTGATAATCTTTTTAGTTGAGCTACTCCCGATTTAGTATTGGCTCTGCTTTATTCTAAAACTCGAGTCAGGGCTCTATCTCTTTCTTCCTTATAAATATTCTTAGTCATTCTGAGTGGAGTAACTTCCTTTATCTATTCTTAAACTTTTGCAATTTCGTAGATTTTGAATCTGAGCAAAACATGTCTTACAATTTGACTAAGGATGAGTTAAATCAAAACTGATAACAACTTGAGCGGAGTATAGTAAGTGTTCCACCTTGATGAAGATAGTTTATGCCCATGTATTTTTTTGAAGGGAAATTTCTTGTCTGAACCCTTCTAGTCTCCTTCTCATCTCTATAATCTGAATGAACTTATCCTGGATGCGAGATGAATCCCTGTTAATAAATTAAAATAAATTTAAGAAATAAGAATATTCAAAGTCGAATCTATCTCTTTTATGTTAAAACCTTATGGTTATGATATAATTTCTTAGTCATATAGAAACTCAAAATCCTTAATGCTGACTGAATCATGTCAGAATATTAGAGCCAGATGTTGGCTTAACCTTGATATGTGGGTAACCTTAAGCAGAGATAGTTTAAATGCTCTTTCCTTAGCTCCAAAACATAATTTAATGCTTAAGATTTAAGTGAAAAGGGAAAAATTGTTTGGGTTTCATAATTCCAGTTTCATCACTATAGCTTAGTTAAAGTTACTTCACTTGATTGGGAAACTTAAGTGGCATGATTGAGCATCACACACTGATATTGATCTCATCTAAGAGTAAGACTTGATTTGTCAGTTACTTGAAGAGAAGTAAAATTGGGTATAATAAGTCTGGAAGAATCTCACAGTTTGTTTCTTGTTTATTTTTTTTAAAATATGCTCGATGGAAGAACTTTCTTGTTTAATCTTGTGTATTTATTTGCCCTGCCTTGGAGTCTCTCTTCAGTCATCAAACTGATTTGAACTAGAGACCGTGAAATGTATTTTCTCTCTGGGTCTTAACAACTAATGATCCAACAGTGACCTTCTTCCTCTCAGCATTGAAATTTTGAAGTTAACCCGTGTCACTCTTTTTCATTTTGAGACTATTAACTTGATGAAACCTTCTTAAAGGCCAAGCCTCTCCTCTTTTCTTAAGAGTTAAGTTAACCGATTGTATTAAAGGATATGATTGACAAGATTCTCTTATTATGCTTGATATAAACCCTATGGTTAAGTTAAACCTCAAACCAAGAAATGAAATATAACCTAATCAAATGTGCAAAATTATAAACTTAATTTGAGAATTATCATGTCGAGCAAGGGTGAGAGTGCTGATGGCACATGAGTGCCAAAGATGTCGGCACAATAGTGCCAGAGACATTGACACAGAAGTGTCAGAGATATCGGCACAGGAGTGCCAATTCTATTAAAATCCTTGGCCAAGGTACGATGCTAGATTCAACATCTGTCAGCTATCAAGTATCGGATATACCACTGATCAGAGTGGCCTTTCTAGTTGGGAGGTACCCTTAATTAGGTCGATCAGGAGGTATAGGTCCTTGACACCAAGCTCAGAGGCATGATGATAAATTGATCCATGTTGATTACCCTCGTGAAGGGAAGGTTCTTCAATTGAAGAAACTCGGGAGACCAGTAGGTCTTGGTTGGGTGGTAAAGCCCCTGATGATAATTCTCTTTTCCTCGATAAATATTTCCAAGTATGATAGTATGGAGATGATGCCAAATGGATTTCTTCCTCTCTCGTAAATCCAGGTATATGTAATGGTAATTGAATTTCTATTTCATCTATGCCATAAATGCTATTCTTAATGTTAATGAACATTGTAAGATTCTCAGATACTTAGTGAGATAGTTACTTGAATTGATTCAGTTGTTATATTGTTTCATAGCTGTAGTAATTATTCGTTATCTTTTGGAAGTAAAGAAAAGTAATTATTATTCTTCTGTAATTTCCTGTTAGATGTTTATAGTTAATAGTTTCTTTTCAGCTGAAAATGAAATTAATAGTTAGTTGATGAAGTGTTTAATGTAATGACATCTGAATTGAATTCTCTTATTCATCTAGCTACAAATGAAACCTTAGTTTGGCAGTTATTTAGTTTCAATTTGGAAACCCTAGTTTCGAAAACAAGTTAGTTGCAGTTCAGCTGAAAGTTAGTTGTCAGTTGAAATTTTTAAACTATAGTCTGGGAAGGTTGTTACATATGGTATCAGAGCTACCAGGTTCGGCACTGAACCTCGGGCTCATTATGCAAACCTAGAAAACTAAAAACCTATCACAGGAAGTGGTAGACATACTTTTGTAACAAATTTTGTAAATAAATCTATCGTGGGGAGTGATAGTTGATGTTTTGTAAATGCACCTATCATAGGAAGTGATAGTTGATTGGATACGAAAGCTATCACAAGAAGTGATAGCTATGTTGTAATTGAATCTATCACAGAAAGTGATAGCCATTTTGTAAACAAATCTTGTACTAAGCCTATCATAGGGAGTGATAGCCTTTTTGTAACCATTCTATATTGAAACAGTCTTGTGACGTGATAAAAAAAAAATTGTAAACAATTTTGTTGTGACCATTAAAGGCTCTTAAA
Source organism: Sequoia sempervirens (assembly GCA_007258455.2). NCBI lineage: Eukaryota > Viridiplantae > Streptophyta > Pinopsida > Cupressales > Cupressaceae > Sequoia > Sequoia sempervirens. Next base: position 623,589,305 of record VDFB02270651.1, read on the forward strand.
AGTAATTTAATATATCAAGTAATTATTAAACCATTCTACCTAAGTTAAGGCAAGTTATGCCTAGGGTACCGAGATTGTGATTGAAACCTAAATGATAGCTTGTGAAAAGGGAAAGCAGATTAGTATTTTATTAAATTCATTTGTGCATCCAGACGAACGATTCAGTAAGTGAACGGATGTTTGTTTACTTCATGGAAGAGGAGTTACCACAAATTGATATTATTGTGAGATCATTGATTAGATTGTTTGAGAATATCACTTTTGGTTCTCCATCAGACTGATGAATTAGGAGTTGTAGAATTTGATTTGTTATGACGAGAAGTTGTTGTCATAAGCAACATGTAATTCAGATATTAAATGACAAATGTTGGACAACTTTAGAGGACAAGTTTGTTGTCTACATACATGGTCCACAATGTTATTATGATGAAATACTTGTTAGAAGTTATTGACTATGGGGTGACATAAGTCTTGAAAGCAGAGCATACACTGTGTTCCTTAATGAGATACGTGTATGAACCTTTTGATCAGATCTCAAAATAAATTTACAAACAATCATCGAGAAAGAAATTTGATCTCTATGGTACCTCAAGAAGTATTGGCATATATGGTACATTATAGTTATCTCGTATATTTATTTTGCTAGTAGTACTCAGGAATTTCAGATGAAGTGGTTCATCCTCTTAGCAATGACTGTGTTTAGGCCAGTGGTAGTAAATTGTAGGGTGCAGGTATATTCATACAATCTTGGTCAAGCATCACTAGAAGAACACTTGGATAGGATTTCTATGATTAGCATTACAAAGACATTTCTTTATGAACAATGTTAATGGAGACAACAATAACATGATTAAGGTGATGGTGAGTATCAGTTAGATCATCTTTTGAAGGCATAGATTAACATGGTAAGAGTTTATTGTTCAAACTCTCATTGACCTCTCATCACATAAGTTTATTGCTCAAATTCAGTTCATAATTGGTACAATGGTGATGAGGTGATTCAAGTGGACAACTTGTGTGAATGTTAGATTCGCAAGACGATTCTATTGTTATACCAAACCTATATGTGATTCTAATAAAAACTCTAATTAGACATGCTTAGTTACTGTTAACTACCTAAGAAGAAATAGAAGAATGGTGTTAAGAGTCAATAAGAATGAGTGTTGCAGTTCAACACATGATACAAAGCTTGTTATTTCAGATCCTCTTGGTAATTCTTGACAATGGCACAATGACTCTGATGTGTTTAACTATAGCATCTATGCTAGTGGTAATTTTAGTGATGGCAGCAAGGGGATATACAAATCCATAGGTATATGGTACTCCTTATCCGGAGGATACTTGATACAGAGGATACTTGATTGGTTTCTTAGTTTCACTCAATCATTGTTGATCATTAAGTAGGTATCTCAGCACATGTTAGGAACAGAAGCACGCATACCTAGATATGTATATACTACATATGTTTCACCACGCATTACTTTGGTCAGATAGATGTACTGAGCTCATTCTTTATTGGGGAAACATTTCATACCTCGGTTGACAAGGATGACATTATTGTTTTCTCAAGAGGTGGTATATGGGCATGAAATGAGAAGAAAATGGTATAGAACCAGGAAATACTTGTTCACTGAGAATCATGAGAAAAACCAATTGTTGTAATTAAGCACAAGTAAAGATGAAAGTTTTGAGGGACTTATTGCTCGATGTGTTTATAACTCAGTCTCAAACCTTTTGTAAGTTTTGGAAGGACTGATAACAGTGCAGCAATCTACTTCCTTGTTAGTGACTTAGTCAAGTCATGTAGTGCATGGTACTTCTTTGGAGTTTGGTAAAAATAAATTTAATATTGGCAAGGTATGCTATTGTTTTATTTACATCTGAAATGGTTGACTATCAAAAAATTGAAGATTGTTATCTTGAGCCAGTTGGTCAAAATTGGACTAAATGCCGAGAATAAGTTCATTCTTTGGGATATTGATGAAATTAATACTGTTTATAATTTGATATAAAGCTATGTATAGTGGGGGTTACCCATGAATATTTTGGTTGTTCACTATGTTTGATGAAATGTACATCTCTATCATGTCTTGGATGGGCCTTTGATGGAATCAGTAAGGAAGTAAATTTTAAGAGATATACCTTGCATGTTCTTAACTTTACAAAGGAGAAAAACTTGTGTTATGGTATGTGGATGGATAGGTAGCCTAGTAAGCCTAGGTGATTAGTCTCTCCAAGTCGAGCATGGTAGTGAGATACTCAGCCAACCAGAGTTGTCATACTTAGTAGGAGGGTATCCTTAGTAGTGCGACAGAGTTGGTCAAGCGGGGTACACACCAGAGCTCAGATGGAAACTAAGGGGAAATCCCTCTTCAATGGCAAGCTGAGTCTTGGAGGATAGCTAGATTGAAAATAAATAAATTATGATCTTTTCTCTTGTAATTGTTTAATAGTTTATTTTAATGATGCATTAGAAATTGGTGCTTGAGGAAAATATTTCAACGAAGGTTGATGTTAACCTTTGGTGGAATTGTCTTGGTCAATCTGTGTTAAAAATAATTGATTGCTATACTCAGCAAGAGTAATAATCTCTATGGCTTTGTTATAACCACTTTTATAAAAAAATTTATCAAACGATTCATTTGACAGAAAGATGTCGAATTCCTGTAAGCTGGGTAAGCTAGAAGGCATAATTATCATTAGTCTTGAAATGTTATCTGAAATGGAAAACAAATCAAACTGATCATAAAAGATTGGTGAAAGCTATTAACAAATAGAAAAGCTAAATAAACACCAACATGAAAGATTATGAAGAAATCCTTTAAAAATTTCCTTATCTATTAAGAGCAATTGAGAACATTATATTTATCCTTATGTTTCGTTGAAGACTTTGAATAAACAATCATCGAGGACGATGATTCTTAAGGGGAGGAGTATGTCACATCCCTTACATTGAGACTATGTTTGGTTATGTATTTCAAATGCAATGTTAGGTGCAAATAACTGCTTTCATGTGATTATGACATTGGGAATGAATAGTTGATCTTTTATCGTCACTATAATGTTAACGAACTTTAAATTTTTTTTCCAGTGAATTATTGTTCATGAGAAGTTGAATGTGATCATGAGATTATATTTTTATATATATATATATGGAAATATATTTATAAACATTGAGAACTATCTAACCATAATCCTCATCAGTGGATGCAGGACTGTTGACGCCACGAGAGAAAAGGGAAAATATTGTCAGGGAGAGGGCACGGTTAACAATGGATCAATTTTATCATTAGCCTTGTGTCGGCATAAGACAGTGTATCGAAGTCATACCTTGGTCATAAGTAAATTAAAATAAACCTACTTAAACAAAGTCCATTTAAATATTTAATAATAATCTCCTTGTGAAGATTGGTAAATAAGTTTTCAAAATATTTATCTTATTAAATTTTGATGGTTATAGAGCATTAAATCAATAATAATAATAATAATTCTCAAGCTATTGAATTAAACATTGGAAGGGCTTAAAGTTAAGGATTAATTTAAGGGGATTGGAAAAGTCGTCGGTGTTTATGGCAATAGTTTTTCCCTGCCATCCTCCTTCGTGCTTCTTGGTGAAACGGCCAAGATGGAAGTCTGACAGTCGCAGGAGATTTTGGCAATCTTGGGAACGGAGGTTTATGGGGGGGAGTGCTCGTCTTTTCTTGGGGGAGGCAAGAACTCCATCGGCTTCTTTCAAGAAAACAAACCTGGTCTAGCATCGCACTATTTTTTCCTTTCGTATCTAGCATCGCACTGTTTTCCTTTCCTAAAAATTATCCATGGTTCTTCTTCAGATCATTACTCCTCGAAGATACACTTAGGCGATGGCATCAGGACCTATGCTCACTCTAATCTCTAACTTCTCTCTAATGTTGTCGATGCCTTCTGGATTCACTTCCTAATTCCCTTCGGTGGAAGCTGAGCGAGGATGGGTAGACAGAAGTTTGCATCTTCAATCTACGGAAGGGCAAAGAGCCTGGGTTCCTCATAGTAGGATAAAAGTGGAAGACGTGGAAATAAGTCGAGTCACCTGCACCATTCGATGGAATATTTCCAGTGCGGGTCCCTTTCCAGTTTTACATCACTTATGCAGGCACGTATGGAAGTATTTTGTGATTACTCAACCTTGATAACATGAAATCGAGAATAATATTTTCTTGTAAAAGTAATATGAATATCGATATCTTGACTGATAATCTTTTTAGTTGAGCTACTCCCAATTTAGTATTGGCTCTGTTTTATTCTAAAACCCGAGTCAGGGCTCTATCTCTTTCTTCCTTATAAATATTCTTAGTCATTCTGAGTGGAGTAACTTCCTTTATCTATTCTTAAACTTTTGCAATTTCGTAGATTTCGAATCTGAGCAAAACATGTCTTACAATTTGACTAAGGATGAGTTAAATCAAAACTGAGAACAACTTGAACGGAGTATAGTAAGTGTTCCACCTTGATGAAGATAGTTTATGCCCATGTATTTTTTTGAAGGGAAATTTCTTGTCTGAACCCTTCTAGTCTCCTTCTCATCTCTGTAATCTGAATGAACTTATCCTGGATGCGAGATGAATCCCTGTTAATAAATTAAAATAAATTTAAGAAATAAGAATATTCGAAGTCGAATCTATCTCTTTTATGTTAAAACCTTACGGTTATGATATAATTTCTTAATCATATAGAAACTCAAAATCCTTAATGCTGACTGAATCATGTCAGAATATTAGAGCCAGATGTTGGCTTAACCCTGATATGTGGGTAACCTTAAGCAGAGATAGTTTAAACGCTCTTTCCTTAGCTCCAAAACATAATTTAATGCTTAAGATTTAAGTGAAAAGGGAAAAATTGTTTGGGTTTCATAATTCCAGTTTCATCACTATAGCTTAGTTAAAGTTACTTCACTTGATTGGAAAACTTAAGTGGCATGATTGAGCATCACACACTGATATTGATCTCATCTAAGAGTAAGACTTGATTTGTCAGTTACTTGAAGAGAAGTAAAATTGGGTATAATAAGTCTGGAAGAATCTCACAGTTTGTTTCTTGTTTATTTTTTTAAAAATATGCTCGATGGAAGAACTTTCTTGTTTAATCTTGTGTATTTCTTTGCCCTGCCTTGGAGTCTCTCTTCAGTCATCAAACTGATTTGAACTAGAGACCGTGAAATGTATTTTCTCTCTGGGTCTTAACAACTAATGATCCAGCAGTGACCTTCTTCCTCTCAGCATTGAAATTCTGAAGTTAACCCGTGTCACTCTTTTTCATTTTGAGACTATTAACTTGATGAAACCTTCTTAAAGGCCAAGCCTCTCCTCTTTTCTTAAGAGTTAAGTTAACCGATTGTCTTAAAGGATATGATTGACAAGATTCTCTTATTATGCTTGATATAAACCCTATGGTTAAGTTAAACCTCAAACCAAGAAATGAAATATAACCTAATCAAATGTGCAAAATTATAAACTTAATTTGAGAATTATCATGTCGAGCAAGGGTGAGAGTGCTGCCGGCACATGAGTGCCAAAGATGTAGGCACAATAGTGCCAGAGACATCGACACAGAAGTGTCAGAGATATCGGCACAGGAGTGCCAGTTCTATTAAAATCCTTGGCCAAGGTACGATGCTAGATTCAGCATCTGTCAGCTATCAAGTATCGGATATACCACTGATCAGAGTGGCCTTTCTAGTTGGGAGGTACCCTTAGTTAGGTCGATCAGGAGGTATAGGTCCTTGACACCAAGCTCAGAGGCATGATGATAAATTAATCCATGTTGATTACCCTCGTGAAGGGCGGGTTCTTCAGTTGAAGAAACTCGGGAGACCAGTAGGTCTTGGTTGGGCAGTAAAGCCCCTGATGATAATTCTCTTTTCCTCGATAAAGATTTCCAAGGATGATAGTATGGAGATGATGCCAAATGGATTTCTTCCTCTCGTAAATCCAGGTATATGTAATGGTAATTGAATTTCTATTTCATCTATGCCATGAATGCTATTCTTAATGTTAATGAACATTGTAAGATTCTCAGATACTTAGTGAGATAGTTACTTGAATTGATTCAGCTGTTATATTGTTTCATAGCTGTAGTAATTATTCGTTATCTTTTGGAAGCAAAGAAAAGTAATTATTATTCTTCCGTAATTTCCTGTTAGATGTTTATAGTTAATAGTTTCTTTTCCACTGAAAATGAAATTAATAGTTAGTTGATGAAGTGTTTAATGTAATGACATCTAAATTGAATTCTCTTATCCGTCTAGCTACAAATGAAACCTTAGTTTGGCAGTTATTTAGTTTCAATTTCGAAACCCTAGTTTTGAAAACAAGTTAGTTGCAGTTCAGCTGAAAGTTAGTTGTCAGTTGAAAATTTTAAACTGTAGTCTGGGAAGGTTGTTACATACTAGCTCATTTGTAGCAAAAAAGTGTATTGTTTGGTAAAAATCTTCTTGTTCTATTGTTGTTAGTTTCTTGTTTGAGTGAGTAATTAGTAATTCCCAATCATTTTTTGTTGGTTCTACATTAGGGTTTTTGTAGTTGTGGGGGATGCATAGATAGGTTTATCCATAATAGGTGGCAATTGTGCAAGGTCTCCTATAAGATTTATAGAAATGCCACCAAACCAAAGATGTTGTTGTTCTATAGTGAGAATAAGAGTATCGTGGAAGAGCCAATTTTAATGTGTTCTATAAGTAATATAAGATTTGACTCAAACAAATTGAAATTAAAGGAATGATTAAAGTTAAAAAATATTTTTTTTTCTTGTAATGAAAAAAATGATTAATGCATTCGTTAAACAATAGAGAAGTGTAATATAAAAGTGTAAGAATAATGGTTTGAATCTTTTGAATTATAATTTTTAATAGAGAAATATAATGTATGTTTTAAGTATCTATAGCATATTGTGTTTTGTACTATAATGAAAAATAGGTTTAAAGCATTTGTTAAAGATAAAAGAAGTGCAATGGAAGATTTGCAATAATTGATCAAAACTTTTGAATTACAAATTTTAATAGAGAAATATAGCATATGTTGTAAGTATCTATAACATATTTTATTTTACTATAATGGAAAATAGAGTTAGAGGATTCATTAAAGAATAAAGAAGTGTAATATGAAATAGTCAAAATAATTGATTGTAAAAGTATATATTAAGATCGATATAGTCTAATTTTCAAACATATTTAGTGCAATAAATAAGGAGAGTTAATAAAGTTAACTTATACCATATTTTGGTGATGCATATGAGAAAAGCATGGAAGATTTCTTTGACCACAAGGGGAAATAATTCTAAAATTTTATTTATGTACAAGAGGTGGTATAAGTTCATTTTTTTAGTTAACTACATAAGGAACTTTAATCAGATCAAACTACATATGACTGATATAGTCTTGAAATACATGGAGAATATCAAGAGCATTTCCTTCTCCATAATATTCATTACAATATGTACTTCCCTAAAAAAAGTGCAAAACCCAAATAATTCCATGCATGTTGCATGAAACTCATTTACAATTTCTTCTATAGATTTAACTTCATTGGGCATCATGTGCATGGGAACTTGTTAACTGCTTAATGATTTGGGTACAAGTGATAGACAACTTGTAAAATGTTGAATCTCTATTTCAATAAAACCATTCCAATTTCCTGACACATTTGAGCTGGTGGACAGTGGTCAACCATTACCTTTTGAACTACTACTTGAAATATCAATGACTTGGAATTGGTTGTTGAGGATTTTCCATGGCCTAAAAAATTGTCAAATAAGTGTTAATAAATAACATTAAATCAACCCACATCAAATAGATTGTGGAGTGCCATTTAGAGTTTTTGAAAAAAATTATAAGCTAAGAACCGTTTAAGAATAACACTCAAAAAATTTCAAAATAGTGATTTGAATTAGGAATATGAAGACTCTAGTGACAGTTACAAATTAAATTTCAAAAAATAGCTAAACAATGAGAAATAGACGCATGTTGTGAGGGAGAACATAAAATGGATGGTCACATCAAAGCCTAATATCATACATCTATGTAATTCAGAAACAACGTTTTCAACATTGAGCACAGAGAAACCCAACCAAATTGCATAAACCCCAAAAAAACAACTTCCTTGCTTATGGCATAAACCCCAAATAATTTACTTTGTTTCCAAATAAAACTAATTGAAATTTAAAAACAAAGCAACTATTGAAAGGTGACTGCTAGTCAAAGTTAATTTTCATACCATGGTTGGCAAGAGAGGCATGTTTTCAAGAAGAGAATCTCAATATAGAAATATTTGGTATCTTACTCTAACATGAGTATTGTACACATTAAAAATAATTTCATATATATTGTTTTAAGAAAACATCAATTGAAAGTAAATAATTTTTCTTTATTTCTTATGTTTTTTATTTTATCTATTTTTCAAATTATCTTTGTGGTGTTTAATGAAGTAAATTTATCATTCTATTTTACTTTGAGAAGTCACACAAGGACCATATTTTACCACAAGATTCGCTGCAAGTGCAATTTTGTAAAAGAAAAATATTTGAACTAAGAATGATGATTATAGTTGGAAAAACCAAAAGTTCAAAATTCACACGATTATTTCTCATAAAAATTAGGAGGTTTAAGTTTTTTCTCAAAGATCATTTGATATAAGGGTGAAGCCACAATAGTGGTTTACAATTTGATGAAGGAAAACAAGAAAAAAATGACCCCATGAAAAAATAAATAGTTTTAGGGGTTTGAACAAACTTGTAGGTTTGAGAAAATCCATAAAATATTGGACCCACATTTCCCACCCAAAAAATAAAAAATAAAAAAGGAAAGGGGGTTCGAGCAAACCCCCCTTTGCCCTCATTCTCCCCCTCAAGCACTTTGAAAGTCTAGATTTTTATGCTTCGAAGCTCGGATTGAGGATGAAAATAGAGGAGACTTCACAAATCCAACTTGAATTAGGTAGTCCTCAGAATGAGCTATCCAACGAATATAATTTTAATATGGTTTAGTTTTATTATGTATTTGTTTTTTTAGTTTTATTAAACATAGGTTTTTCACCGAAAATCAAGCAATTTGTTCTACACATGTGGAAAAATAGAAGATTATCAAAAAAAAATTGAAAAATATGAGTGCACTAGATATTGAAGTCCTTGATCCAACAAAAAAAATTGAATTTTGATACATACAAAAAAAGTTATGCATTATACGGTAGCGTTATGTCTAAATTGTAAATTGGTTTGAATTCAAAACTTGATTAAAGAAAAAATATTCAATAAAAAACTATCTAACCAAGTGGAAACACTAGATATCAAAGTTACAAATCTAAATTTGAAAGAATTAGAATTTTATCCTTCATGGAAAGAAAGTTATGTGTTATACGGTGAGCGTCACTTTTTAAAAATGTCATTTTCTGAAAAAAAAACTAGTTTTCAAGGGAGATGGAAAAAAAAGTGCAATCTGATTCCAAAAATTTTGAAAAAAATATATTTAGAATCTATATAAAAAATTTCATGAAACTCTAGGTTGCATCATCTTCAAATTCCTCATGATTTAGCCGCTATAGGTGCCTGAAAGTGAAGATTTAGTTAATAAAAATTATTTCAGTGTCTAGTTTGGCCAAAAATTGTAAACCACTATTGTGGGATCACCCATTAAAATTCTACAAAACTATTTCTTGATAAAGCCTTCACTGAAGCATTATAGAAATGCTGCTATAGCATTCTTGGTTGATGTTCTTGTGTCAAGTTTTGTGATAGATTACTTTATTTCCATCAAGATTAACAACATATTTCTCCATAGGTTTATGTACTTGTAATTTGATAGGTTACTTCTCTTGTTATATCTTGCATATCTGACCTTCTTGGCAACCAAGATCAAAAGCCAAAACAATATCTAGATGATATATTGACAAAAAAAATTAAAAAACAAGAGGTCCTAGAATCATAAAAGCAATAAAATAAAAATATTTCAAAAGAGATGAGATGATTAGTAACTAAATTAAGTCTAAGGGTTTGTAGTGTAATAATAATGGGGAACATTGGTAAGAAAATGATTTAGCCAATAACTACAACCAACATATGGTGAGGCTTTGGAGTAAAATCATCAAATATTTCCACGCTACACAAAAAAAAATTAATATTAGTGATTAAAAAGAGGTCCTTGCCTTAGAGTTTTTTATATGTATAAAATAATCCTCTCCCTTGCTCTCTCTTCTCCAACATTGGAAGTTGTTTACATATATAGTAAAATAGTCCATACACAAGAAAACAAACATATAGACAAAAATGAATGAGAACTAAGGGTCCTAGATGTTGATATGTGGTGACTGATCATGTAAATACTGTACATTCATAACATATCCTCACAGGGGTTCATGGGTGCAACCCCTGAAATTTTTTTCCATTAACACGTCAAGGTTTTCCCGCTGACACTTCAAATGAAAAAAAATGACTTTGTAAAACCCTAATTTTGGAAGCTTCCAAAAATATTGTTGTAAGCAGATAGGATATAAGTTGTAGTGTGTGTGTTCGCAAGATTGTAATTTGTTTTGTACTAGATAATAAAATCATTGGGTGGCTGAGTTTTACTAGATGTAGCCCATATTGGGTGAAACACGTTAAATTTCTATGTTGATCTCTTTTGTGTTATTCTTCATTGTTGTTGCTAGGTTATTTAATCTACATATAATTGATAATGTTTATTGCCCCAATCTTCCTAAACCCTAACAACTAGTATCAGAGTTTTGTGTATGTTGGTTGATTGGTAGGAAACATCTAGATTTGAGTGTGAGCAATGGAAGAAGGAAAATTCAAGGTTGTGAATTTCAATGACCAAAATTATCAATTATGGAAGATGTAGATGGGAGATTATTTGTATCAAAAGGATCTATGGTGTCCATTGCAAGGAAAAACAAAGAAAGAGGCCACTATGTCTGATGAAGAATGGGATATTTTGGATAGAAAGGCACTGGGAACCATTTGGTTGTGCCTGGAACCATCTATGGCATTCAATATAATAGAAGCAAAGACAATAGTGGATCTAATGGAACATTTGGCTAAATTATATGAAAAACCCTCAGCCTCAAATAAGGTATTTCTCATGAAGCATTTGTTTAATCTAAAAATTACTGAAGGTGGATCTATGATGGATCATTTAAATGAGTTTACTATGATTACCAGTCAATTAACTTATGTAAAAGTGAATTTTAATGAAGAGGTGAGGGCTCTCTTGGTTTTATGTTCTTTTCCAAAAAGCTAGAATGGCTTGGTAATGGTTGTAAGTAACTATGTCTCTGGTTCAAATACATTGAAAATTGATGATGTTGTTAGTGTTATCCTTAGCGAGGAAATGCAATGGAAAAGAATAGGTGAGACTTCAACATTGAGTAATGCTTTGAGTGTAGAGAATAGGAGAAGAACAAAGGAGAGATGAAAAAGCCCAACAAATTATGGGAAGTCACAAGGAAAGTCAAAGAAAGGAAGATCTAAATCTAGAAGAAAAATGGATTGTTAGCACTATGAAAAAGCTAGGACACTTGAAGAAGGATTGTTGGGACCTCGAAAAGGTAAACAAGGAGAGGGACAACATGATGACAGTTAGGAAGCTAATGTTGCAAGTAATAAATTGCAGGATGCTTTAATGAACTATGTTTAGATAATGTTAATGATTCTTGGGTAATAGATTCAAGGGCTTTATTTCATGCCAAACCCCATAGGAAATATTTTGTATATTATGTTCAAGGTTATTTTGGATAGGTATATTTGGGTGATGATGAACCCTTCTAGATTGTTGGAAAAGGAAAAATAAAAATCAAGTTGCAGAATGGAAATGAATGGTTGCTACATGAGGTAAGGCATGTTCCAAATATGAGAAGAAATTTAATCTCTACAAGACAACTAGGTAGTGAAGGATGCATAGTTACCTTTACAAAAAAAATTTGGAAGGTCACTAAAGGTGCATTATTAGTAGCTAAAGGTCAAAAGGTAGGCACATTGTATTTGTGTATTGGTAATAGTTATTCTACCTTAACTACTACATAAACAATTGCTACTGCGATAGATAGAGCACTTGTTATAGGGACAAAAACAAAATGTGGCACCATAAACTTGGGCACATGAGTGAGAAAGGGATGAAGATCTTTCACTCTAGAAAGTTGATACCAGGTCTAAAGCAAGTTGACTTGAAGTTCTACAAAAATTGTGTTTATGGAAATTATAAAAGAGTTTGATTTCTCAAACTTGGGAAAGAGAAGAAAAGTGAGAAATTAGAGTTTTTGCATTCAAATGTATGGGGACTAGCTCAGGTATCTTCTCTTCATGGATCTTGTTATTATGTTACTTTTATTGATGATGCAACTAGGAAAAAATGGGTGTATTTACTAAAAAAAAATAGAAGTATTTGAAACATTTAAAAAGTGGAAAGATTTGGTTGAGAATGAGATAGGAAAAAAGTTGAAGTGTCTCAGATCTGATAATGGAGGTGAGTATTGTAGAAAATAATTTAGAAAATTTTGTTCATACAATGGAATCCGTAGGCAGAAAATGGTTCCTAGAACCCCACAAGAAAATGGTGTGTCTGAGAGGATGAATAGGACCATTATGGAGCATGCAAGAAGCATGAGATTGCATGTTGGACTACCCTTATAGTTTTGGGAATATTATGTACATACCATTGTTTATTTAATAAATAGAGGACCTTCAAATCCTTTGGATGGTGGAATTCCATAGGATGCATGGATGGGTAAAAAGGTAAACTATTCATTTTTAAAAACCTTTGGTTGCGAAGCTTTTGTGCATGTTGATATTGAAAATAGAATCAAGCTTGAGGCTAAGTCTAAAAAATGTACCTTCATTGGATATGGAGTAGATGAATTTGGTTATCAGTTATGGGATTATGAAAATCATAAAATCATTAAGAGCATAGATGTTATATTCAATGAGAAGGTCATGTATAAGGATCAGCTGTAGGAAAATAAGCATGGACAGACCAAAAAGGAATATGTGGTGTTGGATGAGATTCCAAAAAATAAAATGTCAGTGGTACCTAATGCTTAGCAATAATAAGTTATCCCACAAACTCCTGCAAGTGTTAGATGTTCTACAAGGATAACTAGACCTCCAAAAATATTTTCTCCATCATTATATTCTATATTATTAACTAATTCCGGTGAGCTTGAAGGTTATGAAAAAGCAATGGAAGTAGATACCCAAAAATAGTGGGAGCTAGGAATGAAAGAGGAAATGGATTTTGTGTTGCAGAATCAGAATTGGGACTTAGTCCAACTACCTGTAGGTAAAAGAGAATTTCCAAATAAATGGGTTTACAGGTTGAAGGAAGAAGATGGAGGCAGGAAAAGATATAAGGCCAGACTTGTGGTAAAAGTTTTTTCATGAAAAAAGGGTATAGATTTTGATAATATATTTTCTTCAATTGTAAAGATGACTTCTATTAGAAATATTCTAAGTCTGTGGCCAGTCATTTTAAGTTGACTAAGGAGATGTGTCCAAAGACACAAGAGGAGGAAGACAAAATGTCTAAGATACCATATGCATCAGTAGTTGGTAGCTTGATGTATGCAATGGTATGCAAAAGGCCAGATATTGTACATGCAGTGGGAGTTGTGAGAAAGTATATGAGCAATCCGGTAATGGAACATTGGAATGCGGTAAAATAGATTCTCTGATACTTGAGAGGTACTACTTCAAAGAAACTATTTTTTGGAGGAAAAATTTCTTCTCCAAAAGGATATGTTGACTATGTCTGGAAAGTGATATTGATAGCAAGAGGAGTACTACATGGTATTTTTTACTGTAGGAGGTACTATAGTTAGCTGGATTTCAAGGCTACAAAAGGTTGTTGCACTTTCAACCATTGAAGCTAAGTATGTCGTTGCTACGGAAGCTAGCAAGGAGATGATTTGGTTAAAAGGAAAAATGAAGTTGGCAGGTGTGGTAGAGAGTATAATTTAAATTTGAATCTAAAGTGAAAACTATTTTTTATTCTATAATTATTTTAATGAAGAATTTTATTCGAAACAATGACAAGGCTATAAATTTTAAGGCAAAGAATATTTTCTTTGCAAGTGAAAAAAGAATTGTATGGACTAAAATAGGATCTATGTACTTGGTACATCGGATTGAAAATTACTTCAAAAAATGGATTACCAACAACAATAAAAGGTTATGTTCATTTTACAAATCAAGTATATAACAAATTTATTGATGATATTTGACAAGAATTTTTTTATAAGTGGTTCAAAATTCATTACCTTTTGATGAAAATTTTGATCAAGAAGATGTTAGTTCATTTAAGTTGGATACTAATTCATATAAAAATTTAGTCAGAATTCTAATATATCTCATTACTACATAGTCAACATAATTTATGAAATGAATTTAGTCTCTCATTTTATACAAGATCCTTGTTAATTCCACTTGTGAATAAAAAAAGGGTCTTAAAGTATGTTAGTGTTACCAAAAAAATTTGACATAAAATATTATTCCACTAATAATCACTTGCTAGTTGTCTATACAAACTTTAAAATTGGTCTAGGCTACTAGAAGATGAAAAATCAACTTTGATTATAGTTTATCACTTAGGATGTGGAGTTGTATCTTAGAACAATAAAAAATAAGTAATTATGTCCTCTACAAAAGCTAAAAAAAATTAGTAAGTTTTTAAATAATTAATATTGAAAAGTATCTTATAGGATCGATAGATGCTACAAGAACATATAACTACCATTTATAGTAACAATACCATCCTTATATTTCATACCAAAATAAAGGACATAAATATCTATCATAAGTAGATTTATTAGTTTTCCCAACATGGACAAGTTAAGTTATGAGGAGCCCAACTTTATTCCATTTGATAAGGGTAGGTTTATCAATCATCCAAGTTTTCATACTTGTAAAAAAGGGAGAAAAAGGTGAGACGAGCCCTCCAGTAAATTACTTGATATTATTTGTAGTGTAGGAAATTGTATACCTTTACAATTTCACACTATGTTTGGATCCTTTAATTTATTGGACTTAATTAAGCTTCTAATTTTCCAAATTATGCATTCCAAAGCCTTATTTTTCCCATTTTTTGAAAGGGGAACCAACATTAAACAAGTGAAATCAATAATTAAATCACATTGGAGCATGTGTTTCCTATACTTATAGGCCAGGACCCATTAGGTGAATGGGCCCTCTTTAAGTGCCAAGACCCATTTTAAAATATATTTTTGGCAGCCATTTTAATGATTCAAATTCAATTTGCAATTGTTAGCTTTTGAAATCTATTTTTTGAGAAAATAGATTAAACACCTATAAACATAGTATTTTTATCATTTGAATTCCAAGGATCAAGAAGCAATTTTATGAGAGAAAATATTGTCGTCAAGAGCATTCAAGAGTAGATCTATCAGTCATTTACAACAACAATCAAGATCCTAACATCATGTCCAAGTTTATGTGTGTTCATGTTGTCTTGTGAAGGCTAATATGCATTGTAGATCCAAGATCATCCAAGCATTCAAGTATCAAAGATCAATCAAGCAAGCAAGATCCAATTCCTTGGAGTGATGTGTTTGTCTTTAGTCCCTTAAGGGAAGCCATTGAAGGGTGGTAAGTTGTAGCAAGAATTTTTCATTCATCATTTCCTTCCTTTTTTGTTATCTTTGTATCAAGGTTTAATTACCAAACTAAGGTTTGACCAAGGTAACCCCCATACAAACAAAAAACATATTTTTCCTCTTTGTGTATGTTTAGGTTATAGGTTGAAGGAGTGGAAAGATCATGAAGCAATTTTTCATTCTTGCATTTTTGTCATAATTGTTGTCAATCCATGGAAATTAAGTTGCAAATTTATTTTCATCACTCTAATAGTGGGACCTCTATCAAATGGAAGCTCAGATCTTACACCAGAAGAGCCAAAAAGTTTATTTAGACTCCTATACAAAGAACCATTCACCCATAGGAAAATGAGTCCTTGTAGGCACCTTAAAACCAATTTTTTTGAGAATATTTGTTTTTTTTTACACTTTCTAGATCCATTGGTAAATTGTTGTTTTTGATTGTCACTCTTTTGATATCTTGTAATTTTAATACTAGGGAATATAGGTGTTGGCATATGGCTTAAGTGGATATAGTTTTTGGCTTCTAGTATTGTCATTGATGGCAACTGAAGTCATCGTTTTGGTCCACAATTATGCATTCAGTCACACTGGCAAATAAAGTGGAAAACTGTGTTACTGGTAGAGTACTCATGGAACAGGGTATCTTGTCTGATAGTTTCACCGGATCATCATTTCATGTTGTGGATCGCTGAAATTGTTTGTTAAGAATGTGGAGCATCTTATCATTGAATCTCATAATGTTGATTTTGTGGCTACATGGTTTTGAAAGTCCGGTAGGACACCTTCTGTCTATTTTATTGATAGAGCCAAATCAGTGTAAATGGTGTGTAGCGAATGTATAAAGTTGAATTATTTTAATTAGATGATTAATTACTGGTCCTATCTATTGTGTAGCCGACTTGTTTGGATACACATCGATATTATTCATGTTTTGGGCCAACAAGTTGCAAATGTTATTAAGTTTTGTTGAGCTGACCTATGGCGATTAATTCATGGTGAGTGGATATATTTAGATGATCGGTCACATCATTTGGATATATGGAGAAGTTGTGTGTGTGTATGTTGCAAATTTCTAAGGTGTATTTGAATGATATCATGCGCAATTCCACTTGTGCATAGATATTTTGTGTGTGACCTTGAGCAGAACAGAGGAGAAGTTCAAGTTCAGTCATCAAGACAAAAGTTTGACACCTGAGCTTAACTAGAACTACAATCAAGCATTGGTAGATGCTATCTATTCAGTTCATTTTCTTTTGGATCAATTCCAAACTATTGTAAGGGTAGTGATCCCCCATCTTCTGAGTAGTGAGCTTTAGGCAGTGATCCTGAATGAAAGTGCATTCCCATTTTGTAATACTTCTTTTGAGTATACTCAGAACTTATTGTGGATTGGCCATCCAATGTGGTTTTTCCATTTACATGGTTTCCACATAAAATTCCTTGTGTTATGGTTGTGTGGTTTCTTGTTTTTTGTTTCTGCATATTGACTTTGATTATATGTGTTAAGTGGAATAAAGATCAGGATAAAAGAATTAATTTTGTAGAACACTAATTCACCCCCCCTCTTAGTTTTGCTTGTTTCCAACAATTGGTATCAAAGCTAGTTACTCTGAAGAAGTTTAATAGCTTGGGGAGATCTTGGAAAGTCATGGATACAAGCAGTCTTCAACAACAACTCATGGTGGCCCTGGATGATCTTGACTAGTCAAAATCTAAGATCCAGGAACTGTAAGAAAATCTTGAAAATGGAGAAAAATTCATCCAGTCATTGAAAGACAAGATTGATGAATCAAGGGAGAAAAGAAAGGAATTATGTGGTCAGCTCAAGCAAAAGAATGAAACCAATGAAGATGAACAACTCAATCAAGCCCTAAAGGAGAAAACAAAAGAATGTGAAAAGTTTTCCCAAGAGAATGCCGCCTTGAAGCGTGAGACAAAATCCATCATGATGAAGATGACTAAAGAGTTAGAGGATAGAAAGAGAAATGAAGAAAAACTTTCACAGTCCTTGAAACAAAAGTCTAAACAATGCAGTCGACTAGAAAATGAATTGGAGCAATCCAATAACAATGAAGAAGAGCTTGAAAAGTAGCTTGATGATCTCAGGGATGAACTTGCTATAACAAATGAGTTCAAGGAGAAATTCAAAGAAAGTCAGCAAAACTTGATGAGTTAATCAAGAGAAAAAGAACTGATGGTGAAAAATGAGGTCTTGGATATGAAGAAGGAGAAAGCTCCAGATCTGCACAAAGGAACTTTGGACAAAGGAATCCGAGACAAGGAAAATTCAGACAAGCCGACTAGATGAGTGGACCAAATAGAAATCCGGTAAGGAAACCTAATGCTCGAAGATTTAATGGTTATTGCTATACTTGCAAAAAATTTAGTCATATTGCTTCTCAATGTAGGAGTAGGGTGAACAAAAGTAGACCGTCATTCTCAGGACAGTGCTTTAATTGTTACAAGTATGGTCACAAGTCAAGTGAATGTAGGACTATGACGCATAACCCTCATAAAGATGTCAAATGTTATGCACGTAATAGATTTGGATATGTTGCTAACCAATGCAGATCAAGACAAAGTCAGTGGAACAATTGGCCTCAACATAGAAGTGGTGTTTGTTATAGCTGCAAAAAATTTGGCCACACTTCTAGATTCTATTGGAATAGAAAAGGTCTGGTAAAACAGAATAAGCAACTAGATGTTAAGGGAAAAGGAAATATCACTACTAATGAGATCAAGAAGTAGATGCAGAAGAAATGGGTGAAGAAGAATCCCTCTACAGAAGAAATTGGATCTGCACCAGAAGCCTCTTCTTGTAATACCCCTAGAAACTAATTGTAGATCTCTGCATTAGGGCGAGCTGTCAAGAAAATTCTTTAAACCCCCTACAAGTGATCGATACTAGAATTTGGATGAGTCCAGTCACTGTGGAATGAATCTAAGGTATCAATGAAAATTATTATAGATCCACGCAATAATTGTTTGCCCCAGAATATTAAAAGCCTAAAAACCTACAAAATTAGGGAAATGACATTTATTACAAAAAGTAAAAAGCTAGGTTCAATGAAAATAAATGAACCGCTTTCACTCTCATTTTTCAGATTACATTTGAGAGAAAGAAGTCAGAAGTACTCTGAGGTGATCCTTGCCAAAGCGAAGAAGAGATTCAAGCTTAGAAGAGAATTTGTAATCGACTTCCATTTCATCTTTGAAAGGTATTTATAGCAAAATTTATAAATTTGTGTACTCACAATTATGTCTACCCCTCTCTTAGTTGAAGACAAGGATAGGCCGCGCCCTAAGTTCAAATGACATCCATATAAATCAGTAGACACTGATCCCTTAGGAGCATTTCCTTCTGTGTTGTACAGTGTTCTGCACATCGAAGATATTAGGGCTTATGTGCATGTGAACATTAAAGATTTGGGTAGTGCATAGCTATTGGAATTATATTCTAATCACATAGTGCAAAAATATTTCTCTGTGAAACCTGAATTCAAAACCCTAGTGGACAAAAAAATTGTGCAATTCGTGAGGTTTCCCATATTTCAGGAGGATGAGTGGGTTCAATACATTTTGAGCAAAGTGCATGATGAATTTATGTGGCTAGATACCATATTTAAAATTACCAAGGAAGCTATTTGTGTAGTTACTGGCTTAAATTCTTCTGGTAGACTTCCAGTATTGAAGTCGATAAAGAATGATGATGTCACTAAAGTGACTGGCTCACACTAGGATAGAAGGGCAATGACTATAAGTCATATTGCCAAGAATGATGTAAGATTTTCATTCATGATCATAGGGTATAAGATTTACCATTCGAGCCAATAAAATTCTGTAACTGACACTGCCATTTACACAACATATGAGATGATTAAACAAAATGTGGATTATGATCTATGTGAAGTGCTCAAAGGGAAACTCTTTGAGAACTTGAAGAAAATAAAGGACAAAAAGAATGTGTTCAAGTTTGCAAACTTGTTAATCTTCCTATACTTTTACTTCTTAGGTGAGGTACTGGGAATTGGAAAATTTCAATGCATAAATGATGTTCCAATAGCAGTACAAATTTGGGACATTCTATGCAGTCTTGGTGACCAACAAACCTGCAGCACAATCCTGTGGGATCATTTCAAAAGCTTTCAAAAATAGATGCATGCCAGAGAGAGGATCCCTGAAGCCGTAGTGGAACAGTATAAAGATTCTATATGCTTCATGGTGGACATTGATCAATGTCACATGGAAGCGGTTGATCCAAGAACTGTTTGGATCATGCATATGGGCTATGAAGTGGATGAAAATATACTAAGGATGTATGTAAAACATCTACTGAATTCTCCATTGGATCCTAATGAAGAAAGGTTCAGAACCTATGCAGAGAAGGACCTTCAAGTACATTCAAATTTGAGGAAGCCAGTCTCAATCAGAAAGGTAAGAAAGGGAACATAAATCCTTGTAGAGAAAATGGGTCTTCCAGATAAGAAACTAAAAGAAATCATAAGGTAAAGAGATGAAGCCAAAGCAGCAAAGGAGAAGGAAAAGGAAACAAAAAATGGTCTAGGAACATCTTCTCCTAACACCAGAACAACCAGGAGTTCCCCTACAACATAGCCAAATAAGGTTGAAGCCTCCAGAAGAAGAAAGAAAAACAAAATCTCAAGGACCTATAAAGCTGCATCCATAGATGAAGAAGAAGAGATAGACTCAGAAGAAATAGTAAGAGAATTTAAGGCTACCAAGACTCATGCATTCAAGCTAAACAAAAGGAATCCTTTTGTGTCTGTGCAGGATCATCATGGACAAAAAAGGCCCTAAAGTGGCAAAAAATTAAAAAAAAATAGAGTTAGCCAACTTGATGTAAAAATTTGAATAAGTTATCTATATTATTTCAAAAATATGTAAGACTAGAATCTATAGCAAATTGAATGTAGTTTCTAAACTACTAGGTTTGTTTTAAAAAAAAAAAATCTATTTGGTGAAAATTTGAAATTTCAATGTAGTAGTACTTAAATTTCAAGGAAAAAATAAGTAGGTGTATGTCTGACCACCCTAACCACAATAAAATGATAATATTTTTTTATAAGATTTTAGATATAAGTAGAGGACTCATGTTCCAATGTGATGCACATTTTTTTGTAATTTTTTTCCAAGTAAATAATTAATTATGAATTTTATATTACAACTTTTAAAAAATATAAAAAAAATTGTATGTTTGACCACCTTAACTTGGTCAAGACTTTATGAAATTCAAATTTTCTTTTTTTAATCCTATAGTACATGAAGAATAGAATGTGACACATGTTTTGGATTCAAAAAATGTGATACCGTTTGAAAGCTATAGATGTTTTTCAATCAGCCTATCAATCAAGACTTTAGTCATAATTTGAATAGAAAATGAATAATGATTACTTATTAAATTCAAAGTAAAGTGCATAATTTATATTGGTGGAAAGTTGAGAATCTCCTTTAGAAGCCCTTTTCGTTTCATCAATTTTGGGTAAAAAAAAGTTGGCAGCCACATACCCATCATATTTCCACTTTTTGGCCCATCATGATCCTGCACATACCCTTCCAACAAAAGTGAAGAAGCCCAAAAGAAGCCCAAAACTGACACTAATGTTGTTATTGCCACTTTTTGGTGCATCATGATTCACTTCTTCTAAAATTTAAAAAGGAATTCAAAAGCAAGTCAACAATAAATAAACTCATGATTGGTGACACTGATGCTATTATGAGTGAGACCAAGACAATTCTGGAAGATTTCTTTTCAAAAGAAAAGGTAAATATTGAGGAAGTCAATATTGAACAGGCTCAAAATCATGAGGAAGTGAATGTGGAAGTGAATAATTCAGAAGAAGGAAATGAGGAGAACATGAATGTATCTAATCCCCCAATATATGAGGACATTCTGACTTCCCCCAATGTTGTAAACACTGAGACACCTATTGTGACTAAGGTCCAAGGTGAGGTGATCGCTGATGAGAAAGAAGTGTCTGGTAAAGAAAAAGATTTACCAAAAGTCATTTTGGTAGCTCAATCTAAGATTGACAAGGGAAAGAATCAAGAGATCAGTCCAAAAGAGGTAGAAGAATCTTTGTTGGAGTAGCAGGTAGAATCAAATTCTAAGTTTGATGAGATTTCAATCAACTTATCTACCTTATCTCTAATCTAGATGTTGAAAGTTTCCAAAATAGCTCAAGATAAAGCCAATGAGAAAATATAGAAATCTCACATTGAATATAGTGAGCTATTGTTCAAATCGCATCTGAAGTTTTACAGAAATTGATGCCTACCCATGTTATGGATCCATCAGGATCCCCCTCTAGTGAGTTGAAGAGATTAATAAGATCTCTATATTCTCATTTCAAGTCTTTTGACACTTCAGCTTGGGTTCAAGTGAAAAAGTAATTTAAGGAGGAAAGAATTGGAAGCCTAATAAAATTAATTGCCAAGGACTAGAATCTACTAGCAACTTGCATATAGAATATCCAAGGTGCTATAACTGAAGGATGAAATGTATACAAATCCTGCCTAATCTTGTCAAAATTTACTGAGGCAAATGAAAAGAAGATAAAAGATATTGAGCAGCATTTGGCTATTATTTCCAACACCTTTGATCCTTTGACTAGGAGTATGTGTCATCAAGATAGTCAAGTAATATCTTTGCTTGACCAATTAAAGACTCTAAAATTTGAAAATGAAAGAGTTATTAGCAAAGTAAGTGGATTCAAGAGGCTGATAAGTACAGAAATTGAGATGATGGTGAATACTCTGAAAGAAGCAAAAAGTGTTATGATCGCTCCTGATCCCATAAGTTGGAAGCTACAGAAACCATGTCTTATCTTCTCTATGACCATATTACCATTTTGGAGAGTCTATGGAGTATCTTGGACTCAAAATTAGGAGGATTGAAGAATGTCTTTCCAGACATCTTCAAATTTATGTAAGTCTCTAGATATACTTATACAATTTTTGCAATTTTGGTTTCCCCAATTTTGTCATTGATGTCAAAGGGGGAGAGTGTGATGTGAAAAATGCATTAATATTCTTAGGGGGAGTAATATTTTGGAGTGGAGCAGTATTTTGTATTTTGGTAGTATGCTTATCAGTTTCGACACTTAGTCATTTTTCACTAAGTGTTGCCATCAATGCCAAAGGGGGAGATTGTTGGCATATGGTTTAAGTGGACATAGTTTATGCCTTCTAGTATTGTCATTGATGGCAACTGAAGTCATCATTTTGTCCAAAGTTATGCATTTAGTCACATTGGTAGATAAAGTGGAAAACTTTGTGTTACCATTAGAGTACTCATGCAATAGGGTATCCAGTCTGATAGTTTCACCATATCATCATTTCATGTTGTGGATCATTGAAATTGTTTGTTAAGCACATGGAGCATCTTATCATTGAATCTCGTAATGTTTATTTTGTGGCTACATGGTTTTCAAGGTCCAATAGGACACCTTCTGTTTGTTTGCTTGATAGAGTTGACTAAGTGTAAATGGTTTGTAGTAGATGTATAAAGTTGAATTATTTTAATTAGATGATTAATTATTGGTCCTAGCTGTTGTGTAGCCAACTTGTTTGGATACGCATCAATATTATTCATGTTTTGGGCCAACAAGTTGCAAATGTTATTAAGTTTTGTTGAGCCGACCTGTGGCGATTAATTCCTAGTGAGCAGATATATTTAGATGATTGGTCACATCATTTGGATATATGGATAATTTGTGCATGTGTATGTTGCGAATATCTAAGGTTTATTTGAATGATATCATGCACAGTTTCACTTGCATATAGAGATTTTTTGTGGGACCTTGAGCAAAATAGAGCAGAAGTTCAAGTCCAGTCATCAAGACAAAAGTTTGACACCTGAGCTTAACCAGAACTGCAATCAAGCATTGGTAGATGCTATCTATTTAGTTCATTTTCTTTTGGATCAATTTCAAACTATTGTAAGGGTAGTGAGCCCCCATCTTCTGAGTAGTGAGCTCTAGGCAATGAGCCTAAATGCAATTGCATTCCCATTTTCTAATACTTCTTTTGAGTATACTCAAAACTTATTATGGATTGGCCATCCATCGTGGTTTTTCCCTTTACAAGGTTTCCACGTAAAAATCATTGTGTTATGGTTGTGTGGTTTATTTTTTTTTATTTCTGCATATTGACTTTGATTAAATGTGTTAAGTGGAATAAAAATAAGGATAAAAGAATTATTTTTTGCAAAAAATTGATTCAGCCCCCCCCCTCCGCCCCTCTCAATGTTGCTTGTTTCCAACAATAGGATCATTAAGTTAATCATTCCAAAATATTTCCAATCCATTCCAATCTCCCTTAGGACATAGATCTGGGTCTAGTTAATTCACCATTAAGATTGATAGTCAATAAATTCACCTTGTTGACCTATATCCCAATGAAATTTATAAAAATGTCAAAATGGCCCTAGGTTATGAACATTAATATTAGAGTCACCACATTTTTACATTTCATTATTATAGGAATAAATGGTAATCAAATTGCTTGACTTTTTCCTTTCTCAAAATATGCATATAGTAGAAATCCATATTGTAACTTTTGTGTGATCCTAACCAAACTCACAAACTTAAATGTTCAAAGTGAGGAACAAAGGGATGTAAATCTATGGAGGAGTCCATTGTCTAGACATGTCTCAATGTTTATGGGGTTTGTTAATAAAGATCACATATGGTCTCTATGTCAAATGTACCATCTAATTCTTATAGTTTAGGTATGGTAATGGCATTAGAACCAAATAATTTTTTAAAAAAATATGTAGTATTCCTTAGTGGCTGTAGTTGAGATACTTGAATGGGGACCTACTTGAGTGATTTGTATCCTTCTTCTACCTGCCTTGATATTATGTTTTAAATATATGACTCCCCTCAAAATCTTCCATTATTATTTTAGCTTCTTCTTTTGGCACATTGTAGAACTTGGCTAACTTACTGCATAGTATTGACCCCATGTAAATAGTAATGGAGCTTTCCCAGGGGCTTTCCTAGTCACTCTACCAATGATCTATAATTTTGGTTCCTTTGTTAGTGAAGCCTTCTTGCATCTTACAAATTCCACCCCATCATATGGATTCTCCCTAAGATCCTTCTTCTTGATGGTGTTTATCAGATTCGGTAACTTGTTATTCTAACAAGAACAAGGAGAGGGATTGGAGAAATGGGATAGAAATACAATAGGAAAAAAATGTAGAGCTAAAGCTTAGATATTGTGGGGATAAACACAATATCAATAATTAATAGGTATCTTAACTTAAAAGCCTTTGAAATATTTGGGAGATTCAACTACTATTATACATAATTTTTACTCATTTGAACAATTATGATTAAAGGCTCCTTCACTAGCTTTGATCCATTTGGACTATTTGACAAGAGGGAAACTTGACCAAATGAATAATTTTTAAATAGTGATTAGCAAGTATTCCTTCAAGAGGAAAATAGAATGTACCAAAGTCATCCATCCTCCCTATGAATCCTTAGTTGGGTTAAGTTCCCTTTGGTAAGCTAGCAAGTCTTAGAACAAGAGGGGTTGCTGGTAGTTTATGACTGCAAATATATGTGTGTTTTTTCTTAATTCCATTCCACAATGGATAGGATAAAACTAAATGTAAACACGTGTTGATCTTCTACTTCATTGTGTTATACAACTTACAGATTCTTTGTTTCCAAGGTGTATTTGGGAGGGTTGGTCTACTACTAGATTATATGAGTTGGTTCCTAATTGAAATTAATTTAGCCCTATGATGTTTATTCTCCATGTTGGTTAGATAAGACTAGAAAACTAGATTTTTAAAAATAATTTGCTAATTACCCAAATTTTACTTACCATCAATGCATATAAGCTCAAGCTTAAAACATACTGATGGATAATTGCAATTTTTTACAAGTCTATGATTGTGGGTTCATGTGATAGACATTGTCAAGAATAAGTAGAAACTAATGGGATTGAAAATCTGAAAGCCATCCTTTGGGACATAATATTTATTCCTACCATGTCAGTAGTCTATTGGGTTCTTATATGGACAAGCTTGGAAAGATGAAGATGTAAGGTTTTTTTTGTTTATTATAATCTCATGTTATATGTGAGCCCACCTAATAGAATTTCATTATGAAAGTGTCCATATAAAAAAAAACATAAGATATTTTACTGATTTACATGGACATGTTTATGAGAAAATATGGATATATTATAATATCTTATATGGATAAAACAAAATTTTGAAAGAGCTTCAATAAAACTATGGTGTAACATGCCCAACTAGATTTTCATCAATAAATTAAAAATTAACATTATGAATATTAAAATTATGACACAAATTCCATAGCTATTTCCATCTAGCAATTTCGTGTCCATAAATATACAAATAATTTGAAAATAATATATTCATTTCCAGATGTCAATAGTCAATTTACAAGTTTGACTTGGCATTCAACGCCACAAAGTCAATTCTCAAATACATCATTTTCATCCTATTACATAAATTTCTTCTTTTACATCAATGATACAAATACATAATAGGATTCAATGCAAGATCATAGGGGTCCAAACTAGGCCCTTAAGTTGCAATAAAAATTTAGAAAAATAAAATTAGGAAAGTTGACATAATTTGAATAAGTTATTAACATAATTTAAAAAATATGTAAGAACATAATTTGTAGAAAATTGAATGTAGTTTCTAAGATACTATTCCTTTTTTGAAAAAAAAACAAATTTATTTGGTGAAAATTTGAAATTTCAATGCAGTAGTACTAAATTTTCAGGAAAAAAAAAAAAAGTAGGTGTATGTCTAACCAACCAAGTACAAGAAAAAAAATTGAAACTTTTAAAATAAGTAAAGTACACATGCTTAGATGTGCCTCATTATTTTTGTAATTTTTTTTAAGTAAATAATTAGTTATGAATTTTTTTAAAAAATATTAAAACGTGTTTGTCTAACCACCATAACATTGTCAAAAATTTATGAAATTCAATTTTTTTTATTTTTAATCCTATAGTATTGGAAGCATAGAATGTGACATATCTTCTAGATTCAAAAAATGTGAAATCATTTAAGGATTATAGATGTTTTTCTTGATCAACCTAGCAATCAAGACTTTAGTCATAATGTATGTAGAAAATTAATAATAATTATCTATTGAAACAACAAAAAATGGGGAAGATGTTTTCATATGGTTTGGAACATAGAGAAAACCTACTTTCCAATTATCTCATTCAAGGTAACCCTAGAGATCTCAATGCAAAGGAGAAGGAGATCTTTCCATAGGGATGTCCTAAGGGATGATTATAAACTAATGAGGGGTTCACCACTAAGTTAGGAATTGGAAAGACGAATGTAATGCAAGATGTAATGATTAACCCTAATATGATCCAATCTTTTACTAAATGACCTAGAAATGCATACAAAAAAAAGCATAAAGCTATAAGATGAAATGTGTGCACCTAGAAATCTAGAGATGACTGAATGAAGCTCTGAAATGCTGAAAATAGTGACTTTAATGCTAACTTAGACTCATACACCAGACTAGGTGAATCAGTCCCAAATCTGGGATTCTATACAGAAACAAGAATCTATCAAATGGGTATCTAAATTTGTAAAAACCTGAAAAATTGACCTAAACTAGGACTCATACGCCAAGACTAGCATATGAGTCTAGTTAAAGGGTTTCTTGGAACTTCAAATTCTAGATTTGGTCTTCAATTTCTGCTCTTTTTGTTCCACTTTATTTTTGGATCTGAAACCCTAATTTCAAATCTATAGATGACCTTTTAGTGAAGATTGCAACCTTGCAAATGAGGAGACAATTCTAACAACTTTCCCCAAGATTTTAACCTAATCTTCAATGATGCTCCATGCTCCAAGACACCTAGATCTGCAATCACACATGTAAACAAGAGAAAAACTTGTTGATTGTTAGTGAATAGGGTTTTCCTTGGTCAAACCCCTTTTAGGTAATTAAACTAAATGATGAGATAATGAAATGAGGGTATGAAACATGAAACATGGGGCATGAAACATGAACAATGATACATTGAATGATTCCTTGTAAATGATGCCTTGTAAATGATGCTTTGCAAATCTACAATCTAACATGAAATGGCCATGAAGGATGTAAATCTAGATCTTGAGATAAGTATAGAACAATGCTTGACTATGGATCTTGAATACAACATCACAACACTAGCTCAATAACATGCTTGATGCTTGATAATCTTGACATGATGATGGATCTTAAATCGTTGCAACAATTGATGAAGAAGTCTACTCTTGAATGCCTTAGAAATGATCTTGTAAACTATCTTAACACTCTGGTGAAGTCTTGAAATGTTTAAATCTTGCTTGCTTGACTTGATATAATGTAGGCTTAGTGAAATAATAATTTTATACCTCATTTATATAGGAAATCCACCTAATAACCCGTTAATTGGACCCCACAAGTTGGCATCTATGAAATTTGAACTTAAAACCAAAATTTTCTTGCTCAAAACCCTAAAAATAGGCCAAATGGGACTCATACACCATTTGTGGCATATGGGTCCTACCTGGGTGGGACTCATATGTCTAAGGTGGCATATGGGTCCCACAGGGGCTTTTTGGAGAGAGAAAGTGTCAAGGTGTTAAGAAATTGAGATTATTTGTTGATCTTATCAAGTTTTTGGTTGAAATATGACTTGGGATGCACAATATAAGGTCTTAGGGGACTATTAATAATTATATTAAGGTCATAAATGCAAGAGGACCACTCAAAATTTAACATGAAAGTGTAAATAAATATACTTTACAACATCAAATTAAGGAAAAATCAAGTCAATTTAGCTTAAAAGGGCCCTAAATCCAATGTGAATGTGTACAACACACTACAACAGTAGATTAGGTCCATTTGGTTTACAAGCCTCCTAAATTTAATGTGAAGGTGTGAATAAATAGACTTTACAACATTAAATTAAGGAAAATTTAGGTTTATTTAGCTTTAAAAGGGCCCAAAACCTAATGTGGATGTGTAAAACACATCTCAACACTAGATCAAGGAAATATCAAGTCCAAATTTTCATCAATTATTCCCAAATTAAGCAAGGAAAAGGTGTAATTTTTTTGTTTCCACATCTATTTAATTCCAAACAAGGTATATCTTATATTTTTGGAAAGATAACAATTTTTTCAATAAACCCTTTTCATTTCATCAAATTTGGATTAAAAAATTCATTAGCCACTTTTTTGTCATATTGCCACTTTTTGGACCCCCATGATCCTACACTCACCCATAGAATTTTGATATGAGTCCTTTATGACAACTTTCCTCTATTGGTGGACAAGAACATGGTTGAGGTGCTTTTCCACCCAACCACAAAGCAATGCTTCCCATGAATTCTTTAGTGAGTCAAAAAATACCTGACCCTACAAAAAACACTTAGCAAGAGATACAATTTCCAAGGTGGAATCTATGCATGCCTAACTCCATGCATTTATATCTATTGTTAGAATATGCAAGTTCCATGGTAGAAAAGTAAATAAATACAATAGAGAGAGGATAAATATTAATAGTCTGTTCCATAGATAAAAATGATTGCAAATATTGGCTAAGCTCATGCTGCATAAAATGCAACTCAGGTTAGATTTGTAAAAGCAAATCTACACTCTCTGGCACCCATTCCCAGAAGAAAATCTCATCATATCAAAGGGGTATCCCTCCCTTTTAGACCATCTATTAGCATCATATTCTAGTGTTCTACAGTCTACCATTGAATTCATGTATCATTCCATTTCATTATTTGACCAAAAATAAGTCATTTAAAATAGGTATAACCGTTCATTTATTCACCATACATCTTTCTTTCTACGTATTGCAAATCTGTATTGTTCTATTTCTACAATTCTTTCCTTTGTAATCATAGTTTAACAATCTTATTCAAAAATAAATTAAGATGAATCAAAAGGTATATCGCATGTATGTGCATGTGCATAAATGAAGCATTTATGCATGTACACATATATGCATGTAAGTGAACATAGTTGGAATATGCATATACATTCTAAATAGAAAAACATAATATTCCTTACATACAATAAATAAATATTCAAAAAATAAAAACATCAACTTGTTCACATGCTCTATTTGATTTTTCAATGACATCTAGTCTCTATTGAAATACAAATATATATTTTTTAATTCATAGACATTTGTCCATCATGATTTATCTATTATATCCATAGTAATCAATACTAGAGAAATAAAATTTCATACATAATGGAAGAATCCCTTTAATCAATTTCAATTCAAATTCTAAGTTTGTCTATTTCTGGTCAATCATGTCCATTTGTTGTTCAGATTGGAATTACCATTGTAATAATATTCATAAAAGAACATCAATATACTAAAAATAAACATGAATTCTCTGCTCCATCAAAGATGATATTTCACATAAGGGTGGTTGATAGGCATGTTATCATGAAGTTGATAACATGCTATCTGGAGTCATGCAAAAAGTATCCCTTCTACTTTTCCTGGCTTGTTTGGGTCCTCCTTGTGAGTTAGGCTTAATGTTGCCTTGATTTAGTGTTGTAATGTGATTGACACATTCACATTAGGTCTTGGGCCCTTGTGAACTAAGGAATTTTAATGGTACCTTGCTAAAGTGTTGTAACTCGCTTTCACATTTTTCTAGGTTTTATCAGACAATTGAACATAATTGAACCTATTTTTAATCAAAATCAACCTTAATTTTTCCTTATTTGGAGTGTTGTAAAGTACATTGTAACACACTTTCACACTTCTCTAGGATTTTCATTAATAATTGGGCTTTCTTATGCTTTAATTGGCTCTATTTTGCATCCAAAAGCCTCATTTATTACATCTTTTTGAGGATAATCTCGCCGCCAATCATTAGCCAATCATAATTTAGGTGTTTCTCGCTTGTATGGCCCAAATTCAGGGATTTGCGACTCATTTTCCACCTTGGGAGAATGGGTCCCACTGGATCTTTTTCCCCCAAACCGGTTTTCACACATTTTTAAGCACTTCTAGTTTTTGGTCCCATACATTATTTCTAATAGGAATCATTTGCCACCTTCGGCGAATTAGTCCCATGTGGCCCAAAATCAAATTTAATTCAAATTTTTGACAATATTTTTTTCTCCTAGATCTGATGTCAGCTTGGAGTGTTGCGATTTTGGGAATTCATACATAATTTAGTATAAATACAAGGTTCTTTCACTCATATTCACACCTAGCCTTCAAGCGAGTTCACAAGAGAATTCAAGCATTCATAAGAGAATTAAAGAGCATTCAAGGATATGTTATAAATAATTTTAGAGAATTCTTCAAGCATCAATCATCATGTCAAGGATTTCATATGTCATGTTTGTTATTGTGCTAACAATTTTGCTGTAGAGTTTATGATTCAAGCAAGTGTTTCATGCAAGATCAACATCATTCAAGAAAAATTCAAGAACCACATCCATTGAAGCCATCTCAAGCCTATTTTTAGTACCTTATTGCTAGGATTTGGTGAGTTGCAGTAAATTGTCTTTTTTTCATTCATCATTATCCATTCATATTTAATTTCATTTCAATGATTGATTTTCAAAATAGGGTTTGATTAAGGAAAAACCCCATACACTAACCCAACAAGAATTTTACCTCTCCTTTGCATGTAATTTGTAGGTCTAGGTTGCATATTCCCTACAGAGAAAGATTGGAGAAAAGTTGCAAATCATCTAAAGTTTTCAAAGTTGTCAGATCAAGCCTTGGAGAACATTGGAGAAGAGCCAAAGGTTGAAAATAGAAGATTCAAATCCAAAAACCAATCAAGAAGGATAGAGCACATTGCAAAGAGTAGGATTAGCCTTTGAAGCTTCAAAAAATACCAACTAGACTGATTCACCACTTTTGGAAAATGAGTCCCAGTTCTAGTCATTTTTTAGGATTTTGTAGATTCAGATAACCTTTTGGCAGATTCTAGTTCCTACATAGTTTCCCAAAAACTGGACTAATTTTCCCAGCTTGGTGAATGAGTCCTAGTCAACTTTAAAAGTAAAATTTCCAGTGATTTAGACCTCCATTTAGCCTTCTCTAGATTCCTAGGAGCACACTTTTTTTGGTAGTTTTTTGTGTTTCATTTATATTTCTAGGCCATTTAATTCAAGTTTGCATTCAAACAGGGTTTTGCATTTCATCTAGCATTTCATTATCTTTTCCAAGTCTAAACTTTTTGGTGAACCCTGTATTAGATCATATTCAGTCTCTAGGACAACCCTATTGTAAGATCTCTTTCTCCTTTGCATTGAGATCTCTAGGGTTATCCTTGAGTAGAAATATTCAAAGTGGGTGTCTTATCACTTAATAATAACAACCATTTTAAGAGGTTTCATTTTGTTGAACCTACATTTAGGACATCATAACTCTAATTTGGAGTGCATTTTCATCCTAGATTTGGCTTGTATTGACATTGCAGTAGGATTTGCATAATTGGTTAACTTGCATTCTAGGGTTTCAAATTTTGCATTAGTGAAAGCTCATTTATCTTGCATTTTTTCATTTAATTTCATTGAAAATCATTTAAAATCTACATTTTCATCTTAGATATAGATCAAAAAACATAAAAATCATATAATTCCATTGAAAAATTCTAAAAAAATTGAAAAAAAAGCATTACTGGGACTCATTCGCCACCTTGGGAAAATCAATCCCTTTGCATATTCTACACTACATTTCCTAGCATTTATAGTTTGGTTTTTTGGGTTTTGTTTGCTATTATTCCCTTTCTATTTCAATTTCCAATTTTTTTATTATAAGCATTTCATTGCTCTTATTTTACATTACATTTTCATTCACTTTGCATTTAGTAACCCTTACATGAGTATTTGGTGTCCTATTGCTAATATTATAGTGAGATGAAGTTTGAGACTCATGTCATCCCGTGATAGCACAATCATTGTGGATCTTAGGTTGTCTAGATCTTTCACTCCTAGTATTGACATTAGTACACTAGATATGGACAACACCCTTAACAAACCTTTTCCTTCAATTTATATGTAGGTTGAAACAAGGAATGGTAGTGTCTTGCAAGAAAAAATAGTTCACATTCATGAGGACCTAGGAAACTTACAAAATCAAGTGACAAATGAAAAAAATTCAACTACTGCCATCCCTACTATAGATAACATTCATCGCATGCTTGAAAGTGAAGATGGCCTTGACCTTGTGAAAAATATAGTTCAAATCTTTATCTAAAACAACTCCCCTCAACCGCTGGTTGTTCTTTACCTACAAGCAATGTGACATGCCAAGGAGGAACTAAAATCCCTCATCCCACCAAAATTGCCTCAATACCTACCTATACCAACCCTCAAGTCATGACAACAATGCAACAAGTTAGCAGCGTGATTCCTTCCTTGGGTATTCCCACTAGTATCCCTGGTTCCTATGTGGCATCACATGTTATATCTCCTACCACTTTACCACCCATAAGAATTCCATTCACTTGTCCTATGAACACATACACTCCTTCCCCACTTTCACTTCCATCTCATAATACAAACAATGACCCTCTCATAACTCAACTCTTCCAAACTATTTCGTTCCTTCAAAAAAAATTTCCACCATCAATCAAAATTGAAATGGTCCACCTACATATTATGTCAAAAGCAGTCCATTTTCCTTGGAGATATAGTGAAAACTAATGCCATAAGGTGTAGAGGTGCATAGATTTGAGAAATATTGAGGAAAGGGAGATCCTTCTAACCGAGATAATGCTTATATTACCTTATGTAGTGAATTTTTCCTTGATGATAAGCTTTTGGAAAAGCTTTTTCCTAGATCATTGAAAGACGTTGCTTTGAAATGGTTTTCTTATTTACCAAACAACTCAATTAGTTCATTCAATGAAATTTTTGATGCATTTGTAAACCATTTCCAAGTGCACATGACTCCTAAGATGATCTTGGCTGATTTGATGAGATGCAAGAAAAAGGAAGAAGAAAAGATAATTGAATTTATCTCACACTACCAATCGCTTTATTTCTAAATCGATGTCAAATTCCCCGACCCTCACCTTCAAAATATGTTCATAGAAAATTTGCAAAGAAAGATCCAAGACAATCTCGCCATGATGAAATTCCCATCCTTCATGCATTTGTGTACAACCCTTCGTGATTATCAAAATTCAGTTAGTAGTCATGATACAAGGTCCACCTCTAGCCAAATCAAGAAATTCGAGCCTGCAAACCAAAACAATTCCCAACCTTTTAGAAAACAAAATAAAGGGTTCCTCCAATTTATTCCTCCTCAACAAATAACTCACAATTCCAATAACCAAGTAGCTATTGTTAAATCCATGATACCCTTTAGTTATGGGGACCTAAAAAGACAATTCACTCCCTTACTGGATACCCTTCATAACACAATGTCCCAACTTTTAGACCAACAAACGGTTTCCTTACCTCCCATCAAAACACACAATCCTAATAAGCCTTTACCACCTGTAGTGTAGAAAAATGCATACCTTTGCATTTCCACACTTAATTTGGACCTATTTTAGCACTCCTTGCATAAATTTCCCTTTAGGTCACTTCTATGGGCCCCAAAGACCCCTTTTTGTGCATCTCGAGGCATATTGCAGCTTTAAACCTGACCAAAACCCATAATAAACCATCAATCTTGGTAAAGAACCTTTTGAGTTGGAAAATTAAGCCTTGTGGGACAACGATGCCGCCTAGGGCATCTTTGTCCCAGGGGCTTTATTTTCAGGAATTAAGAGGGGGAAACAAAAATATTTGAATTTATTTCATCTTTTGTTGGCCGTTGAGATCCAATAATCAAGTTATTAGGTAGAAATGCCTATAAAAGTAAGATTCACTCCCATTTTTCACATAAGATGACTTGAGTTGAGACAATTTTTGAGCAAGAGACATAAGTTGAGCAAGTTGAAGTAGTGTTTCAAGTCTTGGAGCAACCTTCTATTCCATTTTTGCATGTTTTTCAAGTCTATTTTCAAGCCAAGATCTACCATTGCCAAGGATTAGTAATGGATTCCTATTATGGATCATGAGGGATTATAGGTTGGAGATGAAACTAACCATTTATCCAAGCCTAAGGACTTGTTTCTTGATTTATTCCATCTTCCATTATTACTCTATTTTCTGCCTAAGGAAGGTTCATTTCATGTTTGTGACTAGATATCTCCTTTATAGGTCATTTACATTTGCATTTTAGGAATATTATTCTAAGACATTTTAATAGGGTTTATTCACATTTTATCTTGCATAATCTTAGAGACACTTGAGATTAGAGAACACACATGTTTCCATTTTCAGATCTATGCTTATTCATCAAGGTTTAAGTACCAAATAGGGGGTTTGACCAAGGAAAACCCCCATAAACAATCAATCCAAATTCCTTTGTTTTCTAGGTCTTTTAACAGGTTTAGATTTAGAAACTTGGTGAAGGAAGTGCAGATCTTAAGCTTCAGGATGACACTCAAAAATTCCAAAAATTCAGAATGGGACTAATATGCCATCTTAGGCATCTTAGTCCTCCCAAGCATATTTTTCAAAAAATTTCCTACATCTAGTTTTGAGATTTGAAGACTTTGTATTTTCCCCAAAAAATAGGAGCAAGACTAATACACCACTTTGTGCCTATTAGTCCTCCACAACTCTTTTTGGCAACTTCTTTACATTTCCATAATCCTCACACCTCCAGACTTCCTAGGTACACACATACTATCTGTTTGTTGCATAATTTCATTATTTGCATCTCTCATTTAGCTTGCATTTCTAATTCTAGGTCATTTTGCATATCACATTGTGTTTTCCAACATTTGCTTTTCCAAGCATTTGCTTGGTAGTGAAACCATAAAATCTAAAAGAACCCCTCCCAGGCCTTCCTCATTGTGAATTGGCTCACCTTGTGAGGTTTCTAGTCAATCCAATTGGGACTCCTAGGACATTAGTGAGTGATTAGTTGGAGAAAGAGTGATATATTTATATATCCATTTTTCCTATTAATCATTTTGGTGAACCCAACTTGTGAACATTCATTTTTTTTTCTGATTTTGGAGTCCATTAAGGTCTTTATATCTAGATTGCATCCATTCTTTCATTACTTCTTGCATTATTGAAATTGCATTTAGGGTTTCCTATATTTGCATTAGTGAAAGTGCATATAGGTTACATCTTTCCTTTATTGCATCATTTCATTTCATTGAAAAACTAAAAAGTGCATTGTTCATCATCTTAATTGCACTTAGGAACATTATTATTGCATTCAAAATTGGACCCAACTACTTGTTATTGGTTTTTTTTAATTTACATCCATTTGCACAGTTTCTTGTTTCCAAACATCACGTCCCTGGGTAGACAACCTAGGAACGTTTTTTTCAACTCATATCTTGTTCTTTTTCTACAAAAAATCTTTACTAGGACTAAAATTCCCTTACTAGTGTCTTAGTCCCTCTCAGGGTTTTTGCTTCAAAATCCTGTTTGAATTCAGTGTTGTCTATTCCAATGTTTGGAATCTCTGAATTTCATCAGGGGGACTAAGATGCCCTTCCTGGCATCTTAGTTCTTGTGTGATTTTAGGTTATAGTTTCTAGGGTCAAATAGTGCATTTATGTGTTTCTGCTTGCTAATTTACTGTTTATGCATTTTTATATTTTATGTTTACATTTTCTTGATAAAGATAGCTAGTTATATTTCCATATTGTTTGTTGTAGACTTCATTCGTTCAAAAATCAAAACATAAAAACATTAAACTTAAACACATATAGATGTATGATTAATTAAGTATGTTAACACCCTTTTTCAAAGTTAGCCTAAACCTCAAGCCTTTTAGTCATGATGACCTTGATATGTTATATGAAGCCCTTAAGGACTTCACCTTGCAAGGTTTATCCACTAAGGATTGTGAAGTAAATGTTATCCAACCTCAAACTATTAACAAACACAAGCCTTTGAGCAATGATAACTTTAATGTTAGAAGAAGCTCTTGAATACTTCCTCTCATAAGGTTCATCCACTAAGGCTTGTTCAAATAAATCTAAGAATAAAAAAGTAAATGTTATTCAACCCTAGCTTATCCTTTATCCACCTTCAAACGAACCCCAACCTTCAAACAAACGTATCCTTATCCTTGACACACCTAAAGAGAATGTATCACAACAATTGAATTATAACTATGTTGCTCATACATACAACACAAGAAATAATATACAACCTCAACCTAATCCTATTTCATTACCATTACTGAATCCTGTGTTGCCTAGTGCTCCTCATTTACCATCACATAGTGGAAAGGAGTATGATATTGTTGAACAACTTAAGAATACTCCTGCGAAGATATCCTTATGGGATCTTATTCAAGCCTCACCTAGTTGCCACACCATGCTTCAAACATCTTTGCAATAAGTTGTGGTTTCTCCTAATACAAATGCAAATGATGTGGTATTTCTAATACAAGGAATGAATACAATTAATGTAGACATTACCTTTCATCAACATGATCTCTCTCCCTTGGAAATGAAAAAGAGATATGATGCATTCATGATAGTATCCAAATACAACACCTCAGGAATAAAAATTACCCTTGTTGATAATAGATCAGCTCTAAATGTGTACAATGTAAATCTTTTAGACAAACTGGGAGTAGATAAATCAAAAATAAAACCTGATTCCTTATCGATTTGAGGATTTGAAAATATAGGAAAGAAACTGATCAATGTGATTACCTTGCCCATTTCAGTCAGAAAGGCTACCTTACAAACTTCTATCCATGTTATGCCTCATGAACTTTCATACAATCTTCTTTTAGGAAGACCATGACATGTGTTTATTGATGTCTTGTAAAGGTGTTGTAAAGTCTTGTAAAGGAATTTCACGCTTTTCTAGACCTAATGAACCCACTTCTCCCTAATTCAACATTATAAAATGTATTTGATAACATTATTGCATCAAACTAGAAGGCTCTTGAATTAAATTTAATGATAAACTAGTGTTGTAATGTGTCTTGCACATTCACATTGGTTCTTGTGCATTCCTAAGCTATGTGGACATCATTTTATTGTTGTCAAGTGTATTTAATCACTTTCATATTGATTTATGTGTCCCAAGCCCTATTTGACATTCACATCATCCCTAATAGCCCCCTCTTAACCCATATTGTGCATCCTAAGGCTTTAATTGATCAAATATCCAACAAAGTTGCAATTTAAACCTTATTTCCTTATCTCCTAGTTTCTTAGCTATCAAATTGACCCATCTGGGATCCATTCACCATGCATAGTGAATCAGTCCCATCCAGGTGGGACCCATTCACCACGTATGGTGGATGAGTCCTATCTAGCCCCCATTTTTACCTTTGAGAGGGAAAAAGTGAAATTTAAAGTTTATTTTCACTACATGTCAGCCTATGATGAGGTATTATCAGGTACTAAGGCACAATTTTCTATAAATAAGTATTTTTATCCCATTTTACATCTCTTATCATTAATTCATCATCTATTTTCCCAGCCAAGTCAAGTAAGCTAGGGTTTCTTCATTAGAAGTCTTCAAGTTAGCTTTCTAAAGCATTCAAGGGAAGATTCTACATGTTTTGTTGCATACTTTCAAGATCAATCATCATGGAAAGGTAATCTACTCCATTTTTGCATGTTTCATTCCTTTATTTCATCATTTTGGTTTAATTACCTAAAAGGGGTTTGACCAAGGCAAACAACCATGCCTTAACAATCAACATTTCTTATTCTCTTCTTGTGTGTTTGTAGATTTAGGTCCTTTGGAAGCTTGGAAATCATTGAAGATCAAGTTGAAAAGTCATTCAAGTCAAAATATCAATAAAAAGTCACTTTTAGACCCGAATACGACATTTTCAAAAGCATACACCTATAGGAAGCTGAAGTATAGATCGGAAGCCTTAGATCCCACTCTTGAATATTCAGAAATTCAAAATTGGACTCATTCACCATGGGTGGTGAATGAGTCCCACCACAGGGTCAATTTTGAGTTTTCTACATTTCTGAGTACCCTTTTGTCAAAAATAGGTTCCGACACTATTTACTAGAACTGGAACTGATTCACCCAAAATGGTGAATGAGTCCCTCCATACCTAAAAAACAACATCATCAACATTCTAGCATAAATTTACAGTCCTCATCAAAGTTACAGGTGCATACTTTTAATCTGATTCACTTTTGTTGCATTTTCCTATTCATTTGTCGGTGATTTTGTAATACACAATATGTTTTCAAACAATTGATTTTCCTTTAGTTTCTATTCATTAGTCAATCAATATCATTCATTTATTACATTCAATAATTATATCTAGGCATATTTCATCCTTATTCTATCCATATTGCATTGAATTTGAATGTAACATACGCATCTTTGGCCCACCTTTCTCCTTCTAGGTGAAAAAACCTAAGAGAGCTAGAAAGCAAGTGGGTGCCAAAAATCTATGTTACATTTTGGTGAACCTACTTTTCGAATACTTCTATTTTCTAATTTGGAGTCCTTCATCATCATAGATCTAGCTTGCATTAGGATTTGCATGAATCATTTGCATGCTAGGTGTTAAATTTTGCATTCATACAAAGTGCAGAATAGGTTGCCTTTTTGCATCTTTAATCATTGCAAAGTTCTAAAACTCTGCATTTTCCATTTAGGTTTTCATCATATCACTTAGAAAGCACCAAAATTAGTCAAAAAACTCTAAAAAGTTTGAAAAAACATACTGGGACTCATTCGCCACCTTGGGAAAATCAGTCCATGTTGGCCCCTGAAACAACATTTTACAGAACTCAGAAATTTGTTTTTAGGATTTTGTTTGGTACCTTAACATGTATATATCAGTTATTTGCATTTCTATAGCATGCATTTCATAAAATATATCCTTAATTATCTCATTTCATTCATGGTTTCCATTTCAAGTTTGCATTCTCATCTTGTTATATTTCATAATTAGTCAATTGCCACTTTTGAAATCTAAACAAATATTCTTCATTTGCATCTTTGCTTTAGCATTGTTACATTTCAAGATTGTAGATTAATCATTCCATCATGTTTTCTTTACAAAATTCTATAATTCTCACCTTGCATGTTCTATTTTTAGATATTATTGCATGTTGTAAGCAAATTTTGTTAAAGGCATATGAATATGATGTCTTTTCCCCTTTATTTTTGTTCATCATAGATCCCTCTCCTAGTTCTCCTTTGGTGGATAAGGTCAGTTTAGTGAAAGAAACCTTGGATACTCATAACACTTACATTTTTTCTTCTCCTATTATCTCTCACACTTGTGAAGCAAATATTTTAGTGTTCGAAGAACCAATTGATGAGAGTTGTGACAATCTGAGTTGTTTCTCTCCTCTTACCTCTCCTATTAGACATAACATTGCTAAAGAAGAGGACATCACACTAAGTAATCATGAAGATCGCACAATACAACACGATGATGAGACCATAGATTCATCTCCCAACTCCTTCCCTATTTGTGAGAATGTTTTTGTGAGTAATCATGGAAATCACATTATTTGTGAGGTGGATATGTTGACATTAGATGATCAAACCTTTAAGACATGAAAATCCTCTTTATTTTTCTTCCCCTATTTTGGAAGAAATTATTGGACAAAGGGAGGTAATCAAAGATAATCATGAGAATATTTTTACTCCCTTTCCTAATGTTTCCCCCATCCAAGAACACATAATTAAACACAAATATCCAATCATTGAAAAACAAGAATGTGATGCTTTTTCTTCTCTTGATGCCTCTCCCACTTGTGATGAAGCTACTTTGTACATTTCAATCTTAGATGAAAATATTACAAGCTCTCCTTGTAGGGTAGATAATATGGAACAAGAGAATGAGTCATTACAACCATCGAATGATTGCATAAAGTCTTCCCCTGATCTCCCCATTCTTAATAATCAAACACATTCAACCATTAATAACTCCCTTCATGGTGATGAAGTTATTTTGGATGAACCAAACCTTAATTATCATGAGCATGTGGTTTGTTGTTCTCCTAAAAAATCTCCTTCTAGGGAGAATATGATGACCCAAGACAAAGTTAATATTCCCTTCAAAGACAATGAATAATCTCACTTGTTAAGGGATGTTAGCAATATTCAACCTCACCATACCATCTACCAACCTTTTCATCCACTTCATCCTTCCAATAAACCTAAACTCATCCTTTACCCACCATCCCATCCCCTCCATCCTTCTAATTGACCCTGACACACCCTCTATCCCCCTAACACCAATGTATTGCAGCAATCTAGTAATGATATTGCTTCTCATACATATAATACTTGAAATAATCCGCAACCGTCACAATCAACCCAAACCTCTTTACCTTTACCCAACCCACCTAGTGTTCCTCACTTTAGCCGACACACAAAGGAGTATGATCTTGTTGAAAAATTAAAGAATACTCCTGCAAAGATTTCACTTTGGGATTTACTTAAAAACTCACCAAATTACAACATTATTATTCAATCTGCCTAAAAAAATTCACAATTCCTCCTGGTACCACTCAAAATGATGTAGCAACTCTTGTACACAAAAATAATCTTGGTATTACCTTTCATCAACATGATCTCCCTCCTTTGGAGTTGCGTAATCAACATGATGCTTTTATGATAATTGCTTGATTCAATCACATTGGTATCAAACACACTTGCATTGATAATGGTTCTACCCTTAATGTGTGTAGTGTGAGTCTCCTTGATTGATTTGATGTTGACAAGTCACAAATCATACTTGATTCCATCTCCATTCAAGGATTTGATAATACAACAAAGAAATTGCTCGGGATAATTACTTTGCCTATTTCAGTTGGAATGGTTACTTTGTAGACTCCTATCCAAGTCATGCTCTATTATCTTTCATATAATCTTCTTCTAGGATGAACATGGATTCACGAGATGAATGCAGTACCTTTAACCCTTCATTGTAACATGAAATATGTCTATAATGATCAC
This sequence comes from Sequoia sempervirens, assembly GCA_007258455.2. Lineage (NCBI taxonomy): Eukaryota > Viridiplantae > Streptophyta > Pinopsida > Cupressales > Cupressaceae > Sequoia > Sequoia sempervirens. The sequence continues at coordinate 623,630,939 of VDFB02270651.1, forward strand.
ATCTATCAAATTGAAATAGATCACAAGCCTGAAAGTTTCTTACACCTTGAAAAAGGAGTTGCAAGTCCTTTGAACACATTGATTCCAACATCCAACATAGAAATTGAACACAATGATGATAAATGGCCATCTAAATTATTTGGTGACAATTGGGGATCCTTAGAATTCACACCCTTGTTTATGGGTGAATACATCATCACACAAAAGAAAGATGAGAAACAAGAACAACCAACCATCATGTCAATGCAAAATTCGGACAACCCTTTGACAACATCCACCTCAACCACTTTAGACAAACACAAAAACTCCACAACAACCCTTGATGACCACAATAACGAACAAGCAGTCGATTCCAAAGTAATGAAACAACTTTATGTAAAAGGGCATTACCTCATGAAACAACTTGGATATAGTGGAAAAGGATGTGGTTCTCGAGAAAAAGGTATTTGTAACCCTATAGAGCCTAACACACAACAAACAACTCATGGTCTTGGTTATTTTCATTTGATCAAGATCAACAAGCCTTCATCCAACATCAATACTATCACATCAAACTCTTCCAAGACTCTTCTTTCCTCACATAAATAATGTTAGTTGTTGTTCCTTTCCATGCCATAGTTGTTGGATCATAGCATACTCACTATTGCATGTTTTGCATCCATTGCAAGGAGTAGTATATCGTCATCCACTTTAGGCTCACCCTTGTCCTGCACTAAGTGGGGGGTAAAGGATTAGACAACCTTATCCCTTGTATGTCACTTGTCATTGTCTCTTTCGACTACTCGTTAACTTTTCATGAAAATATAAGAGCAAGCTTGAGATGTGAACGACATGTCCTAAGATTGACTCACATGTGACATACAACCTTTCTTTGATTTTCATTTTCCTTGACATGACATAGCCTAACTTCAAAACATATGACTTGGCATAGGGCTTTCCAAGTTAGCTCTTTTGTCTTGTTTTCTTGTTTTATTTTTCTTTTCTTCTCTACTTTCAAGTAATTTCTCACAAAGCAATGTGTAGCAATTCATTTAAAGTGGGGGGTATACATTACCTTAATTATTTTGCATTCTCAGTTCCTAGTGAAGCCTTATCATTTATATGATGCATTCATTAATTTGTGGATGACATTGGGTACGATGTCCTTCATAATTGTGATCTATCTCAGCATATTGCATTCCTCTTTGTGGACTGATGAGACACACTACATCCCCTGAGTTGTGAATATACTATTCTTTGATTGGTCCGCTCTTGGAGATACTAGACACAATGTTCCCTAAGTGACTGACCTTGCATAAACTTAACAAGACTCCTTTGAACATCTTTTACATTTTTTCATTTTTCATTTTTTGCATTTTGCCACCTTGTATAACACAACTTGCATGATTGTGGTACCTTTTTCTTTTTGTTCATTAGCATTTGTTTCTTTGTGGTTCCTTGTTAAATTTACCAATGGGTATAACTTTGGTATGGTTGAGTGGGAATCCCACCTAGCGGCATGACATTTCCCCTTAGCCACTTTTGAGTTTGTAAGTGCATACTAACTAGCGTATGCATCTTACCTTTTTGGGATTTCTCACCCTATGGACAACTAGTTATGTGGCCCCAGAGTGAGTACATTTGGGCCTTCTCACCCAACAGACTGTCCTATTTTTTGTCACCCTAGAGTGAGTACACATTATCTTTTAAGCCTAGATCTTATCCACAACTAGTTGGATTAATAATCAAAGCTTGATCCATCCCTTTCACCCATTCTTCCTTCCCATTGTATGATTTTAGATCTTGGGGGCTTGACTTAGGATCTTGGATCCTGAGGGCTTGGCCACCTCCTTTGATCTTTTCCATTCTTTGTCATTTGCATCTTTACAACTAGATCTCTATTGAACATCTACTTTAGTGTGTTTGAAGCAAGTTCACCCTCTCACTAAAGTGGGGGCTAAATGTGCCATAGAAAAAAAGGACCCTTTCCTTTACATGGGATTAATTCATAATAAATTGGACTTAATGAGGTCTTAATCTAGTGTTGTGAGGCATTTTATGTGTCCACACTAGGTCTTGGACCCTTGCAAATCAAATAACATGTGTTTATTGATGTCTTGTAAAGGTGTTGTAAAGTCTTGTAAAGGACTATCACGCTTTTCTAGACCTAATGAACCCACTTCTCCCTAATTCAACATTATAAAATGTATTTAATAAAATTATTACATCAATCTAGAAGGTTCTTGAATTAAATTTAATGATAATCTAGTGTTGTAATGTGTCTTGCACATTCACATTGGTTCTTGTGCATTCCTAGGCTATGTGGACCTCATTTTAGTGTTGTAAAGTGTATGTAATCACACTTTCACATTGGTTTATGTTTCCCAAGCCCTATTTGACATTCACATCATCACTAATAGTCCCATATTAACCCATATTGTGCATCCCAAGGCTTTAATTGATCAAATACCTGACAAAGTTGCAATTTAAACCTTATTTCCTTATCTTCTAGCTTCTTAGCTATCAAATTGGCCCATCTGGGACTCATTCACCATGCATGGAAAATCAGTCCCATCCACGTGGGATCCATTTTCCATGTGTGGAGAATGATTTTGATCTGGCCCCCATTTTCACCTTTGAGAGGGAAAAAGTGAAATTTAAAGTTTATTTTCACTACATGTCGGCCTATGCTGAGGTATTATCAGGTACTAAGGCACAATTCTCTATAAATAAGTATTTTGTCCTTATTTTACATCTAACAACTCATTTTTACATCTCTTATCATTAATTCATCATCTATTTTCTCATCCAAGTCAAGCAATTTAGGGTTTCTTCATTAGAAGTCTTCAAGTTAGCTTTTTAAAGCATTCAAGGGCAGATTCTACATTTTTTTCTACAGACTTTTAGGATCAATCATCATGGAAAGGTAATCTACTCCATTTTTGCATGTTTCATTCCTTTATTTCATCATTTTGGTTTAATTACCTAAAAGGGGTTTGACCAAGGGAAAACCCAATGCCTTAACAATCAACATTTCTTCTTCTCTTCTTATGTGTTTGTAGATTTAGGTCCTTTGGAAGCTTGGAAATCATTGAAGATCAAGTTGCAAATTCATTCAAGTCATATCTTCATCATTCAAGTTAAAATATCAATAAAAAGTCACTTTTAGACCCAAATACAAGATTTCTAGAAGCGGACACCTGTAGGAAGCTGAAGTACAGATCAAAAGCCTTAGATCCCACTCTTGAATATTGAAAAATTAAAAAGTGGAATCATTCACCATGAGTGGTGAATGAGTCCCACCACAGGGTCAATTTTGAGTACCCTTTTGTCAGAAACAGGTTCCAACACAGTTTACCAAAACTGGGATAGATTCACCCAGAATTGTGAATGGGTCTCTCCATGCTTGAAAAAAAACATCATCAACATTCTAACATCAATTTCTAGTCCTCATCAAAGTTCCAAGTGCATACTTTCAATCTGATTCACTTCTATTGCATTTTCCTATTCATTTTTAGGTGATTTTTTAATACACAACGTGTTTTCAAAAAATTGGTTTTTCTTTAGTTTCTATTCATTAGTCAATCAATCTCATTCATTTATTACATTAAAGCATTACATCTAGGAATATTGCATTAACTTTGAATGTAACATAAGCATCTTTGGCCCACCTTTCTCCTTCTAGGTGAAAAACCCTAAGACATCTAGAAAGCAAGTGGGTGCCAAAAACCTATGTTACACCTATCACAGAGGAAAAACAAGAACTGGAAATAGTGTCAAAATTAGTATATGATGATTGGGGTTCCTTCGAGTTCACACCTTCATTCATGGGGGAGAATATAATGACAAGGAAAGAGGATGAAAAAAAAGCAACCAATGGTCATGTCAACACAAAATTCAAGAGAAAAATCACAAGTATCTACTCTTGAACAAGACATCAACTACACAAATTTTTTTGATGAGATAGACTATCAACAACCACCAAAACCAAAATCAACAGAGAAAATTTATGGGAGAGGTTATGAACTTCTAAAATAATTAGGTTATAGTGGGAAAGGATGTGGAAAGAAAGAGAAAGGAATTTGTGTCCCTATAGGACATAACACACAAGAAACAAAAAATGGTTTGGGATACTGTCCTTCTAAGATAACACAAGAAAATAAAAGGCCTTCATTAAACATCAAGACCATTATGTGCAAACCAAAAATTAATCTCACTTTGAAACATCTTGAATAACTTGATATGGAGTTACCACCATCATGGGAATACTTTGAAAAATGATGAAGCCTTGGAACAAAGGCTCATAGTTCATGATAAACCATCTAATCCTACACAAAAGAACAAGGTTACATGTGCAATGATAAGAACCAAGCAAGTATATGGAGAAAAAGAGAACAATGAGACAAACATGAATAATGAAGAATACAATCCTAAATTTCTAAAATAAAACACACTTCCTTTAGGGGGTACAATAAACATAGCAATGGACATGAATGATAAAGAGAAAGTCATTAAGATAGGAAAATACCTTGATGATGGTGAACAAGAAGACACTACAACCTTGCTTCATGACTTTCCTGAACTCTTTGCTTGGACTTATTCAGATATGCCAGGAATTAATCCTAAGATTGTAACACACAACTTAGTCCTCACTAAAAATACCAAGCCTTTCAGACAAAAGATTCAAAAAATGAACCCTAAAATAGCCTTGCTAGTTAAGGAAATTTTTGAAAAATTCCTTGACACTAGTTTCATAAGGCCCATAGATTATTCTCCTTGGATCTCAAACATTGTGGTAGTTGCACAATACCTAAGAATAGTATTAGGATGTGTACAATCCTTTTTTATTTGAATAAAGCATCTTTAAAAGATGATTTTCCCCTTCCTAATATTGACATGATAGTAGAATCAACTACAAGACATGCTTTGTTGTCATTCATGGATGGATTTTCTAGATACAATCAAATTTTCATCAATCCTCAAGATCAATAAAAAACAATGTTTAGAACTATTTGGAGAACATTTTTTTGGGTTATGATACCTTTTGGATCAAAAAATGCAGGCACAACATATCAACAAGCTATTGCATTGATATTCCATGATTACATACACAAGATCTTGGAATACTATGTTGATGATATTCTCACTAAATATTTAACATGACAAGATATGAGTATTCTTCATAAAATATTTGAGCAACTTCAAAAATACAATATGAGATTGATTCCAAAAAATTGTGTCTTTGGTGTACATAGTGGAAAACTTTTAAGTTTTATCTTATCTCATAGAGGCATCGAGGTGGATACAAAGAAAATTGATGCTATAGTTACATGCCACCTCCTAAAAATATCTCTCAATTGCATACCTTACAAGGAATAATTCAAGCCATTGGACAATTTGTAGCATCCTTAGCAGACCAAATGTTACCATTTACACATGTTCTCAAGAAAGGAATACACTTTGACTGGAACGAAGATTGTAAATAGGCTTTTGAGAGTTTTAAAGATTATCGAGTCACTCCACCTGTTTTACAACCCACTATACAAAACAAACCATTCATTCTCTCCACATCCGCTTCAACCCATTCTCTTGTGGAATTGTTGGCTCAACAAGATGAAAAAGGTAAAGAACATCCTATTTATTACATTATTCGAATGTTGATTGATTATGAGAAGTGATACAAAACATTAGAAAAACAATGTTTGGCTCTTGTATCCACTACCAGTAAGTTGCAACATTACTTACTGAATGCTGAAATACAAGTAATGACAAAGTTTGATCCTCTAAAACACTTGTTATCTAAAACAAATTTATCTAGACACTTAGCTAAGTGGGTAATGTTGTTGACTGAGTTTTAACTTAAATTTTTTTCACAAAAAGTAATTAAGGGTCAAGCCCTGACCAACCAGTTAGCTAATGCTCCTTCTCCTTTAGCATTACCTGGTAATGATTCTTTCCTTGATGACAACATGTTAATCATCGAAGATGATACATGGGAATTGTATTTTGATGGATCTAAGTGTAGAATTGGCTCTGGCATGGGGTTTATAATAAAACTGCCTGCAAAAGATCCTATTCCCTTATCATGTTGATTAAATTACCTATGTACAAATAACACCACTGAATATGAGGCATTCATTGCTGGATTATGTGTTGCTCTAGTTATGGGTTCTAGAGACATTAAGATATTTGGTGACTCACAATTGGTTATCAAATAGATAAATGAAACATACCAAATGAAACATGAAAAATTATCAAAATACAAAGATCTCACAATGCAATTGTTAAAGAAGTTTGAATTGTTCACTATTGATAACATCCCTCGCAAAGATAATCATCACGTGGATGCAATGACAAGTGCGGATTCTCTTATTTCCCCTCAAGATCCTTCAAAAGACTTCACTTTCATCATGCATACAATTATGAAACCATCAATTGACGATAAAGAAAATGAAGTGTTAGCAACAACAATTAAAAACTCGAGTGAATGGTATGACATGATATTCAATTATTTGAAATATGGTACGTTTCCCAAGCCCACAAACAAATACACTAGCTCTCGTCTTCAAAAATTTGCATCTAGATATATCATCCTAGCAAACATCTTATATAAGCAATCTTTTGACGACCCCTTGCTTAGGTGTCTTAAGCATTTACCAAATTCCCTATAGCACTTGAACAAGCTCATGCAGGAGCTTGTAGGGGGAATTTTGGAGGAAGATCATTAGTTCAAAAGTTAATCTGCATAGGCTATTACTGGAAGAATATGGAGCGAGATTTCTTTGAATATGTTAAGAAATGTCACAAGTGTCAAGAGAATCAAAACTTAATTTACGCTCCTGCATCTGAGCTTCACACACAAGTTCCTATTTGGCCATTCTCGGTGTAGAGTTTGAATATTATTGGAAAAATATCTCCACCCTCATCCACAGAAGATACATTAATTAATCATGACAACATATTATTTCATGAAATGGGTAGAAGTTATCCCCTTGAGTTCAACAACAGCTGATGTAATATGTTGCTTCATATTGGAACACATTATTGCTCACTTTGGACTTCCTTCCACATTATTTTTAGACAATAGAACACCATTTAAGAATAATGATGTGAAGAAGTTCTTAGAAACATTTAATATATAACATCAATTCTTAATTCCTTACTACTCATAATCTAACAGACAAGCTAAATCAACTAATAAAAATCTTGAGAAAATCCTAAGAAGGACAGTAAACAAACATAATAAAGATTGGCATATGCAATTAGGACACGCATTATGGGCTTATCATACTCGTATTAGAACGTCAATAGGAAAAACACCTTATAACCTTGTTTATGGTGTCGAGAAAATTATGCCCCTGGAGTTAGAGATTCCTTCCTTACGAATCGCTCTTCAAGGGCTAATTGATTACAATACTTATAAGGAACAACAATTACACCAACTTGAAATGCTCGATGAAAGGCACATCAACGCCCTCAAACACCTTCAATCCTATCATAAGAAAATGAAGTGAAGTTATAATGACCACATCATCCGTCACTCATTTAACAAGGGTGATTTGGTGCTACATGAGAATCAATGAAATGTCTAACCCAATAGAAAAAGGAAAGCTTAGCCCTAACTAGTTAGGACCTTATATAGTTGAAGAAAGCTATGGGTCTGGAGCATACCTAATATCTGAAATGGATGGCACACCTCTTCAAGAACCTATTAATGCCACACATTTGTGTTGGTATTATGTCTAGCCTTTCTGAATAGTGTGAGTTTCTAAAGCAGCGTTATTGGAGTTAATGGATAGTATGTCACTATCTCACGCTTTCTTCATTCCTGACACATGGTTCTTTATGTCTTGAATTTTGAGGTAGTGGGTCCAATGTGGTTGAATTCTTACTTTAGGTATCATGCTATTCAGACCTTATGGTGTATGATATGTTACGTTAAATCCCTATTAGTGTTTAACGTTTTACAATTAAATCATAAGTGCATTTAATTTAGAATAACATACTACATCATATAAGAAAACTTAAAGAAAAAAAATGTTAGACCATGGAGATATTTATTGAATCATCTAACATAGATTATTTAATAAATCACATTGCCATCTAACACATAAACATAAAATACATGCATGCTCATATATTTATCAAAAATTTTAATACATCTCATCAATAATAAAATGTCACTATGGTCTATGGCTACTAGATTCATCTAGATGTAGTGTCCGCACCTATCGGGAGATGTTGGTGTGTGACCTAGATCTGCTCATACTGGTCATGGGTAAACCCACAAAACTGGTTTACAATTCCATTGAGGAAGGAAAAATGCATTTTTGGATGGAAAATACTTTAGGGGGTTCGCTAGAACTAGCAGGTTTTGCTAGAACCCCCCAAAAGGTTCAATAGAACTAGGGGGTTCACTAGAACCAGGGGGTTTGAGTGAACCCCCCTTTAATGGGTTTATTTTTTAATTGCATTAAAGGGGGGTTTTCTATAACTAGGGGGGTTTGAGTGAACCCCCTAGTTCTAGCGAGCCTGGTTCGCTAGAACCCCCCTTTTCCCCCCTTCTCCCCCTATGGCACTAAAAAACTCCAAAATTTCACCCTTCAAAGCTCGAGTTGAGAATGTAAATGGAGGAGGCTTCACAGACCCAATTGGATGATGTTAGTCCTTGGAATGAGCTATCCAATGAATATAATTTTAATATGTTTTGGTTTTATTATGTATTTATTTTTTTAGTTTGATTAAACATAGGTTTTTCATTGAAAATCAAGATCTCAGTTCTACACATGTGGAAAAATAGCAGATTATAAAAAAAAAATATTAGTGCACTAGATATTGAAGTCCTTGATCCAACAAAAAAAAATTAAATTTTGATACATACAAAAAAAGTTATGTTGTATACAGTTCGCCTATGTCTAAATTGTAATTGGTTTGACTTCAAAACTTGATTAAAGAAAAAAAAATCTATAAAACACTATAAAACCAAATGAAAGCACTAGATATTGTAGTTACAAATATAAATTCAAAAAAATCAGAATTTTATCCTTCATGGAAAAAAATGTAAGTTGTATATGGTGAGCAGCACTCCTTAAAAATGGTGTTTACTAAAAAAAACTAGTTTTCGAAGGAGATGGAAAAGGAAGTGCAATCTAATTCCAAAAATTTTGAAAAAATATATTTAGAATCTATAGACAAAATGTCACAAATCACTAGTCTGCATCATCTTCAAATTCCTCATGGTTTAGCCACTATAGGTGCCCAAAAGTGAAGATTTAGTTAGAAAAAATCAATTGAATGTCCAGTTTGGCCAAAAATTGTAAACTAGTATTGTGGAATCACCATCATCTACTACATAGTCCATAGTGACCCATGTAGCTCACCCTCGTCTATCAGTGCCTCCACCCAATTTTGCTTGATGCGGTCTCTATTAGCCTGGATTCTAACAAACTCTCTTTGAAGTCGCTTGACCTCTGACTGTAAGATGGCCTCTTTGTTAGATCTCTAAGCTACTCAAACTTCCTCTAACTGCACTGGCAGTGCTAATACTTGACACTCAACGTGCTCAATGCTCCTAGATACACCAACATATGCTCCCTTGAGCCTCACATAAGGCTTGAACAATTCCATGCACTCTACTATGAATGGTGGGGGAATGAACTCTATGGATGTAGCCTCATCTATAGGAATGGGTGGCACTATTGTTGTAGTTACATGTCGAAATAGGTCCTTAGATTCTATCATGGGCCTTGCAAGATAGAAATAATATAATTAGTATCCATCATCATAATATATCCATATATATGAGCATGATATACATAAAAAAATAAAGCATAACAATAAATATAATCACCTGGGTGCATAGCATGATTAGTAGGAATCTCAAATTCCCCACTACTCTCCTTGTGCTCTCAAACACTAGCATGTGCAGACTATGACCTCGTAACCCGTGTGGAAACCGTATCCCTCCACTTGGGTCTAGGAGGACTAGCCTCACCTCTGTCACTATCCTCGCTCATCAGCTGGCTCTATTCATCCTCCATCTCCCCATCATCCTCATCATCCTCCTCTCCCTTGTAATTGTTGTCTACCTCTACCTCCTTTGTCTCCTCATCATCCAAGAATAGCTCTGCCGGATATACTCTCCTACCTAACTCCCTGTCCTCCTCCCCTAAATCTGGTAAAGGCCCTATGAAGCCCATAGGATAATCAATAGGAAAGATGGCTCCTAGCTGCATCATCTCCCACCACTCATCATACTTGAACGTTGTGCCGACATAATCTGCGTCAGAGACCAAGGGCATGTTTGTATCCTCTTCCTCTGCATCGCTCAATATGATGTCATCTATTGTCAGTCATTTAAGATATCTAGGTCCACAAGCACTCCATACTGACTGTCTGTATGAATCCTAAAGTCATGGTCACCTTTGTATCTATTTGAATTGCCTCATGGCGCGATTGTAGTAGAAAGATCTTACTACGTGATTGTGTTGTCCCAGTAGTAGTCTGTCTCTCTACATCTCCCTCAGTTATCTTATCATGTTTGGCCAGAATAGCTCCATAAGGTAGGGTCTCCAAATAATATCCTCCTCGCTCAGTTTGTTAAACCTCACCTTCTAGAACAACACCTCACTGCACTTCCATGGCTATCTCAAGGGATATCTAAAAACCTGCAGATACCCAACTGTTGTGGCAATCAAAAATCCTACAAGTTGGATATAGGTGATATGCTCTAGGATCCATGTCTACAATAAGGTATAGTGTAGCATGCTATGCATCTCTGCATAAGTGAATTGACCCAAATCATAGTATAAGTGTGCTAGTATGCTCTGGTCCCAAGTGAAGACCACATGGTAGTGCTCCATGTCTCTAATCATGTGCACTAGTCCCCCGTCTAGATGTGATCCACAAAAATTGGGGACTAGTACTAGTAGTATTGTAAAAATCAAAATGTGTCTCAATAGAGGTGAGTGTGCACACAACCAAGAAAGGTCGATATGTGATCTCATGATCCTACGACGGACTGGTTTGCCTAAGCAATACTTAGTGTCTACTTGCATCTCCTCAAAACTCCTTCCCTATGCTAAGAATACCCTCTCTCCTTAGATGGGAACCTGCAATATGTAATGCACATCCTCTAGTGTGACTCTTATCTCCCCCGTTGGAAAGTGGAAGGTGTAGGTGTATGCGTCCCATCTCTTCACTAGTGCAATCAACATGGAGTCATGGTATCGCATGGCCAGTGTGAAATAGGCCTAGTAAAGACCTGTCTCCTAGAGGATTTGCACATCCTCCTTAGGTAGCTGGTCAACAAGCTCTCAAAATTGGTTGAACATTCGACCGCCTAGGTGTTGGCGCGATTAGGGTGCAGTCTTCCATAAGAAAAGAAGCAAAATTTCATTTAAACATATTAAAATCTTAATTTTTTTTTTAATGGTCAAAAAGTGTGCCAAAGTTGCTCTAGAATATCTTAAATAAAGGTTCTAGACACTTTATTCCTTAACTGGGACACTTTGCAACAAAGCCTAGGGCACTTTGCAACAAAGCGAGACACCTTGCAACAATCTTAAAAAATGAAAGAAAAACCTTACCTACCATATAATTTCATTTAAACATTTCATAAGAACATAAAAAAATTGATTAAATTGAAGTACAAAAAAGGCTAAATCTACTCACAGCGTGCTAAAGCTCACCCCATGTGACCGCCTCCCATAGAATCTTAATTCGTGGATGGGTGGATGGACGTATGCTCGGTAGGGTAGCTCACTCTACTCCAAGCTCACTCTTCAAAAGGTAAAAAGATGAAATGAATGTGATTTACCCTCTCTTTTACCTCTTTATGCATTTTTAGGTCTTTTTTATTAAAAAGGAAAAGAGATACTATTTTTTGGTATTCAAATTAACATATTTTGAGACAATGAACTCTGTTTTCGATGTCGTTTGTTGCGTTGGAATCATGGTTCTTCTCTCATTCTCATCAAATTTCTATCATCAAGTGGCATGGTACTTGGAAATTCCCTATGATGGACTTTTCCAATTCAATTTGGTTGATTTTCTACCATGATTCCACCTCTGTAAAGCAAGTAGAATCAAGGGGGGACATACATCTACCCTTGAATGTAATTTTCTAGGAAACTTAGATAAGAGGATTAATTTTGAGCTACTAATGAATATGTGGTGTAGGATGTGGTTCCTAACATTGTGGTTTTGTAGGTGACTATAGTGGGGGCTTCATTCTCCCTAATGAATCCATATGACTATCCTTTTATAAAGTTACTTGTTGAAGTACTTTAGCTTGCATATGTATGTAGTGTCATATGGGAACTAAAGTGGGGGAAAAATGTAGTGTAGAAAAATGCATACCTTTGCATTATCACACTTAATTTGGTCCTATTTTAGCACCCCTTGCATTAATTTCCCTTAAGGTCACTCATTATGGGACCCTAAGACCCCTTTTTGTGCATCCCAAAGCATATTGCAGCTTTAAACCTAACCAAAACCCATAAGCAACCATCAATCTTGGTAACCAACCTTTTGAATTGGAAAATCAAGCCTTTTGGGACCAAGACACCAGCTAGGGGGGGCTTTATTTTCAAGAATTAAGAGCGGGAAAAGAAAATATTTTAATTTATTTTATATTTTGTCAGCCTTTGAGATCCAATAATTATTTTATTAGGTAGAAATTCCTATAAAAGTAATATTCACTCCCACTTTTCACATAAGATGCCATGAGTTGAGATAAGTTTGAGCAAGAGACATAAGTTAAGAAAGTTGAAGGAGTGTTTGAAGTCTTGGAGCATCCTTATATTGTGTTTTTGCAGGTTTTTCAAGTCAATTTTCAAGCCAAGATCTAACATTTCCATGGATTAGTAATGGATTCCTATTATGGATCATGAGAGATTCTAGGTTAGAGATGCAACTAGCCATTTATCCAAGCCTAATGACTTGTTTTTTGATTGATTCCATCTTCTATTATTTCTCTATTTTCTACCTAAGGAAGGTACATTTCATGTTTGTGACTTGTTAGGGTGATTACAGATCTCCTTTATAGGTCATTTGCATTTGCATTTTAGGAATCTTATTCTAACACATTTGAATATGGTTTCCTCACATTCTAGCTTGCATAATCTTAGACATGTTTAAGATTAGGGTGCACACATATTTCCATTTTCAGATCTATGCTATTTCATCAAGGTTTAAGTACCAAACAAGGGGTTTGTTTGACCAAAGGAAAACCCCCATAAACAATCAATCCAAATTCGTTTGGTTTGCAAGTCTTTTTATAGGTTTAGATCTAGAGACTTGGTGAAGTAGGAAATGAAAATCTTAAGCTTTGGGATCACACTCAGAAATTCCTAAAATTCAATGGGACTAATATGCCATCTTGGGTGACTTAGTCCTCCCAAGCTTATTTTTTAGAAATTTTCTGAGATCCAGTTTCGAGATCTGAAGACTTTGTATTTTCCTTGAAAAATAGTAGCAGGACTAATATGCCACTCTGAGCATCTTATTCCTCCACATAGTTTTTGGCTACTTCTTTACATTTTTAGAATCCTCACAGCATCTCCAGACTTCCCAGGTACACACATACTATCTTACTATTGCATAATTTCATTATTTGCATATCATTTATTTTGTATTTCTAATTCTAGGTCATTTTGCATATCACATTGTCTTTTCCAAGAATTTTTTTGGTGGTGAACCCCTAAAAGCTGAAAGAACCCCTCCTAGGCCTTCCTCATTCTGAATTGACTCACCTTGTGAGGTTTCTAGTCAATCCAATTATGACTCCTAGGACAATAGTGAGTGATTAGTTGGAGAAAGAGTGATATATATATATTTTTTTTTCCTATTAATCACCATCGAGCTTCAGATCAAATGCTTATAGCCACTATCACTGACAAAATTGACATAACACTTAACATTGTAAGCATCTTAAACATCTTGTGTAAGACCTCATTGATTCTAGTCATCCTTTTTTCAAGGTTGTTATGATCAAGGAAATAAGACTGTTTCCCCTCCTAACCAAAACTTGCAAATTTTTACCAACCCCATGCCAAAACATAATATTTCATTTGTCAAAACTAGCGAAACTACAAAGAATGATGTGATGAATGTTGACACAAATGATGATAACAATGACTTTATTCAATATGATTCTATCGATATTGATCCTAAATATGAGACGGTAAGAGTGATAAACATCATTCCTTATAAGGTCCAAACTAAGAATCCTCTTAACATTGCTTTCTCCTCTAAGGATATACAAGTAAACATGCACCCAACAGTCCTCTTTACATATCCAGTTGTCTTTATGACAAGACACTAATGGAATATTTATAGATCATGTCTGTGGAGAGAACATGATCACCAAGGAATTTCTATACTTTTGCATGAGCTCTATCAAGACATATATGATAAACCGAAAGCATGGATCAAGACACATAATGGTTTTGCAAGCCTTGTGATGGGATCAATCACCTTACCATTGCATGTAGGACCAAAAACATTAGATGTCTCATTCTCAATCATCCCATAGTCAGACCAATTTCATGTGAAGCTAGGTCATCCATGGATTCGCTCCATGAAAATTTTCCCTTCGATTGTGCATAAGTGCTTAAATTTTCCCTTTGAAAATGAAGTAGTCACTATCCACCATAGTGGCTTTAGCTCTTTGTCCACCCGTGGAAACTTTTCCTTACATTTCTTTTGGCCTGAGCCTATGGAGCCTATAAAACCCTGAGAGGACTTCTTTTTCTTGTCTTATTAAAAGTTCAAGGAAAAGAAGATAGTAGAACTATCTCTCTGAAACATGTCCCCATCCACCTCTGAGCCTACCATCCTAGGCAAAACCATGATTGAACCTAAACAAGTCCCAAATAAACAAGACCTACCCAAAACAAAATCTTCACCTACCTCCTACCAAAGACAAAGAGACAATGAAAAAAACTCCATCACACCTCCTAGAATAAAACAAGTATACAAATTCAAAGAGAAATTGGTTGACCAACCTCCCATGGTTCCTTCCATTCCTCCCCTTAGGGAAGAAAAGAATCATATGGTTGATCAACCAACTCCTACACAAACGCGACTTGAAAAAAAAACTAAAATAAACAGAGGTGATAGAGAGTGTAGGTATAGATGTCTTGCCCTTGCTTGTAGGTTACATAAAGATTTAAACAAAGAAAATCAAGAACCAAACTTGATTGAAGTAATGCATGATGACTCTACCCCCACCTCGACACAAAACAATGCAATACAACAACCATAACAATATTTGAACTCTTCCATGGAAATTATCCTTTGACCTCCTATTGTGATTAACTTTGATGATGATGATGAGGTTGCTAAAATTGAAGAAGAGATGTATAACAAATTAAAAATACATTTTTTCCTCTTCCATGAGCTTAAACGAAAAATATCCTACAAATATTATTCAACCTAGTTCTTCTCCTAATTTGGTACTTTCTCTTGTCCCTTTGTATAGTTTTCCACCTTTGGTATAAAAGGAACATGATTGGGAGTTAGATGACCTACTAATATGTTGACTCGCATGTGCTTTACTATTATTTTGCATAATTATTTCTTTTTCATTTTATTTTGCATGATTTCATCTGCGTAATGTAATCTCCCATGACATTCTATTTGATGTTCTCTCTCTCTCTTTGTGACATTCCTCTATTTGTACCTTCACTCTTCTCTATGGCATGCATCTTTTTTTATTTTCTTTTTCTTTATCTTTATATTTTTCATTTGTCTTGTGTTTTCCTTTTGGGGATGACACAAGGCATTGAGACATTTATGTCTCTTCCATGTTGACCCAAAATATTTTCTTTATCTTTATCTTTTCATTTGTCTTGTGTTTTCCTTTTAAGGATGACATTGGGCATTGAGACATTTATGTCTCTTCCATGTTGATCCAAAAGCTTTATTTTATCTTTATCTTTTTTGTTTGTCTTGTGCTTTCCTTTTGGGAATGACGCAAGGTGTTGAGACATTCATGTCTCTTCCATGTTGACCCAAAAGGTTTCTCTTTGTTTTCGCTCTCTTTGTGTCATTCTTCCAGTTCTATGTGTATTCGGGGGATGATGACTATTTTGAGCTCTCTAAAACTATTTGGGGCAACCCTCTCTTTTCTTTTTCTCTTACATGACATGGCTTTACTTGGAAACATATGACTTGGGGGTATGTGTAGGATCATCATGGAAAAACTGGGCCCTTAAGTGGCAAAAAATTCAGAAAAATCAGAGTTAGGAAACTTGACATAAAAATTTGAATAAGTTATCTATATTATTTCAAAACTATGTAAGAATAGAATCTGTAGAAAATTGAATGTAGTTTCTAAAATACTAGGTTTATTTAAAAAACAAATCTATTTGGTGAAAATTTGAAATTTCAATGTAGTAGTACTTAAATTTCAGGGAAAAAAATAAGAAGTGGGTGTTTGTGTGACCACCCTAACCACAATAAAATGATAATATTTTTTTATAATATTTTAGATATAAGTAGAGCACTCATGTCTGAATGTGATGCATATTTTTTTGTAATTTTTTTCTAAGTAAATAATTAATTATGATTTTCTTATTACAACTTTTAAAAAATATAAAAACTCGTATGTCTTACCACCTTAACTTGGTCAAAACTTCATGAAATTCAATTTTTATTTTTAAATCCTATATTATGTGAAGCATAGAATGTGGCATGTTTTGGATTCAAAAAATCTAATATTGTTTGAAAGCTATAGATATTTTTAATCAGCCTATCAATTAGGACTTGGTTGTAATTCAAATAGAAAATGAATAATAATTATTTATTAAATTCAAAGTAAAAATAATTTATATTGGTGGAAAGTTGGGAATCTCCTTTAAAAACCCTTTTCGTTTCATCAATTTTGGGTTAAAAAAAGAATCGTTAGCCACATACCCATCATATCGCCACTTTTTGGCCCATCATCATCCTACACATACCCTTGGCATAGGGATTTCCAAGTTGGCTCTCATGTTTTCTTTATTGTTTGCATTTATCATTCGCTACTTTAAACTAATTTCTCACAGTATGGTGTTTAGCAATTTCTTTAAAGTGGGGGCATACATTGGCATTATTCTTTTCATGATCCATGGTGCAGTTTTCTTACAAAATACAATGAGTTTCTCAAGAGCATGATCTATCTTAGCATATTACATTTCTCTTAATTGATTGATGTGACACACTACATCCCGTAAGTTGCAAAATTTCTATTCTTTGATTGGTCCTCTCTTAGAGACATTAGGCATAATGTTCCCTAAGTTAAAGACCTTGCATGAACTAAGAAAGACTCCTTTGAACATTCCCTATGTTGCATTTTGCATTTGTAGTTAAATGGAAACCTTGCATAACAAAACTTGCATGCCTATGGAGCCATCCTGTTTTTTCATGAGCTCCAAGCATATGAAGTTTTTCTTGTCTCATGAAGCTCGACAATCATTTTTCCATTGCGCCAAGTATTAAAATTATTAGGGGGTATGCTTTTGGTATGGTTTGAGTGGGAAGCCCGACCGAGACATGACTTTCCCCATAGCCACTTGTGTGTGTGTGTGAGTACATACCATCCATGAGTGTATGTTTCTCACCTATTTGGACTTCTCACCCAACAGATAGTTAGGTGTTCCATTAGCACAGAGTAAGTATGCATTTTTTGGATAAATAATCTAGATCTGATCCCCACTGTGATGGACAAATGATCAAATCTTGATCTGACTCTTTTAAATTCTTAGCTTTTCTCTCTTTTATCTTTGACAGTGTATGCTTGAGCTTTGTTGTTCCTCTTATATCATTATCATGTGTGTTCTTTTGTGCCTACATTGGTTTGTTATCAGATCTTGATCTTGGGGGCTTGATCACCCCTCTTGATCATTATTTTCCTATCTTACTGGCATTGGTACATTGGACCCCCTCTTGATGTGTGTGTTTGTATACTTTAGTGTGAGTTTGAAGCAAGTTCATCCTCTCACTGAAGTGGGGGCTAAATGGAGTCACAGAAAAAGTATCCCT
This sequence comes from Sequoia sempervirens, assembly GCA_007258455.2. Classification (NCBI taxonomy): domain Eukaryota; kingdom Viridiplantae; phylum Streptophyta; class Pinopsida; order Cupressales; family Cupressaceae; genus Sequoia; species Sequoia sempervirens. The sequence continues at coordinate 623,648,945 of VDFB02270651.1, forward strand.
TCTACTTTTCTTAGCTTGTTTGGGCCCTCCTTATGAGTTAGGATTAATGTTTCCTTGATTTAGTGTTGTAATGTTATTGACACATTCACGTTAGGTCTTGGGCCCTTGTGAACTAAGGAGTTTTAGTGGTACCTTGCTAAAGTGTTGTAACTCACTTTCACACTTTTCTAGGGTTTTATCAGATAATTGAACCTATTTTTAATCAAAATAAACCTTAATCTTACCTTATTTGGAGTGTTGTGAAGTGTTGTAACACACTTTCACTCTTTTCTAGGGTTATTCTCAATAATTGGGCTTTATTATACTTTAATTGGCCCTATTTTGCATCCACAAGCCTCATTTATTGCATCTTTTCGAGGATAATCCAGACACCAATCATTAGCCAATCATAGTTTAGGAATTTCTAGCTTGTGTGGCCCATATTTAGGGATCTAGGACTCATTCACCACCTTTGGAAAATGGGTCCCACCTGGAGCTTTTGGCGTCGAACCACTTTTCACACATTTCTAAGCACTTTTGGTTTTTGGTCCCATACATTATGTCTGATGGTACTCATTTTCCACCTTGGGTGAATGAGTCCCATGTGGCCCAAAATTAAATTTAATTCAAATTTCTGGTAGGATTTTATTCTCCTAGATCTAATGTCATCTTTTAGTGTTGTAATTTTGAGAATTCTTGCATAATTGAGTATAAATACAAGGTTCTTTCACTCATATTCACACCTAGCATTCAAGAGAGTTCACACGAGCATTCAAGGATAGATTATCAAGAATTTTAGAGCATTATTCAAGCATCAATCATCATGTCAAGGATTTCATATTTCATCTTTGTTATTGTGCCAACAATTGTGATGTAGAGTTTATGATTCAAGCACTTGTGTTTCATGCAAGATCAACATCATTCAAGAAAGAGTCAAGAACCATATCCATTGCAGCCATCTCAAGCATATTTGTAGCACCTTATTTCTATGGTTTGGTGAGTTGCAACATTTTATTTGTTCATTCATCATTATCCATTCATATTGGATTTCATTTAAAGGATTGATTTCCAAAACTGGGTTTGACTAATGCAAACCCCTATCCACTAACACAACAACATTTTTGCCTTTCCTTCATGTGTGATTTGTAGGTCTAGGTTGCATATTTCCTAAGGAGAAAGATTGGAGAAAATTTTCAAATCATCCAATGTTGTCAAAGTTGTCATCAAGCCTTGGAGAACATTGGAGAAGACCCATAGGTTGCAAATCAGATATTCAGATCCGAGAACCAATTAGGAAAGATAAAGAAAACAAAGAAGAGTAGGATCAGCTTTTCAAGCTTTAGAAAAGCCCAACTGTCTAACTAATTCACCAGTTTTGGTGAATGAGTCCTAGTTCTAATTAGTTTTTAGGATTTTTCATATTCAGATACCTTTTTGGCAGATTCTAGTTCCTACACAGTTTCCTAGAAATTGGACTGATTCGCCTAGCTTGGTGAATGATTCCTAGTCAACTTTGAAAGAAAAATTTCTAGTGATTCATACCTCCATTCAGCCTTCTCTAGATTCCTAGGTGCACACATTTTGTTTTGTAGTTTTATGTGTTTTTTCATTTGCATTTCTAGGTCATTCAATTCAAGTTTGCATTCAATTAGGGTTTTTCATTTCATCTAGCATTTCATTATCTTTTCCAAGTCTAAACTTGGTGGTGAACCCCTTAGTAGATCATATTCAGTCTCTAGGATAGCCCTATTGCAAGATCTCTTTCTCCTTTGCCTTGAGATCTCTAGGTTTATCCTTGAGTGGAAATCTTAAAAGTGGATGTGTTAGCACTTAATAATAACAACCATTTGAAGAGGTTCCACTATCAATTTCTCTACAGATTCTTCATTTTATGCGATAAAAATTATGCCTCAATTTGAACTTCAATATTATGAAATCACCCTTGAAATATACTTATAAAGAACAGAGTAAAGTCATTCTTAGACCCTGGTTATAGCACTAGAACAAATCGATAATGAAATTTAAAGTATATGTATATACATACACACACACACATACACACACACACATATACACATGCATAAAAGCATTCATAGTATGAATCATAGGGTTTTATTATCTCACAGCTAGAGATGGCCAATTTCTGTTTCCATGGAATACATTAACATTTTAGCATGCATCAAGTAATGGCATGTTCCTTCTAAGAGTGTTTTCCACTGAACAATAACATTGTTCGGCCAATGTTTCCATAGAACGATAACATTGTTATTCACATTCTATCTTTTACAATTATGATGAAATGCTCAATCAAAAGAACAGTGACAACCTTAGGTTGACCATGCATTAAGAAGGCTCATTATCACCACATCTTACCACACAAAATGGTGGATGTGAGATATGTGAATGATGCACATCATTCACAACTTGGAAAATATCAAGTGATATGAATTGCTTGTCTAGCTAAGCTCGATGCCCATAGGGCGATATTGATACAATATATGTTGATCACCATAGGGTGTTGTGCAACCAAATGCATCATTTCACAGAGATTTAATAATAGAAATTCATTAACACTAGTTGAGCCGAGCATCCTCGACCTTTAGAAAGATGAGTAAATGGGTGAAACCTATCATGGGGATCTAGCTGATACCCGTGCATGCAAAGCATAACAAAATACAAGCTTTCTGTGGTGGATTTGGCTCCAACAGAGCTAACATGGTTCGACATAAGCCATCTAGCAGAGGAAATTCTTAAGAATACTAGACCACGAAATGCATAACACAGCCTCAAAATAACATATATGGAAAAGTATTCTTTCAATTTTAAGGAAACATCAGTGGTGGGGTTCAAATTACCTCACTTTTCTATGATTTTGGTGATTGTTTTGATGGCTTTTTGGAAAAAAATTTCAACCCCTGTGCTTTTCCTCTATCAATTCTCTTCCTGATCTTCCTCATTTTTCTTGCTAAATTTTTTTCTTAATTCCTCCTTCTAACCACGAATATCTCCTTACTAATTTCAGAGATAGTGGTCTTAAATTTTCCTGTCTCCATATTCCTTACCATATATACAAATATTCAAAATATATTTTCAAATTCATTGAAAAGAACAAACAATGCAATATTTTTTCATATGATAATTGTATTTGATCGAATGAGTTTTCAATTTCATTAAATATCAATTTTGAAACAAATAGGGTAAGACAAGAATGCACTAATTTGTTCATTTCACTAATTATAATTCTCACACCAAATATAATGATATTTATCAACTTTCAAACATATGCAGATGTCATGGTCTATTATGGTGTGTGAGATTCTCAATTCTATTCTTGCTTACCATGATCATTTGGCTAAGCTTTCCTACCTCAATCAAGTTCTCATCCTTCAACCTGCTCCTGCACACACATTCTTACACGTGCCCACTTATTAGTAATCTTTAACCAATAATCTTACGGAATAATTTTTTTAAATCACAAAATTGCATGATATTCATTTTCAATTTTATCATTGCATTTTATCAAATCCATAAATAAAAATGATAAATTTCATTTATCAAATATTTCAATTTTCTCAACATTATTTAATGCAAGCAATAAAATCGAGATATGACATATGGTGGGGAGTGACATTTATGTATTTCCTAAAGACCATGTAACAATGGCAATTTCAAAGCAAAATATTGTCATGCGAAAACCATCCAAAGCTATACTTAATGAGCAGCTTGTCTGACGAGAGAGATTCTAATAATATATCAGAAATTAAATGTTGAAGGCCAGAGGCAGAGGAAATTCACACACAGTAAAAATTAAAAATAATTTTCTAACGCACAAAGCTGCTGCTCGTAATTTTCTATTTCTTCACCTTTTTTATCATCTGTTAAAAATAAATTACATATACCAAAACATATATGCAAAAATCACGTGAAGATTTTCACGGATGAGAAAGCCCGAAAAACATTTAAATTCAAAATCACCTAACTAATTTTTCCCCCGTCAAAATGCATTTAATACAATGTCCTTTTCATAATATTCAAACTTAAATATTAATTCTTTCGTACTCCAAAACTTTCTGGCGGTGGCGGCTTTCTCCATAGTTCCCCGTGGTATCGCGATGGTTAAATCTTTATTGCGATATTGCGGGCAACGGTTAGTTGACGGACTGCTAAACTGCGGCAGTTAAAAATAAAACAAACTTTTACGGAGTCTCCCGCGGTGTCGCGATTAATATTTTATTGATTGCGATATAGCGGGCATTGGCTGGAATAAAACAAAACATTACGGAAGACTCCCGCGGTATCGCAATGGCTAATTTATTGATTGCGATATAGCGGGCAGTGGTTGGCGGGGACGGCGGCAGTTAGGGTTAATATTCCAACACTCCCCCTTAAGCATAACTGCGCTGTCCACCATGCCCAATTTGTTCCTTTGAAAAATAAAATTATCTCTTCCTAGCGGCTTTGTAAAAATATCTGCACTTTGTTCTTCTGATCTGCAAAATTCTAAAAATATATCACCATTATTAATTAATTCCCTGATAAAATGATACCTGGTATCAATATACTTGCTTCTCTTATGAAAGACTGGATTTTTCGAGAGAGCAATGGTAGAATTATTATCACAGTAAATTTTTGTTGCCTCCATTTGTTCATTTTTAAATTCTTTCAAAATTCTTCTCATCCAGACTGCTTGACATGCTGCACTTGTGGCTGCCACATATTTTGCTTCAGCTAATGAAAGACAAACTATTGGCTGCTTCTTTGAAGACCATGAGACAACTCCAGTCCCAAAATTAAATACATAACCAGATGTGCTTTTTCTGTCATCAATGCTACCAGCACAGTCACTGTCTGTGTATCCTATGAGTTTGAACTCATGTGAACTTGAATACTTAATGCCAAAATTTCTTGTTCCACTTACATACCTTAAAATTCTCTTCCCTGCTTTCCAATGGGTGTCTTTTGGTGTTTCCATAAACCTAGAAATCAAACTTACTCCATACATAATGTCTGGCCTTGTGGCTGTGAGATACATGAGACTTCCAACAAGTCTCTTAAACAAAGTTGGATCAACATTAGACCCTCCATCATCCTTGCTTAGTTTCAGACCTGTCACTGTAGGTGTTGGTGCTGGTTTGCACTTCATCATATTAAACCTCTTCAAAATGTCATTTGCATATTTTGACTATGAAATAAAAATACCATTTTCATTTTGATTCACCTCAATGCCCAAAAAATACTTCATAAGACCTAAGTCTGTCATTTCAAATTCTTTTTTCATGTCTGCCTTGAACAGATCAATTAACAAATTGCCAGTGAAAATTAAATCATCCACATATAAGCATACTATTAGTATTTCACCTTCTTCATTCATTTTTGTATACAGTGTGGGCTCACTGCTACATCTATTAAATCCATTCAGCAAAAGGTAACTGTCTATTCTGCTGTACCAAGCTCTTGGGGCTTGTTTCAATCCATACAGTGCCTTTTTCAATTTATAAACTTTGTCTTCTTGACCCAGAACTTCATACCCAGGTGGCTGATCCACATAAACTTCTTCTTCTAAATAACCATTTAAAAAAGTTGACTTTACATCCATTTGAGATACAGACCACTTGTTATGAGCTGCTAATGCTAAAATCATCTTATAGTATCCAATCGTGCTACAGGTGCAAATGTTTCATTGTAGTCAATTCCAGGCTGTTGTGAATAGCCCTTTACAACCAATCTTGCTTTAAGCTTCTGAACTTCATCTTTTTCATTCAATTTGGTTTTATAAATCCATTTCACTCCAATACATCTTTGTCTTTTGGAAGACTGACTAGTTCCCATGTCTGATTCTTTTCAATTGCTTCAATCTCTTCATCCATAGCACTTACCCATTTATTATCTTTGACTGCATCTTCAAAATGAACTGGATCTTCTATTTGAGAGTAAAATACAAAAAGAGAAATCTGATTTGAATTATTCTCACCTTCATTTTGCTCATATATATCTCTTATGCTTCTGATTTTCTGTCTTCTCAGACTTGCCAATGTAGGATTTGACATATCACTTGAACTTGTGGAAAGTGGACCTGATGGTCCTGCTATAGATGGTGTTTTTTGTCCTCTTGTTGGATTGCTTCCTTGAATGATTGAGGCTGTTCTTACAGTTGATGCTGGTGTCACTTGTGGACCACTTTGCTGACCTTGAATGGGAGTGGAAGGAGTCACAGTATCTGGAACATTTGTTGATGCTGAAACTTCATTCTCCTCTTGAGGTATACTGGTTGAAATATTGACTGTCTTCTCTATGCTTCCATCCCATGCTTCATTTTCTACAAATTGTACATCTCTGTTGATTATAACTTTCTTGTTGTTGGATTATAGAGCTTATAAGCTTTGGATTCTTCACTGTATCCAAAAAATATACATTTTTCTCCTTTGTTATCTAGCTTCCTTCTCAATTCATCAGGCACATGTGCATATGCTACACATCCAAATACTCTCATGTGAGTAACACTGTGTTTTCTTCATGTCCATGCTTCTTCAGGTACCATATTCATGACACTTTTTGTTGGACACCTATTCATTATATAGGCTGCACAAGATATTGCTTCTGCCCAATATTCATTTGACAAATGTTTGGCTTTCAACATGCTTCTAGCCATTTCCATGATTGTTTCTGTTTTTCCTTTCAGCTACTCCATTTTGTTGAGGTGTGTATCTAGTTGTGAATTGCTTGTGAATTCCATGATCCTTGCAAAAATTAAAAAATTCTCTTGAAATATATTCACCACCTCTATCTGTTCTCAACACTTTGATATAATAACCACTTTGTTTTTCAACCAAATTCTTGAACTGACGAAACAGATCAAACACTTCATTTTTCTGCTTTAGAAAGTAAACCCATGTTTTTCTTGAATAATCATCAATGAATGTCAGAAAATAAAAACTACCACCTATTGAAGGTGTTTGCATAGGTCCACACAAATCTGAATGTATAATTTCCAAAGGGGCTTTTGCTCTAGTTGACTTTCCTGTTGGAAATGATTCTCTGTGTTGTTTTCCTAAAATGCACCCTTCACATACCCTTTCTGGTTTTTCTATTAAAGGTAGTCCCTTGACCATGCCTTTCCTATGAAGTAAATTTAAACCTCCAAAGTTGAGATGACCAAATCTCAGGTGCCATAACCATTTTCATCTTTTATCTCAGCTTGAAAGATTGTCTGCACTACTGCTGTAGTTTCTTCTCTACCCACTTGTGAATTCATTAAGTGTTGTGCTTGAGCATAATTTATATTCAAATCTGGCCTTATCTTTAAGGGAAACATTCTGTTGTTTGTCATTCTGACTTTTGCAATAAGCTGGTTGCTTGGGTATTTGTCTAAAATTGTGCATAGACCATTCTTGAAGGTTACTCTATACCCTTTTTGAACCAATTGCCCTACACTCATTAAGTTATGTTTCAGACCAGGCACAAAATACACATTTGAAATATACTTTTTCTCCCCCTGTTTAGTTAGAATATTGACATCTCCTTTTCCCTTGACTGACACTTTGTTGTCATTACCCAATGTAACATTAGACTTTACATTCTCATTTAAACTTGAAAACATTTCTAGATTCCCTGTCATATGATTGCTACAGCCTGAATCTAAAAACCATACATCTTTTTCATTTGCTTGAGCAATATTACAAGCTAAAAACATTGTTCTCTTATCTGAATCCTGATTTTGACCTTCTCTTGAAAAATTTGCATTTTGTCTATTATTGTCATACTGCTTCTTTCTACACTCATTCATATAATGCCCATATTTTTTACTGTAGTGACATTGGACTTGAGATTTATCATACCTTTGATTTTGTGACTGATTCTGTGATGGGTTTTGGTTTGAGCCTTGATTGCTGCCTCTTCCACTTGAGTTTGATAAACTGTATCTTTCACCTCTGTAAGAGTTTCTTCCTCTCCCTCTTGATCTACCTCTGCCTCTTCCTTGACTGACTGAAGCCTGAGTTTTGAAAACATGCTCCAGTGATGTATCTGCTGACCTTTTCAGCCTGTGTTCATGAGAAATTAGAGATGCATACAGCTCATCAATTGAGAACTGTGAGAGATTCTTTGTCTCTTCTATAGCAACTACAACTGGTAGAAATTTTGTGGGCAAACTCCTTAAAATCTTTTCAACAACTCTGGTATCTTCCAGATTCTCTCCATAAGACCTAATTTGATTAACCACCCCAATGACTTGGGTGTAGAATGAATCTACAGATTCATTGTCCTTCATACATATTGTTTCAAAATCTCTTCTCAACATTTGTAGCTTTGCTGTTTTAACTTTTTCCATGCCTTGATAGGCTATTTGAAGTATGTCCCATGCTTGTTTGGACTTTGTTGCTGCTGAAATCCTTGGAAAAATGCTCTCTTGTATAGCTTGAAACAGATAAAATAAAGCCTTTGAATCTTTATTCCTTGTGTCCTTCAATAAGTCTTTCTCTGCTTGTGTTAAAGCATTATATGCAACTGCATCTGCTGGCTCTGCAAATCCATTCTCTACTAAATCCCATATATCTTGTGAGCTAAATAGTGCTTTCATGGTAATTGACCAGTACTCATAATTCTTCCCATTAAACTGTGGAATTTGTGGGTTTGTCAAGCTTGTGCTTGCTGCCATTTTTTAAATTTACCCAGATAATCTACTTTGATAAAATTGACTCTGATAATCAACCTGCTCTGATACTCGAACTTGCTCTGATACCACGTGAAGGCCAGAGGCAGAGGAAATTCACACACAGTAAAAATAAAAAATATAAAAATAATTTTCTAACACACAGAGTTGTTGCTCGTAATTTTCTATTTCTTCACCTTTTTTATCATCTGTTAAAAATAAATTACATATACCAAAACATATATGCAAAAATCACATGAAGATTTTCACAGATGAGAAAGCCCGAAAAACATTTAAATTCAAAATCACCTAACTAATTTTTCCCCGTCAAAATGCATTTAATACAATGTCCTTTTCATAATATTCAAACTTAAATATTAATTCTTTCGTACTCCGAAACTTTCTGGCGGTGGCGGCTTTCTCCATAGTTCCCCGCGGTATCGCGATGGTTAAAATCTTTATTGTGATATTGCGGGTAGCGGTTAGTTGACGGCCCGGTAAACTGCGGTGGTTAAAAATAAAACAAACTTTTACGGAGTCTCCCGCGGTGTCGCGATTAATATTTTATTGATTGCGATATAGCGGGAATTGGCTGGAATAAAACAAAACATTACGGAAGACTCCTGCGGTATCGCAATGGCTAATTTATTGATTGCGATATAGCGGGCAGTGGTTGGCGGGGACGGCGGCAGTTAGGGTTAATATTCCAACAAATGTTCCTATCACTTTTTAGAACTTTTGGGGTAGATTTTGAGTTCACATTCAAAGTTGGTCCTATTTGAACACTAAATGTATGTGTTCTGTATCTTGATTGTATCTATTCTAGAATCTAGTGAAAGGACTATTTGATCTGTATCTAGAACAAAATATCAAAAAGAAAACTAGAAAGTGTAGACTCTTCAGGTGCTTGGTTGATCTTTACTTCAATTTCGTTATTAGTTAGTTAAGAAAGTTGTAATGAGGGCTTGAAGGAACTGAGCCGTTATTTGTAAGATATTTCAAACTGAATTGATAAATTTTTCAGCTATTGGCTATTTATGGATCTAATGTCTAAGGCACAAAAGCATTCCACTAAATTCATTTAAGCAACTTTGACTGCACTATTGAGTATAGTAATTTCCCTCTTTGCATGGAATTGATTTGGCATGAATTTGAGCATAGTAGAGGTTTAAACACACAACAAAAGGCAACATGAGAATTTTCCATTGAAAACTAACTCAGTAGCATAACCTAATGTAAAGTGAGGTTCCATTCTCGCTAATACGCTATTGTTAATATTAGATTATTTATATAATTTATGTGTGGAAGCACATCTATTTGATTGGCCCATATAATTCTTTAATTTTATAAAACAATATTTAAAAAGTTCCCACTGCGTATGTGATAAAGAAATGATAACTAAAACATACTTTACTTCAAAAACGTTTCTTTTTTATTTGCTCTACCACATTACTGGGAGGAAGCCTATTATAATATTTAATTTTTTTGCCATACTGTTAACAACTAGTAGATAGTAAAGAATGGTATGTTTTAAATTGAGCACAATAACTATGTTCCATGGTTTTGTGGTTTAGGCATGGAAACAATTATTATGAAAGTATACAAATGACCGATCAATGATATAAACAAGTATGAAAATAGTTGATGAATAATGAAAGAATGTTTCTTTAGTATTAATGGAAGGAAGTACTAATTCCTACACAATCCTAGGGGCTAATCAAATTGTAAACATAAATTCTAAATGTTGATTAACAAAGTTAGTTAAAACAATGAAGGAAAGATTAACAATAACACAAATTCAAGGGAATTTTGATAGAGGATTAACAACAGATGACTGATATTTATGCAAAAAGTAGGTGGTGATCAAAGGTGATGCCAACAACACCTGCATTAATAGGAAACATCTTTTGAAAAGTAGGTGCAAGTCACTGATTTTTATTAGAAATTGAAAGATACCAAAACTAATGATAAAACTTGAAAAAAACACAACTACAAATCATTCATGCATATCAGCAGAGAAGAAATCAATTATAGTTGGAAACCATGCATGGGATGTTGATCACATATAAAATGGAAATAGTGACTAGAAAAACAGGTGATTGTAAATGTTTTAACGATGGCCCAAAATTGTTTTATGGTAATTTATAGATGGTTTTAGTGCATAAGATAGGTTTGCCAGTAATTTATCGATTTGCAAAATGGTGTCTGGAAAAAAAAAGTGACTATAAATGTTTTAATGGTAGCTCAAAATGGTTTTACTAGGTTTGTCCATAATTAATGAATGTCGAGTGAGGGAATGGCATCCAGTCCTGTATGGAAGTCCAATAGGGGTGCAAGGTCCACGAGCACACCCACTGAGTGAGGAAGGGAAACCACCACTCCTATGACATGAATACCAACAACAACATTAACATCGTGGGTCAAACTTGGAGACTCAAATCTTGGTGACCACAGCAACAATACCACCACTTAACCATCACATTATGAGATCAACCTCAAAAATAAACTTAGTATTAACAAATAACAATTTTTATAAAATTGAACATAATTATAGTCAAATTCTTAAATAACTTAATTTAAAAAATTACAATCATAAAAATTCAATTCATAATTATTAAACATAAAAAATAAAAAATAAAATAAAATAATTCTAAAAGTTTTGAAAATATTTTTAATTATTTTTAATTATTTTTAATTACTTAAAAGGCGTTGCTATGACCTGCTTTTTAAAATCAATAGTTGAAAATTGTAAGACTATTAAATGATCTTAAAAATATATTCTTATCTAGTCTTAGCTTAAAATTAGACTTTTAAATTTCTTTTATTTATAAAATATAAAAAAATAATAAATATAATGTATAAATATTTAATTATATATTTAAGACTACATAAATATTATTTTTATTTTTAAGGTTTTAATAATTATTATATTATAATATAGAATACATATAATATACAAATCAATAAATTATGAATTGATTTTTAATTTTTTAATTTTTTAAACTTAAACTTCAAGATTTCTTTTATTTATAAAATATAAAAAATAATAAATAAAATGTATAAATAGTTAATTATATATTTAATACTTCATAATCATTTATTTTATTTTTTAAGATTTTAATAATTATTATATTATAATATAGAATAAATATAATATATAAATCAATAAATTATAAAATTGATTTTTTATCTTTTTAATAGGTCTCATTTTCTTTTTAACTTTTTAAATTTCGTGTGTAGTATTGTTTGAATTTTATAATAATTTTTTTTTTGATAATATTGATTAATGCTATGAGATTTCCACAATCTATCATGTTGAACGTTTTGTGATTTCTGGATTTTTGATTGTGTTAAAGTTTTTTCATCAACGTTTCGGATCACACTCAGTGATCCATCATCAGGATGATAAAGAGATGATAATATTGAATTTATATATGTGAATATTGTTTGTTATATATTAATTATATTTTTGAGGTACAAATTTTATTAATATTTAAATTATAATAAATTAAAAGATTAAGCTAAATTTTTTAATTTGATCATTCATTAACTTAACAATTTTATTAATTATTATTAATTTTTTTATAATTACTATTTTTTTTATACCTATTTTATTAATATTTGGATTTTGATATATTTTGACTTTACATTTAGTTCATTATATTTTAACTTTTTATTTAGGTTTAAGATTAAAATTTAGTTTTGTTATTTATGTCTTTTTATGAAATTATAAATAATAATTAAAAATTATAAAAATTGATTTAATTTATAATTATTTTCCTTATTAAAACTTTAAGTATTGTAGAATAATTTTATTTTGAATTTTTTAGTTTTAATTTATATAATAAAATGAATCCCAAACTTAAAATCTAAATTAAAAGTTATTTGAGTGAGAGACAAGCTAACTTTTGATTAGTCATTTTATGTCAGTAATCCAAGGATAGTGCATGTCCTGAAGAAGGTATTCTTAGGGTATCATGTCATTTGATTAAGGATATGATAATTCACCTTTAAAACCTCTCCAATGTACCCTTTGCACACTCAAGAAGGATAATATATAGAGAGAGAAAAGAGAGAGGAAGAGATCTAAGGCAAAGGGATATGGAGATAAAATATAGAGGAAAATAGAGGAAAAAAGAGAAAGGAAGGAAGAGAGAAAGAAATGGGGAGACAATGAGACAAAGGATGAGAGAGATAAATATATGAAGAGAGAGATAGAGAGAGATAGAGAGAAACAAAGATAGAAATGGAGGGATAGAGAGAGGGAGATACAAAAAAGAGAATATAGAAATAAAGATAGAGATAGAGAGAAAGAAAAATAGAGAGATAGATAGGGATAAAAAGGGATTACAAAGATTAAAGAGATATATAGATGCAAAGTGGTAGGGGAAGCAACTCCTTTTTATAGAAAGCTTCTCTCAAATACTCTAAGTGGAATCCTCAATTCCACTATTCCTTCATGAAGACAACCCAACCTCCCAAAGTTCTTTGCTTCCACAACTAGAAAAATCCAAAGGTCATGGGGGTGATTATAGCACTTTGACTAGGACAAAAGATGACACAATAACTAGAATCTACACTTAGAAACCTTCATTCATCCACCACTCCAATTCAGGCCTATGCACCCTTGTAGCCCTGTCCAACAAGCACAATCAACATAAAAGTTTACTAATGCTAGAAACCAGAAAATGGAACTTTTTTTAGGAACTTAGCATATACCCCTATAAGTCCTCAAAAGCACAAGATTAGACACTAATATTAGATGTTTCAAATGATAGACCCTCAAGCCACAAGGAAGCCTAATTATGCCTACACAATGAACGAACCAATCTATCTAGGCACACCCCAAAACCCCTAAATCCTTCAACAAGGTCCTCAAAATTTCCCAATACCTCTTTGAAGCACTTCAACCATCACTCTTGCATTAACACCCAACATTCTACAAGTTACTTACTCCAAAGTTCAGTTTTAGGCCAGTCCCATAGAGATGACAAGCCTAATTCATCATGGAACTCACACAAAACTCCATTTCTCCTCTTAAAACCAATTGTAACATAAAAATAACTCCTAACCCTACCATTCCACCAAAAATTAGGCTTTCCCAACATTGGAATGGAGAGTTACAGGCATCTTAGTGACCAAACCCTGGTTTGGTAGGGTTTCAGACCCACTTCCAATAAAATGGAGATAAATTTCTTGTTTCTCAATGAAATTATGCCAAACCACCACCAAAATAAAGGTAACTCCTCCCTCTTTCAATCCATATATGTTTGGATCCCATACAGTGAAATCATAGGGCATACCAAACAAGATAGTAGAGAAAAATGCAGAAAAAAATAGAAAAACAAAGTTTTTTGTATTCAAATCCTCCAAAATTTCTCCAAAAACCTTGCCTCGACCACATGGAGGATTTTTAAACACTACCTTGCCTTTTAAAATGGTACTCAACTATTTTTTGAAAGAGGATACTATTGGGTATGTCCTTTACAACTTTACTTTGAAGAAATTACATAAAAACATTACTTCGTTACACCAAGTTTACATTGAGCCTTAACTTGACACCTAATACAACCTATTACAAACATTGAAATGGTACGTTGGAACTTATTACATCATGAACACATTGAAAAAAAAAAAAAAAACTTGGAAAAATCCTCATGGAGGCATGAGAACCCCAAGGTGCCCCTGCACCATACACCTGGGGTGGAAAAAGTCTCAAGTACCACCTAAGATTAGTTGTTGCAGAGAAGTTCCATGATGTTTGATGTCCTCTTCACTCATCCAAGTTGCATATTTAGGTGGAAGACCCTGCCATTTAACCAAATATTCATTATATTGGGTATGTGTAGGATCATGATGGGCCAAAAAGTAGTGATATGGTGGGTATGTGTAGGGTATGTGGCTGGTGACTTTTTTTTAACCAAAAATTTCTGAAATGAAAAAGGTTTTTAAAGTAGTTTCTCAAATTTCCACCAATATAAATTATGCTTTACTTTGAATTTAATAAATTATTATTATTTATTTTCTATTTGAATTATGACTAAAGTCTTGATTAATAGGTTGATTGAAAAACATCTATAGCTTTCAAACGGTGTCACATTTTTTGAATCTAAAACATGTCTCACATTATATGCTTCGCATACTATAGGATTAAAAAAAATGAATTTCATGAAGTTTTGACCAGTTAAGGTGGTTAGACATATGAGTTTTTATATTTTATTAAAAGTTGTAATAAAAAAATCATAATTAATTATTTACTTGGAAAAAATTACAAAAAGCTATGCATCACATCAAGACATGAGTCCTCTAATTATATCTAAAATTTAATTAAAAAATATTATCATTTTATTTTGGTTAGGGTGATTAGATAGACACCTACTTCTTATTTTTTCCCTAATGTTTAAGTATTACTGCATTGAAATTTCAAATTTTCACCAAATAGTTTTTTTTTTAAAATAAACCTATTATTTTAGAAACTACATTCAATTTGATATATATTTTATTCTTACATATTTTTGAAATAATATATTTAACTTATTCAAATTTTTACATCAAGTTGCCTAACTCTAGTTTTTCTAAATTTTTTGCCACTTAAGGGCCTATTTTTTTCATGATGATCTTGCACATACCCTATACCTTGTTTCCTATTCTTTTTACCTCCCTAGTGTCTAGTATTACTTCAAGTTTCAAAGGTTCAAATGGTGGAAGGTCCTGCACCCAATCTTCATTAGCTTCCACACCTGCACCTACATCCAAAGATCCCTTAAAGGGGTATAGGTCAATAACATTAAATATGGGAGAGATAGCCACTCCATGGGGGAGTGCTATCTCATAGGAATCTTTCCCAATTTTATGAATTATCTAGAAAGGGACTATTTTCTACATTTGGAGCTTTGTATATCTGCCCTTAGGTAACCTTTCTTTCTTTAAATATGCAAAAACTAGATCTCCCACCTTATAGTAAACATTTCTCCTTTTCAAATATGCCCTCTCTGTGTATATTTCCACACTTTTCTTGAGACTCTCCTTCACTTGATCATGGATGGATTTCATTGCAATGAAAAAATCCTCTCCTTCTACACTCTTCTCCATTTCCTTCAAATCTCTCAACTCAAAGATTCCCCTTGGGTTCATTCCATACACTACCTCAAAGGGATTGTTTCCTATGCTCCTATTTATGGAATCATTATAGGCATATTTTGCTTGGGGTAGCACCAAATCCCATTGAAGACCATGATATTTTTTTAAGCACCTCAGCTAGTTACCAAGTGATCTACTAACCACCTTTTTTTTTTCATTTGTTTGAGGATGGTAGGAAAAACTATATTGCAAATTAGTCCCCAAATTTTGCCATAAGGTCCTCCAAAAATGACCTAAGAACTTGGAGTCCCTATCTGATACAATACTCATAGGAATGCCATGCATTCTCACAACCTCTTTGAAAAATAGACCTACAATGTTAGAATCATCACTAGTGCACTTGCAAGGAATAAAATAGGCCATTTTGTTGAATCTATCAACCACTACAAAAACACTATCAACTCCCCTTTGTGTCTTAGGCAGTCCTAAGAAAAAATCCATACTTATGCTTTCCCAAGGTCTATTTGGGATTGGTAGAGTTTGGTAGAGACCAACATTTGAAGTAGTTCCTTTTTCTCTTTAACATATGGTGCAAGTTTCCAAAAAATTCCTTACATCCACTTGCATTTTAGGCCAAAAGTAAAACCATGTAACCTACTCCAAAGTTTTATCAAGTCCAAAGTGCCCTCCAAGACTTCCACTATGCTTCTCCTTTATCAAGTTCTCCCTCATAGAAAATTTGGGTATGCATAATTGGGCCCCTTTGAACAGTAGACCATCTTTCCAAATATAATCAACATATTCACTGTGAAAAGCATCCTTAAAATCCTCATCTTCCTTGTACATACATTTAAGAGCTTCTATGTGCACACTTTGAAATTGAACTTCTTGAACCATCATGATCCTTCTACTAAGGGTATTTTCAACTTTATTTGCTTGTCCCTTCTAATTCTTTCTAGAGAAAGTGTACATGCTTGTTGGTATTCAACCCACTTCATGTGCCTTTGGTTCAATTTTTCCTATCCATTCAAGAAACTAAGTGCATTGTTGTCACTGAATACTATAAACTCCTTTGGTAACAATTAGTGCATCCATTTCTTTAAGGCTTGGACCATAGCATACAACTATAAATCATATGAAGAACATTTTCTCTTAGCCTCATTTAGTTTTTCAATAAAGAATGCAACCGGTCTACCTTCTTGACTTAGGACAACACCTATTGCTTGACCACTTGCATCACATTCAATAGTAAAATTTTTATTAAAATCAGGAAGAGCAAGGATAAGTTTTTGTGATACCTTTCTTTTCAAGTATTCAAACCTTTCATTTTCTTCACTGGTCCATAGGAACTTACTCTTCTTGTCACCTTTTATTGTATCTATGATAGGTGCACAAATGTGGCTAAAATTCTTGATGAATTTTCTGTAGAATCTTGCAAGGTCGTGGAAGATCCTCACATCATCCACTGAATTAGGTGGTTTCCAATTGAGTATGAACTCAACCTTTTATGAGTCCATTTTCAAACTACCCTTTTCTATGACAAACCCAAGAAAAACCAATTCGTCTTTCATAAACTCACATTTTTTCATGTTAATCAACAATCCCTCTTCATGCAACCTCCTTAGAACCATATCAAGATGCTTCAAATGCTCCTCCTTGGACCTACTAAATACAAGAATGTCATCCAAATAAACCACAATAATTTTTCCAATAAATGGTTTCAATACCTCATTCATTAGTCTAGTGAAGGTACTAGGGGCATTGGAAAAGACAAAAGGCATCGCCATCCACTCATAAAGACCTTAATTAGTCTTGAAATTTTTTTCCATTCATCCCCCTCATGGATCCTAATCTGATGATACTCACCTTTCAAGTCAATTTTTAAAAATATTAAGCCCCTCCTAGACAATCCATAACATCCTCCATCCTTGGCATTGGAAACCTATATCCGATGGTTATCCTATTTATGGCTCTTGAATTAGTGCATAACCTCCATTTTCCATCTTTCCTAGGAGCCAACACGGTAGAGACTGCATAAGGGCTCAAACTCTTCCTCACTAGGCCTTTATCCAATAACTCTTGAACTTGTTTCGCTATTTCTTCATTTTGGGTTGGTGTCATCTTATAGGAATCCTTATTAGGAAATTTAGCTCCTAGTATCAAGTCAATATGGTGACTAATATCTCTGCTTGGAGGTAGGGAACTAGGCAATTCATCCACCACAATGTCTTTATACTTCTCCAACAAGGTTTGGACTTCACTAGGAATAGGTTCTCCTTTGTTTGTAGAGAAAATAGACCTGCAGTTTGGCTTAACAATCAAGGAAAACCATAGACCTCCCTATTCCTTTAAGGTCTTCAAGAACTCTTTCTCTCCTACCACCATGATACTAGACCCAAGTTTCTTATCTATACCCTCATCTGGTAAGGGACTCATGGTGAAAGATTCCTTATCTTTTGTTATCTTGTAAGTTTTTCTCTACCCATCATGTTAGGCTTTCCTATCATATTGCCAAGGTCAGCCTAGAAGTATGTGGTAGGCATCCATGGGAATAACATCACATAATATTTTATCCTTATACTCTCCAATTTGAAATTTTATCCAACATTGCTCATTGAAAATCACCTGATGACCTTTGTTCAACCAAGACACCCTATATGGTGTGGGATGAGGAGTCTTTTTCAATTTTATTTTCTCAACCATCTCTAAAGACACTAAGTTATCAGTAGAGCCTAAGTCTACAATTACCTTTCATACCTTTCCATTGGATTTACATGTGGTCCTGAACAAGGACTTCCTCTGTGGTGGCTCCTTAGCACATGGTGCCTTAAGAAGTGTCCTCCTCATCATTAAGCTTTCTCCAAATTTAGGGTTAGCAGGTCTGGAAGGTGAAGTCACACTTTGAGCATCCTCCTCTTGTACCAACTAGTTTCTCCTATCCCCACCTTGAGAGCTTGAATCTAGTTTCTTAGGGCACTTGAAGGTTGGGTGTCCAAATTGGTTACAAGAGTAGCATCTTCCAGAGAATGAGTTAGAGCCTCTCCCATTAGATCTACCCCTTCCATTAGATCTCTTAACTTTGAATCCACCTCTTGACTCTTGACCTTGTTCTTCTTTTCCACTTGTCTTCCCTTGTTGTCTTTGTGACTGATTTCTACCACCAAAACTGCCTCTTCCTTTGTATTTTTTCCTCTAACCCTTCCTTGCTGCTCTTGTTTCCTCCTCAACTTCTCCTCAGCCCTAGTGCCACTTGGAAACACTCTTCCACTCTCTTAGGGGTCATTAGGCTCATGTCATCTTGAATTGCAAACCTTAGTCCATTCAAATACCTAGCCACTTTCTCCTTCTCATTCTCCACATGGCCACACCTGATACTAAGTTTGTAAAACTCCTTAGTATAGGTTGCTACGTCCATGTCCTTCTATTTTAGATTCTTCAATTTCCTAAAAACTGGCACTTCATGATTTGCAGGGAGAAATTGTGCCTTCAATCTGCTCACCATTCTTTCCCATGAAGTAATTGTGTTCTTACCATGTTTCACTCTTTCTCCTTGGTGATAATTCCACCAAGTCAAAGCAGCCCCATTAAATTTAGTCTTGGAAAACTTAACCTTCTTCTTTTCTGCCATTTCCTTATACTCAAAATAATTATTCAAGGCATCCACCCACTCTAGTAGTGCCTCAACATTCATCTTTCCCCCATACATTGGTATGTCCATCTTCACTTCAAAAGCTTCTGCTTTTATGGTTTTCAAGGTACCAATGAACCTTCTCTCTTTATGAGGAATCTCCTCTTCTGGATGGTCTTCATCTCCACCCTCTATCTCCTCTTTGAGGTACTCCCTTCCTCAGTGGACACTCTCTTTTTCTCTAAGGCCTCTATCTTATCTCTCAAATCCTTCAACTCCCTTGTAATCATAGACCCACCTTTTGGAGGCATTTTCCTTCAAACACCTCAACTCACAATCTCTCTTCACAAATTTTAGAATCAAACTTGGCTTTGATACCACTTTGATGCAGAGTGGTAGGGGAAGCAACTCCTTTTTAATAGCAAGCTTCTCTCAAATACTCTAAGTGGACTCCTCAATTCCACTATTCTTTCATGAAGACAACCCAACCTCCCAACTTGGGTTCCACAACTAGAAAAATCCAAAGGTCTTGGGGGTGATTATAAAACTTTCACCATGAAAAAAATGACACAATAACCATACTCTACACTTAGCAACCTTCATTCATCCACCACTCCAATTTAGGCCTATGCACCCTTGTAGCCCTGTCCAATAGGGACAGTCAACATAAAAGTTTAATAAGTCCAAAAACCAAACAAAGGAACCTTTTTTTAGGAACTTAGCATATACCCCTATAATTCCTCAAAATAAAAAGATCAAAAACTAAGAGAAGATGTTCCAAATTATAGACCCTCAAGCCACAAGGAAGCCTAATTAGGCTTGCACAATGAACAAACCAATCTATCTAGGAACACTGGGTGTTGTCATAATAGTGGTTTACAATTCCTGATAGGAACAAATTTTAGCTAAAATCACATATTTTTAGAAAATATAATGATTTAAGCCTTAAAATGTTCCATTTTAAGGATTCCAATTGAAGAGGGTTTGATCAAATCACCTTAGATCAAACCCCCTTGGATAGAACCTCGCTAGTTTTAAACCATACCTATAAATGTGTCTCCTTTACACCTATCAAAATGTTGATAAAAAATCACTTTTGATTTATATTATGGGGGATCAAATGAATTCATTTAAAATTTATTTCAAATTATTATGGTATTCCTTAGAACAAGCTATCCAATGAATATAATTTTAATATGTTTTGGTTTTGTTATGTATTTTTTTTTAAAGTTTTATTAAACATAGGTTTTCATCGAAAATGAATTTCTTTGTTCTTCACATGTGGAAAAATAGAAGATTATCAAAAAAAAAAATGAAAAACATGAGTGCACCAGATATTGAAGTCGTTGATCCAACAAAAATAAAATTAAACTTTTAACATATCTGAAAAAAGTTACACGTATATCGATGGCTATGAATTGTAATTTGTTTGACTTTGAAACTTGATTAAGGAAAAATATTCAATAAAAAACTATCTAATCAATTGGAAGCAGTAGATATCAGAGTTACAAATCTAAATTTGAAAGAATTAGAATTTTATCCTTTATGGAAAAAAAGTTGTGTTATACGGTGTGTGTCACTTTTTAAAAATGTTGTTTTCTGAAAAAAATCTATTTTCATGGGAGATGGAAAAAGAAGGGAAATTTGATTCCAAAAATTTTGAAAAAAATATTTTTAGAATCTACAAACAAAATTTGATGAGACTCTAGTTTGCACCATCTTCAAATTCCTCAGAGTTTAGCCGCTATAGGTGCCCAAATGTGAAGATTTAGTTAAAAATAATAATTTTAGTGTCCAGTTTGGCCAAAAATTGTAAACCACTATTATGGGATCACCCCACCCCAACACTCCTAAATCCTTCAAAAAGTTTATCAACATCTCCCAATACCTATTTGAAGCATTTCAACCATACTCTTGCATGAACACCCAACATTCTCAAGTTACTTACTCCAAAGTTTAGTTTTAGGCCAGTCACATAGAGATGACAAGCCTAATTCATCATGGAACTCACACAAAACTCCATTTCTCCTCTTCAAACCAATTGTAACATAAAAAATAACTCCTAACCCTACAATTCCACCAAAAATTAGGCTTTTGCAACATTGGAATGGAGAGTTACGGGCATCTTAGTGACCAAACCCTAGTTTGTAGGGTTTCAGACCCACTTCCAATAAAATGGAGATAATATTCTTTTTTCTCAATGAAATTATGCCAAAACACCATAAAAATAAATTTAAATCCTCGCTCTTTCAATCCATATATTTTTGGAGCCCATACAATAAAGTCACAGGCTGTACCAAACAAGATAGCAAAGAAAAATGTAGAAAATAAATAGAAAAACAAAAAAAATTGTACTCAAATCCTCTAAAATTTGTCCAACAACCTTGCCTCAACCACATTGATGATTTTTAACACTACCTTACCTTTTCCAACATTCCTCAACTATTTTTTGAATGAGGAGACCATTGGGTATGTGATTTACAGCTTTAGTTTGAAGAAATTACATAAAACATTACTTGGTCACACCAAGTTTACATTGAGCCTTAACTTGAAACCTAATAATACTTAATAAAAACTATTACAAACATTGAAATGGTCCCTTGGACCTTATTACATCATGAATGTACATTGAAAAACAAAAAAAAAACTTGAAAAAATCCTCATGGAGACATGAGAACCCCAAGGTGCGCCTACACCATAGAGGTAGAGATATATAGGAATAAAGAGGGGGAGAAAAATGGATAGAGTTATGAAGAGTGATAAGGAAAAAGAAAGAGGAAAAGGTAGAAGAGGAGAGGCATAGATAGATATAGCCACATAGAGAGAGGGAGATAGATAAAGAGAAATAGGAGTAAAAGATATCCACACAGACACATATATAATATAGCAATAGAAATATCAAGAGATAAAGAGGGAAAGGGGGAGAGAGGGGGGAGATAAATAAGGATAGAAAAAGAGAGTGTTGGGAGAGAGAAATTGAAAAAGAGAGATAGATTAAGAGAGAAGCAAATAAAAACATAGAGAAATAGGTGAGAAAGAGGAAGAGAGTTTTAGAGGTAATGATAAACATAGAGATAGAGAGGGAGAGAGATACATAAATAGATCTCTCTTTCTCTTAACATCTCTCTCTATATTTGTCTCCCCATAGATGTACCCCTTCCTAACTTTATTTATATATAAATATATCTCCCTCTATCTACCTCTCTATGGGTATGTGCAGGATCATCATGGAAAAAATAGGCCCTTAAGTGGCAAAAAAAATAGAAAAATCAGAGTTAAGCAACTTAACATAAAAATTTGAATAAGTTATCTATTTTATTTCAAAAATATGTAAGAATAGAATCTGTAGCAAATTGAATTTAGTTTCTAAACTACTAGGTTTATGTTTTTTTTTTTTAAATCTATTTGGTGAAAATTTGAAATTTCAATTTAGTAGTACTTAAATTTCAGGGAAAAAATAAGTAGGTGTCTATCTAACCACCCTAACCACAATAAAATGATAATATTTTATATATAAGTAGACGACTCATGTCCGGATGTAATGCATATTTTTTTGTAATTTGTTTCCAAGTAAATAATTACTTATGATTTTTTTATTAAATTTTTTTAAAAATATAAAAAACTCGTATGTCTGACCACCTTAACTTGGTCAAAACTTCATGAAATTCAATTTTTATTTTTTTAATCCTATAGTATGCAAAGCTTAGAATGTGACACATGTTTTGGATTTAAAAACTATGATACCATTTGAAAGCTATAAAAAAATTTCAATCAACCTATCAATCAGGACTTTAATTGTAAATCAAATAGAAAATGAATAATAATTATTTATTAAATTCAAAGTAAGGCATAATTTATATTGGTGGAAAGCTAAGAATATCCTTTAAAAACCCTTTATGTTTCATCTATTTTGGGTAAAAAATAGTCGTCAGCCACATACCCATCATATTGCCACTTTTTGGCCCATCATGATCCTGCACATACCCCTCTATAAAAATTACCATATCTATCTTTCTATCCCTCCATCTCTCCCTCTCTATTTGTCTCCCCCCCTTTCTATCTCCAATTATCTCTTTATCCACCTCTATCTCCATCTCCATCTCCTTACCTCTCCCTACATATCACTCTCTCTCTTTCCCCTCTCTTTCCCACTATATATTTCTTTATTTTTTCCTCTCTCCTCTCCCTATCACTCTTTCTACATCTCCTCTCTCCTATCTCTATTTTTATTTCTCCTTCCCTCTCTATCTATTTATATGTATATCCCCCTCTTTATCTCTGTCTTGAATATATCTCACTCAAAAAAACACACACTCCCTATTTCTCCCTCCCTATCTCCATCTCTATATCTCTCTCACTCACTCACTCTCCCTCACTCACACTCCCTATTTCTCCCCCCCTCTCTATCTCTATCTCTCTATCTCTCATCCCTCTCTCTATCTATATCTCCCTCTCTCTCTATTATTTGTCTCTATCACCTCCTTTATCTCACTCTTGCCACCTTTATCTTTATCTTCCCATCTCTCCCTCTCCCTCTATATTTATATCTAATCATCTATATGTATCCATGCATCTCTCCTAGTCTCTCTCTATATATACCCCTATACCTCTCTATATAATGCTTCCTATATAATTTTCTTTCTTTCTCCATCTCACCCTCTTTAATTATCTCCCTCTTTCTATATCTATTTCTCCCTGTCCCTCTTCCTCTCTTCTTCCATCTCCCCCTCTATATAATTATTTGTATTTTTATCTTTCTCACCCTCTCTATCTTTCCTATGTTACATATATCACTCTATCTCTCCTTTATATCCTTTTCTCTCTCTTTCTATCC
The DNA here is from genome assembly GCA_007258455.2 of Sequoia sempervirens. NCBI lineage: Eukaryota > Viridiplantae > Streptophyta > Pinopsida > Cupressales > Cupressaceae > Sequoia > Sequoia sempervirens. Next base: position 623,673,113 of record VDFB02270651.1, read on the forward strand.
CTATCTCTCCCTCTCCCTCTCCCTCTCTCCCTATCACTCCCTCTTTCTATATATCTACTTCTCCTCTCTCCTCTCTTTGTTTCTCTCTCCCTTCATCTCTATCTATTTATGCATATTTGTGTCCCTCTCAATCTCTCTCTCCATATCTCTATCCTACACACACACTCCTTGTTTCTCCTTCCCTATCTCAATCTCTATCTCTTTACCTATTTATCTCTCCATATTTCTTCTTCCATATCTTCCTCTATCTCTATTGAATTATCTCTCCATATATATCTCTACGCCTATATCTTTCCCTTCCTCTACCTATCTCTATATATCACTTGTTGAATAGGACAACTGAGAGGGGGGGTGAATCAGTTGTCATGGAATTAAACTTTTAATATAATCACCATAACTAATTATTAATACTACTTAAATGATTAATCATAAAATGCCAATGTAGAAACTTAAATCAAACACACAAAAACATAATAACATCAGATTTATGTGGAAAACCCAATAAGGGAAAAACCATGGGGAGGACTAACTCACACTATCCAGAATATCAAAATAGATTACAAGTGGCTTACTACTTGAAATAAGGCTCACTACCAAAAATAAGGACTTGTTGTCTGGAATAGGAATCACTATCCAATAGGTATAACAACTCAGAGGGATCACTACCACAGAGATATAAAGAAGACAAAGAAGACTTGTTATAGTTCCCAATGCAACAAAGGATTCCACCACAATCACTAGTAGACATGCATGAATGATAGAATTCACCTTCTCCTCATTACATTTAGAAACTCTGCATTAAGCTTCACACTGATCTGCCACACTCGCATCACACACACTCACTGAATAGAATCAATGTCACATCTATCTACACTTTCTCTTTTCTCTTATTACTCTTCTTCTTTTCTCTTGTATGTTTCTTCACCACTAAATCATCTTGTATTTAGGTATGTGCAGGATCATCATAGAAAAAACAAGCCCTTAAGTGGCAAAAAAATCAAAAGAATCAGAGTTAGGCAAATTGATATAAAAATTTGAATAAGTTATCTATATTATTTCAAAAATATGTAAGAATAGAATTTGTAGAAAATTGAATGTAGCTTCTAAGTTCTATTAGGTTTGTTTAAAAAAAATATAAATTATTTGGTGAAAATTTGAAATTTCAATGCAGTAGTACTTAAATTTCAGGGGAAAAATAAGAAGCAGGTGTCTGTCTGACCACCCTAACCACAATAAAATGATAATAGTTTTTTATAAGATTTTAGTTATAAGTAGAAGACTCATGTCCTGATGTGATGCATATTTTTTTGTAATTTTTTTTCAAGTAAATAATTAATTATAATTTTTTATTACAACTTTTAAAAAATATAAAAAAATTGTATGTCTGACCACCTTAACTTGGTCAAAACTTCATGAAACTAAATTTTTTATTTTTTTAATCCTATAATATGTGAAGCATAGAATTTGATGCATGTTTTGGACTCAAAAAATGTGATATCGTTTGAAAGCTATAGATGTTTTTCAATCAGTCTATCAATCAGGACTTTAGTCATAATTTGAATAGAAAATGAATAATAATTACTTATTAAATTCAAAGTAAAGAATAACTTATATTGGTGGAAAGCTAAGAAACTCCTTTAAAAATCTTTTTTGTTTCATCAATTTTGGGTAAAAAAAAAGTCTCCAGCCACATACCCATCATATTGCCACTTTTTGGCCCATCATGATACTACACATACCCATTTATACCATCTTAAACTTTGTAACATATCTAAATTCGACCATCCAAATTCAAATTAAAATTAGGGTTGGCATCAAAAAATTCTAGGGTGGAACACTACTACACAAACAATAATATATGACTAAATAAACTACTACAAATTGCATATAAATGACTAAATTTAGTCATGTGACTATTAGTGATTTATTTGTAGTCATTTATAACACCACTAAATTTATAACTAAACTATTTTAGTCATTTATTTAGTCGTTAATTTGGTCATTTATTTAGTCATGGTAGTGATTTATTTAGTCATATATTTAGTCATTAATTTAGTCATATATTTAGCCATTATTTTAGTCATATATTTAGTCATTAATTTAGTCATATATTTAGTCATTAATTTAGTCATATATTTAGTCATTACTTTAGTCATATATTTAGTCATTAATTTAGTCACATATTTAGTCATAAATTTAATCATATATTTAGTCATTACTTTAGTCATATATTTAGTCATTTTTATTTACTGGTTTCCATTAATTTTTTTTGGTTGGTACCATGAAATTTTATATTACTTAAAATTAAAGATTACATCCATTTTAGTTTAATACCTCCCATTTTTTATTTTTTATTTTTTTTTCCCCCAAAAGACTCAAAACAACCACCTTAATGTGTAGCCACCAACAACCAACAACTATAAATACTATAATTGTTAATAGTACAAGAAAACCCCACCAACGTTCTATGCACTAACCCCAAATCGAGGGACCCTATCATTCTGATACCCCAAAAATAAAAATTCACTAACAATGACATAAATTCAAACAAAAAGAAGCAAAATAGATCCCAATGAATCTTTCAATCATAAGCACTACCCGAGCTTGATGGTCCTTCACCCAGTTCTTTCATTTACTTCTTCTTCTGGAACCTGTGTCGCTTCTTCTATTGACATTTACTCTAACACTTTACTTTCACCACCTTTCCCTCCACTTCCCTTTTGGCCTTCTTAATGAACTCATCGATCTCCAAGATCTCCATAAAAATCTTAAGCGCCTTCCATCCTAGTCTAGCCTCTTCCTGGTAACTAGGTTTAAAGTTTCCTTTCGGCCATCAAATGAATGGATTGATTTTGACACCCCCATAAAGCAACTCCATCTCTTCATCAATAATGTCTTTAGAAATTTCTAGGCCTACCCCCAGTATCACCCATTCAAAAATGGACTCCACGTCCACCAAAAAACCCTTGTGAACAATTTTCAGCATCACTTTACATACCAATTCCATAGATTCTCCTAAGTCAAGATCCCATGCCACAATCAAGGATTACACATCTAGGTTTGTTATAAGCCTATTTCTTAGAGCACCATAATCCCTGCCAATTGTCATTCTTATGCACTACACAAGTTGATCATCTTCAATGAGGAATAAATCCCCTGATCTTTTCACTAATGCTTCACCAAAAAATGGACTCATTTTCCTACATGTTTGAAAAGTAAAATTGGCCTCCATTTTTCTCTGATAACACACCGCCTTGAACACCGCCAAAACACTACTACCAAATGATTTAACCACTTTGAAATGTGGGGAAATCATCATTTCCTCAACTTTTAATCTATCATTCTCCACCCACTTCAAATTTATTGCTACCGGTACTACTAGGCCACCGCTCGGCTTCTCCAATTCTTGCTAGTCTTATTTAAGATCTAGACCCTATCTACCATTTCATGCATTTAATGTAATGTACTCCCCTGTTATGTCACCAAAATTTTTCTATTCTCACTTCTCAAAAACCTTCAACTTTGAGATCACTAAGCTTGCTAAAAGATAGCACCCACTTAGATAATACATCTACTTTGACATTCCCACCATGTCTGATATGAGTCATCAAAAAGCTTTCAAAATTGACTAATTCTTCTCTAATTTGATCAACCAAAAATTGAAGGTGCCAAGCATGAATTGATCCATTTATCACTACTTGTACAACTATCATTGAATCCCCTTCTAGGTGAACCTCCCTGGCTCCTAAATTTCTTCTACACTTAATTTCCAACAAAGCTACAAGAGCTTCAACCATATTATTTGATCCTTCTGACAATTTCTTGGCTCCTAATGCAACCACATCCTCATTCCAATCTTGAATGATAAATATTGCCCCTGAAGGGCCAGGATTTCCCTTGGATGCCCAATCAAAGTTAATCTTCCACCATCCTTCCAGAGGTCTTTCCCAGAAAACCATTCTATGACACTTCTCCCTTGGATTTACCCAACTCGTCCCCTTAACGGGCACTAGTTTCTATTAATTGGTAGAAAATATAGTCATGAAATAAATATTTATTAAATACCATAAATTTTATAATGCAAAACTAACATAATATTAAACTTGAACTAAAACATAAAAGAAAATAAAAATATTACATATACGAACAAGCTACAACATGCTAGAATTAAAAGATTGATTCAATACCATGATAAATAAAGGTAATCCGCAATAACAAAATTAATGCAAATATATATATATATATATATATAAAGTTACAAGATTTCAAAGTTGTCTAAGAGTTTCCAACTCTTTCAAATATACCATGATAATTAAGATGCCTGAACAACACATTCAAAACACTGCATAATGTAGTGAGCAAAGATGTCTAACCCTAACTAGTACATGATAAATATGTTCAACTATGTCATTTTTTAAAAATATTTTAGTGACCACTGTGTGAAGGTTCCCTCTTTCTCTTTTAGATGAACAACTCCATCTATTTTGTATTCATAAATAGGGGGTATATTACTTGTGAACTTTAAATTTTTTGTATTTGCATCTCTTGTTCCTTTCAAGTTGACTCCATGCACAATAGATAGGGAGTGAATCTGCCCAATGCCCACAACATCGCCATCAAACAGATCCAACACCCTAACTTTATCCTCTTCTTTGAGTTTATCAATACATTTCTACAAAAAGAAAAACAAATAACACATTATATTAGATAGGTAATTATTACCCTTGTTTGCATAATAAAACAACCATTTCTTACTTAAATAGTACTTGCATGTGTGTGTTAAAATAATTGCAAAAGAAAATTTTCAAAAATAATTGCAATGATCAATCTAATTTACTAAAAAACCAACACTCATAGTAGTGCTTACAATGTTACTATTAGCTTCATACTAATCAAATACAAAGGCCACAAATATAAACACTACATTACCATACACACATACCAAACACATAAGGTTATGAAAACACTATTACACGTTAAAAAGGTAGCTAATGCACACAAAAAAAGAATGCAATATGAGAGTACTACTACTACTACTGCTGCAAGGTGAAGGTGAAATACATTGGGATGTACAAAAGAAGGTGGGATTAAAGCTCTAAAACATAACCCCATGTAGTCAACATAACCCTATCAATGATTACATATAAAAGATGAACAAAGAACAAAATGTATGAAGGCAACATGTGATAGCCATTAAGAGCAGTCATTGAAGAAACAATGCAATCTTTCTCTATATCTTCCATAGCAACAGTAAAGGAGTAACAAATAAGGTTGGATGTAGAGGTCACATAAATAATAGAGAAAGAGTCCTTTAATTTTTATAAAATAGTGTAAGATTACGCAAAAGGAAGTAAGGAATGATGTCCAATGCACAAGTAGTAGTAGTAGTGAGTTTCATGGCTGTAGCAATGAGTTTAGTGCAAGGGAAACGAGTTTTATGGTTGTAACAATGAGTTTAATGGATCAAGAAACAAATATCATTACTAAACAACAAGAATACATTAAGAGAAAGTGGCAAGAATATCAAAAGAAACTTTATTTTAATAACCATAATGAAGAGTTAACAACAAATCTATGAAGGAAAAAACAACATGTATCATCCAATGAAAGAAGCAACACACTAAGTTCAAGATATTGACAAGGTCAATTACAATGCCCTAAAGCACAGTAAGCTTCATAAAGTATTGAAGTGCCAACAATCCCCACTAAAAAGTGACAAAGTAGGTATAATGATTGTTCTATGGGTTACATTCAATGTTTTAGCTGTCCATTCTCTATTCTATAAGCTTGTTCACTGTTTGGGATCATAACAGTCATTAATACATGAATATTTTTAGAATCAAGGAAAAGTAATGTTTCATAGCACTCACCTCAATTTTAACACCACCAGTACTATCAATATCATGCACATACTCCTCAAATTTATCATAATCATTATCAACATTGTCTTGAAGTTGTGTAGCTTTATCGAGAGCTCTATTGACAGGGTATTTTCCTTTTTGTTCTACTTTCATATAATTTCCCCACATGTGGTTTAATTATCATGCAAAGTTAATATAATTCAAGTAAAGAATGCAAAAGTTATAATTTTTTGTCCACAACAACTATTATATTACCTCAACTTCAACACAACTAAATTATTGACATCAAGGCATTCTTGTTTTTGTGCTACTTTGATAAAATTGCTCTACATGTAGTTTAACCATCAAGCAAAAGAATATATCCAGATGAGGAGTAATTAATTTAAAAATTAGTCAAAAGAGACTTTCCAAGCATAAAATTCACAATAGGTGGAATGGGTGAAAATCCATTTTTGTAGACTCACAAACCCTCAACTCTGTCTTTACAGACTTGTTTCAGTAATTTGACTACAAAATGCACAAAAGTCTTCAAGAATCCACCAAATCATAAAAAAATTGAAGTTAATGAGCACCCAACCACCTAATTCAATGCAAAAGAGAACAAGGAAACCCTGTACAGGAAAGTACAAAAACTTGGAACTACAAATAATCAGAAATTTCTGAGAAAAGAACAAAATTTCAAGAGTTTTATTATTGCTTTATGATAGCAGAAAAAAATATTTTTGGGAAAAAATCAGCAAACCAAAAGTATAATATTTTTTGAAAAAATTGGGAAAAAGTCTATAAAAAATCAAGAAAAAACTAGATTTAAAAAAAGAGGTAAAAATTGTAGAACAAGAGATAAAAAACTATTTTTTTAAAATTGAAAGGCATTTCCATAGCATAGAGATATAAAGAGAAAATAAAATAAAGAGTTTAACTAATGAATTATAAAAAATAGATTTTTGTAGTTTATATTCATATCATTGATTACATTGCATCACACATCTTTCAAACTCAAAGCATCACTTCACATTGCATAACTAATAACTAGATGTTGATAGATGACAAAATTTCACTTACAATATAGTTTTTACAAAGTCAAACTAAGGAGTTATACAATTAATTCACCTTGTATAACTAATAACTAGGAGTAGCTACCAATTGCATTTGCTTGTCATTGCATTCTATGAGACCACATTTATTTGAGGCATTTTTTCAAACAGTTCACTGCCTTGTTGCTATGGCTAAAAACCTAAAACAAGTTCTTTCAAACAAGCTATGGATGCTTGGAAAAAATATATCAAAAGCATAATATTAAGCAATAGCGTAGACAAAGCAATGAACTCTTTGAAAAAATGACTCAAAGAAATGAGGCCTCATGGTGATGGAATGCCATGACAATCAAATTGCTTTTGATTGTCATGGCATTCCATCACCATGAGACCTCATTTTTTTGAGGCATTTTTTCAAAGAGTTCACTGCATTGTCTATGCTAACACATTTTTTATACATTTTTATCAAAGCATTTTATCAAAAAGTTCATTTCCTTGCTACTATGGCTAAAATCTTAAAACAGGTGCTTTCAAACAAGCTATGGATTCTTGGAAAAAATCTATCAAAGCACAATAGTAAGCAATAGCATAGACAAGGCAATGAACTATTTGAAAAAAAATCCTCAAAGAAATGTGGTCACATGCTGATGGAATGCCATGACAAGCAAATTTCTATATATTGTCATGGCATTCCATCACCATGAGACCACATTTCTTTCAGGAATTTTTTCAAAAAATTCACTGCCTTTCCTATTCCACCACATTTTTCATACATGTTTACCAAAGAATTTTACCAAGCAGTTCATTCCCTTGCTGCTATGGCTAAAATCCTAAATCAGGTTCTTCCAAACAAGCTATGGATGCTTGGAAAAAATCTATAAGAGCATAATAATAAGCAATAGTATAGACAAGGCAGTGAACAGTTCAAAAAAATGCCTCAAAGAAATGTGGTCTCAATGGTGATGGAATTCCATGACAATCTGTAGCAACTTTCTTGTCATGGAATTTGTGATGCCATTCCATCACCATGAGACCACATTTCTTTGAGGCATTTTTTCAAACAGTTCATTGTCTTGTCTATGTTACCACATTTTTCCTACATGTCTACCAAATAATTTTATCAAACAATTCACTGCCTTGCTACTATGACTAAAATCTTAAAACAAGTACTTTCGAACAAGCTATGGATGCTTGGAAAAAATCTATCAAAGCATAATAGTAAGCAACAAGCTATGGTCTCATGGTTTATTTTCAAGCAAAAATCAACGTGATTTTATTCACATTTTTTTGCAAGTTATAAATTCTTTTTTTTAAAAAAATTTTGATGTTAGAAATGGAAAAAAATTGCTGACCAAAAGGTCAACGAGTTTTTCAAAAAATTAGGGAAAAAATTGTCCAGCCTACAGATTTTTTAAAAATCAAAATTAATTAGGATCTTTTGCAGATTTCTACTTCTATGGCCCACATTGCCAAATTTTCATGACCATAAATGAGTTTGAGACTCCATAATCTTTCCCCATTCCTAAATAAAAATGAGCACTATCAGCCTAACAATGCCTCATTAATGGAACCCCCATCAAAGCCTTGTTGATGACCCAATGAAAGCAGTTAATAACCTAGTATCGATGTAACATTACCTTATCAGGCTAACTCCTATGGCGTCCTCCCCGATAGACTAATAGAGTCAACAAAATAAAAAGTACCATTGTAGCACATGAACATCGGTGGAATGAATGCTTGCATTCCCCCAATGGCTCGGTATAATATGGGATTATTAGGAATTAATATATATCGAGGGAATTAGTCTTGTTTACCTTGTTTGTGGGACAAAGGTGTATTAAGGGATTGGCACCCCCTTATGGTTTAAAAACTTTCACTTCTGAGACCTAACAGATCATTCATTGATCTCATAGTTATTTTGTCATAAAAATCATAGTCACAACATTTAGGATAGTCCCATGGATTTCAATGAAACAAAAGGAAAAATTTCATAGATTCACCATTCTATATATGATCATAATATTTTTCCTGGAGATTATGAGAGTAATTTTATAAAGGAATGTTGTGGAAAACATTTATGAAATTTGAAAACATCTTTAGAATACAATATAAAGATGATATATATAGTTGAGAATCAAAATATTAAGGGATAGCCTCTTACTTGATCTGAACCCATGGAATTATGGTCATTCCATGCAAAAACTATAGGCTTAAAAAAGGAAACCAACTATGAAAATTTCTCAGTGAGATAGTTTAAGAAACTCATTATATTTTGGTACTCTTCATTTGAGTTTACATGATTTGGAGAGGCTCTTACTAGGCGTTCAATAGATGGGTGTGAAATCTTTATTGACAAACTAGATTTCCTCTTGATACTAGTATTAGATTTAGTACAATCTGGTGTTGCCATATAATTGACAATATCTTTTGCAATTGCTTCTCTATTATTTTTTTCCACCTAAAATACAATGTCAATTTCAACATATAGTCAATTCAGTAAAAAATTAAAATAAATAACACAATGTAAATTGAACCAAAAATTGATACACTTACTCCACATTTGTCCATTTTGGCTTGCAACCCACCTCAGCCAAATGTATATTTGGTCCTCACATTATTTATTGCTCTCTTGCCTCTATTACTCTTTGTCAAATATTCTTTGAAACACATACTTTCTTTCAATGCCTCCCACTATTTGGGAGATAGAGTTGAGTCTAACATCTCTTTTCCCTCCATGATTTTTTTTTCTGCAATTGTATCTAAAACTATTCATTAGAAGTTTCATCTTGTGCTTGTAATATTTTCTAGAGATTTTTCCACCAATAGTATCAAAGGAATTTTCCATTTTTTGTATTTAACATATTCCACATTTCATGGATTTTTCTCTGCAAAATTTGATTTGCAGATATCCAAATGGTCCCTACATCTTACGCCCAACTTGGAGGCCCACCTAGTAGCATTTTTCACAATTGGTTCATCATCTATTGATACCTCAACCAAGAATGGATTGTTCCCTTCTAATATTCTCTTTGCATTCCTCTCTTTAGATTTGTATAAATCTTGACTCAATCTTTTTCTTTTAACATAAGAAGGCACATCTTTTGTTTCACCACTACAAATATTTCTAGTTGATCCACTAATTCCATCAAAAGTTGTAGATGTAGCAGGTGCACTTTTAGGCACATCAAATGCAAGCAAACTCTCTTCATGACTTTGATTAACCAGAACTTCATGCTCCTTTGCATGAGTAGGTAGATCAGTACTGATCTCCACAGATTTCACTTCATCACAACTATTTTTTTCACCAACTACATTTATTGAATCACAAAAGTGTTGGCTTCTACGAGTTAGCAACACTATATCTTTACTTTCTTTTTGAATTTTCTATACATTTTCTTTGCACTCATTTTCTTTCTTGTAAAACAAAAAAAATATCATATCATGTCTTATATGCATAAAGCTATTGCCTATAAAACTTCATTAAATAGTATTAAACAAATAATATACTACTTAGTGGATTTACAACTTTCTTGTTTATCAAATGAAGACATGATAAATATGCATTATTCTTGTCCACATGTTCTTCATGAAAGCACTCATAATCTGTCACTGTAATTTTAGCATTGTGATCACTATCATCTAATTTGCACCTTAAATTATTTTTCTTCATTTCCTGATGTGCAAAAAAAAAAAAATGTATAAATTAGCAACTTGATATAGAGATAATTAACCATAACAGAAATTGCATAAATACAAGTTTATGAGGTCTCAATTTTAATGAATAGTCATTAGAACACATATAAAGTCTAAAGAACTACAAACAACAACATTCATTAGATGTTGTGGGTATTTCAGTCATTGGATATTAAATAATGGTTCCCTACAGAAATGTTAGTTGCATAAAAAACTTAGCAATGTATTTGAATAAATCCATCAAATCTTTAGCAATAATGTTTTCATTCATGGTTCAATAAAAAAATCTGTATTACCAAATTTTAACCGGACATGAACTTGTAGCATGACAACCTTTTTGTACAATTAAACTAATGCTTTGCTTAGGTGATAGCACCATCACTAAGAAATGTCTATGGTATTTGGTGATTCTTACTTTTTTTGTTTTTTTATGTAATAATTTTTTCATAACATCCAAATAAATTCATGAAGGGGTAGATTTCATGAAAAATAATAGATATGTTGGAGTGGATAGTGAGTTACAAGCAAGGAATGCCATGATTTGAGGACTAAGTAGTTAAATAGCAGTGAACTTCAAGATTTATGCAAAACAGTGAAGAACATTTGATCAAAGCAAAAAAATACAATGACATTATAGTATATAAAGATACGTATATGACATTGATTTCTAGAGCATGAAGTCAGAAGCACAAATGTTGATAATAGTGATATCACTGTTAAAAAGAATATGAAGACAACAAAGGGTGTGAGTAGCACGTAATGCCAAAATAGTGCAGATATAATGAGGAAATGCTTCTATTGCAATGGGGAATCATTGTATTTATGCCTTGAGCATTGACATAAAATAGTGATCAATCATCAAGGATTGATTATTGCTGCTATAAATAGTGAAGGAATAGAGAATGAAAGACCATATCAGTGAGGAAATGAGTGCCACAGTGGGTGAAATGTCTAATAAATGAATACAACAATGAGAAATGTTTTCATGGAAGTGACCAGTCAATGCCAAAGTAGTTCACAAGGCAATGGTATACAATAACATTCCAAAATAGGGCTAAAGATAATGCCATATGTAGGGAATACAATGATATTTTAGTAAAAAAGTGTAAAATAAAACATAGAAACAATGTTTAACAATGCTTCAATGATTGCTTTTATAAAGGATGCTAGAACAATGATAGTGATAAAGAACATATATAAAAATAGTAAATAATCTAGAGGAACTATCAAGAAAAGATCATTGTCAAAGTAAAGCGATGATGGTATACATATTCATATTGCATTCATACATGAAAACATATTCATATTGCGTCCTCATTTTTATATGAAAATGTATTCATATTGCATCCTCATTTTTATATGAAAATATATTCATATTGCATTCATCTAACAACTTTGTTCAACATTAAAGCTTTGAAATAGGTATTAGTCTGAAGGTTTGTGTCCTTAAAAAATAAAATAGTCTTAAAAAAACGTAAAAGTCTACATAAAAGGTCATAAAATGGGGCTCATCAATAATCATCTGCATTTCCAACAAGATCATAATCTTGATCACTCATGTTTGCATCTACTTGATTTTCTTCCTCATCCTCATTTGTGACATGCAATACATTCTCTCTCCCAATTTCTTCATTGGAAATTAAAATCTCTTCTTCAAACAGTCCCTCATTGTCTTCATCCACTTCTTCAAATGTTTCTTGTAAATTAACATATTGCCCACCAGGCATTACATCAACAACTTCTATGAATTTTCGTCTTGAACAAGACCCTGTTTGAATGGCAAATGACCAACCTGCGCTTCTTACATCATCAATTAGAAATGATTAGTTAATTTGAAGAGGGGATACATACAACTCATCTATCTCTGATAAAAAATATTGTGTATTTGCACGCAAAAATTTATACTCATCAAATTGTACCGAGGATGGTCAGATCCACTTACATTTTAATAATATAGGACTATTTTCACCAAAATCCACTTGAATAATTTCTTGGATGAATCCAACATAAAATTTCTTCTCAATTTCATGAAGAAATTCAACACTAACAACACAATTGCAAATTGCCTTTCCTTTGTCTTTTTCTTCCACTCTTAAATGAATACCATAGGTCCACATTCCACTAAGATGCATAGCCCATAAATGTGGAGGTTGTGAAATCTCACTTTCCTCTATTGTTATATCTTGAACTTCTTCTTTTGCATCACTAATGCATTAGAAATCGATTCTTGGGTATGTGCAGGATCATGATGGGCCAAAAAGTGGCAATATGATGGGTATGTGGCTGACGACTTTTTTTTTACCCAAAATTGATGAAATGAAAAGGGTTTTTAAAGGATATTCTCATATTTTCACCAATATAAATTATGCTTTACTTTGAATTTAATAAGTAATTATTATTCATTTTCTATTCAAATTACAACCAAAGTCCTGATTGATAGGTTGATTGAAAAACATTTATAGCTTTCAAATGGTATCACATTTTTTGAATCCAAAACATGTGTCACATTCTATGCTTCACATACTATAGGACTAAAAAAAGAAAAATCGAATTTCATGAATTTTTGACCAAGTTAAGGTGGTCAGACATACGAGTTTTTTATATTTTTGAAAATTTGTAATAAAAAATTCATAATTAATTATTTACTTGGAAAAAATTACAGAAAAATATGCATCACATCGACATGAGTCACCTACTCATATAAAATATTATAAAAAATATTATCATTTTATTATGGTTAGGGTGGTCAGACAGACACCTAATTATTTTTTCCCTAAAATTTAAGTACTACTGCATTAAAATTTAAAATTTTCACCAAATAGATGTTTTATTTTTTAAACACACCTAGTAGTTTAGAAACTACATTCAATTTTACATAGATTCTATTCTTACATGTTTTTGAAATAATATAGATAACTTATTCAAATTTTTACGTCAAGTTTCCTAACTATGATTTTTTTGAATTTTTTGCCACTTAAGGGCCTATTTTTTCCATGATGATCCTGCACATACCCTCTTCAAATTTTGGAAAAGAATCACCTCCAATCAAATCATGATGTCTACACTTTTGAGGTTGATGTTGCATCCAAGTTTGATTCTCTTCTTTATATTTTCTACATAGAATAATGACATACAAAGAGTAAGATTAATAATATAAATGTGTAAATGCAAATGAGTAAATAAATTATTGTGTAATTGTTTTTACCCATGCCACTTATCGAACGAAGATTTGTTTTGAATAATAAATGCATGTATTTCACTTCCTTCTTGATATGATAGCTTGAATTGACATCCATTTCCTTCTAATACTTCACCTGCAACTCTCTCATCTTCATCATCATCCCATACACGTCGATTGACATTTTTAAAATCCTTCATATATTCTACGCAAAATACCATGGCCTCTTGCATTGAATATCCCTTAGACATGTTTCCTTTTGGTTTTTCCCTAGTACGAACATTTTTTTTCAAAACCTTCATATATCATTCTATAGGATACATCCATCTTATTCTTACTGGGCCACAATGCTCTATTTCATATTTTATATGTATCAAAAGATGCATAGAAATGTTAAAGATTGTTGATGGAAATTATTATTCCAATAGAGAAAGGACTTCAACAACCTCCTCTCTCAAACTATCAAATTTTGAAGGATCTAATACATGTAAACTCATTCTCTTTAATATTAGGCCCAACCTTATAATTGCCAATCTTGGGCCCTTTTCCAAACTTTATATATTTACCACAATAGGTAAAATATTCTCGATTATGACATGATATTCATGGGTCTTGAGGCCTCTTAAGCTATTAATTTCGGTTTTGATTTTGATGCTGCTACTTACATATCTAGTGGGAAAGTGAACCTTGAGACATCAACTGTAAGAATTGTTTACATTGTTCCTTTATCCATACATAAGGAGCACTAGGTTTTCTATATTTTTCATTATCATATTTTTCAACCCAAAGATTTTGATGAATCTTTATTTCTCGAAAGTCTTCATGTGATGAAATAGTATCAAGAGCACCAAAAAGAGTATCTATAATAGCATAAGCTATATTTTTCTCAGTATGCATAAAGTCAATAGTATGTCTAATGGCTATATCCTTAAAGTATGGAAACTTATACAATATGCACAACTATTTTACACTACTTTCATTACATGGATCATATCTATTTCTGGCAACCTCATCATTTTCAATAAATGACATTCTTTTTTTTCCATTCTCAATAATGTAATCACAAGTTATTAGAAATGGCGCTTCATGATTCTCTTCTTGACCATTGAAATGTGTTTTTTTTCAATGATATGGATGATCCATTTTAAGGTAAGCATGATGTCCACAATAAATACACTTACGCAAACTTCTTGAGTGCCTCAAAAAATCCTTAAAGTTGCAAGTAGGAAATCCATGGTATCTATGAACAAAGAGACCAAACAATGTGCCATATGCAGGAAGATCATGAATTATAAACAATAAGGAAGCTCTTAAAGTGAATTTGATTGAATGGCCATCCCTTAAGGATTGAATTGCTTCAATTCCTTTCCACAATTCCATTAGCTCATCATATAATGGCTCAAGATAAGAATCTATAATTTATTAGAAACACTAGCCAAGTTGACCATTTAGTACTTTGATCTGAGAATGGGTTCACCCCATCTAGAGAAAAACCCAACCTTATATTACAAGGATCTTGAGAAAAATCAAACAATCTATTATCAAATTCCATCCACGTGTTAGAATTAGTCACATGTCAGCATCCCTCCACTTCATCTGCCCAATATAAGTAGGCACTGGTCATAATTAGATATTATATACAAAATACAACTCACAAACTTAAACTCTCAATTAATCTCACTAGTATTTAGTCATTAAAACTCTGCATGTGCTTCATATCACGTGCCATAGTAAGTAGATTGCTCAATATAGGAACCATATCTATCTACAAATCTTCCTTATTGTTCAGGTATATCCGCCTAGGTCTGGCAAAGCCTGAAGAGTAGAAGGTAATTATTCTTGCTTACCTTTTCCATGGGCCAAAATTTGTATTAAGGGATTGGCACCCCCTTATGGTTTAAAACCTACACTTTCGAGACCTAACACTAGTGATGCTAGCCTAGGCTTTGTTTTTCATCAAAATATATGCACGACCTCCATGGTTTAACTACATATAACTATCATTTCCATGATGAGAAGGTAGAGGTTTTTGGAAAGAGACACTACAAAGGTTTTTTGATGTTTTCATTGATGGAAACCCTAGTTTGTGATTAGATCCACATGTCATCATTTGATCATCAAGCTAGAACAAAACATCAAATAGTTTTGTGTTCATTGATTCACATGAAATTTTTTGTTCTCATTTTGAGTTTTGGATCTTAGGGAAGATTTTTTGATGTATGATATATGTTGTCTATGAATCTTAGGGCCTCGTATCAATTTTTGTGCAAGTTAGAATATTTGGTTGATTAATTTTTTGTTCATCAGTGCATGAAGGCCTACTAAGTGGATATAGCATATTGTGGATATTCAAGGAGTAATTATTTAATTTTTTTTGTGATTGATCATTTTTATTTTGGTCCTAACTAGCTTGTGGCCAAATTTTTTGGATGCACATTGAATATTATTCATGATTTGATTTGACAGTTTGGAAATAATCTTCATGTTCTATTGATCTCAACATGTAGCAATGAAATATTTAGTCTCAAATATATATAAGTGATTGATTACATCATTTTGATGTATGTACGAAGTGTGTTAGTGTATGTTGCAAATATTAGAAGGGTTATAGAGTGATTATGCACAATTTCACTTGTGCATTAAGGATTTTGTGATGCAAGAAAAAGAATAACAAAGTAGAAGAGCATAATCAATTAGAAGGTCAAGAGATCAATTGATGAGCCTAACCGAAATTGTAATTAGGCATTTGTATATGCTACTTTCTCAATTCAATTTTTGGATGTTATCCAAATCTTTTGTAAGGTAGTGACCCTTTCTATTTTTGAGTAGCGAGCTCTAGGTAGTGTGCCTGAATGCAAGTGCATTCCTATTTTGTAAACATATTTTGAGTATGCTTAGATCATATTGTGGATTGACCATCCATTGTGGTTTTTCCCCTAACATGGTTTCTAGGTAAAAATCCTTGTGTTATGGTATTTTTGTTTCTTTCTTTATGTTCATGCATATTTTTTTTGCTTGAATGTTATAAGTGCTTTGAAGATCAGATTAATAAAGTTAAAAATTGTAGAACACTGATTCACCCCCCCTCTTAGTGTTCCTTATTTCCAACAATTGGTATCAGAGCCTACTTCCTCAAAAGAAGTTTAACCGCTTGGGGAAAATCTTGGAAAGTGTTTTAATGGATTCAAGCAATCTTCAACAACAAATTTTGGTGGCCCTAGATGATCTTGATCAGTCAAAATTTGAAGTCTAGGAATTGCAAGAAAATATTTTGAATGTTGAGAGATTCATTAAGTCATTGAAAGATAAAATCAATAATTCTAGGGAGAAGATAAGGGAACTCTATGATCAGATCAAGCAAGAAGAAAGTAAACACATTTTAGATGAACAACTAAGTCAATCCTTGAAGGAAAAGACAGAAGAATGTGAAAATTTTGCCAGAGATAATGTAGTCCTAAGAATGAGATGGAAGCTATTATGATGAGGATGACCAAGGAGATTGAAGATAGAAGGAAGAATGAAGAGAAGCTTGCATAGTCCTTGAAAGAAAAATCTGAAGAATGCAACAAAATTACCAATGGATTCAACTAGTTGGAGCTTGAATTGGAACAATCTAGAAACAATGAAGAATAGCTTGAAAAGAAGATTAATGATCTCAAAGAGGAACTTGCTACTACAAATGAATTCAAGAAGAAGTTCAAGATTAGCTCATCCAAGCTTGATGAACTGATTAAAAGTTAGAGGATTGAAGGTGAAAAGTGAGATCTTGGATATGAGGAAGGAGAAAGTTTCAAATCTAGACAAAGGAGATTTAGGAAAGGAAATCAAATGAAAAAGGCTAGAAGGTATTTGGTAAGACAACCCAATGCTTAGAGGTTCAATGGTTACTTTTTTACTTGTAATAAATTTGGTCATATGGCTTCTCAATGTAGAAGTAGAATGAGTCCAAGTGGTCCATCATTCTCTAGTCAGTGCTTTAATTGCAATAAGTTTGGTCATAAGTCAAATGAATGAAAAAATGTGATGAACAATTTCTATAGAGATGTCAGATGTTATACATGCAATAGATTTGGCCATATTTCCAACTAGTGTAGATCAAGAGAAAATTAGTGGAACAATTGGTTTGGATAGAGAAATGTGGTGTGCTACAATTGCAACAAACCTAGTCATATTGCCAGATTTTGTAGAAGAGGTCTACTAAATCAAAGAAACATGTAGAAGGATGAAAAGGGAAAAGGAAAAGTTACTACAAATCAAATCATAAAGAAAATAAAGAAGAAATGGGTGAAGAAGAGTTCATATGTTGTAGGAAATGAGCCAACACCAGAACCTGCTTCTGGCAATTCCTCTGGGAATTAGGTTTTTAGGCCTTTGGCCTAGGGGGAGCTGTCAAGAAAATAACTTAACCCCTTGTCAATAATTGACACCAAGATGTGGATGAGTATAGTGATTGCATAGATGTTCTACAAATGATGTTGAATCAATTGGAGAGAGTATTGTATCTGGTACAACTATCTATGCAACATATCAGATGGTAAAGGAGAATGCAGATTATAATCTATGTGAATTAATTAGGAGTCAGCTGATGGAGAATCTTGGTAAGATCAAGAAAGATAAGGAGAATTCCTTTAAGTATGGTAATTTATTGTTGTGTTTATTCTTTTACTTCATGAATGATGTTCTGAGAGCTAGGAAAGTGCATTGGCAAGGTGATAAGCCTATAGTTGTTCATATAAGAGATATTTTGTATGGATTTGGAGATAGTCAAGCTAGGAGAACTACAATCTGGGGCTATTTCAAGAACTTTCAAAATGTAATGCAAGCAAGGGAAAGAATTCTTACTTCTATTGTGGAGAAGTATAAGGACATAATTTGTTTTATGGTGGACATTGATCAATGCCAGATGGAAGTTGATAATCTTATAATGGTCTAGATTATGCCAATGAGCTATGAAGTTGAGGAGAACATATCATAATTATATGCACAACATTTTTTTAGTAATCCTCAAGATCCGACAGAAGAGAGGTTTGTAACTTATGCAGAAAAGTATATTCAAGTGCATGAGAAATTGAAGAAACCTATGATAGTTCAAAAAGTAATGAAAGAAGTGGAAGTCTTTGTAGAGAGCATGGGTATATCTATAGAAGCTATGAGAGAAGCCAGAAGGAAGAGAGAACAAGATAAAGAAGAAAAAGAGCTATCTAGAATTGAATCTACTAGTCCCACAACATCCTCTGCTCGAACTAGATCAACAAGGAGCTTTGCACCCCTATCCGGTCTAGCAAAGAAGTCAACCCCTATGAAAGCTCAAGCCAAGGAATCTAGTAAGAAGAAGAAGGATAAGAGTATGTAAGAGTCTATGTAGCTATCTCAGAAAATGAAGAGATTGAATCTAATGAAGAAGTGAAAGAAATAAACCATATGGGCACCTAGGAAACAAAAGTCACTAAGGACAAGCCCTCCAGTGAAGAATATAAAGTAAAGAAGGTGAAAACTAATAAACCAGGTATGTCTATAAAGGAATTTGAGAGAGGTATAATCAAGGATGGTAATCTTAAGCCACTATGTGAATGGCATGATATGTTTAATAGTGTTGTTCAAAGAGTTCTTGAGGAGGCTACAATAAAGTATTTAAATAATTTCAATATGGCTCTTATTGAAATCATGTCTCAATTGCCTAAAGAACTTTATGAAATTCTGGAAATGAGGAGAGTAAGTGGAAGAACTTAAGAAGAGAAAATGAGAGAGTGAATTCTTGTAGACTTATGTCTCATGATGTCTATTAAGGAAATGATGAAAATCCTCAATAAATCTAAGAAGGAATTCGAGAGCAAGACAAGGGTAAACAAGCTTATGATTGGTAAGACTAAAGAGGTAGCAAAAGAAACTAAAATTTTCCTTAAGGAAATTTTGTTAAAGAACAAAATCTATGTTGTCTCTGAAGAAGTGCATGTTGAAAATATTTCATCTGGTCTGATGGATGAAGAGGTAAAGGAAGATATAGTTGAGGACACTCATATTCCTCTGGATGTGTATGATACAAAACTACCTATGGAGAATAAAGCTCCTAAAGTTGTGTCGGTTGAAGAAAAGGAGATGTCAAGTGAAGAAGTTGAGGTTCCTAAAGGAAAGTAGGAATTAGTAGTTGAAGAACCAATGGTTGAAGAAGAGAAGATTCAATCAAAGGAAGTTCCAATGGAAGCAAGAGACACAATAGAAGCAGTGAAGGAATTTTTGGTAGAGCAGTAGGAAGAGTTTAAACTTGAATTGGGTAAAGGTCCTATTAATTTCTCTACTTTGTCTTTGGTTCAGAAATTGAAATTTGCATCATTTGCACAAGAGAAGGCTAGAGAAGAATTGTTGAAGTGTCGCATTGAGGATAGTGAAATTTTGAGTCTTGCATCTAGTGTTTTGGAGAGAATCATGTCTACTCATTCCAAGGATTCATCTAGTTCTCCCTTCGGTGAGCTGAAGAAGCTTATTAATTCTATAAGTAATCATTTTTAGTCCCTTAAGAAGTCATCCATGCTTAAAGTCTAGAAGGAATTTGATGCTAAAAGGTTTAGTAGGTTGAAAGGAATGATAGCTAATGATAAATCTCTATTAGCTACCTATGTGGAGAATATTCAAAGTTCTCTATCTAAATGTGGAAAGATCTACAAGTCATGTTTTTCTTCATCTAAATTTACTAAGGACAATGAGAAGAAGGTTAAGTATCATGAGAAACAGTTAGCTGCTATTTCTAAAGATTTTGATCCTTTAACTATTTCTATTGGAGAGGAAGAAGGTCAAGTTATATTGTTACTTGACAAAATAAATAATTTGAATCATGAAAATGATAGAATTGTGGAAAGAGCATGTGAGCTTAGAGGTCTAATTGGTTCGAAGATGGAAACAATGTTGAGTGCATTGAAGGAAGTTGAAGATGCTATGGCGGTTAGTGATCTAGTGAACCTTGAATCAGAGGAGATGCAATATTATCTATTATGTGGTCACATGAATATCTTGGAGAGTCTCAAGAATGGTTGGGACAAAATTTTGAAATTGTTAAAGACAAATTTCACAGATATTTTCAAGTTTGTGTAAATTGTAGAAGCATGTTTGTATGGTTTGAAGTTTTGTTTGATTTTTGGTATGTGGTTTCCCTATCTCTACCATTGATGTAAAAGGGGGAGAGTAGTACAATGAAAACTATATATTCATCTCAAAGGGAGTTACAATTTTGAGTAGCAATTGAGATTGAAGATCTTTTTAAAGTTTTGGAGTTTTGGCAGTGTAATTCATATTGGTATTGATCTGACACTTAGTCATTTTTCACTAAGTTTTTCCATAAATGCCAAAGGGGGAGATTGTTGGCAAGAGACACTACAAATTTTTTCTTGTGTTGTCATTGATGGAAACCCTAGTTTTTGATTGGATCCGCACATCATCATTTGATCATACTAGTAGACAGATTGAAGATAGTCATTAAGCTAGAATAGAGCATTTGAAAATTTTGTATTCATCAATTTACATGAAAATTTATGTTGTAATTTTGAGTTGTGGATCTCAGGGAAGATTTATTGATGTATGATCTATTTTATCTATGAATCTTAGTGCCTTGTATCTATTTTTGTGCAAGTTAGAAGATCCGGTTGATTAACTTTTTATTCATCAGTGCATGAAGGCCGACTAAGGGGATATAGTATTTTGTAGATATTCGAGGAGTAATTAATCAAGTTTTTTTGTGATCAATCATTTTGATTTTGTTCCTAACTATGTCGTGTCAACCTTTTATGGATGTTCATTGAATATTATTCATGATTTGAGCTGAAATTTTGTAAATATTTTTCATGTTCTATTGAAGTCGACATGTAGTGTTTAAATCTTTAGTCACAGATATATATAAGTGATAAATTACATCATTTTGATGTATGTACAAAGTGTGTTAGTGTATGTTGTGAATATCAGAAGGGTTATAGAGTGATTATGCACAATTTCACCTATGCATTAGGGATTTTGTGATGTGAGCACAAGAAGAATAGAGCAGAAGAGCATAATCAGTTAGAAGGTCAAGAGATCGATTGATGAGCCTAACTAGCACTATAATCAGGCATTTGTAGAGGCTACTTTCTTAGTTCAATTTTTGGATGTTATCCAAATATTTTGTAAGGTAGTGATCCTTTCTATTTTTGAGTAGGGAGCTCTAGGTAATGTGCCTAAATGAAATTGCATTCCTATTTTTTAAACATCTTTTGAGTATACTCAGATCATATTGTGGATTGGTCATCCACTATGGTTTTTCCCCTAACAGGGATTCCACATAAAAATCCTTGTGTTATGGTGTTGTGGTTGCTTGATTTATGTTCATGCATTTTTTTTTTTGGTTGAATTTTATAAGTTCTTTGAAGATCATATTAATAAAGTTAAAAATTGTAGAACACTGATTCACCCCCCTCTCAATGTTTCTTCTTTCCAACATAGGTAGATTTCAACAAGAGCCTCCATTATTTGAATTGGCATCAAACAATTCCTTTAACCTCAACTTATGTCATTACATATAATGAAATTTCCCCAATTGTCTAAATTGTTTAATCACAAAATAAGGAGCCTTTAAAGCCCAACGGTACCTTCCCAATCTACATATACCTTCGGTGTTAATGAAAATCATAGGAAAAAGTGAAAGTGTTAGGAAGGTAGGTCTATTTCATCTAGATTTTTTCATTGTCGAAATATGTCTACCTTAATTGATGCAAACATGTTCATGAGATTTATGCATGATCACTATTGCCATCTATACTCTACTAGTTTGATATGCCCATGATTTTTTTCCTATAGTACTTGACTAATGACTCTCTATGAATAACCCAAGTATAGTGCTTTAATTGCCTTGAAACATAAAGTTGGTGGTAAGTGTTGCTTTATGTGATAACCATACATGACTTAGTTAAGAAATGGGAATCTCACTTATAAGATTTTCTCAATGAATTGGGATCCTCTATGCAAATACATGATGTCTATCTTTTCATTTTTCCCTTTTCGGGTGCACTCTTGAAAGCTCCAAAGTGGTTGAAGAGACCAATTGGTGTCATTTTTGGATTTGGAGGAAAGCTTGCTTCATTTCAGCCTGATACAACATCATAGAGTGTTGTTGGCTCTTCTGAGGTAGAGTAAAATTTATTCTTTGGAACATGTCATTAAGATGATATATGGTCTTATTTTTCTGCTATTTTCATAGGTATATATATACAATCTCGTTACTGAGGACAATTTGGTGCTTCATTCAATAGAGTTTGAAGTTGCAATACAGATGGTGAGAAATCATCATTGCAAGCTTTGTACGATAAGAAGTCTTATGATTATCAATTAATAGTTATTTGTGGATACTTTTTGAATGGGATTAATAACAATTTACATTCATTTTTATTGTTTCACTTGCAAATTTTTGGTTTCTGCATTGATTTAGTTTGGAAGAAGAAAGGGAGACATGGAATTTCCTAAGAGCCATGCTTCAAGATGAAGGAAATGCTAGGAAAAAGCTACTTGAGCACCTTGGATTTCAAGTGTAGTCAACAGAGAATCAAGACTTATAGGAAGCTTAATCTACCAACATTGATGATATTAGCAGTGAAATAATCAACAATGTCACTCTTGATGATACAACACAATTAGATCCATCAGTTCGGTCGAAAGGTGGACCAGACATTACATCCCCCAATGAATTGGGATCCTATATGCAAATATGTGATGTCTATCTTTTTCATTTTTCCCTTTTCAGGTACATTCTCGAAAGCTCCTAAGTGGTTGAAGAGACTAGTTGGTGTCAATTTTGGATTTGGAGGAAAGCTTGCTACATTTCAACCTGGTACAACATCACATAGTGCTATTGACTCTTCTGAGGTAGAGTACAATTTATTCTTTGGTACATGTCATTAAGATGACATATGGTCTTATTTTTTTGCTATTTTCATAGATATATATACACAATCTCATTACTGAGGATGGTCTGGTGCTTCATTCAATAGAGTTTGAAGCTGCAATAGCATATGGTGAAAAATCATCATTGTGAGCTTTGTGCAATAAGAAGTATCAAGATTCTCAATTAGTTATTTTTGGATACTTTTTAATGGGATTAATAACAATTTACATTCATTTGTATTGTTTCACATGCAAAATTTTGGTTTCTACATTGATTTAGTTTGGAAGAAGAGAGGGAGACATGTAATTTCCTTAGAGTCATGCTTGAAGATTAAGGCAATGCTAGGAAAAATCTACTTGAGCACCTTGGATTTCAAGTGCAGTAAATAGAGAATGAAGACTTACAGGAAGCTCAATCTGCCAACATTGATGATATCAATAATGAAATAATCAACAATGTCACTCTTGATGATACAACACAATTAGATCCATCAGTTCAGTCAAAAGGTGGACAAAATGTTACATCCACCAGAGACAATGCCGAGGATTTTTTTGATAATTTGCATAGTCCAAAAGAAGATTCCTCACTTCCTCTCACTGAAAATGATTTTGTTGTTGGGAAGGATACCCTAGGCAATGGAGAAGAGGTGCAACATGAAGCTACCAAAGATTTTACTGAATATTTAGAATGTGATGAAGCCATTCAAAGTTCTTTAGTTGTTGGTGATTATAAGGGAACATTCATGCAATGCCTAATAGCAAACAAGATGGCAGATACACTTCTCATTGCTTATGTCGGGGGGAGTTCTTTATAAGAGAAAAATCATGATGAATATTTAAGAAAAGGGAGTTGTTCCTATCTTAATGTTATGCTTCTATGTTAATTACATGGAATTTGCAATGTCTTAAAGTCTTTCAATGTTTTATGTTTTACCCTCCTTGTATCTAGCTATCTAGATTTTAAAAGGCTATCTGGCTCTATTAATTATCTAAAACATATTTCTATTTGTGGAATATTTTTTTTCTTAAAACTATTAGTGTAGGTGGTTTTAGCTATGGTCAATAATGATCTTATTGGCCTTGTGAATAGTAGGCCTTTGAAATCCTAAAAAGAAATTCTTGCTTTACTTTGTACAATAATTTTTTTTCCCACAAAAATCAATTAAACAAAAAATTATGTAAATTGGATAATGCAATTTTGATTTGGAGAAAATTGTACTAGACAATAAGTTTTTTTATAACTCATTTCTAATTTATGTGAGTTGTAGTTTTAAGTTTCTTATATAATGAGAAAGTGTAGAAAATTTATGCATTGTATCATACAGTTGTGTACAGTACGTTCAAACATTTATCATAGTTGTATCATAGATACAAGACTTGGATGTAAAATAGTCATGGCAAGTTGATTTTTAACTTAAGACTTGGAGGACTTGGCATAGACTTGGTAGGCTAACTTTTTGACTTGGACATTGAAGGTAGGTTTTCAAATCAAATAACCCCTAACCCACAGAGTGATGTGTGTTTTCCATTATATTTTCATTGAATTCTCTTGGAAAATAAATAAATTTTTCTATGATGGTTTTTTGTTCACTATTTCCAATTAATTCTAAGTTTTCTTTAAGATGCTTGGGGTTGTAAGATCAAAGGGGTCTCTTGTAGTCAACAAAGGAAGAAATTTAGTCCTTGAAGAGATTGTAACAAAGATGTGATAATCACAAAGAAAAAGTTTCAAAGCAATGAGATCATAATGTAAAAATAAAAGAGAAAAATTAAGTTTTTATTAGAACAATGATTTTAAGGATTGACTATGAAGAACTAATCATCATAAGATAGCAGTGAATACAAACAATGACAGTTCCAATGAGTTATCAATACAGTGAATAAAGAGTTCCAATTTTCAATGCATGATAACAATAGTCCAAGGAATGTAAGGGATAGGAATGAAAGACAATATATAGAGTGAAAATAGTTGCAAATGATCACTCTTATATAAAATCATATGAGTGTCAGAGGATCATAGCAAAATAAAGGAGATAATAGCAGTTGTTATGAATGCCATGTGACCCAATATCATGCACAAACAATATTTAAAAGACCATAAAACAAAATGAAAATGGGTCAAAGTCAATGAGATTCATTCAATGTCAAAGAGCATTATCATTATATTAGTGAAAGCTGATGCAGGAGCATCCAGTGGTGTAAGGGCAATCTTGCATCACCCAAAAATAGTGAAATTTCAAGTTTATCATTTTTCAGATGTTTTTACATTTTTGGATACCCTTTTCGTCATAATAAAATTCCCAATTCACGGTTTTTATTTTCTCTTCCTGGGTGGAAAGATATTGCAATTTTTGTTGCCCAGATTTGCACCTGAAAATCTTCTGAGTGGGATTTGAGGCACTTAGAGCTTCCGGATCGGCCCCGAAACTTTCTAAAATTGGCATAGCGAATTTTGAGCGCGTTCTTGACTTCGAGAGCTTTCCAATGGTTCGAACGGTTCGCGAATCAGAGTCCTGGATCAAAAGTTATTGCCCCGTGAAGTTGGCGCACTTTCTAGAAGTTACCATTGCAAATGCCCTTTCCAAATTTGAACTTCATGTTGTAAATTTTTGGTGCCAAACCACCTAAACTCAATTTGAATGTTGTTTTGGCTCCAAACTAATGAGGAGCTCTATTTATGGGCAGGTTTTCTAATTTTTGGGTAACTTTTTGGGGAACAAGCTCGCATATTGTGAAAGGGTTATTCTGTAGCTTTCTATAGCTTGCATATATTGTAGAACTTAGGGATTTGAGATCCTCTGCATGTAAGAAGGTCCATTCTCTAAATAATAAAATTAGTCTCTTATTTGTGGATTAATTTTTGTGTCTCGGGTTACGCCCTCATCAAGTGGTATCAGAGCGGGTTTTTCTTGAGCGTGTGGATAGATCGTCGATCATGAGGCAGTTCGCACCAGGACCGTGGTTGTGGTTCGAGGTCAAGAAAGATGCCTCCAAGAGCGATACCTGGTAGGCGTGGTGGTGCCAGAGGTGGTCAAGGTGGCAGAGATGCACTGGCAGCCCTCCAGAGACAGGTTGATGCATTACAAGAGTAGTTGAGAAGAGGGTTAAACCTGAGGGAAGAAAGTGAGGATGAAGTAGAGGAAGAAGGATCAGAGGTAGAAGAGGAAGAAGAAGTAATTGATCATGACCAAATGCGGCTAATAAGGGCCATTTCGAAGATCGGGATAAGACCCAGAGCAGAAGTCCCCAATTATTCAGGAAGTCTGAATCTAGAAGAGTTGATCGATTAGATCAACGAGCTAGAAGAATATTTTGAGTATGAGGAAATAGAGGACCCAGATCAGGTTAAGTTTGCAAAAATGAAGCTAAAGGGCCATGCCAGTATTTGGTGGAAAGAGGTCCAATTGGAAAGAAATCGAAGAGGGAAAAAGTCAAGATCACTGGGATGGATCGTGATGGTAGAAGAAACTGAAGAAGCAAGCCTATACCAAAGACTACGAAGTTAGATTCATGAAGAAATTTCAAGGATTGAAGCAAGGAAGCGATTCTGCGGAAGAATATAATCAAGATTTTCACAAAGATAATCATCGTAACCGTCACACAAAGGCCAATAAGGAGAAGGTAGCCCTCGATATCTTAATGGGTTACCACTCAAGCATTCAAGAGGAGTTGCCTAGTCCCAATGACCACCATCAGGAGGCAAAATGCCTTTGCTTTGAAGGTGGAAGAGAGGCTGAACAAAAGA
>VDFB02270651.1:623700620-623713795 GCA_007258455.2 Sequoia sempervirens
TTTTGGAACAACGACTATCTTCTGAAGAGCAACAAAATGGGTCACTAAGATGTTAGGATATGACTTTGAGATTGTATATAAGAAAGGGAAAGAAAATATTGTCGCAAATGCACTATCAAGGAAGGATGAGAAAGATGAAGCCTTATTGTGTTCCCTTTCAATATTACAAGCAAATTGGGTGGAGGAAGCCAAAGCAGAGTGGCAAAACGATGTTGCGACAAGTAATCTCATCGAGCAATTAAAAAGTGATCCTAGTAGTTCATATAAGTTTTGTTGGAAGGGAGATACTCTTTGGTATAAAGAGTGTTTGTATCTCTGCAAGAATTCCAACCTTAAAATCAAGATTCTCACAGAGTTGCATGAGTCTCCAGTGGGTGGTCATTCAGGATTTTTGAAGACATATCATCGAGTCAAGCAAGATTTCTTTTGGGAAGGGCTATAGGGTGATGTTCAAAAATTTGTGGCTGAATGTTTGGTGTGTCAAAGGCATAAAGGGGAGACAATTAAGACACTAGGTCTCTTGCAACTCTTATCTATTCCTAGCCAGCGTTGGGAAGAGATATCCATGGACTTCATCACAGGGCTTCCCAAATCTAAAGGTCATAATGTCATCATGGTGGTAGTTGATCGGCTCACTAAATATGCACATTTCATTGGATTAGCATATCATTTTACAGCAAGTGCAGTGGCTAAAGCTTTTTTGGAGAATATCAAAAAGCTACATGGTACACCTAAAGTTGTTGTTAGTGATCGTGATCCTATCTTCACTAGTCACTTTTAGAAAGATTTATTCTCATGTTTGGGTACTCAATTGGCTCTTAACTCTTCATACCACCCTCAATCAGATGGGAAAACAGAGGTTGTTAATAAGTGTTTGGAAGGATATCTATGTTGTTTCACTTCTGAGAAATAGTCCCAGTGGGTAGATTGGCTACCACTTGCAGAATGGTGGTACAACACTTCTTTTCATAGCTCATCAAAAATGTCTCCATTTTTGGCACTTTATGGATATCATCCTCCTTCCATCACATCATCAATTAAGGTGTCCCCAAGAGTTCAGGCAGTAGAAGACCACTTGCTTCATCAACAACAAGTACTTTTAGGACTCAAGGAGAATTTAGCCATGGCTCAAAATGGAATGAAACAACAGCACTCAACATCAGAGTGAAGAAGTTTTAGTTGGGATTGTCTTATTGCAGCCTTATAAGAAAATCTCACTAAAGCAGCAAAGAAAGAATAATAAGTTGTCTCCAAAGTATTATGGTTCATACCAAATCATGCAAAAGATCTGTAGTGTTGCCTACAAGCTTGAGTTGCCACCAACAACAAAGATACATCCAGTTTTTCATGTTTCCTATTTGAAGAAGGTAATTGGGTATAATATTCCCACTCAAACAACACTTCCTGAGTTGGATGAAGACGGGAGAATCATTTTGGAACCAGAGTGCATTCGTCAAACACACACAAAGAAGTTGAGGAATAGAACTATCACTGAGTATCTCATCCAATGGAAGAATTTACTAGTTGAAGATGCCACATGGGAAAACGAGGAGTTCATTCAAAAGTTTCCAAACTTGATTAGCATTGAGGACAATGCTTCTTTAAAGAAGGGGGGCATGCTACGCCCTTAATATTATTGTACATCGGTTATGAATAGTTGGCTTGTGGCTATCTTAACTCCCTATTAAGCCATATTATCGTTAGTATATTGTTATTTAGTTGTTTAGGTCGGCCTAAGTCTTATATAGGTGTGTCTAAGTCGGCCTAGGTGATATCCTTGGCATAAATAGGTATATATAGGAGGTTGTGAGTCTTATTTCATCATCAAGTTGTGAAGTGTGTTCTCATTAGAGATATTTGGAGGTTTTCCCCCTCGAAGTGGCTTGTTATTCTCAGTTATTATCAAGTAATTGCAACATATTTCATATCATATCCTTCTATTGTGCAAGTTATTTCATAACACACTCACATCTTGGCAAGTGGCATTGTGCTATTGGTTGGTGTTTAATCCCACATTCATCCATTTTTCCTATTCTCCCATCTTTTTCTTCTATAAATAAAAGACTCTCATATTGATTTTAGATCCACAACTTATGTAAAGTTATCATATTCATTGCTTTGAGCAATCTTCATCCATTATCATCCATTTTTGTAGTTTTTCATCATCTCATAGCTAGGTTATGGAGAAATTTCATCAAGGAGCATCAATCTTCAAAGTTCATCATCAAGCTTAACTAGGAATTGGGAAAGGGCTATTTTCCATATCAAAATAGCACCAATTCCCCCATGGGATTGAGAGTTTGTTTGTTTTGAGCAAGATTAGATAGTTTTTATTTGCGTTCTTCATGTTATTTCTTGTTCTTTGCATTTCAAATGAATCTTATGGGTAATGATGCTTCTAACTTGCATAATGCAATAATATTGTGTTTGTTGTTCATCTTTGTGCAGGTCTAGGATCACCATTCACAAATTCTATTTTTAAAAAATAATTAACAATATAAAGCCTTAAAGATAAAATTTTCACATACCAAATTTTTAAGATGGTTGAGTATATCAGCAAGCGAAGATAGAAGTGAATCATTTTCTTAATTTTTATTGCAATCAAACTGTTTAAATCATATTTTATTACTAAAATTGACCACAATTTCTTTTTGATACATTTGACATGCTAACACAATAGGAAAATCAAATTGGCTTCAAGTCACAGTTAAAGACATTAACAATTCATTAACATAATGAGTAATAAAAGTTAAAGAATGTAAATGTTTATAAATTTTTTTATAAAATATGTGAAGGCCTTAAGACTGCACTAAGAGGTAATTCCTTCCACACAATGGGAGTTTTTGGTGCACCCAGCAATATTATGATCAAATTTGAAAGGAAAAAGAATAGAGGAGTAATAGTTATTTATTTAATCATTAATTTAGCCATATATTTAGTCACTTTTATTTGTTTGATGTTAGTCATTTAGTTGTGATTTTACCCAATGACCAAATTAGTCATTTATTTTCCAAATACTACTAGTGTTAGTCATGCGACTAAAATTTTTAGTCACGTAGTCATTTATTTTCTAAATTCTACTAGTGGAATTAGAATGAGGGAAACCCAAACACATGCTTCATCATCGTCAAAAGTAGTATCTCACACAAGGTTGGCCAAACCAATGTAAACACATAGAACCATTAAGCATGAATCTTGCGAATGTCAAAGCTATCTTCAATATAATAAAGGAAACTTAACTCTAGAACTGAAATTCATAGGACTTCATCAAAGAGAAATATGGACCAATAATATTTCTCCCAGACATCAACCAGAAACTCAAAAAACCATAGTTCACAACTGGTGAACACTACTTGCACTATACAATGAATCAACAACCAAAAAATTGAATAAAGCATCTTCCAACAATCATGAACAACATGTATGAACCACACAACCATAGGAGAAAATTCAAAGCAAAACCTGAAGCAACCACTAGACACCTGCAACATATATTCATTACAATTTTCTCAATATCCTTGACACATACAACCAACAACAACCAGTTGACATGAATGAAAACACCTTCAATCTTTCCATTCTTGCAACAATATCCCCCTTTGTCATTGATGGAAACTCATGATGTGAAAAACCATCAAAGACAATATACTAGCTCTAAATACACTTATCTATTTCTCCTCCTTAGTAGATAATTTCTTACATGCTTCCTTTCCTTTTTCACATACTTCTTTTCCCATTCTTCCTTTCATTTTTCACATGCTTCTTCTCTCCCTTTGACATCAATGGAAAAGTAAAAATAATATTTTACATTGATTTCTCCTTTGACATGAAAACATAATACTCACAATGACAACACCTAATACTACCTACTCCCCCTAAGAGGTAGCCACCAAAACATCAGTCTAGAAGAAAGATAGATCCATAGATCTACCAGAATGATGCATCTCCATATGCATCTAGTTCAAGAAAGGAGGGGAAATAACCCCTATCTTCTCTCAGAGATACTATAAGAAGATCCTTTGTGAAAATATCAACAATTTGATCCTTTTTTGGAACATACTCAAGCTTTACTTCACTCTCCATGATCTTCTCTCTTAAGAAATGATACCTAATAGATATATGATTCTTCCTCAAGTGCATCACTAGATTCTTTTAGATGTTAATTGCCCTTGTATTATCACAAAAATAGAAATGGGTTCATCATATACCACTGTGATATCTTTTAATGTTCATTTCATCCATATAACCTATGTACAGTAAGATGCAACAACAATATACTCAACTTCACTAGTAGACAAGGAGACTGAATCTTGATTTTTACTCAACCATGCCACCAATCTACATCCAAGAAAGAATGCACCACCACTTGTACTTTTTTGTCATCTACACATCGAACCCAATCTACATTTGTATAGGAACTAAGTGTAAATTCAGTACTTTAAGATACCATCATCCATAATCTAGAGTTTCATTCAAATATTTAAATATTCTATTAACATTAGCAACATGTGTTTCCTTATGATCTTCTTGAAATATAGCCACAAGATAGACAACATGCATGATATGAGATCTATTAGTAATCAAATACAATAGTCCACCAATCATAGATCTATACTTTCTCTGATCAGCTTTAGGTGAATCATCATCTTTACCCAATTTTCAACTAGTCACCACAGGAGTACTTAGCAGTTTAGAATCATTCATCCCAAGATTCTTCAACATATCTCTCACATACTTAGACTGTGAAATGAAAATGCATTTTTCTATTTGATTAATCTGTATCCCAAGAAAGAAATTCATCTCTCCAAACATAGACATTTCAAATTATTTTTGTATCTCTTCCACAAACATCTTGTACATATTTTTATCTCCTCCAAAAATAACGTCATCAACAGACACTACAATCAGGATTTTTCCATTTTCAATTTTAAAGTACAAATTACTATCCACCTTACCTTTGTTAAAATTTCATTGAATCAAATAACTATCCAATCTCATATACCAAGCTCTAGGAGCTTGCTTTAGTCCATATAAATCTTTCTTCAATCTACACACCATATCTAGCTGATCTGTCAACTAAAATCCTTCCAATTGTTCCATATAGACTTCTTCTTCTAGCTCACAATTCAAAAATGTTGATTTTATATCCATCTAATAAACCTTAAAGTCTTTACGAGAAACAAATTCCAAGAACATACTTATAGCTTCCATTCTTTCTACTACAGAATTTTTTTCCTAAAAATCTATACCTTCTACTTGTGAGTAACCCTTACACACAAGCCTTGCTTCATTTCTAACCACTTCTCCATTCACATTTGACTTACTTTTGAATACCCACTTTGATCCAATGATGTTTTTGTTTGTCGAGGACCAATTCCCATGTTTGATTCTTCTCAATCTACATAAGTTCTTTCATTACTTTCTTCCAATGTTGATATTTAGAAGCTTCACTTACAGTCTTTGGTTCAATCTCAAAAAGTAAACATAGATTCACTTCATGAACAACTCTGCTTCTAGTTAATACCCCTTTTGTCTTATCTCCAATAATTTGACTTTTTGAATGATTCTTCTGTATATATCTAGGTGTCCTAGGGGACATCACCAGAGCATCTTCTTGTCTTTCATTTTTTTCATTCTTCTTCTCTTGCTCATATTTTTCCTATTCTTTCATAATTTCTTCTATTCTTACACAATCATGTTCATCAAATACATATCCATCAATTTCAAGAGAATTCTCCATTGTCTCATCAACCTTGACATTTGAACTCTCTACAATCTTTCTTAGTCTTTTAATTAAACATTTGTATGCCTTGCATCAAATTTTCCCAAAGTTTCTTCATCTCTTCAGATATAACATTTGCTTATGAATACCTTGAAATATTTAATAGTACGAATTCTTCCATGTAATAGCTCATACAGAGTATTTGTACTATTTTCTCTTGCTTGAACTCAATTGAATACATAAACAATAATATGAATAGCTTCTTTCTAGTAGACTTTTGGAAAACTAGCCTCAATAATCATTGATCTAGCGGCCTCTTGAACTATTTTGTTTTTCCTTTCAAAAACTCCATTCTTCTGAGGAGTTTCCAGAGTAGATAACTATCTCTTTATTCCATGAACTTCACAAAACATATTAAACTCATTGGAGGTGAATTCTCCACCTCTGTCAGACCTTATGCATTTTATCTTCATGTTCACTTCATTTTCAACCATAGCTTTGAATGTCTTGAATCTATCTAATGCATCTAATTTCTCCATAAGAAATTTAACCGTGTATATCTAGAATAATCAGCAATTAAAATCATAACATACCTTTCACCAAGTAGACATATCACTCTTGTAGGACCACAAAGATCTATATGAACTAAATCTAGGAGTCTGGTATTAGACTATTCCTTTGATCTGTAATGATTTCTTGCTTTCTTTCCAAACTGACAATTCCTGCAAACAACATTAACTAGCTTTCTAATTCTCGGTAAATCTCTCATGGCCTAAAAAACACTAATCCTTGCAATGTTATCAAAATTCATGTGACACATTCTTCGATGCCATAACCAATTGTCATTAATCCGAATCATAAAGCATCATCCATTAGCACCTTTAAGTTGATAGATATTTCCTTTAGATTTCTTTCTGGTTGCAATCAATGTCCTGGATCCTTTCTAGATCTCACATATCTCATCCTTAAACACAAGATAATATCTTTTTTGCACATCTAACCAACACTCAACAGATTATGCCTTCAACCCTTAACATAGTAGACATTGTTAATATGATGCTTGCCTTCAAAACTTACTGGACATATCCCATAGATTATAGCACTAGTATCATCTCCAAACATAACCAAGCCTCCATCATAGTTTTCAAGATTAACAAACTTACTTTTGTCACCAGTCATGTGATGTGAACAATCTGTAATGCCCCGCCACACAACCCTAGAGGAAGTTGCAATTTACTACTCAAACGTGCTATTTTTTTTTTTAGTACAAATAACATGCAAGTTCACTACCCATTTCCAACATCCTTTGAGGTTACGAGACAGAGATTAATTTAAAACCCAAACAAGAAACATGAATTGCAACATAACATTTAATTACTTAACAAATTAAATACACATACATTTCATAAAAGATATATTACAACAAAGCATAAGAGATACCACTTGATTTCAAATAACAATAAATTTACAATAAGATTACAAATCTCATTCCCCGAATGAGGTAAATCCAATAAACATGGTTACAATTTACACCTTCCACCTTGATACAAATGAGAGGTAATAAATTACAAGTTACAAATGAAAATAATAAAGCATGAAATGAAAACTAAATCCCATGAGCTCTCCAACTAAAAATCTCATCCACACGAACAAGAAGGAGACCCAACGGATTAAGGTGCACGTTCTACCCAACCGTGTGATACCCAAAGGCTCACCCCCCATGCTAGGAGATAGTAACAAGGAAATCCTACACATGCTAATTATTGATCTAATTTTTGGAGTGAGTTTTTGTTATTTGTTTCCTCCTTGGATTAGAGAGGTTGTCTTATCTAGTTTACCCATTGAATTGTGGTTTTGTACTGTGTGTGTTGTCGATAGGAGAGTGGCTCTATGTGGGGGTCTAGCACATAGAGGGGTGCCATGGTAACTCACTTAGGGTTTAAGTAAGTGATAACTTAAAAATAATTAATGAAAAACGCTCAAACTAATTAAGATAATTAATGCCTCTCTCATAACTCATTCAATTTTAAGGTTTGAGATGAGACAAGAAGCGCAGTTTCTATGAAGGTTCGACGGCTGGTAGAGTTGAGCTAGGGTAACCCAAGATGGGGGTCTAGTAGCCTAGGACAACTGAGCCTGGGTAACTCATAGAAAATATTGTGTGACACTCTCTCTATGTTAACGAGAATTCAATTTTTTTGTACTACATAAATGATCATTGTCCTCTGGAAACATTGTAACCATTGTGTTAAGTAATATTGTATTTGTATTGGTTTAAGTTCAGTTATGTTTTAGCCTATGTCTAGTGGTAGATGGTCTTGTGTAGTATTTCCTTGTTACTATCTCCTAGCATGGGGGGTGAGCCTTCAGGTATCACACGGTTGGGTGGAATGTGCACCTTAATCCGTTGGGTCTCCTTCTTGTTCGTGTGGATGAGATTTCTAGTTGAAGAGCTCGTGGCATTCAATTTTCATTTCATGCTTTATTCTTTTCAGTTGTAACTTGTAATTTATTACCCCTCATTTGTATCGAGCTGGAAGGTGTAAATTGTAACCATGTTTATTGGATTTACCTCATTCGGGGAATGAGAGTTGTAATCTTATTGTAAATTTATTGTTATCTGAAATCAAGTGGTATCTCTTATGCTTTGTTGTAATATATCTTGTATGGAATGTATGTGTATTTAACTTGTTAAGTAATTAAATGTTATGTTGCAATTCATGTTTCTTGTTTGGGTTTTCAAGTAATCTTTGTCTTGTAACCTTAGAGGATGTTGGCAATGGGTAGTGAACTTGCATGTTATCTATACTAAAAAAGAAAAAATAGTATGTTTGAGTAGTAAATTGCAACTTCCTCTAGAGTTGTGTGGCAGGGAATTACACATAGTATCAGAGCCCAAGTTTAAACATTGGGTACTTTGGGATAATGTGGAACCCATTAAGTTGTTAGTTGTGTAGGTTTATACCCTGGGCACTATGAACCATGGCGCTGACCTAGATGCTTTGTTAGTTAGTTTATGTTTTCCTTTTGGGTTGATCTCGCTTGTCTACCCAGAAGTGGTTGTTAGGTGGTGAAGGTCCAATGGTGCAGGAAACTAGTGGAAAGGATAGGATCCTCCGTGTAGTGTACAATGCACCGATATCTTTCTTACCGGATGAATGCATTATGGACCTTTGTGTAGCATGTGAGTTTGTGCGTGTGGGTGTGTGTGTGTTACATGTTTGTGTTTGTAGGCTCCAAATTGAATAACTTGATTTATTTCAACATGATTAATTTAATTAATCAATAAAATAAATCTAATCCAACATTAGATCATTTTATTAATTAAATTAAATTAATGAATAAATTTAAATAACATTTATAACATTGTAACCAATTAAATTTAATAAGCAACTAAATACATAAAGCCATTTATTTACCTTTTTCCAACTTGCAATTTAAATGGAAACATGAAGGGATGCACAAAAAAGAAGCAACTAAACCCAATTGAAACCCGACGACACACTATGAATAGGGTGATGACTTGACACGGAAAACCTAGCTACTATCTCCCAATCGAGTACCATTGGCCAATGGACACGCTCAAACCTGTGAACCAGGTGGAGTCAATGTCATGTACCTATCAACTTGTGAACAAAGAGTATATCGAACATGCATATATACATAATATGATCAAACACACCATGACGAGGAAATCTCAGAATCGTAGGGCGCTCGCAAGTGAGTGATACAATCCTGTCCCCTTCACCAATACACACATCATAGACTGACAGTTCCATCATAAACCAATATCTCATGCAATAACATGTTACAATAACTAATCATCCTTACACCAATATTTTTAGAGTTGTGACACCTGATAATCATATTAGGATGTGTATGAACTTCAGAGATTTGATTAAATCATCTTTAAAACATGACTTTCCCCTTCCTAATATTGACATGATAGTAGACTCAACTGTGAGACATTCTTTGTTATCATTCATGGATGGATTTTTTGGATATAACCAAATCCTTATCAATCCTCAAGATCAATACAAGACAACCTTAACTATGACTTGGGGAACATTTTGTTGGGTATTCATTCCTTTTAGAAATAAAAATGTAGGCACAACGTATCAATGCAAAATGACATAGATATTTCATGATTACATACATAAGATTTTGGAAGATTATGTTGATGACATTCTCACCAAATCTTTAACTTGACAAGACCATGTGAATGTTCTCCAAATAATCTTTAAGTGAATGTGAAAGTACAACAAGAGATTAAATCTGAAGAAGTGTTTCTTTGGTGTAGATCATGGAAAACTTCTAAGTTTTATCGTATCTCATAGAGGAATTGAGGTGGACAAGAAGAAAATTGATGCTATTATTAGAATGCCACCTCCTAGAAATATATCTCAATTGTGTACATTACAAGGAAGGATTCAGGCTATCTATCATTTCATAGTTTCCTTAGCAGATCAAACATTCTCATTCACACAACTCCTTAAGAAATATGTTCAATTTAATTGGAATGAGGATTGTAAATAGAATTTTGAGAGTTTGAAAGATTATCTTGTTACTCCACATGTTTGAAAACCTGCTATGCAACACAAGTTGTTCATCCTTTACACTACAACATTGGCCCATGCTCTGGAAACATTGTTGGCTCAACAAGATGATAATGGTAAGGAACATTTGATTTATTACATTAGCAAAACTTTGATTGATTAACATGTTACAAGAAGATATAGAAACAATGTTTAACTCTTGTGTTCGCTACTAGTAAACTAAGACATTATTTATCGAATGCCAAATTCTATGGTATGACAAATTGTAATTCCTTAAAAAATATTCTTACTAAAATAGATTTGTTAGGACACTTAGCTAAGTGGGTTATTGTGGCAACGAAAAAACTATCCCTTTACTTGTTCTTGCTCATTTGGGCCCTCCTTGTTAAATTGAGCTTAATGTTGCCTTTATTTAGTGTTGTAATGTGTTTGACACATTCACATTAGGTCTTGGGACCTTGTGAACTAATGAAAGTAAAGTAAATGGTACCTTGATAAAGTGTTTTGAATTGTTGTAACACACTTTCACACTTTTCTAAGGTTTTATTAATTAATTGAACCTAGTTAAAACCTCTTTTTAACCAAAATTTTCTTTAATCATGCCTTAATTAGAGTGTTGTAAAGTGTTGTAATACAATTTAATACTTTTATAGGGTTTTCATTAATAATTGGTATTTGTATGCTTTAATTGGCCTTATTTTACATCTACAAGCCTCATTTAATGCATCCTTTTTAGGATGATCCTGAAACAAATCAATAACCAATCATAATTCAAGTGTTTTCAGGTTGTGGCCTAGATTTGGTGGTCTAGGACACATACACCACCTTGGCAATATGGTTCCCACCTAGGGTTTTGGCTCTCAATCTTGGTTTTGCACCTTTCTAAGCATTTTTTAATGTGGTCCCATAAATTATTCTTAATGGGACTCATACGACACCTTGGTAATATGCATCCCATGTGGCCCAAAATTAAAATTAATACAAATTCTTGATGGGATTTTATCCTCCTAGATCTGATAACAGCTTGTAGTGTTGTAATTTTAGGAATTCTTGCATAATTTAGTATGAATACAAGTTTCTTTCACTCATTTTCACCCCAAGAATTCAAGTATTCATGCATCTAGTAAGTTTGAGTTCACAAGAGCATTCAAGGGAAGATTATGAAGAATTTTAGAGCATTATTCAAGCATCAAGCATCATGTCAAAGTCATCATGCATCATGTTTGTTTTTGAGATAACAATTGTGATGTAGGGTTTTATGATTAAGCTAGCATTTCACTCAAGATCTATCACATTCAAGCAAGATTCAAGATCTACATCCATTGGAGCCACTTCCTACATGTTTGAAACACTTTATTGCTAGGGTTTGGTAAGTTGTAACACCATATTTTGGTCATTTATCATTCTCCATTCAAATTTCATTGCATTTCAATGTTTGATTACCAAAATGGTTTTTGACCAAGGCAAACCCCTATCCACTAACAAAAACACATTTTTCTCTCTCTTTGGTGTGTGATTTGTAGGTTTAGATTGAAGATACATTGAAGAGCAAGTTTGGAGAAAGTTGTCAAAGTTGTCACCTTGGATTTGGAAGACTACTATAAGTTACAAATCATGGTTTCAGATTCAAAAATCAATTAGGAATTGTAGTGTAGATCTTGAAGACTAGATTTAGGCTTTGAAGTTTTAGAAAACCCTAACTAGATTGATATGCCAGTTCTAGCATGTGAGTCCCATTTTAGGTCAATTTTTAGGTTTTTACATATTCAAATACCCATTTGATAGATTTTTGTTTTTGCATAGAAACCCATATCTCGAATTGATTCACCTAGCTTGGTGCATGAGTCCCAATCATCATTAAATTCACTATTTTTAGCATTTCAAAGCTTCATGTAGTCATCTCTAGATTTCTAGGT
This sequence comes from Sequoia sempervirens, assembly GCA_007258455.2. Lineage (NCBI taxonomy): Eukaryota > Viridiplantae > Streptophyta > Pinopsida > Cupressales > Cupressaceae > Sequoia > Sequoia sempervirens. The sequence continues at coordinate 623,712,815 of VDFB02270651.1, forward strand.
GCACATATTTCATCTTGTAACTTTTTGTTTTGTTTTATATACATTTCTAGGTCATTTAGTGAAAGGTTGCATCATATTAGGGTTAAGCATTACATCTTTCATCTCATATTTCTTTCCAAGTCCTAACTTGGTGGTGAAATCCTCATTATTTTACAATACACCCCTAGGAAAACCCTATTGCAAGATCTATTTCTCATTTACACTAAGATCTTTAGGGTTATCCTTGAATGAGATAATTGGAAAGTGGGTCTTGCTCCATGTTCTAAACCATATGAAAGCATCTCCCCCATTTCTCATTGTTTCATTTTGGTGAACCTTCATTTAGAACATCATTATTCTAATTTGGAGTTCATTACCATCCTATATATTGCTTGCATTAACATTGCATTAGGGTTTGGACTAGTTAATTGGAATTCTAGTGTTTCTAATTTTTCATTAGTGAAAGTGCACGTAGGTTACATTTTTTCATCTGAAATCATTAAAAATCATAAAATTTGTATTTGTACTTAGGTTATAGATCAGTTTCTAATTTTTCATTAGTGAAAGTGCACATAGGTTACATTTTTTCATCTGAAATCATTAAAAATCATAAAATTTGTATTTGTACTTAGGTTATAGATCATACAACATAAAAAGTATAAAATTCAATTGAAAATTTCTTAAAATTTTGAAAAAAAAACCCCACTAGGACTCATACAGCCCTCTGGGAAAATCAGTCCTAGTCTAGATTCTACACTACACTTTCTAGCATTTAAACCATTGTTTATGAGCTTTTGTTTGTTGTTTATACCTTTTTTTTTTAGTTTACAAAATTTAAGTTATAATCATTTCATTGAACTCTTAGCTTATTGTGACCAAGTCCCACCTTTTTGGAACCCACCTTTTACCCTCTAGATCATCCTAGGAATGTGAATTTTTAATTCACATTTATCCCCCCAACCACCTTTCCTTTTCCCATGTAGATTTTTGAGGAATTCTAAA
>VDFB02270651.1:623713895-623786260 GCA_007258455.2 Sequoia sempervirens
ATGGTATTTTAGTCCAGTATCTAAACTGGTATTCAAGCTACACTCTTCGGTATTCTAGTCTGCACTCCTCTATAGTTGATAGTTACTACTTACATTTTGGAAAAGGTGTTTATGGTTATTGAAGTCATGCATGTTTAGAATATTACATACTTTGGTGCCTATACAATGTTGTGGAAACCAATAGAATGATTATTGCTTTTTTCATTGAAGTCTATTCTTGGCCAACTTCTTGGGGTAATTATAATATAGTGAATTAATTTTTCTACGTAGATATATGTGCAACCTATTTTAGGTCTATGTCAAAATAATGTAGCGTGCTGGAGGTTTGAGTTAATTTCTTGGAAATATTTTGTGAATGATTAGGTCTGACACTTATTATTTTTGGTAAATATGATGTGAATCTAATTAGGGCAACCTAATTGATTCTTGTAGTTGAATTAAGTATATATATTGGATAGAGTTGAAGATTAAAGTATTGGTTGGTGTGCAATAGTGTGTGTGGGATTGATGAGGCATTAGAAAATGCGAAATTGAGCAAATATAATGAAGTGTCTTAAGTTAGTGTATTGAGAATCACCAGAACTATATCAACACTTGTTAGGTGCATTATTCTCAGTTCATTTTGGATGTAAATCCCTTTTTTTCTATAAATATTTTCATAGGTAGCGAGCCTCCCTATAAGCAGTGAGCTTTTGTATCTAGAAAGTGAGTCCTTGGTAGTGATCCTTATATTTTCTATTCTAGAACTACTTTATATTGTGATTTAATCCTCACCATATTTTGTCCCTCCTTGGGTTTTCCATGTAAAATCTATTGTTCATTGTGATATTTTACTTTATGCTCTCTATATCTCATTCTTTTGCTTAATAACATAACAGTGTGATTGTAGAATTGATATGTGTTGAATTTTTAAGTTGAAATTTTGTGAGAACTTATTCACCCCCCTCTCAGTTGTCCTACATCTTTGGTGTAGGGGCACCTTGGGGTCTCCATGCCTCTTTGAGGCCTTTTTTGGTTTTTTTGTTTGATTTCAATTTGATTATGATGTAATAAGGTCCTAAGGACCATCTTCAATGACTTGTAATAGGTTTTTAGGCTTGGTGTTGAGTTTTGATGTAATAACAAGGTCTCCTTCCTCACCATGTAAACTTAGTGCATCTAGGAAAATTAAAGAGTCAAGATTCCATGATGTAACCAGGTACGTGAGGGGAGTTTCCTTGACATTTTGAAGTAATTGTTGGTGTCTTTTTACACATCTTGAAGGTTCATTGTAATCAAGCTTGTGGGAAGTAGTGTAACTTGCCTTAACTAGGCAATTAGGAGTTTAAGTGAAGTTTTTCTAGTTTCCAATGTCCAACTAATTAAAATTTTAGTTGTTGGATGATGGGAAAGGGTGTTGAAGGTTGAAATAGGCCTCTCTTGGTCGAGGCATGGCTGTTGTTGAACAATTTGATGGCCTAATGTACAAATACACTATTTTCTTGAAATTTTGTGTACAAATTCTCTAATTTCTTATGTGCTACAGTGTTTGTACATTCTGTACAAGCATAAAACTATTATGATTGGATAGAGGGAAGACCTAGCTTTCATTTTGAGGTGATTTGGTAAATTTTTATTGAGTACAAGAGGATATATTGCCATTTTACCAGGAGCAGGTCTGAAAACCCTCAAAACTAGGGTTTTGACTGAAAAATGGTTCTCTCTTCCATCTCCACTATCTAAAATTGCTCAATCTTGGTGGGATGGAAGGTTTTTGTACATATTTTCATATTCATAAGGTTCTAGAGAATGGAATGATGAGTGGAGGGAGTTATGCATCATTCTAGGCCTGACATCTTCATGTGACAGACCTATTTTATGAAGCAATTTTTTTTTGTTCAAAGTGATTTTGTCAGAGAAGTCACTTAGGAATGTTAGGAATGGGTGTAAACAGCCTGTAAGAATCTAATTCAAGGCTTTGGGGTGAAGGTGAGATCCTAGATAGTCAAAAGCTTGTTGTAGGTATCCAATTAGGCCTCTTAGAATAGCATTACATTGATCCATTGTTGTCTTGCTACCCACTGTCAAGAAGGGAGGCTTGGATGCCTTGTAGTGGAATAAAATAGTTGTCTAATTTTAGTGGTTTGGGCCTGGTACAAGATTTTATGTGTATATTTTTCTGACTGTCCTACCAGGCAGTGCTACAAGGTTTTAAAGGGTAAAGAGGCCTAAAGGCTAGAGCGATGAGAAAATGGAGTCTCCTAAGTGAAAGTTAGGGTGTTGTGTTCTATATTAGTTAGATGAAACATGTTCTAAGTGGTTCTAAGCCCTCTTAGTTTTCTAAGTACTAGAACCCTAGGTGAGTTGGGTCATTTTTTTGAAGGAGTGGTGGATTAGAAAGGTCCATATAAAGAGTATTTGAGAGAAGCACCAAGAAAGATCCTTTATCATCTGAGTTTTTTGTCTTCCCATGCTCACTCTACATCAGAGTGATATCGAAGCTAAGGCTTTGATTTGAAAAAAAAAAAGTTGTGAAGAGGATTGGAGGTTGTGGTGAAAAAAAGGAAAATTCCTCGAAAGGGTGGATCTATTGTGGCAAGGGAGATGAAGGCCTTGAGGGTCAGAATAGAGGCCTTAGAGAGAAGGAAAGGAAATGCTAAGGAAGAGAGCACCTCAAAGGAGGAGGTAGAGGGTGGAGAGGAAAACCATCTGAAAGAGGAGATGCCTCCTAAAGAGAAAAGGCTCGCTAAAGCATTGAAGACTATTAAAGCAAAAGCCACTAAAGTGAAGATGGACATTCCAATGTATGGGGGGAAAATGAATGTTGAGGCACTACTAGAATGGATTGATGCTTTGAATAATTACTTTTAATATAAGAAGATGGTAGAAAATAAGAAAGTTAAGTTTTCAAAGAAAAAGTTGAATGGGTCCACTTTGACTTGATGGAAGTCCTACCAAGGAGAAAGAGTGAAAGAGGGAAAGAACATGATTTCCTCTTCAGAAAAAATGGTGAGCAGACTAAAGGCACAATTTCTACCTATAGATCATGAAGTTCAAGTGTGTAGGAAGGTATAAATCCTAAAGAAAAAGGATATGTATGTGGAAACCTATACTTAGGAGTTTCACAAACTTAGTATGAGGTGTGGTCATGTAGAGAATGACAAAGAGAAAGTGGTTAGACATTTGAATTTCCTAAGGTTTGAAATCCAAGATGAGATGAGTCTTGTGACTCCTAAGATACTGGAAGAGTGCTTCTGAGTAGCATGCAAGGTAGAGGAGAAGTTGAAAAGAAATAAAGTGCAGCAAGGAAGAGGTAGAGGTGGAAATTTCAAGGGAAGAGGTAATTTTGGTGGTAGAAACCAATCACAGAGAAAACAAGGGGAATCAAGTGGAAAAGAGTAAAAAAGTAAAGAGTCAAGAGGAGGATTTAGAGGTAGGAAATCTAATGGAAGAGGTTCCAATTCATTCTCTAGAAGGTTCTACACTTGTAACCAGTTTGGGCACCCATCTTTCAAGTGTCCTAAAAAGCAAGCTTTCACAAAGTGTAAATTCACCCTCTAGACCTATCGATCCTAAATTTGGAGAGAGCTCGATGATGAGAAGAACACTTCTCAAGGTGCCAAGTGCCAAGGAGCCACCATAGAGAAAGTCCTTGTTTAGGACTTCATGCAAATCTCATGGGAATTTATGCAAGGTAATTGTAGACTCTGGTTCTACTAATAATTTAGTATCTCTTGAAATGGTTGAGAAATTAAAAATAAAGAAGATTCCTCATCCTACCCCATATAAGGTGTCCTAGTTGAATAAGGGCCAACAAGTGCTTGTTAATGAGCAATGTTGGGTAGAATTTCAGATTGGGGAATATACATAATTTTTTCTAATGTCACACCCATGGATGCTTGTCATTTTCTCTTAGGATTCCCTTGGTAGTATGATATGAAAGCCCAACATGATGGAGAAAAAAATACCTACACAATAATAAAAGATGGGCACACTTTCACCATGAATTCCTTAGTGGATGGAGTAGATAAACAACTTGGGTCTATCATCATGGTGGTAGGTGAGAAATATTTTTTGCAAACCTTAAATGAAGAAGGATTTCTAGGGTTTTCCTTGGTTGTTAATCCAAAATGCAGGTCCATTTTATCCTCAAACAAAGAGAAACCCATACCTAGTGAAGTCTAAACGTTGTTGGAGAAGTATAAGGAGATTGTAGTGGATGAATTGCCTAGTTCCCTGCCTCCAATCAGAGATATCATCCACCATATTGAATTGATACTAGGTGCTACATTTCCCAATAAGGCTTCCTACAAGATAAAACTAGCCCAAAATGAAGAGATAGCAAATCAAGTGCAAGATTTGTTGGATAAGGGCCTAGTGAGGAAGAGTTTAAGCCCTTGTGTTGTTCCAACCATGCTAGCTCCAAGGAAGGATGGTAAGTCAAGATTATGTATGGATTCAAGAGCCACAAATAGGATAACCATCAGATATAGGTTTCCTATGCCAAGGATGGAGGATCTTATGGATTGTCTAGCAGAAGCTTGCTACTTTTCAAAGAGTAATTTGAAAAGTGGGTATCACCAAATTAGGATTCATGAAGGGGATGAATGGAAGATAGATTTCAAGACCAATGAAGGTGTTTATGATTGGATGGTGATGCCCTTTGGTTTGTCTAATGCTCCCAAAACCTTTATGAGGCTAATGAATGAGTTATTGAAACCTTTTATTGGAAAATTCGTTGTGGTTTATTTGGATAACATTCTTGTCTTTAGCAGGACCAAGGAGGAGAATTTGGAGCATCTTGGATAGGTTTTAAGAATTCTTTATGAAGAAAAGTTTCCGATCAACTTATAAAAATGTGAGTTCATGAAAGAAGAATTAGTCTACCTTGGGTTTGTTATCTCACAAGGCAGTTTGAAAATGGATCCATCAAAGGTTGAGGCTATTCTCAATTGGAAAACACCTAAGTGAGTGGGCTATGTGAGGAGATTTCATGGTATTGCAAGCTTCTACAAGAAGTTCATCAATATTTTCAGCCATATTTGTGCCCCCATCATTGATACAATTGTTAGCTCACCAAATTTCTACCCTATTTTCAAAGCTTTTAATTGCACTGAGTGGATTTGGACTAACATGGGACTGCCTTCAGGTTGTGGGTGACCTATTTGAAAGCAAACATCTAGTGATAAGGGTTGGATTCCCCTTCTTGATGCCACCTAACTACATTAAACTCTAAGATAAGGGTAAGAAATTGCATCAAATAAACCTAATACAAAAATAAACTAAGGTGATACACCAAAAACCTAGACCTGCTAATAGCCTTGCACATTCAAATCAATATTTCAAAGCCAACTCACACAACTCTCTTTCCAATATAGTTCACATCAGTAATTTACAAAGAGGTCTATAACAGTGTTTTCAAAAGGAAAAAATAGACTTCACAATCAATAACACCATTAAACAACATAGTTTATAACCTGTAAACATGCATTTTCTATCAAATGGATGCATGAAACATGGGACAATTTTGTAAGGAAAATGACTTTTCACAAAACAAACTAATAAAAAATTAAAGACACACCATAAAACATGAAGAGAGAAGGTAAAATACTCCAATCTATTAATTAAAAGTGCTTACTATATAATAGGCATGTCTAAGTTACAATGCAGCTCCATGAAAAACAACTCCAAGAAAAAGCAAACTATCCTTCAGTAGAAAAAGAAAAGAACTCCCCCCAAAAACTCAAGTATGAAGATACTTAAGCAAAACCCAAACCAATAGCCCACACAAGTCCTAGAAACCCTAAGTCAGATGAAACACAAAGGCCAAAACAAAAGCTTCTAAAACACTCCAAAAGGTCCCCCAAATGCAGAAAAGTCAAGACATGACTTGACCGACCAGAAAAGCATGAAAAAAAACCTCCAAAATGGCTCTCTTTCCACCAAATTAGTCAAATACATCCTCCCACACCTTCTCCATGTTGACTAGTCATCACCAAATCTGGACACACACACAAGTCATGCAATATGTGTGTTTTGAGTCACAAGACTCAAAAAAGCATTATAGATAATGAATTTAATTAAGTGATTTATAAAACATCACTTAGTCAAGTCATTTTACATTCAAAGTAACAAATAAGAGGTCCACCATCTTCTTGTGTTACATTTGCATTAAAAGGCACAATAAAAGTGATTTTCCAGTCACTTGCATGATATCTTCAAAAAATGGAAACCAATACAACATATAATGTTATGGCTAAAGCTTTCAAAAGCTTCTAAGGCACTCTGACTATCAACTTACCATATTCTACATTTTACAACACACACCTGAGCAACACCCACTATTTTGTAAGTGCATCATAATCCAAAACACTTTTCCAATATGGCCAACCTCCAAGTCCCTTGGAAAGCATATTCCAAGTCACATGATTTTGGGAAAAACAAAGGCATTACCCGTTTGTCACATGGCATACTCCACATTGCATTGCACACTTAGAAAAGTTTGAAAAACCCCATGGCATAATGCCTAATGCAATATCATGTGATTCAGCCCCATAATTAACACATGTTTGATTTTAAAAACAAGGGATAAAAATTCCCATAGAAATGAAAAGGAGGTCAAACCCTAATGATAAAACACCGAAATGATGAAAAAAATCATCATTTGGTTGTTGAAGAAAACAAGGAAATGATGCTTTTCCACCATGGGGTTTCAAGGGCACACTAGAAAATGGAGATCACATTGGTTTTCTGTCGACTTTTAACATTTTTGTGAATGAAATCACAAGTAAATGTAGTTGTTTGGCATTATCATACTTTTAAAGGCTATTTTGTGGACTCATAGGCCGTGGCCTGTAGGATTTTTCTGATCATATTTTTTCACTTTTCTCTTTCTGTTGTTGTTTACTTGTTCCCAACCACCATTTTTTTCCTTTGAAGCTCGAATGGAGGCTATTAAAATGCTTGAAAGTTTGCAAAAACTAAGAAAAAATTCCTAGTAAGTCAAAAAGACTCCATTTTCCTCTAATTTTCAAGAAAAAAATGAATCATTCAAGCCTCGAACTTGATAATAAAGCTGAGAATTGCTTATTTTACTCCATCATTGAGGTTAGATTAAAAAAACCCCAAGTGGGTTCATTGATATTTTTAAGAATCTTGCTCCATTAATTGCGGCTTCTACTTTGGTAAAAAAAATGCACAAGATTTTGTTTAAATGAATGAGATCCCATGAGATGTGGTTGGTTGAAACAAAGCTATCTCAGCCAACCGTTCCATAGAATTTTTTTTTGTGAACAAAATATGATTTCCACAAAAAATGATTCAATGCCATTGCATAGTACAGATATAATTCACAGGCTCTGCACATTTTTACATTCTTTGATGGCCATGACTCAACCTTTGCATGCATTTTGCACCTTCCTTCAAGACTTTATGCATTTTATGAGATAAAATATGTGCAAGATTATAATATGAATGACATTCATGAAAGGGTGCTTGATTAAAAAAAGCTATCCCTATCCACTGCTCCACAACCACTACTTGCCCAAGTAGAGAAGCTTCTTGCATTTCTTTGTTTCTACAAATGATGATAAACACTTTGCATTGGGTTTCTATTTTGCACAACCTTTGTATTCTTCTTCTCATATTTAAGATTTCGCTTCTCAGTCTCAATAAGTTGTATCTTCTTTTTTGGATCTTGAACTCTTTGTCCAAAGTTTTCCCCACTTAGCTTCATATCCTTTAGCTTCTTGTTTGTATTTTCTTGCCCAAAATTCATCTCATGTTCCTTTTATTTAAGGGTAGTGGTCTATACAGTCAAATCCTGGACCTTATTTTCATAGTCCCTTCTTACAGATGAGTGTTCCATTTCATATTGTCTAACTTTCCCTTGAGTTTGTTGAAGAGAATCCTCAAATTTCACCTTTTCTACATGAAGTTTTGAAGCTTCGATGAGAGCTTTGCCATTCCCCATAATTTTATCAAAATTTGATGACATCTACTCAATAAGACACTGCACCTCATTTTCTAGCTAATGTATTGTGGATAATGACAGTTTTGATCCAAATCAAAGGTTGAATTTCCTTCAATTATTTATGGGATAGAGTCAGCAACCATGTTTATAGTGCTATATGCAAGATTCAAAATGAACACCATAGCTGGTGCCTTCATGAAGCTCAAACAAGGAATGATTTACTCCATTCTTTGAGGTATAGAGAAATGGTTGACAATAGGATTCCAAATTGAAAAGAGAATATTAGATGACTCAAGATGCAACTCATTGCCACCAACATGTTTTTCTATTTCATTTTATAATGGTTGTGTTTCTTCCCTCAGAGGCTTCGAGGCTTTCTTGCACTCTATTTTTGGCATTCATAAGCAATACCTAGATGGGTTCTCTCAAATTGCAGAAAGGTTGTATTTCTTTTTCAACTACTATATCATGAAATTTTTCCCTTTGAATTTGATTCTCTTTCATCTCTGGAGCCCTATTTTCACTATTTGACATTTCACCTTCACTATCTCTTGCTACTAGTACCTATGCAAAAGCTATTGAATTTTTCTATAATGGACTTACCACTTCCTTGCAATGGTAACTTCAAACCTATACTAGGTGCATTATCTAGTTATCTTGTGGTTCATTGTGACTATTTCATATGAATGTACATGAATATACCCTACTTTTGTACTAGTTAAGTATAGATCACTATTGTCCTTGTAACACTGCCTCCTGATGCAACTGGTCCTCAAGCATTTTTTGCTTATCCTTATCAACTCACCTACACCTACACCTCAAACTCACCTACACCACAAACACCTTATGACAAGTACACCACTTAGGTTACTAATACATAATCATCAAGGATCTATCCCTATCATGATATTGCATCTAAAAGGATTGTTCTAGTGGCATATCATGGATTGTACCTTCGAGTTGTTACTATATACACATGACTATCCATTACAAAAACTATCTTCATAAATTGTTGTTTTCTTATTGAGTTCTCATACAATTATCATGTAACTGTAAACTATTGTAGATGGTTCTCTCATTTGAATGTAATCTTGGATTTGCAAGGACTACTATGGTGACTATGTTTTCAATTTATTGACATGTCAAGAATACAAGAGCACATCTTGTTGCATGTTTACTTCATTATAGTTTGAGCATTCAATGATTTTGTAATGTATTGAAGTCACTATTTTTAATGTAAAGGAACCTACTGTGCTTTACAAGTACAACTAGATTTAATGCACTTATCTTTTCTTTAATTTTTTTCATGTGACTCCTCACAACAATTTATTCCATGTTGCTTGATTGCATGCCTTAACTTTCCACCTGAAGTTGTCCATTCTTTTTCTTTGAGTGATATTTTTCACTCTCTATCATGACATTGTTCACTTATCCTTGCATGCTATGATGTTCATAACACATGTGAATACATATTTTAATGAAGCTTCTAACCACCATTTCAGATTCATGGCCTGCTCATTGCATTTTGGCAATGCTTGATAGTTGTAACTTGAAACCAAGAAAGCTCCTCTTTCTACCCCATAGCATGTACTCAACATTGTTTCCCCTTCATGAGATGTAGCATGATTTTTTTTTTGTTCTTGTCATGAGATCATTGTTGTTGTATCCTTATCCACCTAAGACAACCTTTTGCAAACTCTTAAAGGTTGTTGTCATATTCACTTGTACCATGACCCTGATTCAAACATTGCTCTTTTTTTGTTATGTGTGATAAATACACACAGTCTTCTCATTCTAACTTTATTGGATAGCCACATGTCACATATGTGGGTGACCTAACAACTCACCTTTCTATGTGATGTGTGACTTCCCAATAGGGTTATGGTGAGAGGGATTTAAAACAACTTGAAATGCTTCCTCATTGTTTAAAAGATGCATGATTGAACTTGATGCATCTGTGAAATTACTTCCTTAAAAAATAGATCATGGATCTTCTTAATAAGATTGAAGGATATATCAACACAATATGTTGCATCTTTTGAATCTAATAATGAAAGTTGATCAACTGGTGTGATTCCATATTGATTTAATGCATTGATAATACATAAATCTTTGATCAAGTTTCTCAATTTCCTTTCTTTTAAAGCATGTTGAGCTCTACCCTTGTGGGAGCCACATTTAACCCACATGCTATCATTTTATCTGATAATAAAACAATAATCAAACTTGTCCTAAATCTGCACATGAAGCAGACAGTTAGAAAATAAATGCATATGTTGGATGTGTTTGATGATTTCACTATTTTTTGAAAAATCCAAGGTTTGCATGCTTGAACTTGATGCACTTATGGATCAGTTTATACATGCATAGGTAGGTGTGTAATGATTGAATCATTCATTTCTAGATATTTTCTCTAACATCATGTTTTTTTTTTCAGATGCAGGGTGGGGAGCACTACAGAGTTGAGAGGGATACAAGTGGCTCTAGGCAATAGCAGAGAACAGTCAGGCAACCTACAACTAGTCATTCTCAGGAAATGGTTGGTTCCATTCTTATATGCAATTTTTCATTTTTCTACTTATTCATGTATGAATTTCTTCATAGGTTCATTGAATAAGAGAGTTAGTCCCTTGGCTTGTGAGGGAAATGTACATTTCAAGATTATCAATAAAAGACTAAATTTTTATATCTATTGTTATCTTTCTCATTTGCTATAATACAACATTGAAATGAAAAAATGCAATCTGCTTCATTTGAAAATCACTCATTCATGCATATTGAAACTAGAAATTTAATGGTTTGTCCTTTAAATGTTTAAACAACCTAAAAAGAACAAAAACTAAGTTACCTAATTTCAGCTAAAATCTAAAAATCAGGTAACAAAAATCAAAGGTGAAAAGAAGGGTAAGTTTCAATGGACCAATGAAGAAAATGAAAGGTTTGAGTACTTGAAAAGAAAGGTATCATAGCAACCTATCCTTTCTCTTCCTAATTTTAATAACGTTTTTACTATTGAGTGTGATGCAAGTAATCAAGCAATAGGTGTTGTTTTGAGTCAAGAGGGTAGACCGGTTGCATTTTTTAGTGAAAAACTAAATGAATCCAAAATAAAGTACTCTTCATATGATCTTGAATTGTATGCTATGGTCCAAGATTTAAATAAATGGAGGCACTACTTGTTACCGAGAGAGTTTATAGTATTCATTGACAACCATGCTCTTAGTTTCTTGAATGGACAAGAAAAATTGAACCAAAGACACATGAAGTGAGTTGAATACCTACAAGCATATAAATTCTCCATAAAAAATAAGAAGGGGAAATCTAATAAGGTTGAAAATTCCCTTAGTAGAAGGTTCATGATGGTTCAATAAGTGCAATTGCAAAGTGTGGGAATAGAATATCTCAAAGGTATTTATAAGGAGCATGAAGATTTCAAGGCTACTTTTGAAGTTTGTTCTCAATTTTCTGATGTTTTTCATAGTGATTATGCTGATTATGTTTTGAAAGATGGTCTATTGTTTAAAGGGGCTCAATTGTCCATTCCTAAGTGCTCTATGAGGGAGAATATAATAAAGGAATAGCATAGTGGGAGTCTTGGAGGGCACTTTGGACTTGACAAAACCCTTGAGCAGGTTAGGAGATTCTACTTTTGGCCTAAAATGTAGATGGATGTGAGAAGGTTTGTGAAAACTTGTACCATATGTCAAAGAGCAAAAGGGACCACTTCAAATTCTGGTCTTTATGAGCCTCTACCAATCCCAAGTAGGCCTTGGGAGATCATAAGTATGGATTTTTTCTTGGGACTACCTAAGAAACAAAGGGTGGTTGATAGTGTGTTTGTAGTAGTTGATAGATTCAACAAGATGGCACATTTTATCCCTTGTAAATGCACTAGTAATGCCTCTAATATTGCAAGTCTATTTTTTAGGGAGATTGTGAGAATACATGGCATTCCTATGAGCATTGTATCTGATAGGGACTCCAAGTTCATAGGTCACTTTTCGAGGACCTTATGGAGAAAGTTGGGGAATAATTTATAGTATAGTTCAACCTACCATCCTCAAACGGATGGAAAAATAGAGGTGGTTAATAGATCACTTGGTAATCTCTTGAATTTTTTGACAAAAGAACATGGTGTGCAATGGGATCTAGTGTTTCGTCAAGCAGAGTATGCATATAATGATTCTATCAATAGGAGTATAGGTAAAAGTCCCTTTGAGGTAGTATATGGAATGAATCCTAGAGGTATCTTTGAGTTGAGAGATCTGAAAGGAATGGAGAAGCGAAGTGCAAAAGGAGAGGATTTTTCTATGGCAATGAAATCTATTCATGATCAAGTGAAAGAAAATCTAAAGAAAAGTGTGAATCAATACAAAGAGAGTGCAGATTTGAAAAGAAGAAATGTGCAATATAAGGTGGGAGATCTAGGTTTTGCATACTTGAAGAAGGAGAGGTTGCCTAAAGTAAAATACACAAAGCTTCAAGGTATGTGTAGGATCATCATGGAAAAAATAGGCCCTTAAGTGGCAAAAAAATCAGAAAAATTAGGGTTAGGCAACTTGATGTAAAAATTTGAATAATTTATCTATATTATTTTAAAAATATGTAACAATAGAATCTATAGCAAATTGAATGTAGTTTCTAATCTACTAGTTTTTTTTTTTTAAATCTATTTGGTGAAAAATTGAAATTTCAATGGAGTAGTACTTAAATTTCTGGAAAAAAGAAGTAGGTGTCCACCACCCTAACCACAATAAAATGATAATATTTTTTATAATATTTTAGATATAAGTAGAGGACTCATGTCTCGATGTGATGCATATTTTTTTGTAATTTTTTTCCAAGTAAATAATTAATTATGAATTTTTTATTATAAATTTTAAAAAATTAAAAAAACTCGTATGTCTGACCACCTTAACTTGGTCAAAAAATCATGAAATTAAATTTTTCTTTTTTTAATCCTATACTATGTGAAGCATAGAATGTGACACATGTTTTGAATTGAAAAAATGTGATATCATTTGAAAGCTATAGATGCTTTTCAATTAGTCTATCAATCAAGACTTTAGTCGTAATTTGAATAGAAAATGAATAATAATTACTTATTAAATTCAAAGTAAAGCATAATTTATATTGGTGGAAAGATGAGAATCTCCTTTAAAAACCCTTTTCATTTCATCAATTTTGGGTAAATAAAAATTTGTCAGCCACATATCCATCATATTTCCACTTTTTGGCCCATCATGATCCTACACATACCCTTCACATGAATAAAATAGGCCCTGCAAAACAATTCACAACTTTTGGAAAAATGCATATGAGATATCACTCCCTCCTTGAGTGGCTATCTCTCCTATCTTTAATGTGGCTAACTTGTACCCCTTTAATGGATCTTTGGATGTAGGTACAAGTGTGGAAGATGATGAATATTAGGTGTAGGAACTTCCACATCTAAAACCTTGAAACTTAAAGCCATTCTAGACACCAAAGAGGTAAAAAGGACAAGGAAAAAGGTATATAATGAATATCTTGTTAAACAACATGGTTTTCCACCTAAAGATGCAACTTGGATGAGTGAAGAGGACATCAAACAACATGGTACTACTTTTCAACAACTAATCTCAGGTGGTACTTGAGATCTCTTCCACCCCAAATGCATGGTGCAGGGACACCTTGGGGTCTCCATGCCTCTTTGAGGCCTTGTTTGGTTTTCTTGTTTCATTTAAAGTTGAGTATGATGTAATAATGTCCTAAGGACCATCTTCAATGACTTTTAATAGGTTTTTAGGCTTGATGTTGAGTTTTGATGTAATAACAAGGTCTCCTTCCTCACCATGTAAACTTGGTGCATCTAGGAAAATTAAAGAATCAACATTCCATGGTGTAACCAAGTACTTGAGGGGAGTTTCCTTGATGTTTTGAAGTAATTTTTGGTGTCTTTTACACCTCTTGAAGGCTCATTATAATCGAGCTTGTGGGAAGTAGTATAACTTGCCTTAACTAGGCAATTAGGAGTCTAAGTGAAGTTTTTCTAGTTTCCAACATCCAACTGATTCAAATTTCAGTTGCAAGAAATTGGGAAGGGGTTTTGAAGGTTGAAATAGGACTCTCTTGGTTGATACATGGTTTTTGTTGAACAATTTGATGATCTAATGAACAAATACACTATTTTTTAGAAATTTTGTGTACAAATTCTCTTATTTCTTGTGTGGTATAGCCTTTATACATTCTATATGGGCATAAAACTATTATGATTGGATAGAGGGAAGACATAGATTTCATTTGGAGGTGATTTGGTAAATTTTTATTGAGTACAAGAGGAGATGTTACTATTTTACCAGGAGCAGGTGCAGGTTTGAAAACCCTCAAAACTAGGGTTTTGACTAAAAAATGGTTCTCTCTTCCATATCCATTCTATAAAATTGCTAAATCTTGGTGGGATGGAAGGATATTGTACATATTTTCATATTCACAAGGTTATGGAGAGTTAAATGATGATTGGAGTAAGTTATGCATCATTCTAGGCTTGACATCTTCATGTGACGGGTCTAGTTTGTGAAGCAAAAAGTTGAGTTTTGTTTGTACAAAGTGGTTTTTATCATAGAAGGCACTTAGGAATGTTAGGAATGGGTGTAAAAAACCTATAAGAATCTGATTCAAGACTTTGGGGTGAAGGGGAGATCCTAGATAGTCAAAACCTTTTTGTAGGTATCCAATTAGGCCTCTTAGAATAGCATTACATTGGTCCATTGTTGTCTTCCTACCCACTGTCAAGAAGGGAGGCTTTGAGGCCTTGTAGTGGAATACAATAGTTGTCTAATTTTAGTGGTTTGGGCCTGGTACAAGATTTTATGTGGATTTTTTTTTGACTGTCCCACCGGACAGTGCTACAAGGGTTTAAAGGGTAAAGAGGCCTAAAGGCTAGAGCGATCGAAAAATGGAGTCTCCTAAGTGAAAGTTAGGGTTTTGTGTTCTAGATTGGTCAGATGAAACATGTTCTAAGTGGTTCTAAGCCCTCTTAGTTTTCTAAGTACTAGAACCCTAGGTGAGTTGGGTCATTTCCTTAAAGGAGTGGTGGATTGGAAAGGTTCATATAAAGAGTATTTGAGAGAAGCACCAAGCAAGAGCCTTTATCATCTAAGTTTGTTGTCTTCCCCTGGTCACTCTACATCAATCTTTTAACAATTGGTATTAGAGTATTTGTTCCTTGGTGAAGAGCTTAAATACTTGAGGAGGATCCTAAAGATTGATTAGATGGATGATAAAGGAAAGCTTTGAACTACTCTTGAGGATCTTAACAAATTGGAAAGAGAGAATAGAGATCTAAAAGAAAATATTGATGATGCAAATGAATGTGTCTAGAAGTTGAAAGAACAACTAAATAAATTCAAGGAAAGACACAGAGAAGTAAGTGAGTAGCTAAAAAAAGAGATAATTGTACTGAATACAATGGTGTAGAATAAAGTTGATGAATGCACTAAACTTGAATAGGAGGTGGTAAACCTAAGGATTGGACTTAAAAAGGAAGAAATTTGTGAGAAAAATTTCAACTCTAGCTCCGATAAGCATGAATAATTGCTTGCAGGACAAAAATCAAGTAAAGACATAGCTGGTTTGGGAAATGATGCAGGTGAATTTTTTTAGGTAAGTAAATGACTTAGGACAAAGAGAAGCATAAGAGGAAGTTTGCAAGAAGATATCCTATGAGACAACCTAATGCACAAAGGCATCCCTCTTTCAATGGTATTTGTTTTTCCTATAATAAATATGGTCACAAAGTAATAGAATGTAGGAGAAAAATGAATCAAAATTATTTTCCTAGCTCTTTTTTTGGACAATTCTTTTCATGCAAGAAGTTTGGACATAAGACTACCAAATGTAGATCTCAGGTGAAAATGATCAGTAGGGTAATGATGAACATGTTTCATGGAGGCAAAATGAATCAATCCTTTAACGACTACTATTATATCTGGAACCAATTTGGACATAGAGAAAATCAATGTAGGTTAAGAGGTAATGGAGGTAATACTAATCAAAAAAGTGTTGTTTGCTATAACTGTAATAAACTTGGACATATCTCAAAGGTTTGCAAAAGTAAGAGTGGAAACTAGTCTGTTCTGGTAGAGAAGAATGATCTAGTAAAGAAGATTGAAAAAGAAGAAATGAAACAAGAGATGAATAAGATATGGAAGAAGAAAGAGGAAGAAGAAGAAAAACCTAAAACTACTGATGTGTCTATGCCCTCATCCGGTACAAAACATTTATTCAATAATTAGACCCAACATGGTCTTAGGGGGAGCATTATCATAAAAAATTATAAAACCCCCTATTGTATGGCTTGTCAGAGGCTAGCACGAGGATGGAATCTAAAAAATGAGTATTCAAAGGTTTTGGAAAAGGAACCTAAAGAAAACATGTTGGTATGGAAATTTGTGGACCAAATTAGGGTTTTCTGTGTTGGGAAGAATGTTTTTAGCAGCTTTTTTATGTTTGTTGCATTTAATGCATGGTTAGGGTAAATTTTGTGGTGTATAAGTTGAAAACTTGTGAGTCTTCTTGATTAATTGAGCATTTGAAGAACCTAACTGATCTTGAAGTGAGCTTGAAGCAATTTTGAGCAGAATTCAAAGAAATTAACATAGGTAATCAAGAATTCATTTTTCTATTTGCAAAAAGGGAAGAAGAAGAAAAATGAAGAAGTCTTGAATAATGAATTAAAGAAAGTGTATAAATGGATAGAGAATCAAGTGGTATCATCCCTTTGAAGCTGGAAGGAGTTGAGTTAGAAGAATTTTATCATAGAAATATGAACGAAATGAACTAGGATTGAACAAAGATGAATTACATAACATAAAAACCATAGGCATGGATTTGTGGAGTCAATTTTTGTAGGTTGTTGATAAAGAGTTTATTTTGTTCCTATTGCATCATTTCAAGAATGGAAGCATTGTATTGGAAAAACCCTACTTAATCTCAAAGGAAGTGATCAAAGAAATCACTAGCTTATGCAGTATTGGTGACCTTCCTGGAAAGAAAACTATGAAGTACAAAGATGTGTAGGAACTGACTAGCATTAGTAAAGACCCATGAGCTCTATTGATAAACACTCTCAAGGATTTGGCTATAAGGTATGTTGCATATGACATTTCTTATAAGATCTATTTTAGAAATCGTCAAGGTTCCACATCAGCTTTTGTTGATTATATTGTGCATATGATGGTTAAGGAGAACATGAAATTTGATTTTTGTAGCTTGTTTCTTGAGAATCTTTCTGAAGAGGTTTGAATTTTGGTAATTGAGAGTTACCCCTTTCATTTTGGATCTTTTCTAGTATGCTTGGTGTTTTAATTTTTGAGTTCCCTACCAAGAAAAGATATTGTAGTATGGGAATCTAGGATTCCTATTGGAAAATAGGTCTATAGGTACTTGGAGGCATTGGCAGATAATGCAAGTATGTGTAAATCTTATTTCACATCCATGAAAAAAATATTTTCTTTGGTATATCTACATCGAGTCAGTTTGAGGTGGGCTCTAACTCTAGTAAAAGAGAATTGGAGATTGTCATTAGTGAATCCCCTCTAAAATCAAAGAAGAGAAAAGTTATAATTGAGGATATCATTGACATTTCAGAAGAAAAGGAGAAAGTATCCTCAGATGACATCTAGTCTATATTAGGTAAGGGAAAGATGAATAAGATTGGTGAATTATGGAGTGCAGTCTCTCCTATTGACAGATTGAAGATTGATGATGCTTTGGTAGAATACCTACTTCAAAAAGGTATTGAAGTATCAGTTGTTTCTGATTTCTTGCCGAAAAATCTAGTTGATATTTTTGAAGAAAGAATGTTACTTGAAGGTTCAGAAGGACATAAGTTTGAAGCTTTGGTTGAAAAGAGGTGTATTAAAGCTAAAGGGAGATTATCTAAACTAGTCATGGAAACAAATAAATGCATTAAATAAATATCATACATTTACAAGTGAACATTGGAAATAATTTTGACATCTTTGAAGATAAAGAAGGAAATCAAAGATTGAGAGCTAGTGAACTACAAGCTGAACTTATTTTTGTACAAAGACAAAAAGATGATGTGGTGAATACTTTCTAGATCCTTAAGGAGATTGTTGAGGTGTGGTTAGACCATCTTTTTGGAATACTTACTAATGTAGAAGATGTTCATATTGGTCACCATATTTTACTTTGTTGGGCTTATTGGAAAGAATCTACACAAGAATGGATTCAACTACATTTAACTAGAAGAAACTGCATCCAATTCTTGAGGAAAGATACAAGAAAGTGTTTCACGTGAAGAGTGTCATTTTTAATTGAATCTTGAATGCTCTATTTTTGTTGTGGAGAAGAAAAAAGGGGGAAGCAAATTGAAATATTTGTTCATTTGGAATTTTTTTAATGAATTGGAATCTTTTTACTTTTGATTTGACCATGTTAAAACTTTTGTTTACATCCTTTTTGGCTGCCCTTTTCCATTGATGTCAAAGGGGGAGAGAGTTAGAGTATGGGGAGAGATTTGAAATGCTAGGAGAGTTTGAAGGAGAAGTTTTTTTATGTTGCTATCAATGAAAAAGGGGGAGATTGTTGGAAAAATGAAGAAGATTGACTAGCTCTATAGTTTTGTGTTGTGATTGATGTCACCATGTTGTGATTACAAGTTTAAGGTTGTTCCCGATCCAGTATTCAATCTACACTCTCTGGTGTTCTAGTATGTACTCCTCCGTAGTTGATAGTTATTGCTTGCATTTTGGAAAAGGTGTTTATCATTGTTGAAGGCATGCATGTTCAAAATATTACATTCTCTAGTGCTTGTATAGTGTTGTGGCAACCAATAGAATGATTATTTCTTTTTGCATTGAAGTCTATTCCTAGCCAACTTCTTGGGGTAATTATGATACAGTGAATTAATTTTTCTACAAAGATATATGTGTGACCTATTTTAGGTCTATGTCAACATAATGTAGCATGTTGGAGGTTTGAGTTTCTTTCTTGGAAATATTTTGTGAATGATTGGGGCCAAAACTTAGTAGTTTTGGTAAATATGATTTGTATCTAATTAGGTCAACCTAATTGATGATTATGGTTGAATCACGTATATATATTGGATAGGGTTGAAGCTTAAAGTGTTGTTTGGTGTGCGACAGTGTGTGTGTGATTGGTGAGGTAGTAGAAAATATGAAAGTGAGTTAATATAATGAAGTGTGTTAAGCTAGTGTATTGAGCATCATCAAAATTGTATCAGCACTTGTTAGGTGCATTATTCTTAGTTCATTTTGGTAGTAAATCCCTTTTTGTTCTATAAATATTTTGGTAGGCAGTGAGCCTCCTTGTAAGTAGTGAGCTTTTGTATCTGGACAGTGAGTCCTTTCTGGGTAGTAAGCCCTTGGTAATGAGCCTTATCTTTTCTATTCTAGAACTAATTTATATTGTGAGTTAATCCTTACCTTGGTTTTTCCGTCCTTGGGTTTTCCACATACAATTTGTTGTTCGGTGTGCTATTTTACTTTATTTTTTCTATATCTCATGCTTATGCTTAATAATAGAATAGTGTGATTATGGATTTGATATTTGTTGAAGTTTTAAGTTGAAATTTTGTGACAACTAATTCACCCCCCTCTCAGCTGTCCTACATATTTCAAAAAGATACAATATAAGCTTACCACAATGAAATTATTGTCCTTCATGCACTTGTGTATTTCCCTCCATGATTATAAAAAATCGGTTAGTAGTCATGATGCAAAATCCACCTCTAGCCATACTGAGAAGTCCAAGAAAGAAAGAAAAAAACAATTCTCAACCTTTTAGAAAACAAAATAAAGTTTCCCTTCAATTCAATCCCCCTCAATAAATATCTCATAATTTCAATAACCAAGTATTTGTAGTTAAAGCCATGATACCCTTTAGCTATGGGGACCCAAAAATGCAATTTACTCCCTTACTCAATACCCTCCACAACATAATGTCATAACTCCTAGAATAGAAGATGATTACCTTTCCTCTTGTTAAAACACCTAATCCTAATAAACCATTGCCCAAAAACTATATACCAAATTCTTACTACCATTATCACTAACAAAATGGACATGATAAGAAACATTGCAAGCATCTTAAACATCTTTTGCAAGACCCCATTGATTCTAGTCGTCTTTCTATTGGAGATGTTAGTGATCAAGGAAATAAGTATGTTTCCCCACCTAACCAAAACTTGCAATTTTTACCAACCCTATGCTTAATCATAACATTTCATTTTTCAAAGCTAGCAAAACTGCAAAGAATGATGTGATGAATGTTGATACAAATGATGATAACAATGATACTATTCAACATGATCCTATGGATGATATGGTAGGAGTGATAGACATCATTCCTTGTAAGGGATGAACTAAAAAGCCTCTTGACATTGCTTTCTCCTCTAAAGATATACTTAAACATGCACCTGATGGTCCTCTTTACATAGTTGGTTGAATCTATGACAAGCCCACTAATGGGATATTAGTAGATCCCGTATGTGGAGAGAATGTGATCACTGAGGAATTTTTACTTCTACATGAAATCTATCAAGATATATATGATAAATTGAAAGCATGGATCAAGATGCATGATGGTTTTTCTTTCCCTACGATGGGATCAATCACCCTTCCTTTACAAATAGGATTGAAAACATTAGATATCTCATTCTCCATCATCCTATAGTTAGACCAATTTCATTTGAAGCTAGGATCTCTATCACTTTTCTCCATGAATACAGTCTCTTTGGTTATACATAAATGTTTAAATTTTCCCATTGACAATGAAATCTTCACTGTCCATCATAGTAGCTTTAACCTGTTGTCCTCACATGGAAAATTTTCCTTAGATTTATTTTGGTTCGAGCCTATAGAACCTATCAAACCATGAGAAAAATTATTTCTCAAATCCTATAAAATTTTAAGGCAAAGAAAATAACAGAATTATCCCTCTAAAACATGCCTCAACCTATAATTGAGCCTACCATCCTTGATGAAATGATGATTGAACCTAAAGAAATTCCA
This sequence comes from Sequoia sempervirens, assembly GCA_007258455.2. NCBI lineage: Eukaryota > Viridiplantae > Streptophyta > Pinopsida > Cupressales > Cupressaceae > Sequoia > Sequoia sempervirens. Next base: position 623,734,887 of record VDFB02270651.1, read on the forward strand.
AATGACCAAGACTAGTTACCTAAGACAAAACACTCACCTACTTCCTACAAAAGACCAAGAGACAACAAAAACAATCCTATCATGCCTCCTAGAATAAAACAAGTTTAAAAAGTCAAAGAGAAAGTGGTCAAAAAACCTCTCATTTTTCCCTTCATTCCTCCCCTTGGGGAAGAAAAAAAACCTATGGTTGATCAACTCGCTCCTACACAAATGCAACTTGAAAATAGAACTAAAATAAATAGAGTTGATAGAGAGCATAGACATAGACATCATTCCCTTTCTCATAGGTTGCATGAAGAAATAAACAAATAAAATTAAGATCCAAACTTGATTGAAGCAATGCATGATGAGTCTACCCCCACCCTGAAACAAAATGATCCTATAATGGAACCACAACAAGAGGTGGACCCTTCTTTAGAAATTATCATTCTACCTCCTATTGTGATTAATTTATAAGATGATGAGAAGATTACTAAAATTGATGAGGAAGTGAATAGTTAATTGAATACATTATTTTCCTCTTCTATGAGCTTAAACAAGAATTCTCCTAATAAGAGTATTGAACTTGGCAATGGCCCTAGTTCAACACTTGCCATTGTCCCTTTAGCTAGTTTTCCACCTTCAGTATACAATGAACATGATTAGGATGTAGACAACCTAGTTTAGATTGAATCACATGTGCCTTACTACTTTCTTTGCATTATTTCTTTTTCTTTTGTGTGTTTGCATGTGTGTAATGTGATCCCCTGCAATGTTCTATTTGATGTTCTCTCTCTCTTTTTGTGACATTCCTCCATTTGTACCTTCATTCTTCTATATGTCTTAAATATTTTACTTTTCACCTTTTATCTTTTTATTTTTCTTATATTTTCCTTTTGGGGATGACACAAGGCGTTGAGACATTCATGTATCTTCCATGTTGACTCAAAATATTTGTCTTTATCTTTTTCATTTGTCTTTCATTTTCCTTTTGGGGATGACACAAGGCATTGAGATATTCATGTCTCTTCCATGTTGATACGAAAGTATTTTCTTTTTTTTTCACTCTCTTTATGTCATTCTTCAAGTTCTATGAGTATCTGGGGAATGATGACAGTTCCAAGCTCTCTAAAAACATTGTAGAAAGAACATACTGACTCCAAATCCATAGATCCATCATGTGTTTGGATTTTAATTTTTGGGGGTAACCCCTTCTTTTCTTTCCTGATGTGGCTTTACTTGGAAGCATATGACTTGGCATAGGGCTTTCCAATTTATCTCTCATGTCTTCTTTATTGTTAGCATTTATAATTTTCTACTTTAAAGTAATTGCTCATAGTATGGTGTTTAGCAATTTCTTTAAAGTGGGGGCATACACTAGCAATATTCTTTTTCATTTTTCATTTTCACAATTCATGGTAGTATTCATATTGCATGCAATGCATTTTTTTTCTTTGTGGTTGACATTGGGTGTGATTTTCCTTGAGCATTGATTTATCTTAGCATATTACATTCCTCTTAATAGCTTTATGTGATACATTGCATCCTCTAAGTTGTGAATATTATATTCTTTGATTGGTCCTCTCTTGGAGACATTAGGCACAATGTCCCCTAATTTAAGACCTCATATGAACTAAGATAAACTCCTTTGAACATTCCTTATTGTTACATATGCATTTTTGGTTATATGGCCACCTTGCATAACACACTTTGCATGCATGTAGAGCCATCTTGTTTGTTCATGACTTCCAAGCATACAAAGCTTTGCTTGCCTCATGAAGCTCAAAGTTCATTATTGCATTGCACCTTATCAAAGTTATCAGGAGGTATAAATTTGGTATGGTTTCATGGGAATCCAATTCAAAGCATGACTTTCCCTTAGCCACTTATGTGTGTGTACAAGTACATACTAGCCATGTGTGTATGTGTCTCACCTTCTTTGATTACTCACCTAGTGAATAGCCTAAAGTTCCATTTCCTCAGAGTGAGCATGTATTTTTTGGACAAATAGCCTAGATCTAATCCACATCATGATAGAAAAATGGTTGAAGCTTAATCCACCCCTATTTTTCCTTTATTCTTCTTTTCTATTATATCTTTAGCTATGTATGATTGTGCCTTGTTATTGTTATTTATATCATTATCATGTGTTTTCTCTTGTGCCTATTGTGCATGTTTTGCACACATGCCCTGCCGAACACATGGATCCCCTTCTTTTGCTCCTGACAGGTCATTTTCACACCAGATGGGCTACTTTATTCCCATCTCATTTTGTGTTCTCTCGTTTCCTAGCCCAAGTTGGCCCTAAGCCTAAAAATGATCAATTTCATACTGGTCAAGTTCACTAGGCTGAACTTCAACAAATCATTTGCCTCCATGGGCTAGTTTCATCAGGCTTCCACTAAATCTTTGTATCAACATTTGTTGGGCCCTCATGGACTTGCATCCATAGGTTTCATCTTTTCATTCCTCATTCTTCTCTTTCATTCACTCGTAGCCAAGCCTTGACATCTGCCCAATGTGCGAACCCTGCATTCATCCTTGCCACTACATCCTTCATGTATCATAGACCCAAAGTTGTGTGTCAACATGTGCAGGGTTTCATTCTTGTTTTTCCATTTTGAGGCAACCGACCCTTGACTGCTACCCACAGGGCAGATTCGACATTTGGCCATGTCATCCCCATCATTGTTGTTATGCCAGGTCAACTAACCCATCATCTCATAATTTCCTAAGTCTTAAAAGATTGTGAGTTTTTGCACACAACTCACCTTCGCCCGCTTGGAATTATTAAACAACTAAGCTAGGCTCAACCCACATGCACCATTTCCTCATAATGAAATCATAAAATTCTAGTGAACTCTCGAGTTTGTGCTCATTGGAAATTATGTCCTTGCGGGCCACCACCTACAAAGGGTCATCATCATATCACCATTCCAAAATGGCAGAGCTCCATTGCCTTCCCACTCTGTGGACCCACAACCCACTAGAGTTGTCGTCTTCTTACGGGCATCCCTGCAGTGGCTATCACCACCATCTCACTATTAAAAAGTAGAATTTATGAGTGTCGTACCTACACATTTTACCAAGATTCACTTAGTCATGGTGCTATGGCCATCGTTTAAATGGAATTCTCAGTAGCATCTTCATGTTGGTGCTTCACGACTTCTCCATGGATGGCGTAACTTCCACGTCATTGCATTCAAGCATAATATTGGGGTTGATTGAGAGTGAGGTCTTAAGTTAATTATTGGGAGAGGCAGCATCACACCCTCAAATTTTTTAGTATTAGTTGCTTCCCATTTACTCATTTAGGGTGATCATACTTAAGATCCACCCGATGGCGGCCAACTATGTGGGGCCCACTACATGGGCCTCCATTTGTGCTATGTCATTTCTTTGATGACCATCATGTGTCACCTTCTTGCATTCTCCCACCTACTAATGGGATGAGCATGGCAGAGTTCAGTATCACATTGCACTCTTCGGCTTGATTTTCATTAGTTGGCAGTAGCAAGAACATGGTGTAGGCTGATTGGGAGTACGTAGAGCACACGCTCATAAAGCAATACACATCAACATATTGTTAGGGGTAACTTAGTGGCACCCATCATATCATGACAATAGATGAAGAACCCATTTGAAAATGATTGTGATCATAAGTGGCATTCTGCACATCACTCCCTGCTAGGATGGAGCATAAATGCATATTGATACAAAAAGAGAAACAAGTGTGGCACTATGAAGGAAGAAATATAACATGCCTAGTTATTTAGGAATGCGAGAAATGAAGTTTCAGGCTAGGCAATGAAGGTTCACATTCGGTGGAGTTTTTTCTGCTCGTTGTCGTTCTTCTTAAAGCATTAGGTCCTCCACCATCAGCCACAATGACATTCTCCCATGTGGGTCTCGATTGTGGTCTCTTCGTGATTGAGGGCCATTAATGAATGGCTTTCCTATACCCATAGCCCACATTCACCCATCCACAAGCTTTTCCCTCTGTGGATCCCATAGCATTCATGGATGCGCCTTCTAAGAACACTCTCTTCGTCAGCTATTGGGGCATCACTTCCATCTCTTCCTACATATAATATCCTACATCATTAAGATAACATCTACGGGAGGCGAGCCCATGATTATTTCCCTACAGTAGTAATCATCGCATCCTTCTCAGCCTATAAAAACATTCCCAAGTGATGTCACTTGCTGGTGTCCGAGCAAAAGCCATAAGAAGAATGAAATCATGATCAAAGGGTAGCAGGATGATAAGTGTAATATCCTAAAAGCCCTGTAAAACCTCAAAGTATGGCAGATGAAAATAGTTCTTGGGTCATTCCCATCGAAGATATGTCCCCCGTCAATGATTTGAGGTTGAAAGAGTGATATGCGAGTTTAAAATATTTCGCATGATAAATTCAAATAACTAAATCACCGTGGCAGTGGATAACTCATGATGATGAAGCATAGTAAGTAGGGAACTATGAACATGCGGGAATTCTTAGAAGATGGTGTTATTATAAATGGATGAATAAAAATGTAGTACAGTGATGGTAATATGAATACACACATCTATTTGAACGAATGTTATATGTCGAACAAGCTACTAAATTCCCAAACATTAATTCAACTACCCTGCATGAGGAGTCTGTCCTATCCCATTAGGAGGGTGGATCTCATGCTTTGAGGGATCCATAAGATAACTGATGCCATGGATAAAGTATCAAACACTCGCAACTGGTAGTATATCGTGTGGGGGATATAATGTGGGCTTCCCTTTGATCACTTCCATTGTTCATGACATCCTCATGCTTGTGTCTCCCTACAATCCTTCACTCACGGCCTTCTCCCATGTGTGTTCCACATCTTGTAGCCCCTCCTCTATCTCTGCCATTGGTCACAATCTTTCCACCATGTCCCTCCACATTCATCTACCTGCAATCTCCTTAACGAAAACCTTCTCTACGCGGTTCACTTTCTATAATTTTGTTTAAACAACTTTTCTCATACAACCATCCATCCCTTTATCCTTGCAAACCTTCTTCCATGTGGACTCCACTGAAGCGGGGGCTATCAGTCCCAATGTAGTTGTCCCAATGACACTCTCTTCTCGACATTCCACATAAACACTCCCACAAATGGCTTCACTACTCCTTGAGCCTGCAAGAGAAACATTGTATCTATGGTATGATTCCAAGTTGATGGACAAAGGCCTTTGGGAAAAATGAAAAAAATTATAATAATCACATGAGAAAAACCCTTGTCCTCATGCCACAGTTGAGGTTTGAAAGGAAGCATGATAACCCAAAGGAAAAGAAGGCCCATCACTAGGTAAGTTGTGCATGAGTCATCATTAATTTAACAACACTTGAGTAGAAAGAACATCAAAGAGGATGACATTGTTGGTGCAAGAAGCTTATCAATGGGTGTGGGCTAGACCATCATATTAACATGCTTATCTAATGAGCATGTAATAGAAGATTGAGGAGCAACATAGCCAATCAATGTAAGATAATTAGAACAGGTTGTCCACCTCTTCTTCTCATGCAAAGGACCATCGATGGAGATGGAAAGAGGGAGAAGACTTACAGGACTTACAAGTGTAATCAGACAATGCTTTTAAGATGGCATCAAAACAATATTTTCTACACATCGATGGTGTGTGAGTTATCACAAATGAAATTTTTTATAGTTGTATAAGTGAACATCACAAAAACAAAACACAAAACACCACTCCTTGTTTCCATATGAAATGGTCACCAGCTCAATTGCATGGCTCCATGATTCAGAATGTTAAATGTTTATTATTGAAGAGAAAATAATTTATGAAGAGCAGGTGACTAAGGGATTTAATTTACAACAGTGATGCACTCTTGATTTGAGGTTATGGAGCCACCACCATGAGGGGGGACATGATTGATCGAGGAAGAAAACATGGTGGTCGACTAGTCCCTATGTGGACCCCACCCATGTGGGTGTTGTATTCCCTAATGCCATTCTTTAAAGGCCTTCTCACTGCATCTTCCCACCCATCTTTTCCTACACTCTTCTCGTGGAAATTCTATCTACGGGATCTACACCTCCTATGGTTGTCTCATGCATCCTTGACGACATTTTGGCAACATCTCCTTGCACTCTCAACCCTATGGCTGGTCTTAATTTTGGTGAAATGTGCACGTCCATTTCTAAATGATACAATGAAATAGCAGGGGCAGCGAGAGTGTTAAAGAAATAATCTATCAATGAGGATGAGAAAGTTTGAAAATCCACTCTGTTCAACTGAAAAGCTAGCTAAAGCAAATGAGTGCTCAATACTCCCCAAGGCTATCAGATCTAGCGCATGCCATTGTTAATTTGGCATCCTCATATTCTTGCATTCAACTATGTGGAATTTATGCTTGAAGATACTATCAACGATGCTCTCTTCAGCGATGATTGGCTCGACCTCTGCATGATGATAGTCCATAGTCCATTATAAGGAAGCAACTTGCTGAGTGGAAGGAGAGGGGAGTATTCTATGGAAAGTTAATGAGTGATTAAGTGTGTGCTTAGAACACCCCACAAGCCTTATTATAGAATTATTTGAATTTTGGGGTTGTTATTATAATGGGTAGATGTTCAGGCATTAGTGTGGATAAAGGGGGGATTGGAGACTTCAAACTAACCTTCCAAAAAGGAATATCCCCCGACAGTGCAAGTAATGGAGTTAAAAGAGGGGGCCATTGTTCCATCAAAATTTATTCTAGGATTTGAGGAAAAAAAATTCATGCTATTAATACGTGTGCAATAGATTATGAGAACCAAATGAAATTAAGAGGGAGTGATCTTAGACCTAAATTGTTGTGATTCATAATTTCCCTTCTCAAGTATTATTATTGCTTATCATTGGTTGCTTAAGAGGATATGCAATGCTAAGGCTATTTAAATTATAATCAAGGAACCATATGGTCACATGAGTACCAAATGATCACCCACAAGAGTTTATTTGCATGATCTTAATCTAAACTACTATTTTTTGCAAGGATTCATTCATGCATGGAGATCATCGAGGGGGTTAGCTATAGGAGGAGATTGCACAGAATGGTTTGTCCATGAGCCTGCTTCCGCATGACCATCTGTGAACATGTAAAAAAATTGATGAGGACTACCAACCAAAGAATGTTTACACAAGCAACGATTAATTTCATCAAATGGGCTAACAGGCAAGTGGTTGTATGATGAAGTCAATACCTAGGGGAAATCAAATGGTTGTTTACTAAAAGTCTAAGAAAGCAGGGGCTATCCTACTTTGCATCAAATGATTTTGTTCCATTAGGGGCTGCCTCATTAAATCTTGAGATAGTTGATCTATTTCACCATGATGCATATTTGTAAATGAAATGTACTTGATTAACTAAAGAAAGCTGCAAATCCATCAAATAGAAGGTGGCCTTTGGACAATTTTCCATAGTAAAAGGGCAATTAGCTAAATGACATAATTGCTAAAATAGCAGGTCACTGCAAGACAAAGTAGGAATAAGAAAAAAGTTGTATTTTAATGTCCTTTCTAATAGGGGGTAGGTAAAACCCTAATGTAAAAGAAATATGGGTGACAAAATGTAAATTAATCCTAGCATTCATTTGGGTTTTGGAAAACTATCAATAGGGGCTTGCCCCTCATTTGTAAATGGTTGAAGAGCTTGTGTAAAAGCATTTTGCAGCAATAGAGAGCAACATTGCATGATTTATGGGTGTTTATTTTGAGTTTTCTCATTATGTGTGCATGGTTCTACTTCCCTATTAGTTCTAGTGTGTAGTTTCTTGAATGGTTGTTATAATGGTGTTGTTGTTATAGTATTTGATGAACTTTCAGCCCATTCTTTTATCACTTGATGAAAAACTATTATGTAAAGTTAGCCTGGGCATGTTTATTTCATTGTTACAACTTAGTTCAATTGCATGTTCGTGATTTGTATGTGCAATCTGAAAATCCACAAACCTTTGGAGATTGCATTGATTTTGTGTAGTTGTAGGTTCTCTTGGTCAAGGAAAATCTAGTTTGGGAGTTTGTCTACTATAGCAGCCGCCATTATTATTGTTCATTCATAGCTAGATTTAGAATAGATTTCTCAACCCTTCCTCTTTTGCTATTTCTTTTAGTCCTTGGTTAGAGTAGGATTCCAAGCATCACCATGAAGCTAAATGAGATGAACTTGGTGAGTTTGAGTTTTTTGTTTTGAGTGGATAGCCATTGTTCATTCACTTCTAGCACTTTGAAATTGCATTTTCAGACCCAACTTCCCATGCTTTGTAACTCATACATAAGACTGCCCTATGTTACCAACAAAACACATCAACCGACTGAGATATTCCAAGCATTTTCATGACCTGACACCCGAGAGACCTTGGGATAATTTTTAGCAACTTGTTGTTGGAGATTTCCTTCCAAGAGAGGTGATGCACCTATGCATTACCTATGTTGAGAAGTGCATAAAAAACACATCAACAGTGCCTATGTTGGTTTTCCATGGGATCTTGATCTTGGGGGCTTGATCACCCCTCATGATTGTTGTCATCCTATCTTACCTACGGTGGTGCACTTGGACCCCTCTTGATGTTTTTTTGTCTACTTTAGTGTGATTTTGAAGCAAGTTCATCCTCTCACTAAAGTGGGGGCTAAATGTGGAAATAGAAAAAGTATCCCTTTAATTTTTCTTACTCGTTTGGGCCCTCCTTATTAAACTGAGCTTAATGTTGCCTTGATTTAGTGTTGTAATGTGTTTAACACATTCACATTAGGTATTGTGCCCTTGTGAATTAATGAACTTAAATGGTACCTTGCTAAAGTGTTTTGAAGTGTTGTAACATACTTTCACACTTTTCTAAGGTTTTATTAGTTAAGTGAACCTAATAAACCTCTTTTTAACCAAAAATCTCCTTAATCATGCCTTATTTAGAGCATTGTAAAGTGTTGTAACACACCTTCACAATTTTCTAGGGTCATCATTAATAATTGGGCTTCTTTATGCCTTAATTGGCCTTATTTTAAACCCACAAACCTCATTTAATGCATCTTTTTGAGGATGATATTGACACAAATTAAGATCAAATCATAATTTAGGTATTTTCAGGCTGTGTGGTCCATATTTGGTGGTCTAGGACTCATACAACACCTTGGACATATGGGTCCCACCTAGGGTTTTTGGTCTCAATCCTAGTTTAACACCTTTCTAAGAATTTTTTTAATTTGATCCCATAATTTATGCCCAATGGGACTCATACACCACCTTGGGCGTATGAGTCTCGTGTGGCCAAAAAATAAAATTAATTCAAATTCTTGGTGGGATTTTATCCTCCTAGATCTCATGTTAGCTTGTATTGTTGTAAATTTGGGAATTTTTACATAATTAAGTATAAACACAAGTTTCTTTCACTCATTTTCACCCCAAGCATTCAATTATACATGCATATAGCAAGTTTGATTTCACAATAGAATTCAAGGGAAGATTATCAAGAATTTTAGAGAATTATTCAAGCATCACACATCATGTCAAAGTCATCATGCATCATGTTTATTTTTGAGATAACAATTGTGATGTAGGGTTTTATGATTCAAGCTAGCATTTCACTCAAGATCTACATCCATTGGAGCCACTTCATACATGTTTGCAACACTTTATTGCTAGGGTTTGGTGAGTTGTAACATCATATTTTGTTCATTCATAATTCTCCATTCCAATTTCATTACATTCTCAAGGTTTGATTACCAAAACAAGGTTTGACCTATTAGAAACAAGCAACACTAAGAGGGGGTGATCAGTGTTCTACAAAAAATAACTTTATTATTCTGATCTTTAATCAAATTAAAAAATTTAATCCAAATTAATATGTAGAAGAAAAAGGCAAGCAACCATACAACCATAACACCATAACACAAGGATTTTACATGGAAACCCTATTAGGGGAAAATCCACAGTGGATGGCCAATCCACAATAAGTTCTAATTATACCCGAAAGAAATATTACAATATGGGAATGCACTTTCATTCAAGCTCATTGCTTAGAATAGATGGTCTCATTGCCCTAAAAAGATTTGGATTAGGTCCAAAATAAAATGAACTGAATGGATAGAATCTAATAATGCTTGATTACACTTCTGGTTAAGCTCTGATGACGATCTTCTATCCTTTTGACTGATACTGAACTTTTTCTCTACTATGCTCAAGTTCATACACAAAATCTTTATGCACAAGTGAGACTATGCATGATATTTCTCTAATACTCCTTAGATATTCGTAACATACACAAATAAACCTTTTTCATTACTCAAAATGATATAACCAATCATCTAAATATATCTGCGACTAAGGATTTAATCACTCCAAGTCAGATCAATAAGACTTAAGAATATTTGCAACTTGTCAGCCCAAATCATGAATAATTTTGATGCACACCCAAACAAGTTGGCTAGACCATAGCTAGGACCCATTTGAACATAAAAACATCTTAGAAAATTTTACTTAACACATCCAAAATGCACCACACTCACTAAGTCGGCTACAACAAGTAAATAGACAAAAAATATCCTACCGGACCTCTAAGCGCATACTGCAATTGATGCAACACCACAAAACTCAATGATAAGATAATCCTCATGCTCATCAAGTAATTTCAGGGATCCATAGCACAAAATAATGATCTAGTGAAGTTGTCTGACTGATACCCTGTTCTTCAAGTATTATGTCAGTAACACACAATATTTCACTTTTTTTGCCAGCATGATTAGATGTTGCTACAAACCATGGAGATGACTTCAGTTTCCATCAATGAAAAAAATAGAAGCCATATGCCAACATGACCAAGGAAAACCCTATCCACTAACAAAACAATATTTTTCCCTCTCTTTGGTGTGTGATTTGTAGGTTTAGATTGAAGATACATTGAAGAGAAAGTTTGGAGAAAGTTGTAAAAGTACCCAAAAATTGCCAAAGTTGTCACCTTACATTTGGAAGACTTCTACAAGTTGCAAATTAGAGTTTCAGATTCAAAAATCAATCAAGAAGTGTAGAGCAGGCCTTGGACACTAGATTCAAGCTCTAAATTTTAACAAATCCGTAACTAGACTGATATGCCAGTTATGGCATATGAGTCCTAGTTTAGGCCAATTTTTAGGTTATTAAAAATTTGGATACCCATTTTCTAGATTCTTGTTTCTACATAGAAACCCAAATCTAGGATTGATTCGCCCAACTTGGCATATGAGTCCCAGTCAGCACTAAAGTGATTGTTTCCAACATTTCAAAGCTTCATCTAGTCATCTCCAAATTTCTTGGTGCACACATTTCATCCTGTAACTTTGTATTTTGTTTTATATGCATTTCTAGGTCATTTGGTGAAAGGTTGCATGATATTAGGGTTAAGCATTACATTTGTAAGGAAAGCAAGAAGTGGAAATTCCTTTGAAAAGCAAATCTTACAAGAGAAATAGTGTAGATGGTAATTTTAATTTCAAATTACAATTATAGTTCATTTAAAAAACACATACACAAGAACAAATAGGTAAATCCACACATAGAATTGAACACCAAATTTTCATGGGAAAACCCTTACGGGACAAAAACCCACACACCAAGGAAAGTCACTTTGTATTATAGTAAATAATGTTTAGATAGAGTTACAAACTCCCCTTCTAGGCATCAACTCACAACAGCATTACAATTCCCTAATCAACCCCATATACATATTCTCAACATAGATTTGTTCTCTCACATTATTACAATGCTTGTAAGCACACAATGTAGAACATTATATCATTGATCAAACCTCATCCATCCAACCCCAACTAATTATAAAGTGCTACAATATATACTCATCATCTAGGCATAGTCACTTCGGTTCCAAGAAACAAACTATTCAAACTGTATACAAACCATCAACCACACATAATTGTAACATTTACATTGGGTCATCAAAGAGACTTCTTTCATGCTCTCACGGATAACACCAAATCCCTCTTATGTTGTTTACTTTCTTAAAAAAACCTTCAATTGTTAGCAACAAAACGTCATTCTTCAACCTGAGAGTAGTCAAGTCCCACCACAACACGCGTCCAAAGCTCACACACCTCATGAAAGTCACTCGAGACCCACCACAAAAGGTTCAATGTTAGCGAGCACCATTAGATTTAATCTTATCATGATCGTTCATCAACATCATATTATATTATACTATCGTGGTCCCCACTACCTCCATCATTCACCATGAGTTATTGAGCTAACAAGTGTCCACTACCAAGTCAATTCATACAAAGTCGCTATGTCACCTGAAATCCTAACTTCACAACCTTTATTAGAGGTTAGGAATTTCTCAAAACCCACAATAAGGCCATAACAAAGAAAGCTTCAACATCTCTAAGTTGGGAGGTTGTGAAAAAATAGAACCCCATGACTTTGTTTTGTTGTAAAATTATGAATTCCCAAAACTCTGTGACATGAGTTCCAAAGTTATGATTTACAGCTATCCTATGAAATACAAGGTAATAAAGGAAATAAAATTCCAAGTTCAAAATTTTCCAAGCTAGCAAGTTAAGGCACATTTTCCAACATTCTCCCACTTGATGAAGACTTACTGGCTTCTTCCAAACTCAGAGTTGTTAAATATCATAGGCCCCAAGGCCCATAGAACTAGCACACCACCTATACATATCTGTGCTCATGGGTTTTGTCAATGCATCGGTGAAATTCTCCAGAGTATCCACTTTCTCAAGATTAATCTTTCCATCCTCCACCATATCATGAATGAAATGATATTGAACATCAATGTGATTCATCCAGGCATGGAAAGTAGGATTTTTCACCAAACAAATAGCACTTTGACTGTCACAACAAATATTAATTTTCCTTGCATTAAACCCAACATCAAAACACAAACATCTAAGAAAAATGGCTTCATTATAGGAATGTGTTGTTGTCATGTACTCCACCTCAATAGTAGATAAATTCACCATAGCTTGTCGCTTGCTCATCCAACTAACTGCACCACCAAATAACATGAAGATGTATCCACCGGTGGATCTTTTGCTATCAATGTCCCCTACCTAATCATAATCCACATACCCAGGAATGCTAAGATACCTTTGTAATCCAACCGAGTTTCCATGATAACATAGAGCATACTCTAAAGTACCCTTCAAATATCTAAAAACTATCTTTATAGCATCCCAATGTAGTCTTCCTGTATTAGCCATAAACTAACTAAGAACTCCCACTTTTTATGCAATGTCTGGCCTAATACAGAACATTGTGTACATTGAACTCCCAAATGCACTTTCATAAGGCACCCTAGTCATGTCCTCCATTTCAGTAGGACTTCAAAAAATCTTCAATAGATAGCTCCACTCCCTACAACACTAGAATAACTAACTGCTTGCAATCTGTCATACCAAAGCTCTCAAGGATAGTATTGATATACTTGCTCTAGCTAAGCCAAAGCTTTCTACTTCTTTTGTCCCTTTTTATTTCCATACCCAAAATATACCTTGCTGCACCTAAATATTTCATTTCAAACCGTGCTGACAACTGATATTTTAAAATAGAAATCATACCCTTACTATTCCCAAAGAATAACATATCATCCACATACAAGGAAATAATAAGTAAATGATCATTCTCAATTTTGAATTATACACAATGATCAAATTTCAATCTCACAAATCCCTATGATAACACAAACATGTCAAACTTTTGGTATCCCATTCTAGGTGATTGTTTTAAACCATACAAAGATTTATTTAACTTGCAACTAGATTTTCTTTACCTTTTTTCCACAAAGTGTTCAAGCTGGGACATATAAATTTCATCTTCAAGAGCTCCATGATTTTTTTTTTCTTCACATCCATCTATTCAATCTTAAATTCATACACTGCTACAAGTGAAAATAGAATTCTGATAGATGTCAGATTAGCTACAAGAGAAAATATTTCTCCATAATCAATTCCCTCCACCTAGGAATAACCTTTCATGACCAGCCTAGCTTTATAATTCTCCATAGTGCCATCCAAACCAATTTTCTTCTTAAATACACATTTGCAGACAATAGGCTTTCAACCTTTGGGCAAAGGTACAAAATCCTAGGTTTCATTCTTTTTCAATGATGCTATTTCCTCTTCATGGATTCAAACCAGGAATATGAATTAGACCTATTAACAACCTCCTTTATAGTCCTAGGCTCAGTACTAGTAATCAAAGCATAGGAACAACTTTAATCCAACAAGGAATAGCCATACCTTTCAAGTTGTCAATTTTCAAGTGTAGACCTCCTCAAGAGTTGAGGCTAAGGTTGTGGTTCTTCTTCCTATTCTGAACTCCTAGATCTACTTGAGCTCTCCTCAATTTCAAGTACACTTTGAATTTGTAGTTCCTCTTTATCTAGAGTTCAAGGAATTTCAACTTCATCATTCTTATTTTCTTCTTCTATCTCTAATTTTAGATCAACTTTAGAAGGTTTTAGCTCCTGAAAGATTACACTTCTAATGTACAAAAGCTTCTGAGTAATAGGATTCCAAAGCTTGTATTCCTATTTTCTATAAACTATGTGGTCTTGAGTCCCTATAAAACCCATTTTTTCCTTTATCAAAAATAGGATTCCAAAGCTTGTATCCTTTCAGACTAATGTTGTAACCGATGAAGATACATTTTATAGCTTTGTTCTCCAACTTAGACCTTTTTTCATTTGACACATAAACATATGCTTCATAGCCAAAGACACAAATATGTCTCAGAGAGGGCTTCTTACAAGACCATGCTTCCATAGGTGTTTTATCAAAAAGAGCCAAACAAGGTGAATGATTAATTAAATAACATGCTATAGCCACAACCTTAGCCCAAAAATTCTTCTCTAGATCAGCATTTCTCAACATACTTCTCACTCTTTCCATTAGCATCCTATTCAACCTTTCAACAACTCCATTTTTTTGTGGAGTATAAGGCATAGTTTTATGCCTTTTGATCTCATGGTCTTTGCAATAATTTTCAAAATATGTAGAAAAAAATTCACCGCCTTTTTCTATCCTTAAGTATTTTATTTTTCAATTTATATTTTTCCTTATGTGCTTTCCATCTCAATCTGTAATCAAGACAACCAATTTTTCTATGCAATACGCCCCCTAGACAAGACTAGCACAAAAAACCTGACTCACCCATAAGGATAACACAATTGGACAAGCTTAGATACCAATTGTAACAAAAGAAAAATTTGGAAATGCCTTCCAAATGACAATCTTACAGGAGAAATAGTGCAAATGGTACTTTTAATTTCAAATTACAATTACAATTCATTTAAGAAACACATACATAGGAACAAATAGGTAAATCCACACATAGAATTGAACACCAAATTTACATGGGAAAACCCTTGTGGGAGAAAAACCCACACACCAAGTAAAGTCACTTTGTATTATAGTAAATAATGTTTACATATAGATTTATAGACTCCACTTCCAGGCATCAACTCACAACAACATTACAATTCCCTGATCAACCCCATTTATAGATTCTCAACATAGATTTTTTCTCTCACACTGTTACAATGCTTGTAATAACACAATGTAGAACATTACTTCATTGATTGAACCTCATCCATCCAACTCCAACTCATTGCAAAGTGTTACAATATATGCTTGTCATCCATGCATGGTCGCTTTGGTTCCAAGAAATAGACTATTCAAATTCTATATAAACCATCAACCAAACCTAACTATAACATTCACATTGGGCCATCGAAGAGAATTCTTTCATGCTCTCATTGATAACACCAAATCCCTCTGAGGTTGTTTACTTTCTTTGAAAAACCTTCAATAGTCAGCAACAAAACATCATTCTTCAACCTAAAAGTAGTCGGTTCCTACCACAACACACATCCAAAGCTTGAACACCTTGCAAGAGTCTCTTGGGACCCACCACAAAAGGTGTGAGGGTAGTGAGCACTGTTATATTTAATATTATCATGACCATTGATCAACATCATATTATATTATATTACCATGGTACTCACTACCTCCATCATTCACCATGAGTTATCGAGCTGACAAGTGTCCACTGCTGAGTCAATCCATACAAAGTTGCTATGTCATTTGAAATCCTAACTTTACAACCTTTATTGAAGGTTAGGAATTTCTCAAAACCTACGATAAGGAAATAACAAAGAAAGCTTCAACATCACTAAGTCAGGAGGTTGTGAAAAAATAGAACCCCACAACTTCATTCTATCAGAAAGATATGAATTCCTAGAACTCAACAACATGAGTTCTAAAGTTATGATTTGTAGTGATCCCACGACATACAAGGTAATAAAGGAAATAAAATTCTAAGTTCAAAATTTTCCAAGCAAACAAGTTGAGGCACATTTTCCAACAACCTCTTACATTTAATTTTTCTTTCCAAGTCCTAACTTGGTGGTGAACCCCTCATTAGTTTACAATAAGCCCCTAGGACAACTCTATTGCAAGATATCTTTATCCTTTGCATTGAGATCTCTAGGGTTATCCTTGAATGAGATAATTGGAAAGTGGTTCTTGCTCTATTTTTTAAACCATACAAAAGCATCTCCTCCATTTCTTGTTGTTTCAATTATGCTACTAACCGAGTTTGACCTTAAGTTTTTTTCACAAAAAATAATTAAAGGACAATCCCTGGCAACCCAAATAGTTGATGCTCATTCTCCCCTAGCCCTACCTAACATAGACTCATTCCTAGATGAGAATTGTTGGCTATACGCAAAGATAAAGAAACATGGGAATTGTACTTTGATGGTTCTAAGTGTAGAATGAGCTATGGAGTAAGGTTTATATTAATTCCTCCTTCAAGTAAGCCTATTCCCTTATCCTTCCACCTAAACTTCTTATACACAAATAATACTACATAGTATGAGGTTTTAATAGCTGGTATACACACCACGTTAGTGTTAGAAGTGAAACACATCTATATTTGGGGATTCACTATTGATTACTAAAACAATAAATGGCACATATCAAGAAAATCATGATAAGATTGTTTGATATAGATGCCTTACGATGATGTTATTAGACAATATTGAATCATATATGATAGACAACATACCATGAAAGGACAATCAACACACAGATGTAATGGCAAGCGTCGCTTCACTCGTATCTCCTGATGATCCTCTTGTTGAATTCACATTTAAAGTTCAAATGATACCTAAACCATCAATAGACAATGAGACCAAAGTAGTGTTATTAACTGATAATGTTAATTCTAGTGAATGGTGTGCACTGATATTCAACTATTTAAAATATGGTACCTTTCGTAAACCTACAACTAAGAACACTCAGTCTCGTATGCAAAATCTTGCATCCAAATACATAATCCTAGCATACATTCTATATAGAATATCATTTAATGGCCTTTTACTTAGATGTATTAAACAATCTAAAATCCCTATAACACTTGAACAAGCACATGCAGGTGCTTATGGGGGGCATTTTGGAGGGAGATCCTTAGTTCAAAAATAAATATGCATAGGTTATTACTAGAGACACATGGAACAAAATTATTTTGAGTATGTGAATAAATGTCAAGGAAAAAACAATTTGATTCATGCACCTACGTCCGAACTTCATGCTCAAGTTCCTATTTGGCCATTTTTTGGTTTGGGGTTTGGACCTTATTCGGAAGATATCACCACTTTCTTTCGCTAGACATACACTTATTATTACTACAACTGATTACTTCATGAAATGGGTAGAAGCTATCCCTCTTCATTCCACAATAGCTTATGCAAAATGTTGTTTCAAATTGGAACATATTATTGCTTGCTTTGGTCTCCCCTTTGCATTAGTTTCAGATAATGGAACTTTGTTCAAAAACAATGACGTGAAGAAATTCTTGGAAGCATTCAATATTCATCATTTTTCAACACCATACTACCCATAATCAAACAGACAAGTAGAAGAAACTAACAAGACTATTGAACAAATATTGTGAAAAATAGTAAGTAAACACAATAAAGATTGGCATACACAATTAACCTATGTGTTATGGGCTTATCATATGAGTGTTAGAACATCCATTGGAAATACTCTATATAACCTGGTCTATGGTGTTGAAGCAATAATGCCCTTAGAGTTAGAAATTCCTACCTTGATAATTTATCTTAAAGGGATCATTGATGGAACTACCTACAAAGAAAAATGATTTCATTAGCTTGAAATGCTCAATGAACAACATATCAATGCTCTTGAGCATCTGCAAGCTTACTCTAAAAGAATGCAACATGGTTACAATGATAATATCATCCCTCATGAATTCAATCAAGGCAGCCTAGTGTTATATGAAAACCAACAAAATATTAATTCCCTCTCGAATGAGAAAGGAAAATTCAGCCCTAACTCATTAGGACCTTACATTATGAATGAAAAATATGGGTCAGGAACCTACGCATTAACAAAAATAGATGGTGCACCTCTAAAAGAACCTATAAATACCACACATTTGTATTGGTATTATAGCTAGTATTTCCTCTTTTGAATAGTATGTTAGAGTGATGTTGTTAGGTTAAGTAGATACTTTATATTTTATCTCACATTGCTTTCTTCTTTGATACATGATAAGATGCATATATCTTAGATCCTTGGGTAATTATTCAAATGCTTTGTTTAATTACTTTAGTTTCCATACTATTCAATATCCAGTGTGATATGTTAATTTAAATCCTTATATGAATTTAATATTATTAGATCATGGGATTCTTTAAGTTAACATAGCATATCTCATCATAATGTAGCATCTAACATAAACTTTAAATGGTTTAATTAGATCACATAAAGAATTAAATCAAAAAAAAATTATTAGATATGGTTACAAAGATATTCAATAAATCACATTGGCATTTAATTCAACTCAAAATCATAAAAATATAAGAAAAAATGCATATATATATATATACATATATATATATAATCAAAATTTTGGGTACATATGCATCACTAAGTACAAAAGCTAATATGGTTTGTGACTACTAGCTCCCTCGAGGGTTGGTGATGTTTGTGGTTGTTGTGATACAATAGTATGGGATCACAACTTGGCTGAGTTTAGCTATAGACCCTCCACCAACTTGGATGCTCTCACTTCTCATACAAGTGCCTGGACACACTCTCAATCTATACAATCCCTATCTACCTATACCCTCACAAGCTCCTTCCATAGCCTCAAAACCTTTTCCCATAGGTCACTCTCTACTTTGATGCTGGTAGTAAATATAGAGGCTAGGACTATTGTGAGCTCTACTTGAAGCTGGTCAATGCAACTCTTAGCTCTCTCATATGTTGCACTCAATCTCGCCATAGACTCGAAGAGATCTACGTGTGGTCCCATAGAAGGTGGGGGCATGTACTCTCTAAGTATTTCATCTTCGATATGTAGCTGAGGTATCAGTGTTGTGAGTGCTCATTAGTAGAGCTCTTGCCACTCTCAGGTAGATCCTACAAAATATAAATCACAAGAATATCAGTCATATATAAAGTGTATATATATAAAGCATGCATGCATACAAAAATAGTATCAAATCATCACCTGGATCTCTAGTTCGATGGTTAGGGTCTAATAGTATAATGGTATCCCCTCTTTGTGCTGGTGGTGTGGGTGGCCTATTTCCATTGGCCTCCCCATACTCGTACATGTGGATCTCTAACCCAACTGTAGCATGTGATCTAGTCAATTTTATAGGTGGTACCTTTACTCTATCAGAGACAACTAGATCCTCCTTAGTCTCTATAGTATCCTTGATCATGGACTAGGTCTCGTCATCATCATCCTCCTCCTCATCCTCTTCGTTTTAACCCACAAAGACATTAAGCACAACATCATCATCATTTGTAGCTACGTCTGTGTGATCATCATCGTTTTCCCCTCTACGACCTAGAAGAGATCTATAAAAACCCACAAGGTGGTGTAGAGGGAACACTGGTTCTGGCATAGTTGTAATCCACCAATCCTTGTAGGCCAGGGTTGTATGTATGTCATCAACCTCAAAGACTATGGGTAGATCATGGTCCTTGTCATCTGAATCACTCAAATATTCATCGACCCTAGTAAGATGACAACTATCTCCAGGACTGGTGGCACTCCATGCTAATTGTTGGTATGTTAGTCTCAAATGCGGAGGTACCTAGATATGCCCAAACTATCTCATCACATGTTCATAATAAAAAGGACTAATCACATGAATGTCTTCCCAAAATAAATCAGTCCATTTGTAGCCTACATGGTTCATATCTATGATTTTCCCATGATAGTATCCACCGATATGGTCTCTAGTAGATGTCATCATCATCCAACAAATAAAATCTAATCCTCCAGTATACCACGACCATCTAAGGGGATAACTAAAAACCCTCGGCTTGTCCAGGGCCACTGTGATAAGAAAGCCTATAGGCCTCGTACAAGTAATATGTTTAAAACACCATATCTATAGTAGTGTACAATGCACAATGATATGGATCTCTTAGAATGTAAATCAACTCAAATCATAGTACAGGTGGGCAAGCATGTTGTGACCCCAAACTTAAACAATCCACTACCCCTCCATCCCCCTGATAGTATGAACCAAGCCACCATCTAGGTGCACCCCTTGACCTTTTGACACTAATGTGAGTGCTACTATCATAATCATAATATGTCACAGTATTGGTGACAACGCATTTAGGATCCATTTAAGCTCCACATGTGGTCCAATGCTCGAAGGCAGAATGGGCCACTTTAGACAATACTAGATATCATCTCTCATTCATGCAAATGAATTGTCACTAGCTAATCACAGATGCTCGCCTAGGATAGGAATCCGTAGGATGCGATGAATATCCTCTAAGTTGACTATCATCTCCCCAATCAAGAGATGGAAGGTGCAGGTACCTATGTCCCATCTCATGGCTAGGGATAGTAGCATACCATTGTGGTACCTAATAGGTGGCATGAGTTACACCCAAAACAAACCAACATACTGAAGCAATAGAATATCCTCCTTCAGAAGCCATGTCATTAACTCATGTAGGAAGTGGAACTACATCCCTCCTTGGTGTTGTTGGGATCAAGGGGGAACCTAAAAGAGAAAATTACACAAAATAAGTTCTAAATAAAATACTCAATCTCACTTAAGTTGTTCTAAGACACTTTTCAAACAATATGGACACTTGGCCCATCTTTGGATGAGAATCTTAGACACTTTTGGCTATCATGTGACACTTTGTGCCAAAGTGGGATGATTTATGCCAAGCTATTCTAAACTCCTAAAATTACTCTAATTATATAAAAAATTATAGTATTAAAAGTATGAAAACAAATAGAATGCACTCACTATGCATCGTAAGATGCCTTGAGGTGCATCGTTGTAGATCTCATACAACTTCATGGGCTTGTAGTCTCTCTAGCTTGGCATTCTCACGCACTCTCCACCAAGGTAAAACTAAAACAAGGTAAATGTCAAATGAATAGTGAAAAGAGTCATTTTCATTAGTATATAGTAAAACTCTAGTAAACAATCCCTTTTCATTTAAAATAGAAATTCATTCAAATCAGCATATAGGGAGCTAGAGGATATTTTTTTCAACGTCATTTATTGTGTTGGATTCTTAATTCTGCAATCGATTTCATAAAATGTCTATCACTATGTGCTATGGTACTTGGAAATATCAAATGATACAACCTCGGTGATTCGATGTGGTTTCATGTTCACCCTGATCCCACCTCCATAAAGCAAGTGGAATTGAGGGGACATACATCTACCCTAAAATTCAATTCTTCGTAGAAGTTTGATAAGAGGATTATTGGGCATCTAACGAGTCTTTGTTGCAAGATGTGGCTCTTAACATTGTGGTTTTGCAGGTAACTATAATATCCTCTTTCATACTATTTATTTCCTTTAGCTCACATATTCACGTAGTATCATATGGCAGCTAATGTGGGGGCTAAATTTAGTGTCAAAAAATTGTTCCTTTTTCACACTTGATTTGGGAATAATTATCATTGAATTAACCTATTTTTTCCTAGGTTTAATGTTGTAATGTGTTGTAACACATTCACATTGATCTTGGGCCCCTTTTTTATAAGATGTACTTAATTCTCACCCTCTTTCAAGTGTTGTAAAGTGTTGTAACACACTTTCACATTTATCTAGGGTCTTCTTAATTAATTTTGGTTAATTAGAGTTAATTAGCCCCTTTAATTCAAATTTAAGCCTTATTTATGACACCTCCCGAGGATCTATCCCAAAACCCATAATTTAAATTACATAACATTTAATTGGGAAAATTCAAGGTCTTAGAAATTGATGCTAGGACACATTCACCCTAGGTGGCAAATGGGTCCTCCCTCTATAGGACCCCTCTTTATCAACATATTTGGCATGGCCTTTTAGTGTTCTTTCATTCTCGAAAGTTAAAGTCCTAGAAAATAGTGCTAGGAGGCATTCGCCCTAGGTGGTGAATGGGTCCTCCCCTAATGAGGACCCCCATTTTGAATTTCATTCTAGCAAGAATTTAATAATGTTTGTTTCTAGATCTGGTGTTAGCTTTAATTATTTGAATTTTGGGGTTAATCCTCAAATTATGTATAAAGACAAGGCTATTTTAACTTTATTTTAACTAGAAGAAGATTTCAAGCAAGTTAAGAGACAAATAAATTTCATGAGATCAATTATTCATAGTCAAGAAGCAAGTGAAAGTGAATTTTGGAGCAACATTGCAAGGTCTTCAAGCTCATTTTGTGTCCAAGATCAATCTTTAGTGAAGGTTGATGATATATCCCTATGGAGAATCATGATGGATTCTAGGTGTTGGAAGATGCACAAGACATACAACCAAGCCTAAGGACTTGTTTCCTAAATGGTTCCATATTCTACAATAAACCTAGTTGCAACCTATAAGAGGTATATTCATATTTAAGGCTTATTAAGGGGATTGGACATCTTCTTTAGTGACTCATTTCAATTATCCATGTTACATCTAGGGTTATATTCTAACACAATTTAATAGAATTTCCTTTACATTTTCATATATTTTAGTCTTAGACACACATAAGATTAGGATTAAGCACATTTACATGTTTCATATATTCATTCATCATCAAATGTTTAATTACCAAAAAAAGGGGTTTGACTAAGGAAAAACCCTATCCACCAACAAGCTACCAACTTTGTCTTGCAAGTTACTGAGAGATTTGGATCCAAAAATAGGAATTTCAAAGTGCAAACGAGAAGAGAAGACCTGTAAGTTGTAGATAAAATTTAGATATTTTCATAAGCACATAATAGGACCCATTCGCCTTTAGTGGCGAATGTGTCCCTATTAGGGATTGAAGGAAAACCATTTGCATAGTGTACAAGCTTTTGTTTCAAGGTCAAATCTCCTTGAACAAGCCTACTAGGACCCATTTTCCTTTGGTTGTGAATGAGTCCCTGTTAGCAATTCAGAAATGCCAGATTGGACTAGGTGCATAGTATTACCTCCTTGTTTTGTCAAAAAAGTTGTAGTTTCATTCTATTTTGTGTTAGATTTTTGTTTCATATGTTTTAGACCTATAACTAGGGTTTGCATATTCATTCAATTCACTCCTCAAGTTGTGGTTTAACTCACCACCCCATCCTTATATAAAGGAGATATTGCAAGATCCCTTTATCTTGACTTAATTCACCTCTTCGGTCAATAATTATTTCAAGATTCTTGGATCTCATCTTTTGAATGAAACCCTAATATAGATAACAAGGGTTAGATTCCATAAGCCTTCTCCCATTATTTATGTTTCATGAAGTATATATTTTTGTTTTTCTGATGTGTGACATTCAAATATGCATGCAATAAATATTTTACAAATATTGTGGTGTTTTGTCAATGAATGAAAACTTGGGTAGAGTTTGCAAGAAAAATATTAAGAAACCTACAGACTATTGTAGTAACATAAAATTGGTAATATTAGGACTGAAAAATCCTCCAAATCAAAGGTGTGAAGGATTGATAAGCCTTGAACCAAAATATTATCCTGAAAAATAGAAACGTGTAGAACATCACTGATGCATGAAGAAGTTGTAGAATTTTTTCAAATGATGACTGATATGATGCTGAAATGAAGAACCTCTAGAAACAAGAATGCAAGAATGTTTATATGGTAAATGATCCATCTCAACGAAATGAATGTAGCTAGATGTTGATGTATGATGCATCTAAAAGTACATGGAAACAAGAACTAGATATGTAGATCAATCAAACTATGAAACCAAGGAAGCATTAACACCAATAGTAGAACCCCCCCATAATATTGAAAAGAGAGAGCCAAGACATGTACACTAATATTGTGTGAAACCAAGAGGTGCATGTAGGAGAAACAACCTATAAATAAAAATTTATGCAAACTAAGGCACACATGCATGAGGAAAGAATCACTAGGATTTGTTGTTGTCATGGAGAGAACACTCACTTGAAAAAGGTGTGATGGAAAACCAAAGGAAAACATGAACCCCACATGTCATTTTATATCGTAGTGCAAATACAAAAGGCACAAGAGGATGTGCAAAATCCCCAACAAATATACACCTTGAAATGACACTTTATCTCAATGCATCTAGAAAATAGAATGTGCATGAAAAAGATGTCTACAATTCCCAAATAGGACAAAATACTAAAAATAAATATCAAACGGCCAAAAAAAAGTCATTCCATGCAAACAAAGAGTTGAACTAGGAGCTAAGACATCCAAGTAATTCACCAAAGTGTGAAAACACAAAAAACTAAATAAAATATACATGGAGAGAAATATAGAAAAAGTGCATAGATTAATGTGATGGGATCTAAAAGATGATTCCAAGGCCACTAGAATCATGAAAAACAAAGAAACTAGTCAAAGGTTATGAGTTTGGACTGAAAACAACACCTTTGAATTCAATAAGCTATAAAATTCACCAACATAAAAAATAGGTGATGAGACCCACACCAATAGAAATTTGGCCAAACCATATTTCCAACGATATCTCATTCATCAAACACCAATATTGTATGCCCAAGTTATGGCCAAAGAAAAAAAATACTCCTTGGAGGCAAAAAACTAGCACTTGGGGCCCTACCAACTGTCCATATGGATGATATCAACATAATGCATGTCATGTTGACATCAATGGAATATTCATAGAATATGTGAATATTTTGTTGGCATATGGCTTCGAAAGATCATTTTTGTCTACTTGTGTTGTCATTGATGGAAACTAGAGTCAATTGTATGGTCCGCAGTGTTAGTGGTGTTCATACCAACAAGGAATCTAAGATTTTGTATTCTATTGATAGAGAGAGAGCAAAGAACAGGTCATCTAGTTGGTGAGTTGATCTGATCACTTCACCAGATCACTATTTTTTGGTGTGGATCTCCAAGAAATCTTTCCTAGAATGTACAATATCCTACTAAAGATTTTAGTGATGTTGTTTCAGTCAGAGTTCAAGTTAGAAGGTTGGTAGCATGGTTCATGGTTTATTTTGCATTGTAGCCAACAAACTTGATGTGGCATATCACGGATATATGTGGAGTATATATTTTACTATTTCTTATGTTTGGAACCTTGGTGTGGGTCCCTACTATAACTCTAGCCAACTTATGTAGGTACGCATAAATTATAACTTATGGTTTGGGCCAACATAAGTCAAAATATTGTGTTTTGTTGTGAAGCCAACATACATTGAAGTTTTGGTTAGCAAATATATAAAGAAGATCAGGAAATTATTTTGGTATGCATGATATTCAATAGGAGTATGTGTGTGGTGTACTACTTGTATATCATCGAGAGAAGCGAAAAAGGATAGATCAACTATTTAAGGGCATAAAATTTTTGGTATACAAAGTAAAGTAGAGAAAATCAAAGCAGGAGAGCGAAGTGGTCGAGAGATCCAAAATCATATCTTGAGCTTCATTGGAACTAAATCCAGGAATTTGTAGATGTTATACTCTTAGTTCAATTTTTTTTGTAATTTCTATTATACTTGTAAGGTAGTGAGCCTCTTTCTTTTGAGCAGTGAGCTCTAGGTGGTGAGCCTGAATGCAATTGCATTCTCTTTTTACCTTACTTTTAATAGAGTAAACATTGTGGATTAATCTCCACCATGGTTTTTCCTTAACAGGGTTTCCATGTAAAAATATTTAGTGTTATGGTGTTCATTAATGTGACTGCATGTTTTATCTGTTATGTACTATAAATGATATATGAGGTTCAATTATTGCTGTTGTTAGTCTTAGATCTATTTTGGAAATCAAAATAATTGAACATTGATTCACCCCGCCCCCCCCCTCTCAATGTTCCTATTGTCCAACAATTAGTATTAGAGCGGGTTCCTCTTCTAAAGTTTAATAGCTTGAGGTGAATCTTGAATTACAATGGACGCTGGTGGTCTTCAACAACAGCTTATGGTGGCACTTGATGATCTAGAACAATCTAAAGAGGAGGTCATGGAACTAAAGGAAAATCTTGTAGATGACAAAAAATTCATTCAATCACTGAAGGATAAGAAAAATGAGTCAAAGGAAAAGAGGAAGGAGTTGTGTGATCAGTCGAAGCAAAAATAAAGAAAAGGTTTGGATGATGTCCAGCTGAATCTAACCCTAAAAGAGATAACAAAAGAATGTGAAAAGCTAGCCAAGGATAATGTAGCTCTAAAACTTGAAATGGAATTTGTGGTAATGAAGTTTACAAAAGATATTGAACAAAGAAAGAAGAATGAGGAGAATTTGGCCCAGTCTCTAAAAGAAAAATCTGAAGAATGCAACAAAATTAACAGTAGAACCATTCAACTGGAGGTAGAACTGCAACATGCTAGAAACTATGAACATGAGATTGAGAGACATATAGTTACTCTTGGAAATGAGCTTGCTACTACAAATGAATTCAAGGAGAAGTTCAAGATAAGTTCTTCTAAGCTTTATGAGATAACCAAAGGTTAGAAGGATATAAATGCTAAGAGAGGTCTTGGATATGAGAAGGGAGAATGCTCTAGATCTAAATAGAAGAACCCTGAAAAGAAGAAAAAAGGAAGAATAAATCTAGTAAGGAAACCTAATGCTCAAATATTTAATGGATATTGCTTTTCTTGTAATAAATTTGGACTTATGGTTTCTCAGTGTAGAAGAAAGATAAACCCTAGTACTCTATCATTTTCTAGTCAATGTTTTAAATGCAAGAATTTTGGCCATAAGGCACTAGAATGCATATACATGTCTATCAGTACAAGTAACATTAAATGCTATACCTATGGAAGATTCAGACATGTTGCTAATAAATGCAGGTTAGGAGGAAATTAGTGGAATGGCTGGTATAAACAGAAAGGTCTGGTATGTTTCAATTGTAACAATCTTGGGCACATTGCAAGATTCTGTAGGAACAAAAACATGAATAAAAGAGGTCTAGCTTATTAAGGAAGAAATTCACATAAAAAAACAAAGGAAAAGAAAAATAATTTGTGGAAGAGATAAGAGATCAGATGAAGAAAACATGGGTGAAGAAAAGTGAATCAAGTGAGGGAAATAAATCTATACTGGTAACTCTTCTAGTAATTGATATTAGGCCAATGAATTAGGGGGATTTTTTTCATGAAAATCTCTTGCCCCCTATGTATAGTTAGCACTAAATTGTTGGATTTCATCAGTTGCTAGATGTTATTCATCGATGGAAGTATTAGCAATGATATGTTGAATTGGATGAAATGGCATAGGTCCGCAGTTGAATTATTTTCTTGTTGTCTGAGTTTACAGAGTAACCAAAACTTCTAGGGAAATGCATTTAATGCAGAAGAAAGTAAAGTAGGTGAAGTTATAAAAGGGGCATTTTGAACCCTAATTCGGCACTGTGCATTGAAGGAGAACAGTTTGAGAGCATTTTCTGCAAAATTTCAAAGGTGTGAAAGGTCATCTTAGTGGCAAATTCTCCAGGTATTTCTGTTGCTCAATGATTTCATATCTATTTGGAGATTGGTAGAACTCTGTTCAGGATGAAACATGAAGCAAATCAAAGGAACCGTAACTCTAGATGATTATAGTAGCTAAAAGGTTAGGGATGAAATAAATTTGTTATTTCTCACTAATTTTATGAGGCTTGAAGGATCAAAGCACAATAATTTGGATATATGGAATAAATATACTCATTTCATCAATGCGGAAGTGATTTGGTTTTTCCTAAAAAAATTGGACAATGACATCCTCACTTTGGATAAACCTTATCAAATTACAAAGGATTTAATTAGAAATTTAATGGGCTTATGCAATGTTGGTGATATACCAAAGAAGAATTTGATTCGTAATGTTGAGGTCGAAGCCCTAACCAAACTAAGGGGAGATCAAAGGGCTCTAATAATTTCATCGATTAAATATCCTTTGAAAAGGTATGTGGCATATGGAATCTCATACAAGATCTACTTTAGAAACTGAGAAGGATCAACCTCGGCAGGTGCTACATATATCGCTCATAAAATGATAAATGAAAATAAAGACTTTGATCTGTATAGTCTGATGAAGGGTCAATTGATGGAGAGTGTTCAATTAACGAAGGATATTGACTAACCATTCAAGTTTGGCACCCTGGTAATATGCATTATGATATACTTTCTAAACTATTTTTTGATGAAGGAGAATGTGGTGTGGAGAGAAAAAAATGTCAGTTTGTAAGAAAATCTTCAATCATTATAATTCTTTTGAAAATTGTGAACAAGTGTATGAAAGCTTCTTTAGAAAGGTGTTAGAAAGGTTTATGGAAAGTGTTGTCCCTCTTCCTATAGAGATAACTGAAGTTGGATCATCCTCCAGAAAGGCAGAGAAAAAGAAGAAGAGAGGAAGAGATACGACTGGTGTCACTCCTCCAGCACCCAAGTCTGCAAAGGTTGAAGAAAAAGGGAAAGGACAATTGGCTATGGATGTAGAGGATGAAGTTTCTAAAGAATATATTCCAAGAGATCAACCGAAACTAGGTGAACCAAAAATAATAATAGCTGAAGATAGTGATGAAGAAGGTGCTTTGTTCAAGTCAAAGATAATGCAAATCATTCAAGATGAGCATGGTATGCAAAAGATATCTGACATATGGCTGATTGGACCATCCTATGAGCAGGGATTTATTGAAAACACTCTTGCAAGATACTTTTCAAATAACAATATTGAGCTAGAGAGTCTATAGGATGTTCTCCCGGAAGAACTGATTGAGTGTGTCAAGGTAGCTATGGAGTATGTGCCTCTAGAAAAGGAGGAAATAATTTCCCATTTAAAAATGCAGTTTAGATTATCTCTTACCAGGTTGAAGAAGAAAATCAATGAGCTAAGATAGTGCATTGATTTGACAAATAATTTTTTTAACTATTGTCTAAAGTGGCCTCATGTGGTAGGAAAATACAAGGATAAGCTTGAAGAAATTGAAAGTGAGCTTGTCAAAATTGGGCAGAATTACAGTATGCTTTTAGACAAGAATGGAGATGTAATGAACAAGGTTCATGATCTGTAGATTGAGCATGCAAAGGTTCACTTTGCTAGGAATACTCTTATTGATGCTTTTTGGAAAGTGAAATACATAACTGAAGGGAGATTAGAGCAGATGATTTAAGTTCTTAAGTCAGGAAAAAAGCTAGAAGAAGCAATCACTATTCCTAAGTCTCTTGTTCAGATCATCAACATAACATCATAGAATAATAGCTTGATCATTTCCATTGGGATTGCGGTGGATTCCTAGAAGAAATTCCTTCCAGAGATGAAAGCTAGGTATAAAATAATTTTCTAAATTTTTTGCAGTAGTTATCAAATTTTGATCATTTTTTGAATCATAAATTGGGGAGAGAATAGAGTAAGAGAAAGAGAAATAGGAATAAGAAGAGAAGTGTAGAGTGGATGTATTAGAGCTTTGTCATTGATTTCAAAGAGGGAGAGAATGGAGTGAAAAATTTCCTTGTCATCCTTAGGGGGAGCAATAATTTTGGCTTTGATGATTTTTTAGTTTTGACACTTAGTCAATTTTTCACTAAGTGTTTCCATCAATGCCAAAGGGGGAGATTGTTGGCATATGGCTCCAAGAGATCATTTTTCACTACTTGTGTTGTCATTGATGGAAACTAGAGTCAATTGTATGGTCTGCAGTGTCAGTGGTGTTCATACAAGCAAGGAATCTAAGATTTTGTATTCTACCAGTAGAGAGAGAGTGAAGAACAGGTCATCCAGTTGGTGAGCTCATCTGATCACTTCACCGGATCACTATTTCATGGTGTGGATCTCCAAGAAATCTTTCCTAGCACATATAATATCCTACTTAAGATTTTTGTGATGTTGTATCAGCCAGAGTTTGAGTTAGAAGGTTTGGTAGCATGATTCATGGTTTATTTTCCATTGTGGCCAACATGCTTGATGTGGCATATCACAAATGTATGTGGAGTATGTATTTTTCTATTTCTTATGTTTGGAACCTTGGTTTGGGTCCCTACTATAAGTCTAGCCGACTTATGTAGGTACACATAAATTATAACTTATGATTTAGGCCGACATAAGCAGGAATATTGTATTTTGCTGTGAAGCCAACATACAATGAAGTTTTGATTAGCAGATATATAAAGGAGATTGGGAAATCATTTTGGTATGCATGATATTCGATAGGAGTATGTGTGTGGTGTAGTACTTTTATATGATTGAGAGAAGCAAAAAAGGGTAGATCAACTATTTAAGTGAAGAAAATTTTTTGTATATAGAGCAAAGCAGAGCAAAAGAGGGAACTGGTTGAGAGATCCAAAATCTAATCTTGAGCTTAATTGGAACTAAATCCAGGAATTTGTAGATGTTGTACTCTTAGTTCAAAATTTTGTTGTAATTTCTATTATACTTGTAAGGTATTGAGCCTCTTTCTTTTGAGCAGTAAGCTCTAGGTAGTGAGCCTAAATGCAAGTGCATTCTCTTTTTATATTTCTTTTAACAAAGTAAACATTGTGGATTAATCTCCACTGTGGTTTTTCCCCTAATAGGGTTTCCACGTAAAAATATTTTGTGTTATGGTGTTCATTAATGTGGCTACATGTTTTATCTGTTATGTGTTGTAAATGATATATGCAGTTCAATCATTGTTCTTGTTAGTCTTAGATATGTTATGGAAATCAAAATCATTGAACACTGATTCACCCCCCCTCTCTTGGTGTTCCTAGTTTCCAACATATTCCATCCTAAATGGAAAAACTATGCCCCTCTAAAAAGTTTTCCAAAAAGTATTTGTTCACCAAAAAAAGTTGGGTCACTGAAAAACATGTCACCAATAAATTTTGAACCATTGATATTCAAATCTGGGTTGGAAAAGAATGCAGATAGTTGAGAACTCTTTTTTCATGGCTGCCAAAAAGACTACTCAGTGCCAAGCAGAGTTCTAATGTCACCGGGGGTGGCAAAGGGAGTGCCATTGGTTTTAGTGGAAGGCCGCCAGTCAGCCAAAGTAGAAGCCACTAGCACATGGGGTACAAGGCATGGGCCCTAAAACATAGGCACATTAAATACAAAAAATTCCTTAAAAAAATCTGCCCCCCCAAAAAAATAAATCCTCCTACACTTTGATTTTTATTTTATTTTTTTTCAAATTTTTTAAAGAAAACCAAAAAAAAAAATGCTTGGCTAATTTTTTTTTTCTAATTTGCATGTAGGGGTTGTATGACTGTACAGGAGCCATATGACCCCATACTACAAAAAAGAGTTTCCTCAGAAGCTCCCAATGATCAAATTAGACAAATTAATAGTCAAATTTCATGGAATCGGCCTCTTGAATGCAACCGTAAGGTCCATTTCATGCCAAAAAGCGCTGAAAATGCATCTACCCTCTAGATCCAAAAAAAAGGAAACCACTTCAAACCATCATGGATCTAACCTCAAGAGTCTAAATCAAGCCAAACAAAAGCCAAATCTGACTTTCTTGATAGCTTTGAATCCAACCAAAGACTCTATTCCTAGATGCGCCAAAATTTTCCTACCTAGGTATGTGCAGGATCATGATAGGCCAAAAAGTGGCGATATGATGGGTATGTGTAGGGTATGTGGCTGATGAATTTTTTTCCCAAAATTGATGAAACAAAAAGGGTTTTTAAAGGAGATTCTCATCTTTCCACCAATATAAATTATGCTTCACTTTGAATTTAATTTAAATAATTATTATTTATTTTCTATTTGAATTAGGACTAAAGTCCTAATTGATAGGCTGATTGAAAAACATCTATAGCTTTCAAATGGTATCACATTTTTGAATCTGAAATATGTGTCACATTCTATGCTTCATACTATAGGATTAAAAAAAATGAATTTCATGAATTTTTGACCAAGTTAAGGTGGTCAGACATACGAGTTTTTTTTTTTGTAAAAAGTTATAATAAACAAATCATAATTAATTATTTACCTGGAAAAAAATTACAAAATAATATACATCACATCGGGACATGAGTCCTCTACTTATATCTAAAATCTTATAAAAAAATATTATCATTTTATTTTGGTTAGGGTGGTCAGACAGACAACTATTTCTTATTTTTTCCCTAAAATTTAAGTGCTACTGCATTGAAATTTCAAATTTTCACCAAATAGATTTTTAAAAAAAAATAAACCTAGTACTTGAGTTCAACTACATTCAATTTGCTACATATTCTATTCTTACATATTTTTGAAATTCAAATTTTTACGTCAAGTTGCCTAACTCTGATTTGTCTGGATTTCATCACCACTTAAGGGCTTGGTTTTTCCATGATGATCATGCACATACCCACCTCCAAAATTTGCAAAAAAACAAAGGGGATTCAAGTTTGTAGTCTATAACCCTTGTTGAAGAAAAAACCTCATAAATCGAGAAGGGGTTCACTAAATTGAGGGTCTAATACCATGTTAGAATTGTGAAAAAAATGAGCCACAAGTTTAAACAATAAAAAAGACACCATGCATGCAAGAGATCTGCAAACAATATATGCGATATTCCTCAACAAGAAAAAGCTATGGAATGAACCTCAATAATATTCAAGGAAAACAAGAGTCCTCAAAGGTTGAGAGTTTGAGAGAAAAAAAAGAGTAAATTTATATAGGAGAAACCCTAATAATTGCTCACTTCAATTAATAGAAAAGCACTTAGTTAACTAAATAAAGAACTCCTAAGTTTATCTTAAGTGCATGAGAATAAATTAGACTAATAATTAATTGAAAATTAATTAATCATTAGCTTATGCATGATTAATCTAATACACACAAATTCTACAAAACAATCTAGACCAATAAATTATAGATGTAACACCTATGAACACCTTTGACCAACATATCTAAACCACACAAGTAGATATTCAACACAGAAGAAATGTGAACCAAAACTAGAAAACCTCTGCAACATACTTTTTTTTCTTTTATTCAAATTTTCTCAAAAGAACTTTGAAACCAAGCACCAGACACACATACTCATCATCTTCAACACTTCCTCATCATTACTAAACCAACAACACCATAAACATAAGATTATCAAAGTAACACTAAAGGTTGACACCAATAGCTTACTAATGATAACATAATGAAACTAATCAAAGCATCATCACAACTTCTCAACCATTACTAGTTGACATCAATGACAACACAAACATAAGTTTGTTGACATCAATGACAACACCAGCTACTCATACTTGTAACATATTCCTCTAGCATCAAATGCATGGTCCAAGTATGAAGTCATATAGAAGGTACATTTATCTTCATCTTTTTGATTTGGCTATATAGGCTACCACTTATGAATCTAAACTAGTGTAGAATCTCTTGACCTATATAAATGGTTTTGATTTATAACTACATATGTTATTAAAATATAGAAGCATTCAAAAATCAGAAGACTTTTCTCAATCTAGAGTAATCGTGTCTCCAATTTCTTTCTAAAAGTTTCTCATGTAGAGTGTCTCAAAAAACTTAGAGAATGATTTATAAGGTTTCCAAGTATATTTATATTGATCATCCTCTTATCATTCTCACAAAGAGTTGCCTCATCAACCTCCACTTGTATGATTGCCACTTTGGTGTAAAATGGTATGTCAAACTATTTCATTAGTTCATCTTCACTCAAGTTTAAAAATACTCTACCATCAACTTTGGGGGATCCCACAATACTAGTTTAAAATGTCTGGCCAAACTGGACATTGAACTGATTATTTTTAATTAAATCTTCACTTTCAAGCACCTATAGATGCTAAACTATGAGGAATTTGAAGATGATACAAACTAGTGACTTGTGAAATTTTGTCTATAGATTCTAAATAAATAAATAAATATATATATATATATATATATATATATATATAATTTTGGAATCAGATTGCATTTCTTTTTCCATCTTTGAAAGATAGTTTTTAACAATAAACACCATTTTTAAAGACTCGTGTGTACTTGCTAACACATAAATTTTTTTCTATGAAGGATAAAATTCTATTTTTTTCAAATTTAGATTTGTAAATACAAAATCTAGTGCATGCAATTAGTTTTATATCATTTCATTGACTATTTTTTCCTTAATTAAGTTTTAAATTCAAACCAGATACAATTTAGACATAGGCTTGCTAACACAACTTTTTTTGTATGTATCAATTTTATTTTTTTGTTGGATCAAGGACAACAATATCTAGTGCATATATTTTTTTTAATTTTTTGATAATCCGCTATTTTTCCACATGTGCAAAATAAAGAGCTTGATTTTCGATGAAAACCCTATGTTTAATCAAACTAAAAAAATAAATAATAAAACCAAAATATATTAAAATTATATTTTATGGATAGCTCATTCTGAGGACTATCGCCATCTAGTCAGGTCTATGATGTTGCCTCAATTTTCATCTTCAACTCAAGCTTTGAAAGAAATTTTTTTGAAAAAAATTGGCGGAAGAGAGGGAGAAGGGAAAATAAGGGGGCTTCGCTCGAAGCCCCTTCGTGCGAAGGGGGTTCGATCAAATGCCCCTCATTTTTCCATTTTCCTTTATTTCATAAGAGAAACCCTTCCAAAAGGGGTTCACTCAAACTTGTCTTAAAAAAGGGGTTTGCTCGAAGGGGGTTCGAGTGAACCCCCCTTTGAGAAAACCCTTAAAAAACTAAATTTATGTTTTTGAGAGCATTTTTGCAATTTTCTTTCCTCAATGTAATTCTAAACTACTTTTATGGGATCACCCCTTTGACTTGCTTAGTTTCAATGTCAAAATTATTTATACATTCTAACACCAATTCTTGGAAGTGAATTAACATAGGGAATGTTGTAACTTTGTCTAACCCATTAAGAATAATTTTATTTTCTCATGAAGTTTGATTAGGTTTTTTTAATCTTTGATGAAATTCATCTATCTTTGCATACCCTAGGTTCATTTCTATGACCTCTCCATATTCTACCATAATCTATGAAGGGAGGAAAATTCCTAAAAATTATTCGTTCATCTTCTTCACTTTTGGGCTCATTTATCCTACAATGATAAGGAAAATTATGCAATTATAGAGTGAATGATAGGGTTTTACTACCATTATGGGGTTAGGGTTTCATTTTTGTTTTTCACTTAGATTATTTTTTGTATTTTATTCATATCATGACATAAAACTGACCTTAAAGAACAATGATAATTCAATATTAATTGCAATAACAATGATTTGAATGATTCTAAAATTATATAGGGTTACATGGGCACATACCTAGATATTAAGATTGTTGGATCAAAACTTTTAATTTCATCTTGAAACCATGTTGTGAATGTGTATTCTTCTAAATGTTGCAACTATTTCGTCTCTACAAATTCTCCTTTGCTAAATTAATCCACAAGAATTTCACATCTCAATCACTTTGGAATCATCATCTCACTCTTACAAAAATAATAATTCAATAATGTATTATTCTAATTAATATTTTACCTTGATCAAATTAATAAATAACTTGATTTCTTTTAATGTTGAAGATGATAGGTGAGTAATTAATGTAGTGACAAGATCACCATTATGCATGAATTTCAAATGGTTACTAACTTTAGTCTTTCAATGTTCAATTATGTTTAGTTAATGTGCGATAAGATATTCCACAAAACCCTTAAACTTGTTACTTCATGAACATATTGAGATAATTTTAAAGTCTAATGGTTACTTCTTTTAAATCTTGCTCAAGTTCAAATTTTTTTTTATTCTCTACAGATGTGGGGTTTCTACCTACTACTTGGCCATGTGGGTATTTTATTAATTAGCGAACTGCAAGAAACTCTTAGTGAACTAGTTAAATTAATGTTCATGTGTGTCAGTTTAGATGGGTTTCCTTGACATTAATATTTCCAAAATGAATAATGGTGCCATCCTTGTACAAAAGAATATTTTTTATTGTGGGCTAGCATTTGACATTTTGGTTAATTTTAGTTCAATAGGGCACATGAAATCTGCAATAATAAGGTCATTTCATCATTGTACTACATATGAACGATTCTATGGATACTAAAAATTCTAAAGTTTTCTCAAAAGGGGAAGCTCAATATGTCTTCAAGCTCCCACAAAGACTAAAGTAGGCTTGCAAATATGCTCTCTTATGGGTAAAGACAAGTGAATCATCATAGCTCATAATCAGTTTTTAAAAAAAAGGGGGAGCACGCTTAAATTTTTTCTTTTGAGGATGTGTCCACTTTTAAAATTAGTAAAATATTATATATTCATTAAAAATAGCCAAAAAAACTGGCATAAACTACATGGTATTAGCTAATTTCTCACTGTAGTGATTTTTAAAATTCTAAAAAAGGTTAACTTTTTAGGTGGGCTACAATAGATGCTATGATATTTTTTTATAACAACAAGACCACTTTATGTGGCGCCCTTTTTTCAAACCCTTAATCTTCACTAATTAAAAAAGTAATAGTTTTAGAAAGTAGATTCAGAGCACTACTACTCTTGTTCTTGTTGCATCTTCAAATTTTGAGCATAACTATCTTCATTTACTCGAGTCCAACATAAAAATTTGTTGATTAAAAAAAAAGTGGAATCTTAAGAGCCATTTTTGTGTCACAACTTGGTGCACATACCCTCAAACCTTGAATTTTGAATTACAAAGCATTAAGATTTCAACCTTGGCATGTTATTTACCTATGTTGGAGTTGCAATATAAACATTAGACTCTAATTTATGGGTAATCCCACAATAATGAGTCCCACTTTTTGACCAAGATGGACATTGACACCAACATCAACATTTTTAAGTAAATCTTCACTTTCTAAGACCTATAGTAGCTAAGCTATGAAGAATTTGAAGATGATGTGAACTAGTGATTTGTGGTGATTTGTGTGTAGATTCTCTCTATATATTTATATTATTTTTGAAATAAATCATGAATATTTCTACATAACTTTTAATAACTAGTTTTTATAATAAACAAAACTTTTAAAAAGTAACATTTATGTCATCCAACATAACTTTTTTTTAGAAATGATTAAATTATAATTTTTAAAATATAGATTTGTAACATCAATATGTAGTGCATGGATATTTTTTCATAAGTTTTTGTTACATTTTTAAAATAAAATTTGAAGTTAGTGTAATTATAAATTCGATATAGGTGTATGTCATCAAGCATAACTTGTTGTGTATATATCAAAACTCTTTTTTTTGGTGAAACAAGGACATCAATACCTAGTGCACATATATTTCTAAATTTTTTTTCAATATTTTATTATTTTCTTCCTATGTAGAATAAAGAACTTGATGCTTGGTGAAAAACCTATGTTCAACAATAATTAAAAATTAGATACATAATAAAATAAAAATATATCAAAATTATACTTGTTGAAATGTAGCTTGTTTCAATGACTATGATCTTGCAAATTATCTTGTCAAGTTAATTACATTTGAAGGTCCAATTTGAGGTTTGAAACTATACTTTTTGAGAAAATTTTGAAGAAGACACTGAAAGTGTCTTGCTAAGGCCCTTTGTTCAAAGGTATTCAAGGACCTTCACTCAAACGTATTTGGTTCCCTTAAAAATGGAAAAAAACCTTCATATGAAGGTAATTTCCAAAATAGGAAAAAAGGGATCTTCAAATGAAGGTTCATTTTTATTCCTTTTCTATAATTTTTTGTAAAAGGAATAAAGAGGGCTTGAAGGTGTTTCGAACAAAGGCACCTTCATTCGAAGGTATTTTGTTTCCATAAAAAATAGAAAAAAAAATTGAATGAAGGTAATCATCAAAATTGGAGAAAAAGGGATCTTTGAATGAAGATCCATTTTCATTCCTTTTCTAGAAATTTCCATAAAATGAATAAAAAGGGACCTTCATTCGAAGGTCCCTTTTTCCATTTTTGGAAATTACCTTTGTTTGAAGGTTTCAACCTTCAAACAAAGGTTAATTTTTATATACCTTCAAACGAGGGTGCCTTCATTTGAACAAAAACTTTCAAACAAAGGTAGTTCAAAATTTTTTTGCCACTCTCTTCTAAAATTTTCATGTCCCAAGTTTAGGACCCAAAATTGTCGGAGTTCCCTTATAAGTCTCCTAATAGCATGTGTTTAATCTTTTTCTTATATATTTTCCATTTTTTTGATGCGCATGGGCCTCTAAAATCCAAGTCATAAGATCCTCTCTATTCAACATTCAATTTTTCCATACGGTCTAATTGTTACTTGTGTGTTTGCTAAATTTTAGAATTTAAAATTTGAAATGCACATTATTAGTCATCCTTCAAAGCGAAGTAATATCCATTGAGTCTTCCCTTGAAAATTTTCTAAAATTGTAATGTGTTGTCAGAAGTTAAAATTCCAAAGTTCAAGCTATAGCCCCTTTCAAACTTAGCATATAGCTCTCAATGGAGGGTTTATTCTTTACATGGAATGCAAATTTCTAGTTGAATCTTGAAGTTTGAAGTTAAAGGTAAGACCCACAATAGGTTAGGTTTTACATATACTTTCAAATACTTTGGAGTGCCAAATTTTGATTAGACTCTAAATTCCAAGATGTAGAATACAACTCAAGCTTTGAATTTTGAGGTATCTATTTGGAGGTCTTAGAGTTAGCTCCTTGAGGTGCATGATCATCAAATAAAATTTAGATTATAAATTTTAAGAGGTATGCTTGAGAAGATTAAGATATTTTCCTTCAACTTGCAAGTTTTATCTTTTAGTCCAAACTTTGAAGTCTCAAATAATGAGACTTAGACCCCAAAACTTGAGGACATGCATTTTTAAAAAAAAAACCTTGAGCCAATGTATAATTAGGCTCAAAATCCAATATCCAAGCTATTACTACATTTTGAGTTCCATGTAATTTCATCCTTGTAGTTTGAACCTCTAAAATTTACTTCTTAATTTCTGAACCAAGGTAGAATGCCATTTTTCATTTTACATCTTGAGATGATTGAGTGGATTCTTGATTGATGTGTAGGGGTGTATCCTTTGGCATGGGAGACTCAATATTCTTTAAGATCTTGTTGCTTGTATTACTACTAATTCTTAGGCATGTGGTTAGTAATTCTTTTGCTCATGTACTATGCTTAGTATATTATGTGCTTGTTATGTTTATCATAATGTCTCATTGTTAGAACTTTTGCATGTGGGGGTTTAATGTGGCACATTTAGTGTCACTTTTATATCAAAAAAAATATATTCATCTCTAAGTTTATAGTTTTCATTATTGTCTTTGCGTAATATTGAGTCATTATAACATTTTTGAAATTGAGTCTCACTTATTAAAATAAATACATAAAGTGCTATAAACAAAAAAATTATACAACCACCAAGATAAAGTAACATAAAAGATTAAAAATGATTAGTTCTAATTGTATTTGTATTGAAAGAAATACTACTTCTGCCAAGGCAAAAACTAATTCCTATGTATATTTTATTACATTTCACTTCAGTAGTAAGTGGCCAATATAATTACTATAGAAAAAAAAAATTGAAGTATTTTCTAATTAGTTTCTTTGCCTTGTATACCAAGATTTCAACATAACTACAATTAGTAAAAATCTAAGTTTATGTGAATAAAACAATATCTTTAGAAAAGATAAATGATCACATGATATTTTATGTGAAATTTAATGTTCGCTTCTAACTTTGAATCAAAACAAAAAATAAATTCAAAATAAAGAATTGAATTTTATTTTCAATATCTACTTCATTTCATGCTATACATTTAGATTCTATAATAAATAACATTTAAATTAATATTTTTTATCGATAGATGTGAAAGGGAACAATGGAGATCACATTACCAAAGATGTAAGATTTGAAATCCAGATGGGAAATGGCTGGTGAATGAAATTATTATTGTGGTGGTTGAGATGGGAAAGTGGCGTGAGGTTTACAAAGAGGATAGACAAATGTGGGAACGCAAATTGACGTTATCTAGCACACCAATTTCATACCAATTTCATTATTGAGACTGTGGAAGATGTTGTGAAAGTGTTAAAATCAAAATTGTCAAAGTCTTGTTCATGTGCACTTGTAATTTTCAGTCTTTCTCATCTGTGGAATTTTAGATAATTTTAATCCTTTTCAAACTAATTTTAGTTAGAGACGTGCACCACCTTCAAAGATTTGGTCATTGCTTTCATTGTGAAGGTTTTTCCAGGCTAAAGTCCGAATATGTTATAGTCAAATTTGTAAACGTGCAATGTACATATTCATACATTCGTTTTCCGTGCCGCCCTTGGAAAGAGTCAAAGTCTATCGGTTCTACTCGTAAGTCAATTTCCACTCATTGCTTTGAACTTTCCTCTCCTGCGGATGGTTATGACCCTGATTGGTTTTCCATTCAGTTTTGTCTATGTTTTAATGTAATTAAATATCGAGATAAAAATAACTAGCAATTGCACCTTGGTGTGCAATGGGTACACCGAAGAGGTGTGTAAGGTAAATTAGGGAAAAATATGATTATTTTTTTGGCATATATTTGTGTAATACATGAGGTCAATTGGTAGGTCATTTTAAAAATATTATCAATATTTATTATTATTATTATTATTATTATTATTGTAGTTTATTTTATATTTTTATTTTATTTTATGTAGTACATATAGGGGAGAGGGGCCTATAGTGGAGCGCCCTAACTTTGCATTTCTCAAAATCCTATGTGGAAATTTCAAATCACTCCCAATTTTGTACAACAGTCTATTTGGCAACTTCTGTGCTTCTATATTTCGTTTTAGGGCCACATCATCAAATATGGTGCCGCATCAGTATGCTTTTTGTTGAGGTATCCAAAAAGGCCAAAAAAAAAAGTGAGACCAACAATGGTGCACTAAGTCATGTTTTATTCGTGCACTGACGTGGCATCAAATGATTTGTCAGTTTGTGAACTTAATAGATAAAAAGTGTAATGCCCATAATTTTTGTTAGAAAAACCTAACTATTTTTTTTTTATTATCTTCTTTTCTTTTTTTTAACCAACCATAAAACTAATTAGCATGACGCGCCTATGAGGTGTAACACCGAACATGATATTAGTGTTATCATTAATTTGTTATGATTATTTATGTACATGATAATCAATGAAGAGACACCTCCTTAATTAATGATATAGCATACTTGGGAAAATATATGTTCCTAACAATACTAATATTAGAGCGCCCTAAACTATATACAATCATCATTTTGTTATTAACAATACTAATTTGCATTGATATCAATATTATTATTTGATTTCAAGTCGACAAGGACCCTAGATTAAGAACAAGGCCATATTTAGTTTATTTTGTGGAACTTGGATGCACCTAAGGATACTTGTTTATTTTAGCCTTAATTTTTCATCACTAATATCGCTTGCATTGACCAAATAAATATACTATTATTAACCTTGATCTAGCCTCATTAATATTATTGACTCACTTATTAACTATATACCATTATTATAAGCAATGGACTATATCATGCTCGTAACTTAAACGAGAGGGTGAGTATGGAGACCATCACACACCAATACAAAATTGACAAATACAAAGTTTATAGAATTTACATTAACATCAACTTTAAATTCCAAATGCGTAAATATTTATAATTTATTTTAATTATAAAATTTAAATATTTATTTAATTATTTGCTTACCCTTAACTAAATATAATTAAATAATTATATATATATATATACATATACATTCTAAAAATAAATTTAATAACTATAAGAATGAGAAGTAGCTTATCCAAATAAATATACATTAACATTCTACCAACTGCACTGAGGATTTTTCCACTATTGGATGAGTGCGGCATACTAGGGGAGGCAATCACCTGTCATGATCATCATGGGGAATCTACTAACATGTGCCACCGATACATGGGATCTCCAAGGAATAAGATAAACAAACCAACTCCACTTATACGCCTATATATTGCTGCCTATTTAAGAATTTAACTGAGTGTGAATTATGAATTGGAAGTTGGTTGGTTGCTGAAAGATCTTGGAAGACTCCTCACGCCAACTTAAAAAAAATCTGTGTCTGGTCTAACTCAACACTCTTATCCAAAAGGCATGGGTTTTTCAAGAATGAGTTTAGCTATATCGCATTACAATCTCACGTCCACCTATCAACCTGCTTGCCTCAAGAAGTGTCCACTATTTTATTTTATATATTACTAGCATTATTTTCCTTTTTGCACAAGAAAAAGGTGCAGTCGCATCACAGATTTTTCCAACTCACACAGGGAACATTGTATTTGCTTTATCATTGCCGATTAGCTTATAATTTTTACGGTATGACAGGATCTGCACCACTTCTATTCATGCATCATCGACATCAATGTCAGATATCGTTGACTGTGCATACACTACGACGCGTCTTACAACAGTAGAAACCCATCATAGTATATGACATTTAAAATATTCAATAATGTTATAATGCGTCCCTACTTGTATTAATAGTCTCCCTGCTTGTATTTATAGTCTGATGGAACGTCTGTAAGCATTGGCATGGTGAAGGACTCAGGCGGCGAATCACCCAACATAAATACCCGGGGGAAAGAGATCATGTGGATCATGACTGCAATGATATTATTTGTATGCAACGATAGTAGGTGGTGCTTGCTTGCGTCGAAGGTGTCACCACACCTACCGACCTCCACTTCGGTTCACCCTTCCTGCCTCCTTGCTTGGTATGCTATTACAACATTGTATTCCTCTTCTTTTTATTTTTATTTTTTTTTGTTTAGATCTCATATCTGCAACAATGAAGACTACACGCAAAAGAGGCAAGGGTAAGATCACGAGGCTCGATGCTAGAAAATGGAGGTACACTGCCAGCTATCTTAAGCGTTATGTCTCATTCAGCAACATGCGTAAGCCAGAAAGGACAACAGTTGAAGGATAATGTGGAGATTATTGTAAGATAAGGCAAATAATGAAGGGCGGCCAAGACATGAAGGTAGAAGCCTTAAGGTAGTTTGACAGCCATTTTCCCATACTGGAACTAAGATAACGCATCGACATAATGGTTTAAGCCTTGTGAATTTACTGATTTGCTTGCTTGTTTCATTTATTATTACTATTTTTATTATCATTTTCTAATGCCATAGCTAATGAATCTGTAAACTACAGATCTTAAGTAACGGGTTCATGGGTATGTACTAATATTTTATTTTGTTCTATGTTTGACCATCGTTTTAATGTCTTAGTAATCCCACACGTTGCATTCAAACAGAGAGCTATATGGAGACTCTAATGAATAGGAGGGAAATATCAGTTAGATGTTAAGATCCGTGGGTTCAGTTTTTTATTTCTTTGCAAGCACAGAGCTCTTATTATTGGGCGTGAAGATGCAGTGCACAAAGGTGCAAGTAATATTTGTATGTGTGAAGAAGACAAGCATCACTCTAACCCATGAGGATTAACATACTCTACACGAATGTTAGCGTTTGAAAAGTTCCAGCGTCACCACCCGATCAGAGTACGGGCACAGGGTAATTGGTGCATCCTGATAACTTGGATTTGATAACCCTGACAGTCGGTGGACTTTTGCAGTGAAAAGAAGGGTAAGACTACAATGAGGTTAGATTGCAGGTGATGGAGATTGTTGACTATCAACAAGCAATGGAGATGGTCATGCACCATAATCGACTATCATTGGCATTTTAATATAGCGACCTTTCA
Source organism: Sequoia sempervirens (assembly GCA_007258455.2). Lineage (NCBI taxonomy): Eukaryota > Viridiplantae > Streptophyta > Pinopsida > Cupressales > Cupressaceae > Sequoia > Sequoia sempervirens. Next base: position 623,778,963 of record VDFB02270651.1, read on the forward strand.
GCTTCTCAGTTTTTACTTTTATTTTTATTTTTATTGATATCTATAATAGAATCATTTTTATTGGCTTTTGGAATAACATAATCACCCTTTGAATAGAACAATGTATTTAGTGTTGAGATTTCTTGATCGATTGAAAATACATTTAATCGTTCTGGATTGATTGAAAATAACTAAATTTTATTTCTAGGAGTATCATACAAGAAGACATTCATTTGCTAACTCCTTTAATTTCTGAAATAGTATTAAGTCAAAAACTATTTAGCTTCTGTTATTTCTACCACCTCTGTTATCAAAAAATTATTTAATTTATTTTATTCACTAACAACAATGATCAGTAGTCTCTATAAACCATAAATAACCATTTATTTATTTTTCTAACAATAAAACAGCAACATTGAAATATATATTTTACTAACAAATATCTCAAAAGAAGGTAAATGACTCCAATATCTTTGTCAAGCGATACTACAAGGTAAAGCATCATAATGCAAGCATTGTGGAAGAAAAAAAAAAAAATTGTCTTTTCTCCATTACAACTATTACCGTCTCCTACTTGAACTTTTATTGCTATCACAACCCATAGGATCTAAATGGTTAACCAACCAATGGATAAAGGCTTGCTCTTTTTATTTAAACGATACACTAACCTCCAATAAACAATACATAGGAATGGAATTACAACACACAAATACTAAAGCTTGCTCTTTTATTTAAACGATACACTAACCTCCAATAAACAATACATAGGAATGGAATTACAACACACAAATACTAAAGCTTGCTCTCCACCCTACCGTAATGGCGTCATGGAGCCTCGTGGACTCTAGCCATACCCCCGAGCAAGAAATCTACTAACCCCAAGATGATAGATGGAGTTTTCTCAATTTTTAGTCAAAAGATCAAAACAACACGACATCAAATTTCATATATATAGGCTCTCCACACACCATATTAAACAAGATCCACACAACTACTTACCTCCCTACAACAAACAACAAGGATGATGAAGGTAGGGAAACTTATCTTTTTTGTTGAGATGAGGGGATTGAGCTCTTCCTTCATCCTTTCCTCTCCAAGCCAATCTATCTTTGGAACCATATCCTAAGAGGGAGACTCCTCTCCTCCTCTCCTCTTCTCTTCCACCTACACCAAAGTTCTCCAAAAGGAGAAGTGGGTAACATCCATTTCCTCTTTTCCATCCAAGTATATAGGAATTCAACTTGAATTCACCTGAATGAGAGAGAGACACTTGTCACTCTCTCATTTGATCTTTCAACACACATCCCCACAAGTTCTCACACATGTGTGAGACTTTTGGGGAGATGGGGAATGTACTATGACACCCTACCCAACAACCCTTATAGGGTGGCTCCACACATGTGAGAGATTTGATGCTCTTTCCAAGTTCATTAATGAACTTTGGGGAGTGTGGTGGGGAAGTGATAAGTCACTTCTCCCAACTCCCAAAGACTCAAATTCGTCACTCCCTTTCAAGTGGACTTTTGAAGGGTCAAATCATGTCCTTGGGACCCTATTGCATGCCCACTTGTCCCCTACAACTATGGTATAGATCCTAGGGGTTTATCTTTGTACCCCAACTAAAGAAATTGACCAATAACCCTCTTTAAAGTCCCACTTAAGGTTCTATCTGAGTTTCACACCTGGATAGGGGTTCATAAACCTTAACCCCAACTTATATTTCACATGACACAATTAAAAAAACTTTCAACCCAAGAATAAACATAGCAACTGTTTTCCCTCAGCTCCAAAATAAGGGAATCAAGTACATAAGCACAAAATGGTGTCTTTCAATTTGTTCTCATTGGTTTCGTGTTCTCGTATTAGCACCTCTTTTCTTTCCTGCACATTACCAATGAAATCATAAGCAACAATCATATATCACATTAATTTGGTAACTAAAATAAGATTTTACTGTGCAACCATTTCATTAAAATTCCAATTCACATTCATAGTTTACAAGTGCCTAATACTTCCATGGAAATGATAATAAAACATTTCAAAATAAAATACAAGCACATTTTCATGAAATCACACTATACATTGCCTGAAATATATCTAAGCATCTATAAGTATATAACAAAATTAAGATTGTATTATTCACATGCAAAGCGGGGTCTTACAAAAAGTGTTTTACAATTGGATATTAATGTGCTCCACTATAAGACCCATTGAGGACTACTTCTATCCCCAGTATTGGACCCTGCTCCATTATAGGCCCCTCTCCCCTAGTCTTTTCTTTCCTAATCTATCCAAACATCAAGAGATTTTTTATAAATTAATTTTATTTGATTAATATAGAAATATAGTAATTATTAATTATAATAAATTCATATTTATATTTAATATTTTGTATTATAAAATATAATATATAGTAATAATATAATCTATATATACTATTATATATAATAATAAATATAATTATATTATATATAATTTAATTTGTATTATATAAAATATAAAATATATTATTTATATTTTGTATTAAATAAGAATATAATTAAAATACAATATTTATTAATTAATAATTATAAAACATTTATTTACATATTTAATAGTTTTTGTTAAAACCTAAATGTGTTCATTATTAGGATCTTGGCAGTAATTTTCATTTTAAGAAACATACTCTAAAATCCTCCCAAAACCTTATTTTCAAGTTGCAACTTCCAAATTGGAAGAGTCAATATAATGTAAATTTTAAATTTTATATAATAAAAAAATGATTATAAATATATAATTATATTATTTATTATATTTTTTAACAAAACTATTCAATATTTAAATAAATGTTTTATAATTATTAATTAATAATTATTATATTCTTCTTATATTCTTATTTAATAAGAAATATAATTAATATATTATATATTTATGCTAATATATACTTAACTACGTAGGGTAAAGGATGCCATTATGTTAAAACTAAATGTGCTGAGCTTGGCCGTAATTTTCATTTTAATAAAACATACTCGAAAACCCTCTCCGAAACGGTGCAGCTCGCCAAATTGGAGGAGCCAGGTCAATACCAACGAGAAGAGTTTGGAGGAGCGGAAACCAATAGCCATGGAAAGCAGTGAAAGGCAGTTAAAAACAGCCGAATTTTTGGCGAAAAACGATGAACGGCTAAGATTTCTTGAAGCACCTTGCCGGGTCTCTGCGTGCTTTCCAACCGTCGCTGGTCAAAATGAGCTTTGAAAGCTCATAGTATGACACGCCTTCGGCGTAATTAGTTAGTGTAAGTTGTAGTCTTTAAGTATGGAAATATGTTAAAATTAGTTAGTCTTAAGTTGTAGATTTTTTTTTTTTAATTTGTATTTTTTAATAAATTATTTATATGTTTCATGAAGATTATTAGATTCAATCAATCATTTTGCTGCTAAAAAAAAATTAAGAAAAAGAGAATTGTATGTTGAGGAATTTAATTGCACCACACTGTGGATCATTTGTTATATTTTATAATTAATTTTACAGAATAAAATAACTTGATTTAATTTGCTTTTAATTTAAGATTCTTTAATTTTATTAAAATTATTCATTGATGTGGAAATATGTTAAGAGACAAAAATAGCTATTCCAAAAGTCTTTGCAAATTGTAGTCTTGAACAAGCAAAAAATGAAAAATAGAAAGATGTTAAGAGACAAAAATGGCTATTCTAAAAGTCATTGCAAGTTTTATTCTTGAGCATGTAAGAAAGGAGAAATAAAAAGATGTTAAGAGACAAAATTAGTTATTCCAAAAGTCATTGTGAGTTGTAGTCTTGAACATGTAAGAAATGGAAAAGATTGACAATTATTGATTTAGATTAACAATCATTCTTTGAAAAACTTATTTTAATATTTTTTTTATATTTTTTTTATGTTTCAATGAAGATTGGTAGGCTCAATTAACCTTTTTATAAGTATGAATTGATTAAAAAGTAATTGCATGGTTATTGACTAAAAAATTTCAAAGTCACAATCATGTGGATTGACTGGTTATATATTTATGATTATTTTTATAGAATAAAAAATATCATGAATCTATAGTTCAAAAAACTACATATTTCTAAATTTAGTATTCTTAAGTTTTATATGAATTATTCGTTGATGTAGAAAGATATTAAGAGACAAAAATAACTAGTCAAAAATTCATTGCAAGTTGTAGCCTTGATCATATAAAAAGCAAGAAATAGAATGTTAAGAGACAAAAATAATTATTTCAAAATTAATTGCAAGTTGTAGTTTTGAGCATGCCAAAATGAGAAATATAAAGATGTTAAAAGAACAAAATAACTATTTTGAAAGTCATTGCAAGTTGTAGTCTTAAGCATGTAAGAAATGAGTAATGGAAGGATGTTAAGAGACAAAAGTAACTATTCCAAAATTCATTGCAAGTTGTAGTCTTGAGAATGCAAGAAACATAAAAGATTGAAAATTATTGATTTATGTTTTTAACAACCCTTCTTTGAAAAATATTGTTTAATAATTCCTTATATTTCCAAGAAGAATAGTGTGTTCAACTAATCTTTATACAATTAGGAATTAAGAAAAAAGAGAATTGCATGGTTGTTGACTAAGAATTTTCAAATTCACATTAATAATCGTGTGGATTGAATGACTATATATTTGTAATTATTTTTATAAAATAAAAAATTATAAAGACTATATAATTCAAAAACATACATAAATTTATAAATTTAAGATTCTTAAACTTTATTTAAATTATTCATTAATGTGAAAAGATGTTAAGAGATAAAAATAGCTACTACAAAAGTCATTGCAAGTTATAGTCTTGAGCATGTGAAATACACATAATGGAAATATGTTAAGAGACAAAAAATGCTATTCCAAAATTCATTGCAAGATGTAGTCTTAAGCATGTAAGAAATGAGAATGAAAAAATGTTAATGAAAAAAACGGTTATTCCAAAATTCATTGCAATTTCTATTCTAGAGCATGTAGAAAGTAAAATTATGACAATTATTAGTAGGAATCAATTTAACAATCCTTATTGTATATATATTTGATTTTTTTTATTTTATATGAAAAACAATGGAAAACATTTTTCAAAATTTGTAGGTGATTAAAAGAGAATGTTTCCATACCCTTAGATTTGAAAGGGTACATGTTTGTTTTGTTAAAATTTTACATCTGAAAATTTGGCAAAACATGTAATGTCCCCTTTGCAATAGTCTTACAGAATGCTAATCCTATGAGTTAAAGGCACAACAAGAGAGATTGTTTACTTAATTATTTATTATTGTCTAAGTATCAAGTTAATTTAAAAGGTGATATTAGATAATTAATAAAACATGAGGGTATGTGCAGGATCATGGTGGGCCAAAAAGTGGCAATGAGGAAAAAAGCACGTCTTTCATTGACCCAAAAAAGCAGAAAATGCGGTGTTGTCTTTTTTTAGGCTTGGGTGCTAGTACACACCACCAAAGCAAACACCAATCCTAGTTTTCCATATCAGATATCTGATTCAAATCGGATATCCAATCCAAATCGGATATCCAATTTGTAAAAATTATATATATACAAATTTTGTGGTTGTTTTAAAATCATTTGTTAGTTAACAACCCGTAGGTGCATAGTGAGGAGGTTCTTCACCTAACGGATATCCAATTTCACCAATATCCGATTTGAAAATGTAATATTTTAGATTTTTATTTTCTTTGATTCAATTTTGAATTAGATTTGGATAATTTCAATTAGTTTTTTGTGGATTTTTTTTTTCAAAATAGGGTTTTTGATTGAATATTTATTAAAAAATGAGTTTAGAATGGATTTTGATAAAAAAAATGAAAAGATATTTTGTGGATTTTAAAATAAAGGGTTACAGTTAGATTTTACTTAAAGAAAAAATTGAGTTTATAATGGATTTTGATTAAAAAAATGAATGTTTTTTGTGGATTTTTTTTCAATATAGGGTTTTTGATTGAATTTTTATGAAACAATTGAGTTTAGAATGGATTTTGATTTAAAAATAGTGTTACTTATGTATTTGTATTAAAAATTAGAGAATTTTATAGATTTTTGTTAAAAAGTAGGGTTTTTTTTGGATTTTTTTTAAAACTAGGGTATTTTTATAATATTTTCATTTATATTCTCTAATTTTAATTAGATTAACTATTTTTTAACTTTAATCAGGCATTATGGTTGCTGAGAATGAGAATGCACAAATTCCACCAGTTGAGAATGAAAATCCACCAGCTGAGAATCAAAATGCAGAAATGCCAAATGCTCCACCACCTCCGCAACCATCAATTGAAGACTTAATGTGAAAAATTGGAGCAATTGAGGGGAATTTGTGGTGTTTATAAGAAAATCCCTGGATTATCTCGTATGTCAACCACATTGACAAGAATAATTACAAATGTAGAAAGCCTCTCCACCCAACATAATGCCTTTCATTCATGGCAAGAAACCATGAGGGAATATTATGCATGTGGATTATATTATGATGATGTGAAAAATCTCCAAATAACAAAAGCCCAAATAGCCTCTTTATTTATTAGCCCCAACACTGGTTTGCCAGTTAATGTTAACAAACCAAAACTTTCTATAAAATGGTGCACACATGGGGGCATAGTAGATAAATTTTGGGATCATTGGTGTATGGTTTTTGATAAACCACCCAACAATAATCTTGATGTACCTTTTTAATTTATTAAAAAGTTATATGCTAAGTTTTTGTTAGGGCATCATGTCAATTACTTTGAGATTAAACCCTTCTAGGGCGTTGGTGGAGGTATGCCCCAGGATAGGCCAAGGGTAGTTAGAGTAGTCAGGCGCCCACATGTTCCCTATCCTCCCCTTCCTCCACCAACTCTAGTACAAGATCCAGATATTACAGAGGATGCAACCACACAAACTATCTAGGCCATTCACTCTTTGAGTGGTCTTTTGGTTTCCCATGCTTCTTTAGTAGCTCAACCACATTCTGGTGATGTTGGTGATGGATCCAGTGTTGCTACATCATCCTCCTTGGATCTGAATATTTTTGTGCCACATATTTGCTATGCATGCCAGCATTATGCTTGGGTCCTATTGCACAGCCCATTGAGCATCCATTAGACACTTCTGATTATGACATCCAGGATGTGGAGATTATAGCAGATCACACGCAGGGGAGTGGAGCACACCCTACAGAGTCCTCTCCTACTAGAGAGATGGACATTAGAATAGTTACACAAGTAACATTTAAGGTGTAAATTCATAACTTGCATTTTTTTAAAAATGAATATTAATAAGAGATAGTATCAAGTAATAATATTTATTTACATGGTCTATTTAAC
>VDFB02270651.1:623786360-623996409 GCA_007258455.2 Sequoia sempervirens
TATATTAAAATAAACTATAAATATTTATTGCATTATCTAAATCATATATTATAAAGTGTATAACATTTTTTAAAATCATATATAAACCAAATCGGATATCTGATTTGAAACAGATATCTAATATTTCTGACACAAAATTTATTTCCTAGGGATTAGCCTTGGACTTGCTTTGGAATTTTGCTTGGACATGCCAATCCTCAAAATTCAACGCAAGAAACATGTTTTATAACTTACCTTGTTTTTCTAGACTTCACCCATGTGGCTGACGACTTTTTTTTAGCCAAAATTGATGAAACCAAAAGGGTTTGTAGAGGAGACTCTCAGCTTTCCACCAATATAAATTATTCTTTACTCTGAATTCCCATTAAATTATTATTATTCATTTTCTATTAGGAATTATGACTATATTCTCAATATAGGTTGATTGAAAAACATCTATAGCATCTTAAATTGTATCATATTTTGAATCCAAAACATGCATCACATTCTATGCTTCCATATACTATAGGATTAAAAAAAAAAAATCTATGAAGTTTTGACCAAGCTGGGTGTATTAGACATAATGAAGCTTTTATATTTTTAAAGTTGTAATAAAAAATTCATAATTAATTATTTTACTTAGGGAAAAAATTACAAAAAATGTGTCACATCCTAACATGAGTCCCTCTTACTTATATCTAAAAAATATTATAAGAAAAATATCATCATTTTATTATGGTTAGGCTAGACAAACACCTACTTTATTTTTTCCCTGAAATTCTAAGTATTACTTACATTGAAATTTCAAATTTTCACCAAATAGAATTTTAAAAATAAAATAATCTTAGTAGTTTAGAAACTACATTCAATTTTCCATAGATTCTATTCTTACATATTTTTGAAATAATATCGATAACTTATTCAAATTTTTATGTCAAGTTTCCTAACTCTAATTTTTTTGAATTTTCATTGCCACTTAAGGGCTTGTTTTTTCCATGATGATCCTGCACATACCCATGATGATAAAGTGACTCAAGTGAAATATTTTTAAATTGACCTTATGAATTTTATAAAAGTGACTAAAGTAAATATTTCAAAAATAAAAGAGCTATATTCAAAAGTGACTTTATTATTGAATGGAAAAATACAAAAAAAAAAAAAGAGGAACATTCGGGAAATTTTCATATTATGAGTATTCTCAACTTTCACAGGAAGAAGCTCTGCAGAAGTTCAGGCTAAAAGTGCTAGCCATGGGAGACCCATTTCGACAATGAAATATCTATCCTATTTGGGAGTTTATTCTAATCTTCATTCTTTCATGAATTGGAGGTTTTGTTGCCTTGTTAAATCAATTTTGGAACCCTATTTGCACTTTTTGAAGGCATATTCATTGAAGAAACTCTAGGCACCTAAACCTCAACCAAAATGTATATACTAGGGTCATGATTTGAAGAAATTTTGGACATTTTTGGTGATGGATGTGATTTTTGGGCACTTCTCTATGGATGCGAATTTTATCTTTGAAGGCTGGTGTGAGATTTTAAACTTGGACGTGGCTACTTCAAGGAGCATTATCAGGGAATTTGGGTAGTGTTACAGCTGGCACACCATTGTGTAAGAGGATCCTTGATGTGAGATGTGTGAACTGTGAATGTCGGTTGAATCTCATGAAGTGATATTCTATCAAGTTGAAGGTGTCTATGTTCTCCAGGTTTGGATACTCTCTATGTTTTCCTTACTATGCATGTATTGATTATTGTATTATCTATGGTGACAAGTCTTGGCTAAGTTTCTTAAATGATGGTTACTAGTTCAAAAATTTTGTTGTAAATTCTAGAAACCCATGTTATTAATGTTGCTACAGTTGCCCCAATATTTTTGCTACATATTCAACATGATATATGGAGTCTTAATATTAGGATAAAACTTTCAGATTTGTTGGTGTTACATGTTAAGATTTTCTTTTAGTCTTGTAGTTTCATCAGTTATTGGGTTGCCATATCTAATGTAGTTTGATGATCATTGAAGTGCTCATGTAAACTGAAAGAAAGAAAATTATGAGTATTATTATGGCTGCTAAAAATTGATGTTCATATTGTTGTTCACTATAGCACTAATGTTGGGCAATAATAACATATTTTGAGTCTTGTGACTGTCATTGTAAACTCAGCATACCTTGATACAAATAAGATATCATTTATGAGAACCTTCACTATTCTAATATGTTATTATGAGTGATCAAAAGGTGTATCCAGTCAATTTACATGCTCGAATTTATGACAGTTCATGTCTAGTAGATTTTCATAACCTTAATATGATTTAATGTGAAGGCTCAGTTCATGTTCCTATTCCTAAGATCAATGTTTCACTCTCAGTTTGTTTACTTAAGTGATAAATGCAATAGGTCAGCTTAAGTGTTTTGGGGAAAATTGTTGTTGAAACTTACAAGGGACATCTTGTGGTATCGGCTCACTAGCATCCTGCTAGCCTATTTTGGTTTGTGACTCAGAAAATTTCAACTATCTAACAATGATTCAAATGAAAAATCTTGTCACTTTTAGAGAAAATCAAAATGTGATATGTACCCTTCAAAAACTCCTACAAAAGGAAGAGGATGAGTAGGTGGTAATGAAAATAGAAGCCAGTAAAATTGTTGCCAAGTACTAGGGATTACCAAATGATTTCAAAATTCATGTCTCTTTTGATGAGTTTTTGGGAATACTTGAGGAAGGAAATCCAAGTAAGAAAAAACTATATAAGTATATCAAAAAATTGAAAAGGAAAGAAATTTTTTCTTTTGGGTTGTCTACTAGCAACAATGCAATATATGAGCTTGAGCCTAGTATTCATGAGGAAGGAAAAGAATTAACTACATTGCAGACAAGCACACTAGTTGTAGTGGGGAACTAGGAAATGTGTGCTGATGGCTAATGAGGGCAAAGGAAGTGAAATTGATAGCTACTCAAGCAAAACAACAATTACTGAAGAATTAAGGAAACATCAAAATGAGCTCCCTTCAAATCAAACAAACATAAAATTTCCACACTTTCCAGAAAGGAACTTCACATGGACCATCCTTGTGACCTCTCAAATCATGAAAAGAATTTTCCAAAGGGAAGGTATGAAAATGATAAATTTATAGGGGTTGCTAATGCCTTTTTAAAGAAATAGTAGAGAGAAGTTGAGTATGTTGAAGTTTTCAAATCAGCATATAGTGAAGAATTTTTGCATTATATAGTGAGGATAATTTTGATGTTGGGAAGAAATTCCCAAGGCCTAATGTATATCAATTTGATTTCCAAACAACACTTATGGAGAAAAATGTCCATGTTAGCTTCAACACTTCTAATTTGGAGGGTGATTTGTTTAAAGAAACAATGATTCATGGGAAACACAATCAGCATACTTGTTCAAATCCAAACCATCAGCTCATAAGTTCATGGGATCTAGGTATTTCAACACTAACATATGGTGGAGAGAAAGAATATGATGATCTCTCTTGCAAACACAATGCAGTCCCTACCACAAAACCTAAAATGTGCAAGGAAAATGTCATAGAGATGACTAAATTTAAGAGTCATGTTCTTGAAGAAAGATCTAAAAATTCATGGTGTGAGGTTGATCCTTATAAAAGGATTAATGATTTATATGATTTGAAGAATTAGTTGATAGTTGTGTAAGATAAGGTTGTGGTAGCTCTAACTCATTTTGACAACTCGTACAAATTTGTTGAAGAGCTCTTTTGGAAGGTCCGAGTTGAAAAGAGGAAAAAAGGCACTGAAAGGGGATCCCCTCTTGCATATTTACATGTAATCAAAGAAGCCTTGAGAATAATAAAGTCAAATTACTCGCAAGTGCTTGCAGATAAGGGTCATGTTATCAAGATGGTTGAAGATAAGGAAAAAAAGGCTGATGATCTTACTGAATTTCATAGAGACTACATGTGGATCCAACCTACCCTCGTATACTTGTAGAAGAAGGCATCGGTAATGGAATAATGCATAATTTCTTCAACACTCTCTCTATTGGAGAGGTTTGGGATGATGGTAGAGTTTGGAACCCACATCAAGAATTTGAATTCTCAGATATTGAGGATCAATATCCACACATAGTTATAGATTATAGCCATGGAATAGTAGATATAGCAGGTGTTGGGGGAATCTTTTAGCATGATACACTTCTAGGATCAACAAGTAATGATGAGCATTTAGGATTTGAAGAAGGTATGCATGAATCTTATGAAGACATCACTAAAAATGATGAAGAATATGCAAATTTTAGGAGTGTTAACAACAGTCTATTGTCTATGCATGAATTTGATAATCATAAGGAGATAGATAAGTATCAAGTGGGTAATTTTGTTAAGGATCTTGTTCATGTTGACACTCATGATATCATAGACAAGAATTTGATAGTGTGGATGGATCCAAGGTACATAAAAAGATTGACATTTCAAAAGGGATTTGATAATTCTTGCTTTATGAAGATACTATCTTGGGTCACTTTGAATTGACATCTCCTTAAGAGGACTAAAAATTTAAATCTTGAGGATTCTTAATCCTAAACATGTTGCTCATCATTCCATGGTAGGCGATGTTCATGAGTATCATATTACTAGATTTCTAAGTTGGTATAACTTCATCAACTTTCAGCAAGAGGATTTTAAGATTTGGTGCCAGGGATCTTATCTTACTCTCATATGAATGGTGGTTGTCCTATACTATTTTATATTGATTTATCAAAATTGGTGTTGAAGGATACAGTTGATTGCATGGGTTTTTGTTCTTTGGATTGTCACTCTAACACTTGGAGATTGAGTGTTGATACGGAATCACCCAATTATGACAACAATGACAATCCTGAGATGGTTATAGATCTGATTCTTAGATTTAACAGAATTATCATCAATTGTTGCATCAATAAAAAGGACATGTATGTGAATATGATTGATGGTAATCATAGGAATTGGGATCCAGGGACAATTAATAGGGGTGAGAGGTTCATTCAAAATTGGTTTGGTGAACAAATTTTTAGAGTTGACACTATTGTCTACTTTCCAATCAGCTTGCTAGAGACAATGAATGATAACATGCAAATGGATTGGTCAATACCTTCAATCCAGTAGTGGGTCATTTCTCGGTGGGTGTTAATTGGTAGAGGTAATGTGGTTATTGGAGGAGTTCCTTTGGTCATTCCTACATTCACATTTCCTATTTTTTAGGGGTAATTATTTATGATAGTTGTTTCCCTAGCATTCTCTCATGGGCGATGACAACATCAGTTTATGGGAAGAGTGACTTTATAGACCTACAGGCTTCTTGGAAACAAGTTGTGGGAGGATTCTTAGAGCTTGAGCAATTATTACTAACTCCCACCAAGGTGAGTGATGGATACTGCAGTCAAATCAAGTGGTTGATAGATATATCCACAAACACTATGGTGGTGATTGTAGTCGATTTGATGAGTTGGTGTGCTCAATATGAGAATATTGATGCTTGGGGTTGAGGTATCTATGAGAGGTTATAATTTTATGATTAGGGTAACATTGTCAAGATGGATGATCTGAAGGATGAAACTATTGTTATCAGCCTCCAATTAGAGACTAATTCATATCACCTCTGGGGCATTGTGAGGAGATTTGTCGAGGGTTACTCTTTGGAGTGAAATAGATTATGTTTCTTGTTTCCTAGGATTGAGTTAGACAGTGGGATTTGATATATGGATCTCACTAAGGTGCTTCAGAAAGAGATTTTCCAAGATAGAGGCTACAACCCCCATGATATTTAAGTATGGGTATTGGTGATGTTCAATTTTTTTGGTTGCAAGAGTTGAGAGCATAGTTGGAGAGTGACACGTTTATAGTTTTTATCAGAGTTGTTCAACGTTAGCATGGTGGAAATTTGCAGAGATTGACTTGGGACCCTATAATTACACTTGGGTGTAGTTGGTTTCAGTTGGTTACTATTGTGGGTACCTTGGCATTGCTTGAGGACAAGAAATCCTTGGGAAGGGCAGACTGTAATATCCCCTTTGCAGCAATATCTCAGAATGCTAATCCCATGAGTTAAAGGCGCAACAAGAGAGTTTGTTTACTTAATTATTTATTATTGCCTAAGTATCAAGTTGATTTAAAAGGTGATATTAAATAATTAATAAAACATGATGATAAAGTGACTCAGGTGAAATATTTTTAAAGTGAGCTTTTGAAGTTTATAAAAGTGACTAAAGTAAATATTTCAAAAATAAAAGCGCTATACTCAAAAGTCACTTTATTATTGAATGGAAAATACAAAAGGAAAAAAAAAGAGAAAAATTCAGGACATTTTCATATTATGACTATTCTCAACTTTCACGGGAAGAAGCTTCATAGAACTTCAGGCTACAAGTGCAAGCCATGGGAGACCCATTTCAATAGTAAAATATCTATCCTAGTTGGGAGTTTATTCTAATCTTTGTGCTTTCATGAATTGAATTTTTTGTTGCCTTATTAAATCAATTTTGGAACCCTATTTGCACTCTTTGAAGGCGTATTCATTGAAGAAACCCTAGGCACCTAAACCTCAAGAAAAATGCATATGCTAGGGTCACAACTTGAAGAAATTTTGGGCATTTTTAGTGATGGACATGATTTCTAGGTGCTTCTCTATGGATGCAAATTTTATCTTTGATGGCTAACGCGAGATTTTAAAATTGGACATGGCTTCTTTAGGGAGCTTTATTAGGGATTGGATTGTGTTATAGTTGGCATACCATTGCATAGGAGGATCCTTGATGTGAGACATGTGAACTATGAATGCCGAATGAATTTCATGAAGTTGTGATATTCTATCAAGTTGAAGGTGTCTAAGTTCTCCAAGTCTAGATACTCTCTATTGTTGCCTTACTATGCATGTATTGATTATTGTATTATCTATGGTGACAAGTCTTGGTTGAGTTGCTTAAATGATGGTTACTGGTTCAACATTTCTATTGTTGTAAATTCCAAAAACCCATGTTATTAATGCTACTACAGTTGCCCCAATATTTCTGCTACATATTTAACATGATATATGGAGTCTTAATATTAGGATAAACCTTTCAAAGTTGTTGGCATTACATGTTAAGAGTTTCTTTTAGTCTTTGATGAGGGTGCTACCTGAGACACAAAAAATAACCCACAAATAGGAGAATAATTTTATTATTCAGAGAATGGAGCTTCTTACATGTAGAGGATCTCAAATCCCCAAGTTCTACAACACATGCAAGCTACAGAAAGCTACAGAATAACCCTTTCGCAACATGCGAGCTTGTCCCCAAAAAGTTACCTAAAAAATATTAGAAACCCGCCCATAAATAGAGCTCCTCTTTAGTTTGGAGCCAAAAAAACATTAAAATTTGAGTTTAGGTGGTTTGGCGCCGAAAATTACAACTTGAAATTCCAATTTCAAAAGAATATTTGCAATTGTATCTTCTAGAAAGTGCGCCAACTTCCCGGGGCCATAACTTTTGATCCGGGGCTCCGATTCGCTAACCATTTGAACCGTTAGAAAGGTCTCGAAGTCAAGAACATGCTTGAAATTTTCTATGCCGATTTTGGCAAGTTTTGGGGCCATTCTAGAAGCTCTAAGTGCCTCAAATCCAACTCGGAAGGTTTTTAGGTGCAAATCTGGAAAACTAAAACTGCAATATCTTTCAACCCAAGAATAGAAAATAAAAACAGTAAATTGGAAATTTTAGTATGACGAAAAGGGTATCCAAAAATGTAAAAATATTTGAAAAATGATAAACTTGAAATTTAACTATTTTTGGGTGATGCAAGATTTCCCTTACACCACTGGATGCTCCTGCATCAGACACCCAGGGTAATTTTGAGAAGTGACCCCATCACATCTCAGATGGTTGAGGAAAACCCAACCGGTCAACCACTACCTTAGATAGCCAGGATGAATCTTCCACAGGCCTTCCTCTCCATTTCACCAGATATTCTTCATACTGCCTATTTCTGGTACTCCTTCCTACATGACTATCCAAGATTTCCTCAATCTCATCCTTTTCTGAAGTAGATGCTAGAATCCCACACTGTTCCATCATTGGTACTTCCTTTGCACCACCTTCATGATACTCTGTCAAATCTGAAATGTTGAACACAGGGGAAATGTTGAATTCATCCAGCAACTCTACCTCATATGCATTCCTTGAATCATGCTTCTTCAAAATTTTACAAGGACCGAACTTATTCATCTTCAATTTGTTATATGTTCCCACTGGAAACCTTTCTTTCCTCAAGTGGACCATCACTTCATCACCAATCTGAAACTCCTTATACCTCCGCTTCTGATCTGCCTTAGCCTTATACTGCATATTCATCTTGTTAATATGTTCTCTTACCTTCTCATGTATATCCTTGATGTGTTCTACAAAATCTTCAGCTTCAGCACTTATTTTCTCCTCTTGGTCCATCTTCCTCAATTCTGGAGTTGTTCTAGGACTACCTCCATACATAATCTGGAATGGTGATCTACCAGTGCTTCCATTGACAGAATTGTTGTAAGAGAATTCTGCCTGGGGCAAGATCAAGTCCCATCCCTTAGGTTTATCTCCTACCAAACATCTTAGTAAATTACCTAGACTCCTGTTAACAACCTCTATCTGCCCATCTGTTTGTGGATGGTGTGCAGAACTGAACTTCAGCTCTGTCTTTAGCTTCTTCCACAAGGTCCTCCAAAAGTACCCCATAAATTTAGTGTCACGATCTGAAACAATGCTCTTTGGTAGACCATGTAGCCTCACCACCTCTTTGAAGAACAAGTCAGCAATGTGGACTGCATCATAGGTCTTCTGACATGGAATGAAATGTGCCATCTTTGAAAACCTATCAACCACCACAAAGACTGAATCATTCCCTCGCTATGTCCTTGGTAAACCAAGAACAAAGTCCATACTTATATCCTCCCATGGCCTCTCTGGTACAGGTAAGGGCTGATATAAACCTGTATTCTGGCTCACTCCTTTAGCCATCTAACATACTCTCCAGCCTTGTACAAACTTCTTCACATCCTGTGACAACTGAGGCCAATAATAATGTTCGCTGATAATGGCAATGGTCTTATCCCGACCAAAATGTCCCGCCATTCCTCCACTATGCTTCTCCTTTATCAGGTTCTCCCTCATAGAACTCCTTTGGATACACAATTGACTTCCCTTAAATAACATGCCATCCTGGATTATGAAATCTAGCCACCTTGTCATGTCCACTGTAACAGGTTCCTTGCAAGCTTTCCAAGCCTTTGCAAAATCAGGATCTTCTGCATACAGTGTCTTGAGTTCATTGAACCCAACCACTTCAATCTGCATCTTTGTCATCAATGCATGCCTCCTACTTAAGGCATCTGCAACCCTATTTGACTTCCCACTTCTATGTTTCAAAACAAAGGTATAACTCTGCAAAAACTCTACCCATTTCATATGCCTCTGATTTAATTTCCCCTGACTATTTAGGTACTGCAAGGCCTGATGATCAATATATAGAACAAATTCCTTTGGCAACAAATAATGTCTCCATTTCTTTAATTCTTGAACTATTGCATAAAATTCCTGATCATATACAGAATACTTTCTCTTGGCATCATTTAACTTTTCACTGAAATAGGCGATGGGCTTACCTTCTTGGCTCAACACTACTCAATGGCACAACCACTGGAATCACAATCCACCTGAAACACCTTGTTAAAATCTGGGAGGGCTAGAATAGGTTGCTCTGTCACCTTTTGCTTCAACAGTTCAAAACTTTTTGCCGCTCCACTACTCCACTTGAATTCTTTTCTATCCCCTCTCATTGTTTCAGTCAAGGGTCCACATACACTACTGAAGTTTCTAATGAACTTCCTATAAAAACAAGCCAAACCATGGAAAGATCTCACCTCGGTAGCAGTTCTTGGGGTAGGCCATTCTAGAATAGCCTTCACCTTCTCTGGGTCCATCTTGAGACCTTCAGCTGAGACAACAAATCCCAAGTACACTAACTCCCTCTTCACAAAACTGCACTTCTTTAGATTAATCAATAGTTTCTCTTCTCTTAGCTTCTCAAAGGCTCTCCGAATATGCATCAGATGCTCATCCAATGTCTTACTGAAAATCAAAATATCATCTAAATACACAATAACAAAACTTCCTAGAAATTCTTTTAGTACCTCGTTCATAAGCCACATGAATGTGCTCGGTGCATTGGTTAGCCCAAAAGGCATGACTAACCACTTTCGTGCAGACCCTCTTTGGTCTTGAGGTAGTCTTCAGTATCTCCTCTTGAATGCTGAATCTAGTGATATCCACTCTTGAGATCAATCTTTGTGAAATCTTGAGCTCCCACTCCAAAGCAGTCCATTAGGTCATCCATCCTTGGTAGGGGAAATTGTACTTGATTGTTATCTTGTTTTATGGCTCAGAATGTACATCCTCCAGAACACACATCCCTTATTTGGTGCCCCTGAATGCTGTGGGTACTACATGGACTCAAACTCTCTCGTATCAAACCCTTTCTCAGCAACTCTTGAACTTGACTATTCAACTCCTCATTTTCTGCTGGAGTCATTCTATGAGCTGCCTTATTTGGCAAACTAGCTCTAGGAATCAAGTCAATCTGATGACTGGTCTTCCTTATTGGCGGTAAACCCTAAGGTACATTATCATAAACAATATCCTGAAACTCATCCAACATCCCAGAAACTTCTTCTGGAACCTTCTCACTATCCTCATTACTCATTCTAGGAGTCAATGCATAACACACACACTCATGCTTCCTTACCTTCTAAAAAATTTCTTCCATCTACATAACAAATTCTAGCACTACTACATACCTTTTCTTCGGTCTCCTTTAGGGGTTTCAACTTGTGACGAACCCCATCCTTTGTCAAGGAATAAGTGTTTGCGTGGCCATCATGTATAGCTCGCCTATCAAACTGCCACGGCCTCCCCAACAACATGTGACATGCATCCATGGGGATGATATCACAAAGTACCTTTTCATGGTAGCTTTCAATCTTGAACTTTACCAGGCACTGCTCATTGACCAAAACTTTGTGGTCTTTCTGCAACCAAGAAATCTGATATGGATGCGGGTTTCTTTCCCTCTTCAGCTTCAACTTTGTGACCATCTCCTCTGACACTAGATTATCAGTGCTGCCACTGTCAATAATGACATCACAACATTTTCCTTCACACTTGCACCTTGTGCGAAATAGATTCTTCCTCTATTCTGGTTCCTTTTCTTCAGTCACTAGGGCTTCTCCCCTTTCAGCATCATCTAAATGTTCAGACTGGGCCTCCTCATCTGCATGTGCAACCCTTCCATGACCTTGATGCCTTTTGTCTACCCTTCCTTAGTGTTGTGGAAATTCATAGGCTTGATGCCCTTCACCACACTGGAAACACGTTCCTCTAAAACCACCTCTTCCAGAGCCTTGTCCATATCTCCCTCATCCTCTACCTCTTTGATCACCACTGTTCTGATCACAAGGGTGGTAGGAGTTGTCATTCCTTTGGCTTCAGCTGTACCCACATCTTCACTTTTCTTTTCATCATCATTTCAGCTTCTTGAAGGTCTTCCACTGCCCCTTCCACTTTGACCTCCTCATCCTTTTTGCTTGCCATCAAATCTTTTGTTCAGCTTCTCTTCCACCTTCAAAGCAAACTGATACACATCCTCAATGGTGGTCATTCTGACTAGGCTTAACTCCTCCTAAATGCTCGGTCATAACCCATTAAGACATTGGGCTACCTTCTCCTTATTGGCCTCTGTGTGACCTATTCTAATGATTATCTTGTGAAAATCTTCAGTATATTCTTTCACAAATCTACTTCTCTGCTTCAACCCTTACAATTTCTTCAACAGATCTAACTCGTAGTCCACTGGTATGAACTATTTCTTCAGTTTCTCTACCATGCGATCCCATTTAGTGATCTTGACTTTTCCTCTTCGATTTCTTTCCAATTGGACCTCTTTCCACCAAATACTGGCATGGCCCTTTAGCTTCATTTTTGCAAACTTAACCTGATCTGGGTCCTCTATTTCCTCATACTCAAAATATTCTTCTAGCTCGTTGATCCAGTCGATCAACTCTTCCAAGTTTAGACTTCCAGAATAACTGGGGACTTCTACTCTGGGTCTTTTCCCAATCTTTGAAATATCCCTTATTAGTCGCATTTGGTCTTGATCAATTACTTCTTCTTCCTCTTCTACCTTTGAACCTTCTTCCTCTCCTTCATCCTCACTTTCCTCCCTCAGGTTTAACCCTCTTCTCAACTGCTCTTGTAACGCATCAACCTGTCTCTGGAGGGCTGCCAGTGCATCTCTTCCACCAGCATCTCTACCACCTCGACCACCTCTGGCACCACCACGCCTACCAGGCATCACTCTTGGAGGCATCTTTCTTGACCTTGACCCACAACCATGGTCTTGGTATGAATTGCCTCACAATCAGCGATCTGTCCACACGCTCAAGAAAAAAACCCGCTCTGATACCACTTGATGAGGGTGCTACCCGAGACACAAAAAAAATAACCCACAAATAGGAGAATAATTTTATTATTCAGAGAATGGAGCTTCTTACATGGAGAGGATCTCAAATCCCCAAGTTCTACAACACATGCAAGCTACAGAAAGCTACAGAATAACCCTTTTGCAACATGCGAGCTTGTCCCCAAAAAGTTACCTAAAAATATTAGAAACCCACCCATAAATAGAGCTCCTCTTTAGTTTGGAGCCAAAAAAATATTAAAATTTGAGTTTAGGTGGTTTGGTGCTGAAAATTACAACTTGAAATTCAAATTTCAAAAGAATATTTGCAATTGTATCTTCTAGAAAGTGTGCCAACTTCCTGGGGCCATAACTTTTGATCCGGGGCTCCGATTCACAAACCGTTTAAACCGTTGGAAAGGTCTCGAAGTCAAGAACGAGCTCAAAATTCACTACGCCAATTTTGGCAAGTTTTGGGGCCATTTTGGAAGCTCTAAGTGCCTCAAATCCAACTCGGAAGGTTTTTAGGTGCAAATCTGGGAAACTAAAACTGCAATATCTTTCAACCCAAGAATAGAAAATAAAAACCATAAATTGGGAATTTCATTAAGACGAAAAGGGTATCCAAAAATGTAAAAACATCTAAAAAATGATAAACTTTATATTTAACTATTTTTGGGTGATGCAAGATTGCCCTTACACCACTGGATGCTCCTGCATTAGTCTTGCAGTTTCTTGAGTTCTTGGGTTGTCATATCTAATGTAGTTTGATGATCATTGAAGTGCTCATGTAAACTAAAAGAAAGAAAATTTTGAATACTATTATGGCTATTAAAAACTTATGTTCATATTGTTGTTCACTACAACACCAGTGTTAGGCAATAACAACATATTTTGAGTCTTCTGATTGTCATTGTAAACTCAACATACTTTGGTACAAATAAGATATCATTTTTGATAACCTTCACTATTCTAATCTTCCATTCTAAGTGATCAAAAGGAGTATCCAGAAAACTTACATGTGCTTAGATTTATGACAGTTCATGTCTAGTAGATTGTCATAAACTTAATCTAATTTAATGTGAAGGCTTAGTTCATGTTCACTGTTCCTAAGATCAATGTTTCACTCTCAGTTGGTGTACTTAAGCGACAAATGCAATAGGTCAACTTAAGTGTTTTGGGAAAAATTATTGTTGAAATTTACAATGGACATCTCAAAATAGCATTAAAAACCCATTAATTGGAAAAATATTTTATTTACATTAAATATGAGAATAGTTTCCAAATGTGAATATAACATATTTTTGGAAATGTGATTTAGTACAAAAGTAGGTAGGGAAATCAAGCATTTTCTTCTATATACCTTTATTAGACCCCATTCTCCCTATTATGTGCTATATGATTTTATTGTGAAGGCACAAGAGGGGAGATCTATAGACTAGAATGCAGTGTGCAATCATACCCATCAACTTGTATGTTGATTGACAATAAAGAAAAGAGGGGTTAATTTAATATAAGGAAAATCTAAGACAAATGGGAACAAAACATATAAAAATTAAGAAAATATAACCCATAAGAAATTTTTCTATGTGTTAATGTGGTTTGTATACACACACAATTCATAGATAAAATTCTCCAAACAAAATCCTATCTCTCTAGAAAGACTTCAAATTCTATGTTGAATAATCAATCCCAAGGATTTGATAGTCAAATGTTGATATATTTTGTTCACTTAGGGTTTTTTGTAGAATGTTATTATAAAGGGACTTATAGGTAGGTGTTCTCACTTACTAGAATGGGTTCACAAAAATAATTAGCTAGACATTCAATATTTGGCTCTCATTCGCTAAGATCAAATTTTATTTTAATAAATTTGTAGAAATAATTGATAACTTTGATCAATTCTTCTAAAATTATGTAAATATTTTTAAATAAAAATAAAAAGGTAAGGGAAAGAGAGAAAGGGTTAAATAAATTAGGTTTTCAATAGTCACACATGAATATATTTCAATAATTATAGTGGAGACATAAATCGCTTTGTATTTTACTAAAAAAAATCATAGCTACATACAAACAAAGCAAATATTAAATGAAAAACTTATCACACAAATAAATTATTCAAATGCACTTGGAATTTGGCACAATAATTTGATATTTCAATATTATGAAAAGTCACAGTCACATATGATTTACAATCTCGAAATGACCTTATGTTGGCCTCAAATGTATAAGTCAAGTGCAAAGATAAATAAATGATCTCAATGAATGTGAGAGGAAACCATGCATTAGATAAAATTTAACAATTATTTAAGTAGTGTCTGACAATAATCAAAAATTTCCCATCCCCATATGATTTAGAATCTAGAAATGACCTTATGTTGGCCTCAAATGTATAATTCAAGTGCAAATATAAATAAATGGTATCAATGAATGTGAGAGGAAACCATGAATTAGATAAAATTTAACAATTATTTAAGTAGTGTCTGACAATAATCAACAATTTCCCCAAAAATGAATAGCTATGGCCCTTTTATAGGCACATGACAACAATAGTTAATTGTAGACATCAACAACTCAAAATTTATCAAAAACAATAAACAATAACAATTCAAAGTGGCACTAGAATCATATTCCTTTAGTGTTAACATTTGACAGTTGGCACATATAATATTATCAAATAATTGACATCTTTACAATTGATAGTTGGCAAGCAACATATTTTATTGTAGATTTGCACCTTTACAAAAAAAATTAACTAGCAGCATATGCTCTAGTGGAATCAACATCTTTGACCACATCCCAAAATGGTATGATAACAAGTAGACAAGACTCAACAAAAATCAATTAGATGGTATTTCAATACCAGCAAAAGCTTAATAGTGATAAAAAATCACTTGACTTAACTATCATCTTCAATCCTAGCTTCCTTTCCCAAGGCATCTTTTTTCCTTCTATAATCACTAAAGGCTATCAAAACTTTGGTGATTCCATCTCTACTAATATCTTGAGATAGGTTCCATCTGTACTTATATGTCCCATATATTTCCATTATTTTGACTATTTTTTCATTTCTCCCCTTTTCCTATCTATTATAGTCTTTAATCAACATCTTATTCACTACATTATCTAACACATCTTCATTTAGGCTATAGATATGATCATCTAATTATTTGGTAAAAAACTATCAAATTTACCCATAATGGGTACATCATTTTCTAGATTATCCATGTCATTACTATGTTTGGTTAATCCAACAATGATAGTTGCATATTCATCCATGATATATTTTTTCCATTTTGTGGAGGTCTTCCATCTAAACGTAACATTCCTCGGTCATTTTTCTTTCAAACTTCAATTGTTGAACCCATGTTTAAATAATATTTGGGATAGTCTCATTCATTGCTATATTTTCTCTAAATAGTAATCTATCATCTAATTTATCAACTTCCCTTAACCTTATTAGTTTGATATCATTATGTGTCAGTCAATCCTTAAAGTTCTTAAAATTTTTGGCTCTCCTACCCTAGTTAGATGCCTTTCTATATCTTCCAATAGCAATCTTTATTATTTATTTTCCTTGATATATCAATTCATTTATCCAACTTATGAAACTTGCATCATCCTTTATTTTATCAAGATATTTTATTTCATATTGAGACAATAACATTGAATTAGGAGTTAATTTCCCTATTGACTAGCTTGATCTAACCATTGACTTAATATAACTCTACAATTCAATCACCTGAGCTTTTAGATCTCGTTTCCTTTTTTTATTTCTCCATATTTTCTACCATTACATATGCATTGTATTTAAATTCATTGATTTCATGTTCTCTATTAGAATGACCTAGATTCATGGTTGTTAGTTGACAAACCATGGGAGTCATATCAATTTTTTTCCTTTTATACTAATGGTGTTCCAACCTATACAATATTGGAGCTAATAGAATCTCTTGCTATTGTAAATAATGTTATGTCTTTTCCTATGCCTTGTAATTTCTATATTTTACATTATTCTTTTAAAATCAATTGAAAATACCTCCATTCAGGGTCTAGAATAACATTTTTTCATTAGCTAAGATGGTGTATTTTTTTCTACCCCTACATATTTTTTTTCTCTTACTGGTGATCTACTTTTAGTATGCACTTGTTTTGTTCTTATATTCTATTGGTGAATTTCCTTTACCACATTCTCAAAACCTTCAACTTCACTTCCATGTTGAACATTAGGACTTAGTAGATCATATCTTGTAAGTCTATCACTTGCAACTCCCTTATTCACCTCTAGCAACTCCTCATTAGCTAGTATCTTTGTATCATTATTTATTTATTCTTCATGAGATATTTTTTAGTTTGTTTCATCCTGTGACTCTTGCTTGAGTGCTAGTTCTCCAATTACTTGTTCATCCATTTGTTCTTCCTGAAGGAATTTATCATTAATTCCTTTCTAAATCTCACCAATTATGGCCTCATTCTCTTTTAAATATCCTCCACTTTTTGAGGAAACTCAAAGATAGCCTCTTGAATCGTTGCCACAATGCTTACAAAGATTTGGTCATTATTATTATATTATGATTGTTTTAGCTTGTTCAAATCTTGTTGAGCTCTCAATAGAATACCACTACCAATATTTTGGACAACTTGTTATTGTTCTAAAATAGAAGGTGATAATTAAATTTAGTTAGTTGGAATTTATTTCCTTAGATTGGATACTTCTCCTTCCTTTTCCAATTGAGCCTTATTTTTATTCTCTATCACCATCACACTATGTGATACTCAATAGGAAGATATGGGCTTCTTTTCATAGAGGAAGTGGAAGGTTTCTTTACATGTTTAACCTTTATTTTTGATTCTTTCTCAATATATGATCTCATCTATTATTCTTATAATTTTATTTACATATATCACTTATTGTCACTCATAAAGTATTAAATCCCTGAAATTATTCATGTAAATAGGTGTTTTACCTAACTAGTTCACTAGCGGGTCCTATTTATATCTTAAGTTTAGTTAGGTCATAGGGAATAATTTTAGAAGGTTGTTAGTAGCTATTAGATCTTATCTTATCTTTTAAAATTGAATGATTGTGTCTGAACTCATTAAATATTAGTTATCTTGTGAAATTTAAGATTAAGACACTCAATTCATGATCATTTGTATTAATATGTCTCACCTTGGCTATATAACCAAGTGGTATCATGTGTATATCAATGATTATATCATCATAATATATTATTTTCATCCTTTTATAGAATAGCATTATCCTCTCATATCTAATTTCCCTCTTGTTCTTTCATGAATTTAATATATCTTGGGTTGCTATAATATTTAGCCAAATATTGCTTGGTGTAGAGTATTCTATACCAAATCTTACATACCATAAAAGCTTGTGGGATTACTTCTTATTAGTCTTTATTGAGAGATCTAGTTTACAAAGCTTGGTGGACCTTTAAAATTCAAGTATTCTCTTCTCTTGCATTGAATGATAACTTGGAGGATCAAAAAACTTAAAAGAAATACCAAATTTGAGGGTTTCCACTATGTATCTTTGTATTGTAGGTTTAAATTGGTGCTTGTTAGTGCAAATCTAAGCTCACCATTGAGTTTAGAGGATTTGAGAAAGTCATATTTTTCCTTTTTCTTCATCCAAATTGGACATATTAGGCCATATCTATGAGGGTTTGAAGTTGAAAATTGGTTGCCAGATATGGGAGGTAGCTATAATTTTGGAGCATTTTAGGTTAAAAAACCCTAAAATCGCATCCAAGAGGCCCGAAAACCCTAAGATTGATTCTCAAATCATAAAAATTAGAAAAATTATGTTAGTCCCTCATAAATTTTTCACCCTGTCCATTCATATAGTTTTTCATATGACTATATGGTAGTACGGTCACACAATTCAACCATGTAGTCATAGGTAGTCTATGCAATCACAAACATTGTAGACTACAACATACTATAGTTGACAGTACATGTGGGCCTACTAGAGGCTATGACTTGGTGACCCTATGTATTCCCACACACCCAAGAATCAGTTGTCCTCCAGTGCCCATTGATTGGAGCACAACATACTATTTTGAGTTTAAATATCATATTCCATCTAGATGTACTGACGCTAACACAATAACATATTCCTTTAAATATTTCATCAGATGATGAATATTTCATGTAGGAGAGAATATTCCAATTGTTTTAGTCATTTAGTCATCAAATTTAATTGTGTGAACTTCTAATGTCATCTCTGCATCAACATCCCTTAAAAAAATTTCCCCCTCCCATTGATAGTTTTAGTTTTACAATCCAACTTCATGGGCTCATAACTGAATCATACAACCTCCATTTTTAGATTTTTTATTTTATTTGGGGTATAATTTCATGCTTTCATATTTCTGTAATCATTTTTATTTTGGTTCTTTTCTTCATTAAATTATGAATCCGCATAGGTATTGTTGAGTCATTCTCATTTTGGCAACTATTGAGGCTCCACTCTTGCTCTTATGGTAACATTTTTGGGTGCAATTTTATTTTAAACTGTATATTTTTGTGTAATTTGTAGTGGTGTGATCAAATTAATCCCATTGTATATCAGACTTTTTACTTTGATTTTATGTTCAAATTTGGAATTTGTAAGCACTAAAATCAAGTCCACTTTGTTGTTTTTGACAAGTGGAACCTATGATTGCACCAAGAATTAAGTGTCAAATCATTTATTATTGAGTGGATTCCTTGGTTGAGTAATTTATGGGGGGGTGTAATCTTGTGGTACTGGATTTATTTTTCTTTTTGTGTGTTCTTGCAATGGGGAAATCTCAAATTGAAATCCTAACTCCATATAATTATACTTCATAGAGAAAATTAGCATGAAATTATCTCATGGGAAAAAAAATTATAGGCCATATAAAAGAAACTATTTCTCAACCTATTGATGCTAAAGAATTGGAAAAATGGGAGACTTATCATGAGAAAAAACTTGGATGAATATTTTCATTAGTCTCATTTGATTTACAATTTCACATTGAATCATGCAAAACACCTGAAGAGGCTTGGGATCATTTTGAGAAATTATATGGTAAAAGTGATAAGATTGATAATAATTTGATGAATATGGATCCTAAATGTTTTAACTACATCCAAGACTGCATCTCAAATATTAAACAACTAAGAATAAAGCTAAAAGATTGTAATATTGATAAGGAAGATTTACAATTGATTTTAAATGTGTTATCGAAGCTTGGTACTGGGTATTCAATGTTTGTTTATAGATTTCATACCCATCATATTTTTGTGGGAGCATCACATGTTGATCCTAAGTTTGATGACCTTTCAAATATCCTAATACAAAAGGAAGTGAAATTTATTAATGTGGGTCTAATCAAGTCTTCTAATTCACAAGAATTGTTGGCTAGTGAGCCTAAGCTACAAAAATAATTAGGGAATCTTGATAAGAAGTAAAAGAAGAAAAATAAAAAAAAACATAAAGAATATAAATCCTCTCCCTCTCAAAAAAAATAATCTAAGAAGGAGAAGCCTAAATGTGCATATTACAAGAAAATAGGGCATGATGAACATCAATGTTATTCAAAATAGATTAATGTGTTGAAGCATCTTCTTAAGAACAATCAAATCAATGTGCATTCAACATCAAAGGGTTCATCTTATTCTTCATTAAATTTTGATATAAATAAGAGGAAAGCACTTTTTGTAGTTGCATATTCTAAGTCAGAGAGGTGGATGTGGGATTCAAGAGCCTCACATCACATGGATTCATCTAAGAGTAATTTCTCTTCATTTGAGTCTTGTTCATCACCACACATCTTGATGGCCAACAACACATATATACATGTTTCTGAAAAGGGATCCATTGACATGGATAATAAAGTGTTTAATTATGTTCTTTATGTTCCTTCTTTGTCAATAAATATCCTTTATATCTATCAAATCACACATGGTGGATTAGGAAAGATTGTTGAATTTACACCAAATTCTATCATAATCTAGGATTTGCATAGCAAAGATATAGTTGAAGTTGGGTAGGTTGATCACCAATATTGGGTTTGTACCTTCTCACATTTTTCTCCCATTATTCCATTTATGGATGTTCATATTTGGGCATCTATTGTGGAAACTTTTAAGGAGACTCAATATGGTCATCTGTATCTTGGTATTCTTTCATCAACTGAGGATATTGTGACATGTGATAATACTCCATATCCTTCATCTAATGTTGCTTTTGATGATTCTATTATTGCCACAATTTTGGCTCCTTATGATTTAGTGTAGTAGGACATGTACATTTTCTTCCAACTACATCTATTTGGGATGAGTATTTTCTATAAAAAATTGGTTTGTTTTGGGAGTACCACATTTTAGATTTGGGAGATATTATTGATTGTTCGATGGAGATGATCATTCTTTAATTGTTGTGAGGGGGCATTCTAACCCCTATTCATTCTCTAAATGATCATTCTTCTCATTTTGACATGAGTGTGGATTCTTTTGGACAAATACATAAAAAATCGTAACCACACACAAGAGAGGAAAGCTCAAAGCAATCAATGGAAATTGACTCACAAATAGAACCCACACACTCCAACTCTTTCCAAGGGTGGCATAGAAAAGGAATGCATCTATAACATATTTAGAATTTAGCCTGTAAAAATATTTAGAATGAAATAAATGATCAAATATTTGAAGGTGGTGCACGTCTCTAACTAAAATTAGTGTGAAAAGGATAAAAATTATCTAAAATTCCATACATGTGAAAGATTGGAAATTATAACTGCACATGAACAAGACTTTGGAAATTTTCATTTTAACACTTTCACTACATCTTCCACACTCTCAATAATGAAATTGGTATGAATGCCCACCTTATAAAGTTCCCTCAATCACTTCAAACAAGAATTGCTCGATCTGTATGATCTATGCCCTTAGTGTGGTAGAGAATGTCAATTTGCATTCCCACACTTGTTTATCCTCTTTGTAAACCTCACCCCACTTTCCCATCTCAACCTTCTGAATAATAATTTCACTCACTAGCCATTTCCCATCTAGATTTCAAATCTTACATCTTTAGTAATGTGATTTATGGTTCCTTTTCACATCTATTGATAAAAAATATTAATTTATATTTTATTTATTATAGTATCTAAATATATAGCATAAAATGAAATGGATATTTAAAATAGAATTTAATTGTCTATTTTGAATTTATTTCTTGTTTTGATTCAAAGTTAGAAGTGAACATTAAATTTTACATAAACTATCATGTGATCATTTATCTTTTCTAAAGATATTGTTTTATTCACATAAAGTTATATTTTTACTAATTGTGATAGATAGTTACATTAGAATCTTGGTATAAAAGGAAAATAACCTAATAGGAGAAACTTCAATTAATTTTTTCCATAGTAATTATATTGGTCATTTACTACTAAAGAAAAATGTAACAAAATATACATAGCAATTATTTTTTGCCTTGGCAGAAGTAATAATTCTCTCAATACAAATACAATTGGAACTAATCAATCAATCTTGCATCAAATGAGATCGGTGAAGGCGACCTTTAGTCTGATGTTTTCCTAGAATTTTTGTAAGAATTGATTTACTAATTGTTCAAAAGAGAAGATTAAATTATCAGGAAGTGAGCAATAATATTCCAAAGCAACATCCTTGAGTGAATGAGAAAATAGTTTTTCCAATAGAGCATCATGGTGAAAGAAGTCGGTACACAATGCATTGGAAGATGAGTTATGCATATACGGATCTCCTCTACCACTATACTTATATCAAATTTAGGAATTTTCATCCCTTGAGGGATGGGTATATTTAGAATAGTAGAAAAACAAAGGGCTATTGTTGAATATTTAGAATACTGAGAGGGGGGTGAATCAATATTCTATAACTTTTTGAACACAACAAATTTAAGCACCAAACCATAATAACTGAAATAAGAAATGAAAGCATGAATCATCCACAAATACAAAAAACACATGAACACCAACATTTTTATGTGGAAAATCCAAAATGGGAAAAACCATGATCAAGATTACTTCACAATATATTATATTTAGATATAGTATATTACAGAGGCTCACTGCCATGGCTGACTATTCTTAAAAGGCTCACAACCAAAGTTTTAAGTACAATACAAAAATGGTGGCTGACTACCAAAGTATGAACTGATGCAAAGTGCACCTTTCTTATGTTGTATTTCAGTTCCTTTGAAGCTTTGAATATGAAGTATCACTCTGCTTTGCATTTGCTCAACAACTCTGCTCTGATTATGAACTTTTACTTGACTGAATTGGCATTTTTGCATCATACAACACCAATCCTATATGATATCTCATTTATGTAAACACATTCACATAGTTCACACACTTATCAACTCCAAAATATCTCACATATATACCCAAATACATCCACACACATCAATTAGGTTGGCCTAATTAGATGTATACAAAATAATCCAAAAATAGCTCTTGTTGGCACCACACAAGATTTAAAATCATCTTCACACCAAAAAAAACGTGAAAACCTTAATTTCGAGTCAGTATGGACCTAAAATAGATCCAACTAACAAATATAATATATATTTAATCTTCTCAACTCATATCATGTATTAGGTTGGCCAGGATAGGATATAAACACAAAAACTTCCAAACATACCCATACTTTTGAATATAAACACCTTCCAAATTTGATATTTCTTCAGTTTCTCATTTCACCAACATCAAATATTCTACCTTTAGAACCACAATATAAAAATATTCTCCTCAAGAAAATGTGAAATATCCTATGCTGGTATACTAAACAAAGAGATAATAGTAATATACATTATTGAACTCTATCAATGATAACTTCCTATGATCTTGAATATAGTTGTATCATCCAATCATAATGATGTGGTTAAAGTTGTAGAGCTATATATCTTCATGCAGTGAAGTGTGGACCTAAAAACTGACACACTAGACCACAACACCATCAACAAATAACACTTAATCAAACTTCTGATTTATTAGCTTTCCAATATAATTAGTATTTGTATAAAAAACACCAAAGAATGCTTCCCCACAATGTTGACATCAATGACAACACTTGGATAGAAAAATCAACCTATGTGTGTACACTTCATGCTCATGTTTCCAAGCCATATCAACAAAGATAAACTTCCAAACTTCCAACAATCTCCTCCTTTGTCATTGATGGTAACATACATATCAAAAACATTTTTTATACCATGAGAAAACTTATTTCTTCCTAACCTTAACCCCCATTTTAGCATTAACCCAAAATGTTTTTCTCCACATTATCTCTCCCCCTTTGAGATCAATGGCAAATTTCATGCAAGGATTTGGTATATTTCCCTTGTATATATGTATGTATGCATCAACAAAAAGGATGATTGATCAAAAACATAGGAACATATCAACCTAAAGATTAATATCCCTTGAGATTCTTCAGAGTATCGTACCAACTAGATCTTCCTTCTTCCCAGAATCCTTTTGCATGTACAAGTCTTGTATAGTAATTGATGCTTTGTTATAGACTTGATACCATCTTCCATAGTGTTGGGACTGGGATTTATTTATGATATACTTTCAGCACTAGCAAAGGCACTGGATACAAAAGAATGCCTTATTTATAATAAATATCTAAGTGCCACATACTACTTGATTATCTTTATTCTTTGTTTTTTTAAGCTAAATATTTTTTCCTACAATTACATGATGTAATACCACCTCTGACTATCACTATCATTTTCCAATCTATAAACATCTACTTGAGTGCTCAATTGAATTTCATTTCAACTCATTTCATTCTTTGTATTTAGTGTCGAGTTAGACCAATTCAGACAAAAAGATATTAATTCCTAAGCTTCTTTTTCACAACCTTGAACATCCTTCAGTCCCTTCAGGACTCTATGATGTGCATATGTACATTTTTTTTTATGCCTTCTAGATTTTCCTCTATTGACCTTGCTTCTAACTCAATTCCTATTTGTTCTTTTAATCCAAAGATATATTCCTTTAATGAATTAACCATACTCATGAGATTTTCCAAAGTGGACACTGATGAATTAATGCTAGCACCAAGAATCACATCTTGTAAATTTTTTATTGCTTCAATGTCCAAGTCTTGTATGTTTGCACTTTCATGCCCATTTTGGGTCACATCGAATTGACTTCCTTCTTATCATGTAACTTCTTACTTGATCTCAAAAATACCTTTTATTTTCTTACTTGTTCTGCTTGCACTACCAAAGGATACAATCATAGAACTTTCTTATAAACCTATTATGTTGGGGTCCTTTAGGCTTCCTAGAAGCACTTCAGCATAATAATCAACTTCTACCTCAGTCACTTCATAATCGAACTTCAAGATCCACACAAGTCTAGGCTCAATTTCTTCTATGTAACAAAGATCAGTAGAGACAAGGAAATTTCAATTTCTCCAGAGTGTTTTCCCACCACACTCTCTAGTATTCTTGTTTTCTGATTCATCCTCATCTGAAACATTCCAAATAATTTTGCAAGAACAACTTCTCTAGCATTCGGTCCACCAAGATTCATCATGATATTTCTTATCTGGTGGGCTACTAGTTTTGTATTTGTCCATTTCACTTTTCCAATTACTACTATCTCTTTCATGAAGTAGAGAATTAAGAAAACTATTAAAGTACCGTAACTAAATGTATTATTTTGTTCCTTTTTATTTCTTTTAAATTCTTCACCAAGTGTTGTCGAGGTGACTCATAAAGGTCATAACCCACACCATTCTCAATCATGTCAAATGCAATATGAGAAATAGTATTAGAGATTGTATGCCCAACACTAGGTAGAATTTTTTATGTCTAATAATCATTGCGACAATATTGGATAGCTTGATTTCCAAACATACTCAAGATAAGTTATTTTCCCTAAAGAGTTGTACTAGTCTTTTCTATTAACTCTTGGTCATTAATAGGTTTCCACCTTGGAACTAGTCTAGAGGACCACAAACCAGTCACATCCCTTATTGATTCCCAAGTTATCATGTGTGCAACATAAATTCAAATAGACTTGTCATGAATACTACTCAAAACAATTCAAACATACTTCTTGTTGAATTCAAACATTGGAAATTTTCATCATACATTGAATTTCTTTTCAACTAGGGTTTTGTAATTAAGTTTGATGGTATTATAAGTTTCTTCCAACTCACTTTTCCACAACATGCTTAATCTAATAGAGGTCATTTATTCTAATCTCCCATATATGTATGCATAAATATCCTTAGTGGGAAAAACTCTAAGGGAAGTGCCAGAAAATGCACCTGTCGAATCTTTTGACATATTTCTCCAACAATGCCGATTAAATTTAGTTTGATGTTTTTCTAAGACATTTACTACCTTTGAACCATCTATTGTATTAAAGATAAAAATTTCATAAAAGGATTTTTTAAGCAGAATACCTCTTGAATTTGCTTCAACGAAGAATAGGGTTTTGTTGTTTCGCTTTCAGAACATGCCTTGAATCCACTTGCTCTTCTTCAATTTGTATTTCCCTCACATCAAATTATTTTTTCTTCTCAAATATTTTTTAACTCCATGATTTAACCTGCATCAATAAATGTGTTAGCAATAAATGCTTTAGAAAAAGTTGTCAAACTTTGAAACCTTGTTTCCACAGATAATCTATAGATGCTCTACAAATTTCCATATTGCAATATTTCCTTTCACAAATTTCTTCTATAGCTTTAGAAATTCCTTTTCCAATTCATATTTTCATGTCATGACTTGACACCTTATAGTTTAGGGGGATTTTAAATTTTTTTGTTGTTGCTCCACCTAAGCCTTGGAATGGGCTTAGCTTCCAAAATAATTATCAATATTAGAGGCAAGTACAAATGCATTTAAATTTCCTGATTCATCTTTGTTCTTACACTCATCTTTCTTTCTCCATAGCTTTTCCATTTCCTTAACCTCAGTAGGATAAAAAAATTTCATTGATTAATTCTTCTTTACTAGATTAGACTATCTTTTATTTTCAATTTTGTATGATCTTGAAGTGTGTCTAGGCTTGTTGCAATTGTAGCACACAACCTTTTTTTTCCAAACTAACTTCTATTCATTATTTATCTCCACTAGTTAACCTTATGTCCAATACATTGCATGTATAATAGTAGTCATTGGAGGATAGAAACATTCTACTAGTATTATATTTATTCACCATCCGACTTCTACTTCTATAGCTCTATGTCCACATTTTTTGAATGCAAAACATTGTCTAGAGAAGAATCTAGCATTTTGATTCATTCTACTCCTACATTCTATTGCTTTATGTCCATATTTATTGCATGGAAAACAAATACCATTGAAATATGGGTACCTTTGTGCTTTTGGTTGTCTTATAGGAGGTCTTCTAACATTGCTTCTTTGATTTCTGAATTTTCTCTTATTTCCTTGAATCTTCTTTTGATTGTCAACTTTGGTAGGTGACAAGTTTTCCTTTGAACCATGTCCTTCTTCATGTCCCAAACTGTCTTTGTCCTTAGAGGGTCTCTATACTGCAAGAAGTTCATCAACCATCATAGTATTCATTTTCAATTTATCCTCATGAGTTCTTTCCTTTTCTAGACTAGATATTAGATTTATCACTTCTTGTTCAAACTTTGTACATTCATTAGCCTTGCTTTGTATTTTAGTATTTATACATTCCTCAATCCTCTTATTTTTTTCCACTTGCACTTTTAGACCAATGATTTCTTCATTTGGTTGCTTCAACTGCATATTTACTCCCTATGTCTTTCTTTGAACTTCTTGATTTTTTCTCTGTAACATCTTGCCACATAACCCCAAAGGACAACATGTTTAACAACATTAATGGAACAATTTTTATTTTTTATTTTAAAGTGCAACAACAATAAATATAAAAAACATATCTAAACATAACATGTGATTTAAGCTATGTCCTCTAAGGTTCCAAGACTACATTACTTAACAAGACCTAAACATACATCATAAATTACTAACAACAGAAGCTCATTATAAATCCATCACATTAAATGAAATAACACATACACCTTTATATAATAACATCAAATACATCATCAATAATCATATAATAAGAACAATTGAGTAAATATTCATTTTCTATTACATGGGAGTACATCATTACATTTAAAAGCATTATTTCAACTTTATTATCACTCCTTTATCTTAATCCACTAAATTCCATAGGTAGAGTATTCATCACCCACAACTTACATTTGCAAGTAGTTAAGGTAACACTATTCTAATTAATTAGATCACATAGCAGGTTTACAAATCAATTTTAAACTAATAAAAATACAATAAGATATATATTTACTTTGATTTATATTCAAGTAATTATATTTGTTATTTAATCGCCACCATCCTCCCATTTGGGTGAAATTTTGATCAAATCAACAATCATTTGAAATTTCCAACTAGTAACCATTATTACTATATATAAATATTAGAACAATGGCTTATTGATTATCAACAATTACTCTTGAATTTGACTCTTGAAAGTTATTTAGTCAATTCTAGTGTAAGGGTGGATACTCTTAACATTGAAAAGATAGTTCCATATAAATTTCTAAATAATGCTTATTTAATCATTCTATATCAAATTGTATTTGTTTATTTGATAATAAGATAAATATCAATATATGCATATATACATTCTAAGAATTACATATATATATATATATATATATCAATAAGAGCTTCCTTCCTATTTAAATCCACTCCATGCATTTATCCATTTCATGGTTCTAGATTTAAACTCAATGTCTAAAATACTTTACCTTTGAATTAACTAGGTAAAATTTGCTACAATAAACTTATGTCCACCATAGAAGTGATGGCAACTCATAAAGCACATACGATATAATGATAATATAAGTTGTGAAATATGCCCATCTGATTCTATAATAAGAAGAAATGAAGATTCTATGGTATCTTTCGAAGAATGAAGCAATATTAACTAGTTTTGGATATCAATATAGTAAATTTTATAAATCAAAGCTAGTTACCTTTTTTTCTCTATGAATTGGAATGTTGGCTATTGTGTGTAAGAATATTCTTTGTAATTCCCAAAATTTTAACCACTATCAGAAAAGAAAAATAGAATTAGAGCCCTAAAGACAAGAATATTATTGTAAATAAATCCTCTCTTGAGATCAAAACATAACAAGTATATGATGAGCTAACTCGTTAACTTCAATTTGTCATGATGCATGGATTGTCTTGTAGTATAACCAGCATATCAATTTCTATCTAGCTCCTCCCAATTGAAAATTTTATGTCTTTATATATATACGAGATTAGAAGAGTTGGTCTCATATTGTGAAAGAAATTTTGTGAATAAAACATCAATGCATTATGATATTTGAAGATTTATTCCCTATGTAGAATAGGTAAATTTAAGAACCAATTTCACCCACAATGAGTTCAAGAGTGAAGATTGAAATTAAGGTGAAATGTCAATGGTTTGAAACTGTGATATTTGACTTAAAGTGAATGCATGCCAACAACCAGTGCTAGCACACAAAGAGTAGTTTCTACTTTAATCATAAAAATCTAGAGCCAAGGAGATATCGTACCCAATTTATTTGAGACATATCTTGTGATTTAGACTAGGACGATATGACTCGGTACTTGCTTTAGATGTGAATTTATTCCTCCAACAGAGGATTGATGGGATCTTGATTCAAAGGTTAGGTTAAATTCTCTCTTATAGTTTTTCAATATATATATATAATTACAAAATGTAGCATTTAATATAGTTTATCCAAATATACTATAATATATGAATATTATGAAGAACAACTCATTGGGTAAAGTTAGCCAAAATGAAAGCATACATTATAGACTAAGGCTTTAAGTGCCTCTGATGCAGCTATGACACAAAAGAGGACAAGGTACACAAGTGACTGGTGAAAGATCTCAAGGGGTCTCATCTCCTAAGACAAGATGACAGAGGGTGTGTGTCAGAGGATATGGTGGAAAGGCTCTAGAACTTTCAAGTATATGCAACCATCTAATGTAGTGCTAAATTTGAAAACCTTTTCCAATGAAATTAAAGCATAATATATGACTTCCCTAGCAAATGGGATATTACCAACCATCCTCACAATGTAGTGATTTGTACTACCAAATAATTTATAAGATACAACTTATACCAACTATCAAATATTTCACCTAATCATTCTATTCCTATGGTGGTTACGATTCTACCCATATACCTATGCACAAAGAGATGGGTTATACAAGAATAATGAATGGATAGTTGTAATATAGTGCACTATAAGATGGAGCACTGGTTCTATTGTTTATCTTTTGTTGCATGAGTGTTCTTTCACTATTGAAAAGGATAATAATTTAGGGTAAATAATAGGGCTTTATTCCACTTGACATGACTAACAATGTTATATGATCAAAACATTGTGGGACAAAGATAAATCATACAAGTAACCACCACCCAAAATAGTTACTTCTAATCATAACTATGCAATACAACATAATATGAAACTAGATGACTATACTGAAATCATCAATCAACAATGTATAGTTAAAAAGGTTTGTGGCCCCTAAGACTATGGTCCCCAAAGAGAAATGTCAAATAAAAAAGAATTGGGGTCTATTGTAGTGGAAACAAAACTACCACAAATGCATACAAATGGGAAAATGGAAACGAGATCAAGAATGGTTGAAGAGCCCGACATCAATATGATGTCAATTTTAGGCAATTATTTTTCAAATTTGTTGTGCCTATAGCACACAGGCCCCATTTGGAATGGGGAACCTCTCTTTTTACTTTGTTGGGTCACTTTTGTCATCATCTCATTTCTATGCCTCCTATTTTGAGTCCTAAGTAGTCAAGGGGCCTTAGAAGAATCATCTTGAGTTGACGATGTTTTTCCACCCTCAAATTTTCAAAGTCTTTGGCCTTGGTGAGGTTCTATTGGCAGTTTTCCTTCAAACTTTAAAATGACGTCCTCCGGGCAACGTGGGTCTACCCTTGCGGGCCACTCTATGTGGAGCGCTACCATACTTTTCCCATTTTAAATGGATGGATCATGATGTCCTCCCACCCTTCAGAACCCACAATCTCATTCATTATTCTCACCACCAACTGGCCAAGTGGCCAACCCTCAATGTTCATTCACTTAGTGGGACCTACTACATCTACCATTGCCCCTCTCGAAAGTCACCTGCCACCACCACCTTTGCACCCATAGAGCTCCTTCGCTGATTTAAAGCCTTTACTCATTGTCTCTGCATCAGTTTTGTTGGGTTCTCCAGGTTGGTCTTCCACTGCCAGGTTATAATTTGAGTTTTCTTTAATTTAATTTTTATGAAAGTTGCTAAGTTTTGGTAAAAGAAAACTAAGAAACTAGTTAGATGAGGCCTTGGCAATCAAAACCCATGTCTTAGAATTTTGAAATCCTTAGAAAATATTCCTATTGGCTACATTCAAAACTTGGACCTCCCATGACCATTCTTAAACTAGGGCATTCTTGCACTACGGACCTGCAAAGTGCTTGCCGCCACCGCCTTTCCCTTAAATGCCAAATTTCAAAATTGGATGACACCTTTATTGGTCCCACCCTCATGGGAAGACCCACCTAATCGATCATCCATCTTTGAAATAGTCCAAAATTCATGAGCCCCAAAAGAAAGATCCTTCTACTCCACAACTACTATATTTGACTGCAAATTCTGACAAATTTTTGGTGACATATTGACAAAATATTGTCTACTTACGAACACAACACTGATTTAAATTTTGTCACTAGAATTTTTTCACTTTAATGACCAATTTTTATATGTCCAAACCATGTCCCAACATCATCATTCAATGCCACATAAAATGTTGGCAGTGTCTTTCGCAACATCAACATAACTTTTTCCATCTATCGATGCAAAAAAGCACAAAACATTACAGAATGCCCAGTTGAAATTGTCGGAAAAATACCAAACATTCATCCATTGTTTGATGAGGTGGAGCAAACTGTCATTGCCATTATGAAAAAAACTACATCATGTGCACAACAACCTTGTCACAATTTTTTTTGGTTTGTTGGGCTATGTTCATCGACATTGCGATGAAACCTTGCAATTTTTTTAAAAAAATTATTCATTCAAACATCTTCCAATTTCCCTGATGCTATAAGTTTCCCTGATGTTCATTCCTTTCATCTCGAGTGTGTCACCAAGACTCTTGCCAATTGAACTTCCATTGGCATGATGGGAAGACATTTAAAACTCATTCCGAGAGTATTTGTCTCACCGGGGAAATTTCTTCATGCTTTGTCAGTGAGAAAGGATGGGTATCTCATCGATGGTATTTCATTGGCGAGACATGTATGATCGGACTAACTTATGGATCTCATTTCAAGATTATTTTTCTTGTCAGGGAACTTCTTCATCGGCGAGACCATGGACTATATCTTCTTGATATGTATCCTCCTATGAAATTTGATCGGTGTGATAGTCTTGACCTCTTTCTGATATGCCCAAACCACCTGCATTGGAATATAGTAGATTATGGATTGGAGAGACCTGCACCCACTCATACCAATATGGATTATTTATCAAATAATTTTTCTTAGAGGGATTTTGAGGTACCAAAAGGTCAAAACTAATGCAATATTTGGTAATTATATCTCTTCAATTGAAATGTGTGAACAATGGGTCTTGGATACATATAGTGAGTAAATAAATTATAAGAACAATGGTAGAAGACCCAACAATGAAGACTTGGGAAAAAATGCCATAGAAATTGTTGGATGTCTCACATGACTTGGACTAATGCAAGTCCCAAAGTATATGGGCATAGTATTGAAAATCTACAAATGGAAACTATAGCAAGAAAAATAAAGAGAATATTTCTAAGTATAGCAACAGATATATGAATATGTTATAATTATATTTGAAAGGGGAGTTTATACAGATTTGAAAGCAGAGTATATGCAATTTTGAAAAGGAATATATGAATATTTGAGAAGGAAAATATATGTAGATGATTGCATCAAGTTTGTGAAAAGTGTATCATCTACAAGAAGATCTTTATGAAGTAAAATCAATTGATCATCATTCATTGAAGAAGTTCATTTGGAGGTTGGTGCTTCCTAAGAGAAGAGATTAGTGTTTCTTGCTAATTTGGTGCTTAGTAGTGGGGATTGGTGCAAATTATGATGTTCATAAGTAGTATGGTCATACCTCAGTCCCAAATTTTAGTTGAAGATTTTTTTTTGCTACAGCTCCAGCAACTACTCTTCCTATTGTTTCTCTTTTCGAATATCTTCCACCTCCCTACATATTTCAAATGAAAAGCCAATATAATTTGGACTATGGATACAGATGGATTGGATAAATGGTTCATGGATGAAATGGATTTATTATGGTTGAGATGGATGGGATAAGATTCTTTCACTTGAACTAGCGCATGTAGATGCTCAATTCTACACATGATGCTTGTTTTCTAGGTTTTCATCATGGTACCTACCCAAAGCGCCACCAAAGTGGTTTTCACTAGAGGATGATTTTTTTCTTTACTATTTTCAATCCTTTTTCTGATTTTCTTGGATTTGCATATTTTTTATTTTTTGTATTTTTCTATGAAAGATTTAAAGCTCATGCTGAACCACAAGATATTTTTGTTGTAGATCCTTTTGTCATGATGTGCCATTGATAGCCTGCTTGGAGAATTTTTTTTGCTAAGATACATGCACTTGAATACAAATTTTGAGATTCTTGATTTGCTTCGTTGATACTGGAGTTGACTTTGTCTTTGTGTGCACATCGCGATAGAGTGCCTTTGAATCCTTATGATAAAGGGTTGTTTCCAATACATGGTGAATTTGAGAATTGGATATCATGTGTGGAGGCATGGATGGAGTGTTTTTAGGTATAAGAGATGGATTGGTTGATAGTTTGGAACCTTTGACTCTCCAAACTTGGGAAGATGAGCAATGATGGGTGGATACAGAAGTGTGTGTGGAATTAGAACCAACTGCTTGATACACTTTGTATGTTGCTTGAAAAGCTTTCTTTTTCTTTTGTGGACATCTTTGATGGATACTTTTCCCTTTTTTATTTTTTTCCATAGTTTCTTTAACTAATGGAGTTTGATAGGGATAATATTTCTTTGTATTCTTTAGTATCCATGTGTATTTGATTTACCCATTATTCTTCTTTTCTTATTTTTCTTTGATAAAATTCTTTTTTCTTTGATTCAAATATTTCTTTTGATGTTGGTCCCAATTCATTTATGAGGTGATGGGTGGATGAAGATTCATGATGTGGTTGGTTGTAGTATTGGCATCGGTTTCATCATAAGGACTCGTCATGCTCCCTCTGTTGATGTTTTCCCAAGACATAGTTTCCCCTAGTATGGTGGTAGTAGTACCTTCATGGTTTGATTCTTCCTGTTCTAAGAACTCTTGTTTAGAATGAATTATTTGATAAATGACTATTGTAGATGATGTTATTTCAATTTGCTGTTCTACTGACTCTGAAATATCTTGTTTTGTTTGATCTACTTCCTTGAGTGGATAATGTTGGATATCTTCATACATGATATCCTCATTCTGAATTTGGGATATGTTTGATCCTGATGTTGAAAACTCAATTTGATTATAGGATTGATAACCCTCTTTTTTTTTGTAATAATGTCAGGAGAAAAGGAATCTTTTTCTAAATGAAGATCATCTACGTGTCCATCCATAGAAAGCATCTCATGGGTAGATGGAGTATGTGAATCTTGCATAGATAGGAGAGTGTCGATTAGATCATTGTAGTATCCTGGAGATACAAATTCTTGATCTTGAATGATTTCGGAGTTGCTTTTGACATGCTTTGGATCAATTTCTTAACATGGGTTAGTTTCCAAGGATGGATTCCTTATAAAAGGTTCTTGGATGTCACCATTAGGTATGGGAATTGGCTCAATATCCTCTTCATTTTTTAGTGGACTTGGATCAAATGTTGAGTTCAAGATTCCTTCAATATCTGCAACCATGAGGTCGAAGGATGTCAATATGTCTTGGAAAGGACCACTGCTAGACTTTGGTGAAATATGTTGATTACAATTTGGAATGAATTCTTGAGATATGCCCTCTAACTCGTTAGGTGATTTAAAGAAATTTTCAACATGGTCATTGGTTGAATCTTGATTATTGTCCCCAATAGTTATCATTTTTCGTGTTTGTGCTTGTGTTTGTTGGTTAGCTTCAGTAGCTTGCACGACTTGAGAGGCTTGTTGAGATTGTGTTGCTTGTTGCATGGCTAGATATTGTTGGATGGCCTTTTGGTAGGCCTGGTGAGCTTTTAGCACAATGTTATATTATCGTACTATGTTTGGTTTGGGTGCTAGTGGTGGCTGAGGTGGTTTTGGAATAGTGTTTTTTATGGTGATAAGAGGTGTCATCATATTGATCATTGGTATCTGAGTGGTGGATGGTGTAATTGATGTGATTGGTCCTTGAGAGATCATGTTTTGAGATATTATGGGGGTGGTTGATGATATTGTGATTGCTTGTGCATTTTTTGTCTGTTATTGCGATGTCGACGACAAGTTCTAAAACTTTGGCGTGATGTTTTGATTGATGTTTGGGATGTTGGTTTGATTGATACTTGGTAAAGGGGGAATCCCTAAGCCAAGGAGTGGTGTGGGTGATGATGGAAATGGTGGTTTTCGAATCGTGTTGGATGTAGTGACAAGTCATTGAGATACGTTTGGAGTGATCATGAGGGTTTGAGATATGATGGGTGTGATAGGTGTGTTTGGAGTGATCAAGGTGATAGGAATAGTCAAAATTACCAAGGTGCTAGGTCTTTGGGAGACCATATTTTGATTTTTGAGGATTGATGTTGTCATTTGATTAGATACCATCCATTGGTGTAATGTTGATGGTATATCCAAAGGATTTGATGTGATGGCTTGATTGGTGTTAGGTGGATTGATTTGGATGGAGTGATTGGTGCTAGGTAAAGGGGTAAGCCCTAAACCAAGGAATGATGTTGATATGGGTAATGGTGGTGGAGATGTCTCTTGGCACAATGACAACTATTTTGGTGAGTAACAATTTGATCTTGATTTTGATCTTGAATCCCTTGATATAGTTGATTTGGTTTTGTTCAAGAAAATTTGGGATGCATACTTGTGGTTTTTGAATGGGATCATGGAAAAATTGATTTTGGAAAATGTTATAATTTGGGATGATATTCATATTTGGCATGATAGGTTGGAATTGAACATTGTTGGTGTTGGGAATCACATTTCCTTGATTTAGGTAACTTTGATTTTGCATGGTGTTACCTTGACTTGGATTAATACATGGAGTTGTTAACATCTTGTTTGGACTTTGAACCACATTTGTATGATTAGAAAGCATATTTATCCCAAATTTTTCCAAGTTTGGATTCATGTTTGGTAATCTTGTACTTGGTATATTCACTTTTGGCATGTATGGATTTGGTGGGATAATGTTGTTTTGTTGAAGACTAATGCATTGAGTATTTGGTTGCAATTTTGGACTTGGGTTTAAATCTACCATCGGAAAAGGTGTTCCAAGATTTAGATTGGGTAGAATCCCATTTGTTGTACTGGATTGAGGTTTGTAGGAGATAATGATCCCATATATGGATTGTATAAATGTGAGTTTTGAAAATCAATTGGCATTGTAAGGCTTTGATAGTTTGGTTGAATTGGATTACTTATGATTTATGGATCAAGTTTATATTCCATATTCATCTTGTATTTTGATCTTGTTGCAAAAGTGACCTCTAAGGTGTTTAGGACCAATTATGAAATGAAGGATGAAAGGGGTGAATGATATGGTTGTTGCTTTTTTTAGGAACTTTGGATCATTGCTAGACTTTAGGATTTGATTTTTATTGGTTTTGATTGGATTTGGATAATGGAATTGTAAACCCTAAGATGTTAGATGTGATCTTTCAGATAAACTTGTTCAAAGGTGTGCTAATTTAACTAGAGGTATGAGAAAGGATGCATTCCCATACTCCTATTTAAACAAGGTGATTTTTATTTTTTTTAAGGATGTACCCAAGTCTAGAATGATATTTTCAAAGCTCTAAAGTTGTTTGTAGGATGAGATGATAAATGTTTGGAATGGATGAAGTGTTTGATTTGATCCTAAATGAACCTAAGAAGGACTTGTTTACAAGGCCAAGCTTGAAGAACATGCTTTTCCCTTTAAACCAAAAGATCAATGTTTTCTCAAAAGACCATAAGACAAAAGATGCACAATTACATGTGTGGGGTTCAATTGATTTCATCTTCATTAGTGAATTGCTTTTACCACAAAAACTTTCTTGATTATATTTTCAAATTAAACGTCCAATGTCCTAACTTCTTTTCATCCCACAAAGTGCTATGTGGAATTCAAGGAAATCAAGGCAATGGTTACCTACCGTTTATATTTAGTAGGTAAATTGAGATGTAAGTTAAAGTGTTTAGAAACCTCTAAGGATGTGAATCCCAAGGGAAAGAAATAACACATGAATTTGGTCAATTGTATTTACCTCCTAA
This sequence comes from Sequoia sempervirens, assembly GCA_007258455.2. Classification (NCBI taxonomy): domain Eukaryota; kingdom Viridiplantae; phylum Streptophyta; class Pinopsida; order Cupressales; family Cupressaceae; genus Sequoia; species Sequoia sempervirens. Next base: position 623,823,399 of record VDFB02270651.1, read on the forward strand.
AGGGTTTTAAATTTTTATGATGATGTTTAAGTGTTTGTTTCCAAGATGTTTTCAAACAAGAAAAGTGTTTTGACTCACAAGAAATATAACATTCTAGCTCAATTGGTATGTTTTTCTTGGTGGGTTTGCCTCATGCCCTTTGTAGTAGAAGAGATGATTGTACATGCAACCAAGGAAAAATATAAAGGTATGTTAAGAATGAAGTCTTAACCTCTATATTTTAACCAAGATTGGACATGGTAAGTAACTTCTTGGAATCTAAGTTCCAATGCACCACTTTGATAAACTTATTGGAAGGAATGGTTGGTTACTACAAAAAAGGGTTTTAGTTCAAACTTTCCATTCATGGAGATTGACCCATACGATGAAAGTCCCTTTTCAGATCCATCTTGTTGGATTCAACTGCGTGATATTGGCATTTACTCCAATACCCACATTTATATCCTGGCTAGAAATACTCTTGGGTTAAGAGTGTTAACGGTTGAGTCATTCCCTAGGAAGACCCTCTAAGATAGACAAAAGTGAGCAAACATATTCATAGTTTGATCAACCTTTGTTTAGAAACAAAGGGAGAACATATGCAATAGGTTTAATCACACTCGCAAAGTGTTTTGTTCAATTTTAAACCCAAAATGAAGTGTGGAGGTGATTACTTTGCCTCAACCTAAGATCACAAAAAAGGTCTTTTGATTCTCAAGATCACTGTAAAGCATGAGAGAAGTGCATACATCCTTTTCGATGATGTTAGTTTAAGTAAGCAATCACAATAAAAAAGTTTCACATGTTCATTTTAACCTTTCAAAGCAATTGTGAGTTCATTTTAAAAGCACCAAAGTAAGTGTGACAATTTTCCTTGTTCAATTTTTAATCCCAAAACAAACTTTAGTAAATTTGAGTCCTAATGTTATTTTTAAGCCTTTTGTAGAAAAATTTGAAATGTTCTTTTTAGAGCCCAAAATAAATTTAGTAGGTCCTAAAAGCTTGAAAGATAGCAAATCTTTAGAAGAGGGATTATAATTTCTTCCCAAAGTGTTTAAAAGCACTTGTTACAATGATGTGATAATTTTTTTTCTTTGACTTCCATGCTCCATGATCCTTTAAAACCTACAATACAAGCTCCAAATGTTAAATGAAATCAAGAAACAAGAAGATATGAGGGTTAGATAGATGATTGAGCATAAAAACCCTAAAAGCTAGACCAAGTTTCATTATGATTTGACATTAAATGAAAATTTGAAAATTTTAACTCTATCAAAGTTGATAATACCCTCCACCATTGGATAGCTTATGAAATTCTACCCAATTTCAAAAAAAAGCTTTGAAAAAGATCAAAAAATGACCAAAATATGACCATTTTAATTTTGAATGAAAAAGTAAGAAATTCCAGCGGTTTTGTCTGTGATGGCGGCTCTGTTTGATTTTGTAGCAGAACTATATGGCAACAATGTGGTGCAGTTTAAATTTTTGAGTGGTGCAATTTGATTTTTTAGGGGTTATGTATGGCAACACTGGACTGTGAGCAGTTATGTTTGTTGTAAACACCAAAAACATTAAAAACCATGAAATTTTCTCAAAAAATGTGATTTGATCTTCCGGTAGGCCCTCCTTCTAGTGCCAAATGTAGAACCCTAATCCGAATACCTGCAAAAAACAACAAATGAATACATTAGAAGATCAAATGCAAGTAAGAATGAGGATTCCCCATGAAATCCATTAGCAAAGTTTAAAATGGGAAATGAGACAAGAATGAAATGAAAGAGCAATAAAGCAAGCTAAATCCTATTGAAGATAATGCAAACTCTTGATCCCATGGGGGAATTGGTGCTAATTTGATGTGAAAATTAGCCCTTTCCCAACTCCAATGATGCAAGCTTGATGAATGTTGATGAATGATCCACTTTGATGAAGAATGGTGAGTGCTCTAATGGAAAAATCTACATAACCTAGCTATGGATTCAAAAGTATGGATGAAGATTGCTAAAGATTTGAGCATAGTAAGTTTACTCAAATTTTGGATGGATCAAATGAAGGATGAGCTCTTCATTTATAGAATACTAAGATGTATGAATGTCAAAAATGAAGCAATGTGGGACTAAAATTCAACTAATGGCAAGGTGCCACTTGTCAACATTTGATAGGATGAAGGTTGAGCACATTTTGATCCATGTGCAATTTTGAAATTTGAATTTGATGAAGTGACATGTTTAGGGGGGATGAAAGATGAGTTGAATGCCAAGCCTCCTTATGCAAGAGACATGTAAGAGACATGTAAGAGCTCTTAAATGCTTGGTTGGATGGACAAGTCATTTTGGATGTAAGAGACATGTAAGAGCCTTTTTTGAATGAAAATAGATGATTTATAAATCAATTAAATTGATTTTCATGTGTAAGTTGCAAAATATAGAGGATTTGAGTGATTAGGATTAGCATTGATCATGATTTGATTAATTTAAGAGGAGATTAGGTGATTTTAGTATTTGATTTAGATTTGTGGGTTGAAATAAATCAAAAAGAGATGAAAATGATTAAGACCTAGTTAAATAAATATTTTGATTTATTTAACCAAAGGGGGTGATGTTAGATTAAATTAGATAAATGTTTGATTTATTTAATTTAATTAGATGATATTTAGAGATTTAATCAAATAATATGGATTATTTAATTAAATAAAAATAGGAAGATGAAATGACCTAGCTAATTACACAGAGATGATGATTTAATTAAATTGAGGGATTTATTTAATTAAAAGGGGAATTATGATGAATTTAATCAAATAAGGCTATTTGATTAAATGGTTAGATGGAGGGATGATTCAGGATGAAGCGATGTTAGTAGATCAAGATCAAGGGTATGTGCAGGATCATCATGGAAAAAAGAGGCCCTTAAGTGACAAAAAATTTAAAAAAAAAAAGAGTTAATCAACTTGACGTAAAAATTTGAATAAGTTATCTATATTATTTCAAAAATATGTAAGAATAGAGTTTGTAGAAAATTGAATATAGTTTCTAAACTACTAGGTTTGTTTAAAAAAATAAAAAATCTATTTGGTGAAAATTTGAAATTTCAATGCAATGGTACTTAAATTTAAGGGAAAAAAAAAGTGGGTGTTTGTTTGACCACCCTAACCACGATAAAATGATAATATTTTAGATATAAGTAGAGGACTCATGCCACCATGTGATGCATATTTTTTTGTAATTTTTTTCTAAGTAAATAATTAATTATGATTTTTTTATTACAACTTTTTTAAAATATAAAAACTCATATGTCTGACCACCTCAACTTGGTCAAAACTTCATGAAATTCAATTTTTCATTTTTTAATCCTATAGCATGTGAAGCATAGAATGTGATGCATGTTTTGAATTCAAAAAATGTGATACCGTTTGAAAGCTATAGATGTTTTTCAATCACCCTATCAATCAGGACTTTTATCATAATTTGAAGAGAAAATGAATAATAATTACTTATTAAATTCAAAATAAAGAATAATTTATCATTGGAAAGCTAAGAATCTCCTTTAAAAACCCTTTTCATTTCATCAATTTTAGGTAAAAAAAATAGTCATCAGCCACATACCCATCATATTGCCACTTGTTTTCCCATCATGATCCTGCACATACCCTCGAGTGTGATATCAATCTATATATTTTCTATGTCTACAATTTTATTAATCCATAATGCATTTTGTATAGCACATGAATACATCGAATGTAATGTCCCCATTTTATCCCTATGCTCTTCATTTAAATTTAACCTATTTTTGAAAATCTGTAGGTTAAGCTGAAGCAGAAAAATTAGGGTTTCCTCTTTCATATGCTTTTTTGAGGGTTTGCATGTAAAAGGTTTTTGGGTTTTTCTGGGGTTTTAAAGACCTCTAGGGTGGTGTGACATGATGGTTTCTGAATTTGTGTTCAAATTATATTTGGAAACACTTACTATTTATTGTAATTTGTGATATTGCTCAGTTGGCATTCAGAGGATGTTGTGCAAACTTCTTATTTATAGTAGTTTTCTATTTTTAGCAAGTCTATCTTTTAGCAGTATATGTCTAGCAGCAATTCAATCCTTTGCAATTCAGTTGTTCAATTTGACTTTCTATTGGGTTTTGATGTGAATTTACTATTTATAGCAGTTGGCTATTTTTAGTAAGTCTAATTATGGTAGTGCCATTGTCATCAGTTCAGGTCAAGTCTTCTTGCCATCCATCAGTTTCAGTTTTGGCTTTGGTTTTGGTTATCTCCATGGACTGAGTTTTGTACTTAGTCAATTTCATGTTTTTGAGTTGTACCCCATGCCTAGGAGTGATAACTTCATGTTGTTTTAAAGAGGGGAAAATTAAGGGGCCATGTGAGCATTTAATTATTTAATAAATGCTTTATTATTGCAATGTAAAGTTGGACACCTAAAGGGGGATGAATAATGTTTTATTATTTCAAAAATTAAATGCTTAAAGGTGGTGTCCCTTTTGGAAGTTGAAGTGATTCGACTTCTTGGAATTTGAAGAGTTTCATTTTCCAATTGAAGCTTATATATTGTTGATGGTTGAAGAGATGATTATGTTATGTTTTGGAAAACAAAGTTATGCTGCTAGACTAAATCCAGAACCTGGCTAAGGGGGAGCTTAGCAAATTCAATCCATCCTTCAGGCCTAAAACTATGGCTTCCTAGGTGGTTATGTGGGACTGTACTTCACACAGAGGTGTAGATAGAGCTTCAATTCTTATGATTTTGGACATGTTGTTGATGTATAGCCTATTATCAAGCTACTAGTTTATACATGGCTGAAGTGAATTTTCACTGATAGCTTCGTCATGGATTTTATTCTCGTTCTGGGTAATTTATCATGTTGTTTGACTATGAAGGGCGACCAGTTGTGAGAAGTTTTATATTTTTTAATTGAGCATTGGTTTTTTTAAAGCCAAATTGACCTCCTAGAGGGGTCATACCTTTTCATGCTTGTTACCTTGGGAATTGTGCCTATTTTTTCTATTGTTTCTAATTCAATTTCTCCTTGGTGATTGGGCACCTAGATCCTAGCTATCTTTTGCCTATGGTTTGGGAGAATTATGAGTTGATTTGGGGAAGCTATGCCCATTATGGTGAATTAGATCTTACTGATCTAATTTTTTGTATTTCATGTTTTTGATCAGACTAGTTAGAAATTTTTATAATGTTGTTATGATTTTCTTTCTATATCATTTTGGCATTGTAAATGCCAGAGGAAGTGTTACTCTAACTATTAAGTTTTTTTGGAAGCATATCATTCTCATTTTTAGCTTAGTTCCTTAATTATAAAGCTTGTTAGTAGTACTAATAACTGATAGTTTAGTTGCTACAATTTATATTTGTTTATACTCCCACAATTTAGTGCTTGAGTTTTTAAATAATCATCTTATTTCATGTTGTTTCCCCCCACAATAATAAGTGGTTGTGAGGACTGTATTCCCCCCACGAAAATAAGTGGAAGTGAGGATTTAAATGGCTAGCTTGTCACCTTTAATAATTGTAATAATCTCACCCACTGAATAAGTAGAGAATCCCCACTACTTGTGGATGCTTGCATCAACAGATGAATTGTAATTCTAGTTCATATTATTCCTAATGATCCTTTGACTATATGCTATCACCTCACCCACATTGGGATCTTGGTGAACATTCTTGGTTAGAGTTACTTTCCATGTTGATTTGCATTTGGAGCTAATGCTAATCAGTGACTTGTTGGTTTGTGTGTCTAATTTTGGGGAAAAAATAAAGGAGAATATTTCATCCAGTACCAGGATGCACACCATGACCTTCATCTACAAGTTGTGCTCCACCCTCACCAGGTTGCATTCCAATGTCATGTGCAGTATTATCATTGCTTGCCTATTTAAAACAAATATGAACATAATTACTTTATGGTGAAAATTAATATTGAATATATTGCACAAGTATTCAATTTTAAATAAACTTCATTGATTTTATTTACCTACATGTCAGATGCAGTGGAAGCTTGTGTTTTCCCATTCAAGAGTCTTAGGCATTCAACCACAACTCTATAGCCTTGTTGGAAGGAAATCTTTAGGTCCTCTTTTGTGGGCACTCTGTTGAATTCAGAGCCATCCATTTTTGCATAAGATCATGATTTTTTCTTCTATGGTGTGATAAAACCAAAATTGTTTGCAATTTATTATTTGGATGCAATATTTCATTTATTGATACTTACAATTCATTCGACTAATTTCATATAACCACTATAGCCAAGTTTGTGCTTCCTATTTTTTTCTAGTCTTGTCTTTGTTGCCTTCAATGTGTCAAGTAGCATATGAAAATATTGAAATACATCAAGTTAGATTATGTAAAAAGAAAGAGTAATAAGTATATAATTACATTGTTGATAGTATCACATACCTTCGTTGGACTAGTGGTGTCTTTCCTTTTGAACTATATTGGTCCCTCACATACTTTAGATAGGTACCAACTTTCTTAAGGACCTTGGTTCAGTTGAATGTGTTATTACCGAACAACACAACTAAATGGTTAATTAGCTCATCTTTTAAATCTTGATTTTAGGAATTCCATTATGTACGTATGGTGGGCCTAAAGATATCCAATGTAATATCATTTAGATGTTTATAAAACACATTTCCTACAAAATTATCTTGGGATCATTAGTCTTAAAAGAGTGATCAATAAGTAAATTTCAATTGGATTATATATAATAATAATTAAAACATTTTAAAGTACTTGGGACCTTCTCTATCTTTATGTGAACAAAATCCTCAGTCACCACAAATGTGACCAGAAATGTTCTCATACTAGTAATATGGGAAGATCCAATAAATACTACTAAAACATCACCAATACTAGTGGCCTTTGCATCCCTAGGTACATTTCCTAATGCATGTTCTAGCATGTGTTCATTGCCAGAGGGTGCACTATCCGATGCCTGCATGCTATGTGGTGCCAAAATTTTAGTCGACAATATAAGAATGGATGATGGGGTCAAATGATGTGATGTATGCATAGGAAGATTATGATCGACACTTGTACCAACCCCTACTCCCCAGGTAGCACCTGCAATACCCTGATCATCACCAACAACATCATGAAGACACAAAAAATCCTGTTAAAACAACACATATTTTATTTCATGACATAAAAGAGTAAAAAATATTAAACCATGAATGAACTTATGTTATAATTAAAGATCTCAAGACAACTTACCTGTAATTTTCGTGCTCTCTTAGTCAATATTTTAACCCTTTCTCTTATCTCATCTGTTTGAGGCACTATGAATAACAACTAAAAGATTTCTTCATTGCATTTTTTTGGGTCTTCCTTATCATATCCAGAGGGTTTGTGTAATATGCGATGTCATCGTCGCATAATAATGACTGCACCTCCCTATGGATTCTCTCCTCTACTACTGGTGCCTTCCCCTAATCATTCAACTACAACAAGAATATTAAAAACATTATCAAAATTAACCTAATAAACTTATAAAAAAACATACTAAAACATTTTTCTCATATCTAATTTGTACGATTTCAATGAGGTAAAATTTTTGTGTAGAAGTGCCTAAAGATGCATCACGATTTGTGCTCTAGTTTAGAGCCTTCTCCCTATGATCAATTTCCTGCTATGACAAAAATTAAATATAAAAAAATATTACCAAAATGAAACCAATAGACTTATGAAAAAAAACATAATAATAAAATGGTATATTGGAGTCATTAATTGGAGGTTGGGTAAAATGGTATATAGTATGTACCACCCCCATAGTAATTGTGTTTGTATCTATGTGATTCAAATTATAATCGATTAGCAACTCTTCCCCTGCAGTTATTGATTTTATCACACATACGAATACATGGTTTCCCTCGCATGTCTTGAATATGAAATTGGGTTGCTTATTTGTTGACCTAGGTCATGTACTATTTATCAACCTTGCAATATTCCCTGATGCTTTTGGCTTTCCATCAATGTACATAGCCACTCCTTTATTTTGATCCTTATCTTTTAGTTGTATATAATTTGTTGGCAGTGTATACTTACACATACTTCATGTATATCAAACTAGTTGCATCCAATATTTGTAATTGTAATAGGGTCTGACATACTCCATCAATTCAACAAATTTTTCATAACATACCTTTATGTCATCCATGCAAAATATGCCCAAACCATATAATGACAATGGTGCTATGCAATACATCCTCTGTTGACACAAAAATCAATGTTTATTAGAGGAAGTTCCTTGGGTACCCATTGTATCCATAGATATTTGTACCTCAAGGGGACCTCGATGTCGCCTATGCTCTCATCATCATAAGAACATGACCCCCCTTCAGCAAGAAAAAATTCCATGCATTTACGGAATTTTCTTCTAATATTTTGACCTCTAGTTGATCTCTCTTTTATACCTACTACATGTCTCACTTTCCTCTTCTCTTCCTAAATTTCCCTCACTCGAGGAAGACAGATCTGAAAAATACCTATTTGGTGGTACCTACACTCATAAGGATGTTGGATGAAGTTCTTTCATGGTGATGTGATCCCAAGGTATGGGGTTGGAGGATTAAAAACCAAGGTTGTCACTACTATTCAAATGCATGTGGAGGTAACAATAGTTTTGAATGTATCAATAAACCTTCTAAGGGTCTAATGATCAGAGATCACATGGTAAACATGGGAATGGTTTTTAGGGTCACCAACCTTGTTTTTTGAAGCCTTGGGTTTTGGGAACATCAAGAGGATTCATTGTTTGTTTCTTGGAGGTTGATTGGGTTAGTTGGTGGAAGGTTGCTATTAATTTTTGTACTTGTCTATGAAATTTTTTGGACCACCTTTCTCGAAGACAATAGTCCCTCTGAGGTAGTACTGGTGTTTGGTTAGTTAGTCTATGAATTTTTTGGACCACCTTTGATGTGAAATAGCCCCTCATGCAACCATCCTTTCAATCTATTTCTAAATGGATAGACCCCTTGCCTTTAATGATTAAGCTCCACAGGTTTCTACCCCTATGGGTTTTTAGGTCCCCCAAATAAAATAATAAAAGATGGGCCCTACTTAGAAGAACCCTAAAATGTATCGAAGTTTGTTTGTTTCTTTCTTAAGAATCTAGTTAAGGAGGCTAATTGGGTCCCTCTCTATCCAACATTCCTTCACCATTTTCCAGACACCCACAGCATCTTCGAACCATTTATACTCTTCTAGAACTTGAAAAAAAAAGTCCACTTTCATTAGTTTTATCTTTCGGGCTTTCCCTAGTGCTGGAATCTATACTGTTCTTTTGGAGGTTGGGTTGAGTTAGTCAAATATTTGAAAGTTTTTAATGTCTCCTTGTCTTTTTTTCATCTCTTGTACTGGTGCAGGAGCACCTTGGCATAATTAGGCCTGTATGAAGCAATGTTTTGAAATTTGATTCAATGTTATTGTTCCTCCTTTGTAAATCATGTTATTAGAGTCATTTTTCATATATTTGAGGTCATGTTGAGGTAATTTGGTGTTTATTAAGTCCAAAAATGCAAAAATGAAAATAATGTACAAAGTTGTCAACTTAATCAAAAAGGAAATATTAAGAGATAAAGACAGTTCATGGTAATGATATTGCTAACAATTGTTTGTTTATAGGTGTAGGTAAAGGAAAGCATTCAAGTTTTTATCAAAGAATAGGAAAAGGGAAGACATCCAGTTTGATGGCGGAGATAAAGACAAATACATGTGTAAACAATGTTAAGAATGTTAAAGGTGTTTGGCATATTACAAGTTCGGAGTGTACGAACTAGTGGAGATGATTTTTAGGGAATAGGAATATATATGAAGCTTGGAGAAATTGGGATCAGATGCAATTCTTGTGTCATGAGTTTTTTCTTATGGGGGTGTGTGGTGCAAGAGCACCTACACCTTATTGGAACAAAATATCTCTTGAAGGATGATAGGAAGATTCAAAGGTGAGTCTAGGGGTGTGTTTAGTTTACTTATGTTAAATAAGGTCTAAAAAGACCATTGTCAATGTAACTAGGGTGGTTTTTAAGTCATTTGTATTTGGGGTCAAAAAGTTGCACCAAAAATGAAAAACTGTTGATTAAACAAAAAGTTGTTAAAATGTTGTTTTAGGGAATATGAAGAGTTTAGGATTTTAAAAAGAAGTTAGGAAGTTTTGTTGGTTAATTTTGGAGGGAAAAATTTTATATAGCCTCTTGAAGGCTTGAACAATGTTGTTCAAAAAATATTGAAGGATTCCAAATCAATAAACATTTTCCTACTACAAATCTATTATTTCTATCCTTTGTTCCTTTTGTATGAACCCATACAAGGTTACAATCATTTGAATTTCTTAGGATTATTTTTGGGAATGAATTAGTTTTCTTTTAAATCCATTTTGAGAGTCTAACCTCAAATTTTGTGGGAGATTTCTTTACTTTTCTAGAATTGCCTATGATAGACCAGTGAAGGCACTATTTGAAGGTTAGATGATGTAATTAGCCATTCCATCAACTTTCCCAGTCTGTGACTCAATGGAATGGCATGATATGATGGTAGAGTAGGTATTTATATGTTTTAGAGTGGAAGTGAAGCAAATTGTAACTTGTGGAATGTTACCGTAGGGTATAATTTTGTGTTGTCCATGTTGTTTTGAGTGTATTAATGTGGGTTTTTATCATAATATTGATGAATCTATCAATGGGGGTTTTGTGGCCATGTGCAAAGTATTTGAAGAATGTTGAATTCTTTGATTTAGTTTGGAAAGCCTGGGTATTGTGAGACTAAATAAACCCTACAGTTTGTAAGGAGAATGAGGGTTTTATGGTATGTCTTGGAGGACTTGGATACATGTTTTGGCTAGTGAATTTAGAGTTTTGTAACATGATTTGTGACATTGGCTCGAATTGACCAAAATATAGCATGCAAAACCTCAATGGGAACAAATAGATTCTAAATCACTGTACTTGCAACAAGATTTCTAAATGTGGGGAAAATTTCACTTATATTCATTGTCCGTTGGTCAATTTTCCCTTTCCGAGTTCCCTCACCTCTCACTCTGGCTTTCCTCCTACCAAATGGTTCCTAGTCTTCCTCATTGACTCAATGGCCTTGTAGCACTCATCTAGTGAAGTCTCGCAACTCTCCACTCAGGGGCTGGATGTAGTGGTTCTTGGTGAAACTCTCTAGTTAAGGTCTCGGTGCAATATGCTATGTCATGCTCCTACATGCGTAGGGCCAAAATTCAAAATATATAGTTTATATATATGCTATGTCAACATATAGTTTATTTTATTTTCTACAAAATATAATTTTTGTATGGTGGCTTGTTGAGCTTATATAGTTGGTTTTGTCTTTCTTTATAATTTTTGATGATTTATTTCCTATGACATGATTGAATATTATCTACAGTCCTAGTGATTGTTAAAAAGGCTTATAATATGTGATGTTTAATCATGATGGATGTCTAAGAATTAGTGATTGAAATACTAATTGACTAAAGATTGATCTATCTGATATTTTTTCATTTAAACATCATGGAAGAAATGTTTGCAATCAATGTATTATTAATCTAGCCTACAAGGTTTCTTTTCCTAGTTTTTTTGGTCCTATTCTTGTTATGACTTTTTTTTTTACATTGGTATATTACAATAATGGGGAGAATATCTAGTGAATCGATTCTTTCAGTCTCTTGATTCTTATCCTTGTGCATAATGAGTTTTCTTCTATCCTATGATTCATTGATTGCTGGTTTACAACACACATTACAACTAACATGGATATGAATTATGATGTGGGTGTGAGAAGGGATTGTTGAATATGAAGGAATGGTTTAGGAAAGTACTCCTTAATCCAAATGAGTCATTTTCTTGCCATGGAGTGTGTTAAGAGACTTTAAAATTAATATTCTCAATCTAGTTAATATTGACACATCTAAAGCATGCCAAAGGAACTTCGGAGAAATGTTATGACATAAAGAAGATTGTTAAGGTAATGTCAAGTCTTGATCCATTAGTGTAGGGAAACATAGATGCATTGGTACAAAAGGTTCCATTCAACTTGGAGGAAATGGATAATTACCTAAGGGGCTAATGTGAGATTGGACCAAGTTTATATTATGATACAAATAGCTTGGGAAAAGGGATGATGAAATGGTTAGGTATGGGAAATTTTAGAGATAAATATAACACCAAGGGAAGAACACTAGAACTAATTTTAGCACTATGGATTAATCCAAGACTCAAAATTCCATTAATAGGCATCCCTTACCTCTTAAATTAATTCCATAGGTGGGTTTATCCTCTAATATAGTGCCATTGGTTAGCTTATCATGTGAACTTTTGTTATAAGTAGGATTGCCATACACTTTCATAACATGCATGTGTGGTTTCAAAAGGTTTATATGTTATTTTGAATTTGAAAGAAAGGCATGTTTTGACTTTTCCAATAGGTGATAGGGGTTAATTTGACTTGGTTTTAGTAGTACAATGACAAACCTTTTGGTTTAGGTTCCATAAACAAAATATACTCATTTTTTTTAGCTTCCTATTATCATCTTTATATTAAATGATCTTTTTAAAGATCATCTGAATATTCATTTCTAATGAAAATGTACAAAATGATGTGTAATAGATCCAAGGTGAGGCTCAAATAGCCTTGTATTTTGAAACCATTAACCAAAGAAATGCTAAGAACAATATATGAAAGAGATGAAGAATAAGGCAACTTGTATTATTAGGAAGGATGAGATGCCTTTATATAGCATGACCTCATGTTTGAGTCTTGAAACACTCCCATATTGTCAACGCATGTGTCTAGGCTAACCATGTCAAGTTTCACTCCATACAAGCAACAAAAAAAAAAAATCAACGTCAGCCCCATTCACATGTCACTATGCAGGGTCAACATGAGGAAACACTAATTTTTTAGGAATGAAATAACCAAAGATATGATCAAATAATATCTAATCATAAATAGTCATAGAGCAATTAGGATTTGATCATATGGAAATTTCTAGGAGAGCTACAATAGTTGTAACATCATGAATTAACAACATTAAAAAGTACATCATGAATTAATTATGTAACCATATAAGTCAAATATAATTCTATCAAGAAATCAATATCAAATAGATAATATAATCACATAACTCATACATTTCAATGCCATTTATATTCTTCTTTATCCAAATCTTTGTTTGTATCATCCAATCTAGATTCGACATTGTAAGGATTGGTCATATCATCATCATCGTCATTGATATTAGTTTTGATAATGTCATCATCCACACGGATATCATCTTCATGAACATTAACTCCTACATCATCATGATCTAGTTCCTCTTCTTCGACATCTTTGTCAGAAACATCATCAACTAACTGTTGATCTTGATCATAATCTACATCATCTTCTAGTTCTTCGGTATCTTCTTCCACCACAATATTCTTTACCGACCTTCCTCTTGGATAAAGTCTAACAAAAAATGGCCAACTCAGTTTACCTGGAACCTTTGAGTAAAATACCTACTCACATTGGCTTGGAAGAACATAGGGCTCATTTCCAGCTTGCTCAATTGACCTTGTATTAACCATGGTAAATCCATTATCATGTTTAATACTAGTTCTCTCAGGATCATTTTCATTCAATCATAGCCTGTACCATTGGATGACAAACAAAACTAATTTGAAGGACTTAAAGTCACACTCAAGTATATCATCTAAAATCCCATAGTATCAATTTCCTGAGACTTCTGGATGTATGTCACTTCTAGATGAAACATTAGTCACCTGAAAGATTACAGTTATCCTAGAATCACAAGTTTTCTTTGTGTCATCCAAATTTTTTATTCGAAATTTATGACAATTGCACCACATAGCCCTATGGTGTTTCACCTGCAATATTTCAAACATGTAAAACTTATAGCATCGTTAATTGATAAACATATTTATTCTTGGTAGAATATATACAAAGAAAAAAAAACTCAACATATATATACATCAATATAATTGAAAATAAATAAATAATATGGGTGATTAATATATTTGTACGTACTTTTTTATCTCTTAAACCATATGCTAAATCAATTTCCCTTGGTGTAACATTGGAATCTCCATTATGATGAGCTTCTTTAACCAATGAAGCCACACCTTCCCATGTTAATGAGTGACTGTATTTTTGACATCGTTCAATCCATACCATCATCTAATCAAGATTGTTTGCAACATACAAATGTAGTGCATCCCACTCTTGACCAACTGTATAAAAAAAATAGAAATTCACAAATGATGTATAATTAGTTAATTACCATGGTATATGACCTTAATTTATAATTGATGTACCTGAAAACCTAACATCCTAGTACCAATGATCTTATTATCTTTCATTGTTGGATGAATTTAAATTAAATTTAAAAAAAAACTACTTTCATAAATCCCTCATAGAAAACCAAATCTTGATGTAATTTCCTATGATCACAACAAAATTTGATCCCCAAAAAATTCTTTAAGTAAAAATATTTTGATCCATATCGTCAAGAGTTGGTGCAAATCTCCCCAATCTCTAAACCACCATTTTCCAATGATGGTGCTTTTGATATATCGATAGGAAATCCAAGTTGTCATATCGATCAAAGTTCCTAGGCGAATACATATTAGGCAGACACAGATCACAGTTTCACTAACATAGGGGATCATCAACAAGACAAATGATATCAACATGAGATCTATCATTCAAAACAAGCTTATAAGTTTCGCAAATGAAATATATTGGTGAGACATTTATCCTCTCACACTAATGATACAAAGGAAAATAATCATCGGCAAGACAAGAATCATTGGGGTGAAGCCAACAAGTCATACCTAGTAATTATGTCTTATTGGTGAATTACCATCGCTAAGAAGTTCATCGTGTCTCACTGATCAGGCATAGAGAAGCATACCAAAAAAACAAGAAGCTATTGGTGTAAGTTTGAAAGATTCTCCCAACACTCCATGTCATGCCCATGATATCGACGAGAGTCTTGGTGACATATTCAAGATTAGAGGAATGAATATTGGGGAGACTCGTAGCATCAAAGAAATTGCAGAATGTCTTAGTGAAGCATGATCTCTTGCTGATGAAGATGTGAATAGATCAAAAGATCATCAGAGTGACTTTTGGCGATATTTACAAAGATCGAGAGGAAAAATTGTGTATCGGTGAGAAATATATTATGTTTCTCTGACCAACAGGTTATTTGGTGAACATTGGAAAAAACCAAATATAAAGAATCGCCCAGAATTCAATTTGTCTAGTTAATACAGGGTACTTGATGTGACGGTGAGAATTTCAAAAAGATTGTGAACTTGTGCTTAGAGCTGAAACATTAATGGTGGCACAAACACAAAGAGATAGTTTATTTATTGAATTGAATAGAAATAATTGAAGAAGGTATTGAGCGCAATTCACAGTGGAATAAATAGGAGGAAGGACGAAGAACCAAAGAACCTTGGGGCCGAAGGATTTCAAATAGAATATGTGTTTTTTCTGCAATTTCATATTATCATTTTATCATTTTAAAAAAGTGTATAATGGAGGGAATGAGCTCAGGGAAAAAAAAAAGGAAAAAAAAGTGAGAGTAGTCACCCCAAGAGTAAAAAATAGAAATTGAAGATGAAAATGAACTAGGGGTAGTCGAAAGAAAATTGAACCATGACTTAATTGATCAATTTCTTGGCTCTAGACCTAAGGCCAAGCACTTTGTGTAGCTCAGGGCGGATGTAGAAAAGTTAGAAGATAGGTGCAAACACATAGGAGATACATGGACCCCAATTAGGGGAATTGAGTTATTAATCTTCCATTACCACTGAAGGAACCAATATGAACTAATGTGTAACCCCTAAAAATTTAACATAGGAAAGTTGGTCTATCCAAATGTGTTTGTAGATGTGGAATTGATAAAAGTGTTAGCTTCCAGTTATGAACCCAAGGTAAAAGCTATTTTTTACCTTTCTATAAAACCATTCATACACATATCAAAGGCTACAGTCTATGAGTTCTTCAATTTAGGAGTGTGATGAGAAAATTGTGTATGAGGAACTGGATAGAGAATTCTAGAGATTGGATACTATGTATAAGGGTTGGAGGCTACCATTGCATAGATGTAATAAGGATGGCAATGCAGCTGCATTAGATGATGGTGATGATCCCCTATTTCATGTTGACATATTTGAACCATACTTGAAGTACACCTATTTCTCAATGTGCCAAGTGTTAGGGGTGGATGCCCCTGAATACATGTCAATTGTGTTGATGGTGATAGCAGTAGATGTCCAATGCCATAACTCTCAACCTTTTGATTATGCCACACATATTTTCAATGAAATCGATGTGGGATTGATGGTAGTAAGGAATGGCTCCCCTATTTTGCATTTGAGGCATTATTCAATCCTGATGCATATGATTCTTTACTATGAGAAAGAATTGAAGATGTGGCCTGATAAGCTAAGGGTTTCACAATTTGATAAAGAGGGGGGGTTTTTTTTTATGCAACTTTGGACTGCTATTTGGGACAATATATTTTCCAATTCATGCTTGATACATTTTGAAGAATATTTTATGAAGCCATTGTATAATTTGTATAATCACCCTTGTGAATATTTGTTGTATGATGAGATAAAAAGGTTCCTCATACCCAAGGAATTTAATGGGCCTATTAATCACAATTGGGGAGACTATTATTGTTTGGAAGATGCAACAATGATCAGGATATATAGATTTGAGGATGAACCCTTTATTCTTCCAAAAAAAAACCTAAAAGAATTGCATATCTTGAGATTGCCAGACAATTAGATCATTCAGATTTCATGAATTTAAGCTCTTTTGGAAAATAGGCATTTATTACTAGCACACTTTGTTTCAGTGATTTCACTATGTTGGCAAGGGAGGGATATGATTTGGTGTTAAATAAATTGTTGCAATATAACATGAAGAAAGGTCCACCTCAAAAAGGATTTGATCCAAAGTAGTATATCAACTTTGCAAGGGACAAAATAAACTTGGGCGGGTATGATTATATACCCTATCAATATGATGATTTGATCATAAATCTTGAAGAGGAGGAAGCAAAAAGAGTGGTTGATGAGTATAATAGAGGATTGTCAAATGTTGGGATGCTATCTTTAGAGGAGGAAACACCTGGTGATAAAAGGCCTCACAACACATCTGACAAAATCTCCAGATCAAGAACTCAAGATTACAAATGTCCTCCTAGGGAGATAGAAGTTGAAGAAAGTTCAAATACAAATGCAAGAAAGATTGCATACAAATCATTCATAGCTAATGATGAATTTGTAAAAACTCCATAGTTTAATGCTTTCTTGTATATGCAAAAAGGGAAACAAATAAGGGAATTAGTTGGAAATATAACACCAACTAATGAAGGAAAGTTGTTGGGTAACCTAAAAACAAGTGTGGATAAATAAATGGAAGATATGACTTCCGAGAAGGGGAGAAAGATGCTAGAAGATGTAGGAGTCATGATTTTTCTCAGGTTAGATTTGATATTTTCCTTAGTCTTTGATATTTTCTTGAAGAACAATAATTCCACATATAAGCCCAACCTTGAAGGTGTGAAAGAGATATACACAGGATCCAAGTACAATCCAGATGAAGGGTCGCTCATGATTTGGGCCTTGTATCCACCTCGCAAGAAATCAATTGTGATTGATACTAAAAATGAATTTGGGCATGTGGTGACCTTAAAATTTGGAGAGGTTGATCCCATAACCACATCAGATATTGGAATTAATGTTGATAAAAGAAAAATAAATGTATAGAATGAACAATGAAAGATTACTTAAAGAGAATGATCATTCAAAGGATATGGTGGGAATAAAATTAGGACCCAAAAAGAAATTAACTCAAGGAGAGAGTTCTCATACAAAAGATCAATGGGTAGGATCAGATTCATATTCATAGGGAAAATATGATGCACTCACTGCAATGATAAAGAAGAGGCAAGCCAACTTGATGACTTGGCTGAGTAAACTTTGGGGAACACATTTGAAAAATTATTCTGTAAAATGAGAACATAAGATGATTGATGGGAGAATCCATGAGAAACTCCAAGAAATAAGTGAAAGAGATGTTCCAGATAATACAGTTATTGATATTTCCAATCATTTCGTAAATAGAAACGAGGACTTTCAAGAAGAATTGCAAGGGGATGAATAGGGGCTGATTGATGCCACTAAGAAGGGATTACCAATTCTATTCAAAGAAAAAGGAGGATTGAAGGAAAAAAGACAAATGGATTAAGAAATGTGAATCAATGCTACAAACAATTATGGAGGAAACTACAAGAGACAATTCAACACTAGATGAGGCTTGTGAGCATAATGAATAAATGGTGATCTTGCAGATAGTAATTCAGAATGCACTTGGAGATGCCGACATATGTGCACGTTAGGATTACCTTGATCATTTTTCAAAAATCCATTTATGGCTAAATAGAGCCTAACCACTAGTTTATTATTGTTGCTATGCGAAAACATTTTTGAAAGGATGTTTCCTTTCATAGTTTGTTATATTTATACATGTTTTATATGATCAAGGGAGGAGATAGATAGATAAAAAAGAGAATATTGTTGATAGTTTTTGTAATGATTTTTTCATTAAAAAGACTTAGATGCATGCATGAATTTCGATGAAGTTAATGAAGATATATGAATTTGTGACTTAGTCTTTGGTATAAATTGTCTATGTAATTATATAGTTATTTGATTGTCTCCATTTTGATGCTTTTTTGTTGTTCAAATGGTATATCAAGAATATATTAGTTTGTCGATACACATTTGTTGTATTTGTGTGATGTGATCGTTTGGTTCTTTCAAGTAAAGATTATATCCTTATAATCAATCATAGTAACTGGAAAGTATTAATTGGATCAGTAAGAAGAATCAAATAATTAGGGTTGTCATCCTATCTCAAGTAGAGTTTTCATCCATTTACTTGCACATTTGTACAAGTTTCAAACTACATTTGTATGTTGAACAGTTTGAATTATTTCCATCATAGATTACACTTTTATAAATCTTCATTAAACTCCATATACCCAACGAGGCACTAGTCTTACATACTTCATTTTAGTTCATCCATTTTATATTTTACATCTATTAACTGAACATATTAGAATTGGGGTTGATATTTCTCATATAATCTATACCATAATAAAGATTCAATTGTCCACTCCTACTTGCCATTGTGGATAAATTGCTTGAAAAATAAACACAAATCAAGTCTACTTCATTCATATAGTAAAGCTACCTAGGTCTAGCAGCACCTGAAGAGAAGAAGGTCTAAAATATTTGTCCTTGTATGTTACCCTAAAATTTACCAAGATTTTGGCAACCTCTTGAGGCATTTTTCCTATGTTTTTGAGAGCTAACAGGGTCTTCTTCTTATATATATGAAATTTGAATTGTAATATTTGATCATCAACAGTTTTTAAGATTTTAATACTTTTTAGCAGTGAAAGACTTATTTTCTGGAGTAATACAATTCTAATACTTTTCTATTTGTGTGTGGAAGATTCTTTCATTTGGACTAGTTCTTTGTTGTTTCTTTTCAAGCAATTGAAGGAAATGTAAAATATATTCTAATTAATCTCCATGACCATCTTATAATTACCTCTCACTTTCTTCAATCTACCTTTCCCCATTAGGTACTCCCCTTCAATTTTTTTAATGGAGTTCAGATCCCTAATGTGATCTACATGGATCTTTGATGCAAACTTAGGAAGATATTCAATACATGTACACCATGGTCTGGTATACCATATATCCCTCCACCATAGAACCCTCAGGATGTGCTCTTTGTCTAACCAAAGCCTTCAAAAATATCAAGTGCCTCTCAACCATCCACATTGACCTTGTGTGTATAGGTCCACACAATTCAATCTCCTCAACTTGGTGTATGAGGTAGTGTTCTTATGCATTGAAAACTGTTGAAGGTAGACACATTTGCATTTCACACATTAGACGAGGAATTTTTCTCCTCTAATAATTTATATCTTCTTTATGGATTTCCTTAGATGATAGCCATCTACAAGTGATTCAAGGTGAAAATATATTAACGAGATTTAGAAAAAAATATACAATATAGTACATAAAAAGTTAAAAAAATGACAAATATAATCTCTATACAATGAATTGAGCAAACATCGCTACTTACCTCATGTATTTTCCAAGATCATATATAACTTGCTTGACATTGTTGTCAAAGTTGTCTGGGAGAGATAGAGATAGAATGTACTACAACAATTATAAAATGATCTTTTCATTATTTTTCCAAAACTTGTAAAAATAATACATTGAAAAGTACATGCAGGATAAAAATATATATATAATATACTAGAATAATTACCTTAATGAAGGTATACCAATCATGTGTTTTCATCCTTGACCCAAATTCACCTTTCTTTGTTATGATATTGTTTATGTTCGCAACAAATCCTATGGGAAATCAAATTTTTCATATGACTTCTTTAATAGCATTGCTTTGCTGCTTTGTTAATAACCAAGGAAGGGCACTTCTATTTATTTGGTCTCCATTTCTCTTTAATTTAATTATTTTTCATTGCATGATTGACTTCCTAAATGTCACTACAAATTTTGACATTTTTTTCTTTGTCATGCCCTCCATCCAATATTTTCCATAGTATTTCTATTATATTCTTTTTGATATGCATTGTATCAAACAAATGCACAATTTATAGCTGCTCATAGTAGGGAAACCTAAAGTTGTCTGGGATAAATTTCTAGTACCTATGGAAGTTGGCCATTAATTCCTTGATGACCTTCATGAAGCATATAAGTTAAACAAATTAACAATGACAATCATTGCCAATTACAACATGAGTAAACAAAACACAATATAAAAATATAAATTCCAAACATATCATATATGATAGATAAACAATTTGATCCAATGTATAACCTTAACGATTAATTCTATTATATTCCAACTTCCATAGGCAAGGTGTCATTCTTCATGGTTTTGATGTAGTCTCTTCTTTCCTAAATTTGTTGAACGGCGGGATTTCATCTTTGGACCAAAAACTAGAAATGAAAATTTTCCCTTTGTTTGAAGACCTACAAAATCATATATAATTGGATTAAATATGTCAATTTTTATAAATATATATAATGAATAGATTATTTAAAAAACATACATAATATCTACTTCATAAAATTAAATATTGTAAAAAGTGCAGTCGAACATTATAACATACCACAAAAATGTGTTAGCCCTGGGGCATCACGAATTGTCCATACAAGCATTGCATGGAATTGAAATTGTCTTTGTCCTATTGGTCTAGAGATGTCATACATAATGACACCATTCTATAAATTTAGTAACTCATCGATAAGAGGCTTGATATATACATTCATATCTTTAACTTAGTACTTACCTAGTTGAATGAACATTAAAATTACATAATTATTATAACCATTTTACTGCAATATATATAAATTAATGTACATGACTATTAAATGAAAAAATAATAAGTCATTATGCAACAAATATGACAAATGAGATGCTACTACATTGAAGAAAATTGATGTTACAAACAAATATCTGGAAGAATCACTGCCAACATTATGTGCTCCCTCTTTATTGACATCCATGGAGGAATATTATTGTTGATAACAAAAACAGGCCACGCCGAGTAAATAGATCTTAGCTCTCCAAATGGATTGACATCGTCCACTACCAATGAAAACTTGAGATTACAAGGTTCTTCTTTAAAGTGTGGCCATTTTTCCTCCATGTCCCTAAATGCAGAACCATTCGTAGGAATTCAAAGAATGTCATCTCCACTTCTATTCCATGCATGGTAATCCATAAATTGTGCTA
Organism: Sequoia sempervirens; assembly: GCA_007258455.2. Lineage (NCBI taxonomy): Eukaryota > Viridiplantae > Streptophyta > Pinopsida > Cupressales > Cupressaceae > Sequoia > Sequoia sempervirens. Next base: position 623,845,265 of record VDFB02270651.1, read on the forward strand.
AGCTTTCACACCTAAATAATCATTGTGTACATTGAATAATGGGAATATAATAAAGAACCCTGCGAGGCACCTTTTTGGTTAGTTGATCTATTCGATATCTATTGATATGAAATTCTAGGCATTATGTTGCAAATTCATGTTGTTTATGATATATAATATGATCATTGGGACATGCATCTATTGCTTGATACTCCATTTGAATATCTTTCATAATGGAAGATAAATCTCGATATGAGCAAGGTAAAATATTTGATGGTGGTAACAAAAATTCACCTATCAATTTACAACAAACAAATAATTTGTTAATATAAAGAATATTAATGGTACATATTTCATCCTTTATTTACTAGTGATGAACTAACAACAAAAATAGATGAAAAAAGATGACATATATGACATACCTGAACATCCATGAGATTGCTATGTTGGATAAACCATTCATAACCTTCAAGTTCACCAGCAACAATACAACAGAGAGAAGAGTTGTTTGGGAACCTTCATAAAGGGGCTTGTATGCCTTCTCAAGTATAGGTAAATCATGAACATCATCAAAGTCATCTCGATCATCATGATCAGCTATGCCACTAAATGTGTCAAGATCAGTGTATTTGTACCATCATATTCAACTATATTTTCTAGTGCATGATCATCTTCTTCCATAGGATCATTAACTTCATCTTTGATATTCATAGCTCCATGTTCCTCTGCTTGCAAAACCACATTCTCCGGGCCGTGATAATCCATATCATGTGCCCTAGGGTGCCTCACCTTTATAATAATGATCGACACAAATAAACCATGATCATGATCAAGTGATTATATATATATATATATATAAAAAATTTTAAAAGGATATAAACATTTAAAAATTCAATCAATATAAAGACATATAATGAACAACTTACCAATGGACAATAATCATGCCCCCCTTCAACGTGACCATGCTAACTACAATTTTTCTCAGTTTTCATTAAAATTATTCTCGTCTTTAAGCCCCTACAATTATTGCAAGGACAATAACATTTCCCATCACCCTTTCTTTTCAATCTAGCCCACAATATAGCAAGTGTCTCTTCATTTTCTTTTGCACTAATATTATCTGAAATAATTTTTCTTTACCAAGCCTAAATATTTATATCTTCAAAAAATATCAAACTCACACTCCAATAATTTTTAATCATAGACAAGTAACAAAATCTAATAATTTTGATATTTTGCACCAAAAAATTTGGCCTATAACCTCCACAAACTGTCACAAGTATAGCAAATTTGCAAGTATAGAAAATTCGCAAAGTATAGTAAAAAATTGTTGCAAATATATATAAATTGATGAACTCACTTTTTTTTATTAAAAAACATCTATCAAAACCCCAAAAAATGCTAACCATATACCCGCCAGCCCACAAATTAAGGAGGCTAACCATATGTCAGCCCACAAATTGGCTTTAAGTGTATGTCAAAATAGCGATGAAAATCACAGAGCATCGCAATTGCAAAGAAAGTTGAGCATAATTTTTTTTTTTTTGAAAATTTCACATTAAATACATAGATACCCAACAATACCTCTAATTATACATCTTTTGTCAAAAAATTTCATCATATTTTGTAGTCAAATGAGTTAGTGCCTCGATTCTGCAAGCGCAAGCCTCCACCTATGAAGTTCCCTTTAAGCCCTACCATTTCAAACAACTATCTAATACCATCCTTTCGCCAAGCGAGCTCCACCCCAATGGTCTCCAATCTAATTCAACCACACCAAAATGCCTAAGTCTAGGCCTGTTGTAGACTTCCATCTGCAGGCCACCACCCTGGGTTCGCCATTCTGAAAAAAATTGGTAACTTGTCCATCTGCCTAACAGACCCTGCCTTCATGACTATCATTTGAGCTCAAAACCAAAGCAACTTATTTGAGGTAGACCATCATCTACAGATTTGCACTGATCTTTCACCACTATTCAAACAACCATTCAAATCAATGAAAACTTGGTGTCTCTCTACCTATCTAGCCTAGCCTCGACTGTTGCTATCCTCTTCCCTACACTAAAATTGACTAAGTGTTGGCTCTTTTGCGAACCTCTCCTCGTGGACTTCTATCTGTAGGCTACCATGGTGAGTTTTCCATTCCAAATGGCCAAGGACATCCATATCTCTGCCCCACTCCCTCCATCTAAGCCCAAACTCAAATGAAAATGCCTAAGCAAAAAGACTTTGAAGGCTGTCACTTGTGGATGACCATCCTATCATCATCATTTCAAACAAACAAGGACTCACATTGACCAGCTACGCAGGACCCAACCCTAATGTATCCCTTCAGTTGTCCACCAATGAATGAGCAGGTGATGCCTAAGCAACCTATAAATCTAATGATGTAGGCTTCCTATGGTGTAATTTTGTCCCGCCTCCATCATTCCAAGCAGCTAACTTCCAACACCTTCCTGAACCTTCTGACCTGCACTCATCCAAATGGTTTGAACTTTAGCAACTAAGCGACATCATCTACCATAACAACGGGTCCCACATGGCAAAACACTACTCTTCCAACACTATTTTGAACTACGGAGCCTAAAATTTCCAAGCCCACTCATGCTCCCACAATCCTTGACACCGCACACCTAAGTGATGAGCTTAACACTCCCAACACTTCAAAATGGATTTTACCCATGTGTTCAATTAGCTTGATCCCCTTAGTGGACCCCACTTCACAGCCAAATCTTGATGCGGGTAGAACCTTGCGGGCCATCATGCCCTAACTGTTGTCTATTTATAACTTCCTCCAAAATGGCTGCCAACATAGGGAAGTACACACCCCTGGGCCCTCATTGCAATAACTTCCTCAAATGAACAACTAACGATGATCTGAAAGAGATGTTAGGATCCTTGAATGATGAGTTACCTGATCTAACATTGTTTTTGCAAGATTTTGGAAAACATTCCTCATGTTTTTATGCTTGAATGTGCTTACTTCTCTTTTTCCTATAGGATATATGGAACCAACTACAGGACCTTCAGAGGTGGCTGTAGATAAGGAAAAGGGAAAGAATGTTTCCAATGAACCTAGGGGTAAAGAAGATAAAGATCAAATGAAGTACAAGTTCCAAGGGGAGCCCCTCAATTCAAAGGTCACCAAAAAATGGAAAGAGATCTCAGATACCAACTTGGGGTATAATGACATTGACTAATTCAAGCAAAGGGTCATTGTCAACCCTACCATAGAAAATTCCAAAAGAATAAGAAGAAGTGGATTGGCCAAAGCTATTGGTTTCATGCCTACCTTCATTGCCCCTGAACTTGTAATGGCCTACAAAGAGGCATATCAGGAGAACACCAAAATAATTGTAGATAGAGATGGCAACATTCTAGTAGATTTTGCTAGCAAGTCTATGAGGAAAGCTTTCTATATACCAAACTTTGATGAAATGGAAGAAGAAACCAAAGAATATGCCAAGACCACATGGGATTGTGATGCCCTCAAGTGTAACAAGCTTATCAACCAATATTGGCTAAAGGAGAAGAGGGTCATTGCAAATAAGGTACCCCAGGAGCTCTTAAGGAGTGACTTTCACAAAGACTATCATGATCTGGTAACCTTACTAAGCAAGGTCATGGGTCTTCCAATTGTAGCCTTCTTCTAGGAAGGGATGTTGTACTTTATAGAGGAAATCATCAAGAGAAAGACCCGGTTCCATTAGGAAAGGAATGATCAGCAACTTCTTGCATGAGTAGTTTGTATCAGTAAAGAAAACCTCACAATTCTACGTGACATCATACCTAGTCTATCTGCTTGCTATCTAGGAAGGGAATTGAAGGTATACAAAAAATATCCACAACAACAGTACATGAAATTTAAGGACTACTACAAGGTCAATGATGCCTTCATCAGGCACATCATCAGGTTACTTGGAGGTGAATTTGAAAGAAGGGTTACCCACAGTGTAAATGCCTTCATCCTTTGTTTTGGTTTTTTGTTTATTCAATTTCCCAAATTTACATACAGTCAAGCTGAGGATTTCTCAAAGAAACCTTATAAGCTACCCTGGTACCTAAATAACCATTTGATATTACTTGAAGTTTCCTGGAAACTCTAGTGTTCACACACCCTTTTTATCTACAAGCATAGGGTGAGGTTCCCTTATCCCCTCACATTTGGTTAGGGAATGTATGAACTCCCTGCATCTCAATGTGTGGAATACTATAATAAGGAATTGAATGAATACAACTTGGAGTTCGACACTACCAGGTCATGGATGGATGCATATGAAAAGTTGAAGAAGGCAGTTGGGATAGAGTATGCCCATTTGCATAATGTTGAGGACTTTTGGTCCAATTGCAGAGATGACAAGGAAGTGTGTATGATGCACTACATACGCATGATGACATAATTTTTCAAAATAGTCAATTTGTTTCCAATGCTAGACCAAATTGTGGAGGATGAAAATATAGTAATTGATCCTAGATATGATTCTATTTTTGACCTGCCACTACCATTAATTGATTGGGATGAGGAAGAGGTCAATGCACTTGATATTCTGATGAAACCCATTGAGGAAAGAAAAAAGAAATGGATTGATGGGAAAATTGCTCGATTGAAGCTGCACTAAGCTCCTCTGACATACGGTGAGCTTGAAGATGAACCCAAGAGTGAAACTAATAGTGCCTCTACCATTGTTGCCCCAACCAAAGAAACTCTAGCATCTCCTCCCACTACATGGTCTAAGGAAAGAAAATAAATGTCTAAACACCAACCTAGATACAAGGTGTATTTGAGGAAAGCCTTAGAAGGAGAGCCTTCAAAAAATTCAAAGAAGCCAGGAATTTTCATGAAGATGCAAACCATACAAGAAGACCTACTCCATGAGGGAGAGGAGGTAGAGGTCAAGCAATGAAATTCCCCACATATTGCCTCTGCTCTCGCTACCATAATAAATGCTATTGTTGCCACTTCCATCACTCCTCCACCCGCTTCTCAGGAAATGGTCACCTCTTCTCCACCTGTGGTGGACATCTCATTTCACCTTGCCTCCACTTCCCTTGCAACATACGTTATGGTCATAGATTCCTTGTATACTACCACTTCTCCACTCTCCTCCTCCTCCACATCTCCATGATCAGCCCTCCCACTAGCTACTGCAACAATGCCAATTCCTACCCTCTTGGGCCCAAAAGCCTTTGCTTGACATATGTAGAATATACCAATGGATCTGTCTAGACTATTCATGAATCTAGCAGTATAGGACACTCTAGCACAAGTTGTCCCTAGCCTTCTTGTCCCAACTCCTCCAATCGAGCAACCAAAAATGAAAGAAACAATGCAGATCTTCGAGGAGTTAGAAATGAAAGAAAGGGAAGCAACCAAAGAAATGGAGGAGGAAGTAGATGATTATCACAAACATATTGAGCATCAACACCTAGTAATTGATGAAGTGGTACATGAGGAAGTAGATGATGAAACACAATCATCTAAAGAAGATGTTGAGGAACCAAGCACAAAGTATATTGTGGAAACCTTTGACCAAAAGTTCAAAGAGGAGTTGGCCCAACAACTCAGGGATGTTAGAGAAGAAGTTGAAGAGTATCCCTTTGAAGAAAAGAAAGAGACAGATGATGAAATGGAGGTAAACAATGAGCCTCCAATAGGGGAGCAAGGTAAGAGCCCCAAACATGATGAAGAGATACCTCCTTCAAGAGAGAAAGAAGAAAAGGAAAGAGAAGAGAAAGAAGAAGACAAGCATGAAGAAGAGGCTAAAATAAAGAAAAGCCCAGAAGTACAACATCATGAAGAACATGGGTATGAGAAAGAAGAAGAAGAAGAAGAAGAGAAAACCTCTAAAGGGGAAGATAGCCCCAAGGAGCATACAACCACTAAATACCTAGGGAAAGAAACAATATTTATGTAGGATTCAAATGAGGAAGAAGAAAAGACATAGCAGGAGATTCTCGATGGCAAGAAAAGAGAAATTCAACATACCCAAGAAGTAGAAGGTGATCATGAATCATCGAAAGGGGAATCCCAGATGCCTGAATGGATTGAAAAGAAATTAGAGAAGAAAACCATGACCCCAATGGATCCAATGACAAGACTTGAAGCCATCTTGGCTCAAGCACAAATAAGCATGAAGAAGGAGAAGAAACCAAGGGTCAAATCTCATTTGACAATGGATGCATCAAGATCCAAGATGGTACATATAGCTACTCCGGTCATGGGAGAAGAAGGGGTCAACTATAATATCTCCACCATTGATCTGGGGATAGCTGTGAGAGTAGAAAATCAACCATCTTCAAGGGTTGGTTGCCACCATTGTGCATCAAATGCATAAGGAAAAATCCTCCAAGGAGGAGTTAAAAGTGCAGGTGGCAGATCTAATAACCTACATTCAACATGGTCATTGGTTGAAGAACTATCCTTCACATCATCAAAACCACCCGAGCTACTATCCAAAGAACATATTAGCAAGCTGGAAAGGAGAAAAAATTGGACAAATACCATAGAGGAATGGTTCCAATGAGTGATCTATAACAGCGACATGGGCATAGGGCACGCCGTCAGAGTAACTAAAAAATTAAGGATTATACAACAACAATTGGAGGAGATTGAGAAAGTATGTCTCTACTACTTTAAATTCTATAGAATCACCAACCCAAAGGTTGAAGCTATCCTCAAAATATTTGTGAAATCCTAGGAAAAGGAATTTTGCATCATCAAAGATGATCAATGGTTAGTCGAGATGTAGAAAATGGCCCTTGATCATCATAATGAGGTGCTAGAAAGAGTGTTGCATGAGGTCAATCTTGACCTCAAATGGGAAAAAGAGCATCGGGTAGATAATGAATACTATATTAAGTTGATGACTGATCAAGATGTTTCTACCGAAGAGCTGGATGCAGAAAAGATAAAAGAATATTTCCATAAAAAGATGGAGGAGGTTGTAATTGATGATTTGTCCCTGCTCTTCATGGATTTCACTTCAAGGAAATTTTTTCAATAAAAAAAAATGATGAATGCCACTCCAAAGTGTACAAAGCATGGGGAGGAGGTGGCCAATCATTTTAAGAAGCTTCATTTTTAGATCCTCCAGTCTGAGATTGTTTAGAAGGATAGGCTTTGGATTTTAATGGGAAAATTAGTGGAGTATTCCACCATCAAGAAAAGCAAAGGAAATATGATCATAGATGATGAATTCCTCATAGTATAGCTGCATCAAAATGAAATTAGGTAGAAGACAAAAGAGCTACAGTGCTGGCCACTAGATGAAAAAATAGGCTAGAGGCCAAAATGAATTTTATATTGTAAAATATTTGGTGGTGGGTGAAACCCTAATTTGTAGTGAATCTTGGCCACACAATAAGATTGAATCTTGGCCATCCATTTTTCTTTTTGGACATTATAAATAGGGGGTATCCTCTCATTTTCACAGAGAGAGTTGAGTTGTTGTAAAGACATGCTATGAGAATTCTAATAGAAGTTCATTGATTTTAGTGGATTATTGAGTTCCAACTTTCTATTTCATGATTCTTCTCCTCCTAGTTAGTGAATTTGAGTAGATTAACTTTGTTGTTCTATGTGTTAGCATGCTTTCATAGATTAGTTAATGTTGTTCATTGATGGTGAATGATTCTGCTATGTTGATTCCCTTCCTTGTTCATGCATTTTGTTGTTTATTGCTGATAAATTGCAGTGCAAAGCTAGTTTGAAGATTGTTTGAATGTTTCACTTAAATTGTATCTTTTGTTCATGATTTATGGTGAATGAATGATTGAAGCCTAAAAAAATTAGAAGATTGCACTAGTTCTATGAGATTGTGAGGTGATCTAGTTAAGTGGGACTTAATTTTAGGAAGGTTGTCCACTGTAGCATCCTCCATTGTCATTTTTCATCAGTAGTTTTAGGTCTAGGAACTCACTCTCTTCCCTTCCCTTTTTCCTTTTTTTGAGTGGCTTAAGATAAAGTTCATTGCACATTGTAAAGTACAATCTAAAGATCCAAGTGGAGTTTGAGACTATTGTCCTAAACTTGCAGCAATAGAGCAACACTCTAGAAAGTTTCATAAAATCCATTCAAAGAGCCAATTCCCTCCAATTTAGCCCATGTAAAGCCGCCCTATGATTACGAGCAAGATCACATTAAACCAACTGAGATATTCCAATAATTGTCATGACCTGACACCTGAGAGACCTTGGGGTAGTGATTTGTAACTTGTCTACAAATTTATACCTTTCAAGAGAGGTAGTGCACTAGTGCATTTCCTATGTTGAGAAGGTGAAAAAAAACCCATCAACAGAACTGGAACTAGAAGGAGGGACACTTTGGAGTTAAGCTAGATTGAATTGGATCATTTTCCCCTAAAAGGTTCCATAGAGTTCTAAGATCCTGATGCAGAGGGGATGGGACTTTAGGAAAAACACACAAAGATTACAAGGATTTCAATGAAGCACTCTCAAACCTCTTCCAGGCACCCTATAGGAGATAAGCCTCAAAGTTTCACTTATGACTTTAAACCTTCACTTATGGACCCAAACCCTTGGGAAGCTTTTAAAAGACTCAAAAAAACTTGTCTTGAATGGTTTCAAGCCCCAAACCTCTGACTTAAACACAAACTCACTTTTTGCACCTTGACTAGGCTTTTAGCCGAACTAGGCCTCTAGCAATGGTTTTTTTGACTTTTCACTCAACTTCCCCAAAGGAATCCTTAATATAATGATTGATTCAATTGTGGTTTATGATGCTAAACAACATATCAAATCCCTGATGACACTTGTTTTAGACTAACCCTTCCAAAATATGTTGTCTTCACAAAATCAAGGCCTAATTAGCCCTCTTTTCCAAAGCAACCCTACTCAAATGTTAACTCAAGATTATAAGAATTTCAACAGTATCTTAAAATGTTCCCAAACCAAGTATTTTCAAGTTTTTAGGAGCCTATGACGCTGTTGACACCCTCAAACACAAAACCCTCACCAAATTGCTCCAAAATTAAGGCCTCTTGAAAATTAGCTTTCCCAAAACTTCCAGAACCTTCTCTTTAAATTTTCACCATTAGATCAAAATATTTAAACACCTTAAACTAAAAAATATACCCCTCATTAAGGCTGATCTCCTGCTGCTACACCTTAGCCTCCATTTTCATGCACTTTTCCTTGCTAAAACTCAGTGTACACCCAATAATCACTCTTTCCTACACAATAACTTGTTAGATATGTAAAATAAAAGTTAGATATGATCCATTTCATAAGTTTTAAATCACACTCTCCCATGAAATGGATCATTTATTCATGAAGACTCTAAAAACTAGTGAAAAATCTGTACTTTTTGAGGACAGTCAGCAATATAACACAAGAAACTAATTCCTAACATCTATCAGGTCATTCAAAAGGTTAAATGAATGTGAAATCAAGTCCTCAATATATCCTATGGAGCATAACACCAAAATACATTAGAAACTCATCAAGGAAGCATCAAAAATTGCAAGAAAACTAAAATTTTTAGTCTTTTCCTGGAGCAGTCCATATAAACACTGTACCAGCAACCAAAACTCCATAAAAATTATTCCTTTAGGGTTATAGACCCATCCAAAAACTGCTAAAACCGTTTGGAATTGGTTTGATTACATTAAAGTTGCTAAAACTCCTAAAAGTCACTTTCCCGCCCAAAGTTGGAAGTTTAAAATTTGAATTTTCCAACTTTTATTTTATTAACTCCTACTAACTAAGAATCCTTCAAACCTATTACATGGCATTATTCAACCTTAATTAACATTATTAAAACAAAAAAAATACCTATCTAGACTCTTAGGACACTATTTGTCAATTACAATGCATTTTTGTCCTAGGGTCCTTATTAGGACCCTCAGGACTTTTGATTCTTCTAATGTGTTCATCCACTCAAAAGGCCATTATAGGCTCCAAGATAGCATAATTTATGCTTTGATGCTTTGGAATGTTTTACAAGTCTTCATGACCCCTACATTCTCCTATCTCTTGAAGTGTTCCTCAGAGAGCTTGGGTGCTCCTGCACCAAATCCACAACCAACAAAGAGGAATTTCAAGAATTACAACCTGCTACAAGGACTAGAAGGACTCAAAAATTAGACTCAGCCTCATCCTCTTCATCCACTTCATTTGATTCACCCCCATCTTCCTTCCATTAGTCATACACTCATGCTTCCTCTTCCAAGTCCAAGGTGTAGTCCCAACTGTTGCTGCCCCTATGCAGCCCCAAGTTTTATTCAACAACAAATACCACCTCTGCCTCCCCTCATGGCCTAGTTGGGGAATAATCCTTTTCCACCCTTGTTCAATGCTTACCATGACATGCCCAAGAATCTGGAGAGATTTTTTATGAATTTCAACCCTTGGGACCTACAAAGCATAGCTAAATAACATATTAAGATATTCCAAACAATGTTGAAAGATATGTAGATCGATCATGAAGACGTGGCATGCAATATTTTCCCTTATTCCTTGGGGGAAGAGGATTTCTATTAGTATATTAACTTGCCTACAGGATCTATCACTACTTGGGACCTCTTGAAGAATGCATTCTTAAGGAAGTACAAAATCTTGATTAGCCCCTCAAAACTATATCAGAAATTCATGGCAATCCATAGGGAGGTAAATGAACCAATTAGTTCCTTCAACGATCAATTTCACCAAGCATACAAGAGACTACAAGCTCCATATGCACTCAATTATGCCATTTTCCTTCATGTTTACTATGCTTCCTTAGACAACCTTATTGTAGCATTGGTGAAAAGGTTGAACCCACCACCAGCCAAATTGGTGGATGCTTATGCCAAGGTGGTTATAGCTAGCACTGATTTGGGAAAAAATATTTCTAATTCGCTACCTTCCTTGGGGTAGGTCACTCATCCTATGTAAATTAAAGGGCTCACTCAAGCTCTACAACATTAGACGCCTCTCATGAATGCAGTTTTGTAACTACCCATAGTTCCCCATCTAGGACAACCCCTAAATCAAGCACCTCCCATGCCTCATTACTTGCAATGACAACAACAATATACCTACTCACTGCAACCTCTGGCACCATTATATCTAAAAGGGATTGAATTCTTGCCTGCTCATTAGAATCAACTAGTAGCACAAACTATCTTTCTCCAAAACCAAACGCCACAACCAAGCAATGCTGAGAAAGATCGATTGGATGAGCTGACAAAGATGATCAGAAAAATATCCACATAAATGACTCATCTCAGGAACCAAAATAATTAGTTTCAATCTTCTCAATGTAGCATTCAATCCAACCTCAGCCAAGATAATAGGGATAACCGTGAAGTGGGTACCTTTTCTAGGCAGAATTATGAATGAGGGTAGGGCTCCAATCAAAATTTAAAAAGTAGGCTTTCCCAAAGGTAGAACATGACGTGGAATACAAGACCAAACTATGGAGGTGTTCCTACTCCTCTTGATCAGCCTTCTAGTATTGATAAGACAACCAGTGGAGTATATCTCACTGAGGTTTCCTTATCTAGATGGTGTTAGATTCATAAAATGAGTAGACACTTTGAGCTAGATTTCCTCGTGTTCCTCATAGTTGTAGGGATCTTTCAAGTGGAGGTCCAAAATTTCATTGATAGTGCGGGCTATAGAGAAAGTCCCATCGAAACTATACAACTCTTATGTGCTCGTGGTCAATCAAGCTCCATTTCCACAAATTGAAAGCAACAAACCTGAGAATGAGGTTGCCTCCCCAAAGAACAAAGAAGTAAAAGAGGCAAGTAACAAAGAAACTCTATCTTATATCTTTAATTCAGTAGATAATGGTCCAATAGTTGAACAAGAGTCTTGTGAAGATGAATTTGAAATGATCCATTAGAGAGCCTCTCCATACAACTTAAGGAATAGGCAAGTAGGAGGACCTTTCACTACTTCCACTCTACCTAATAACTCCAACACCCCACCTGATCCCAATGCTAGAAACAACCCAAGCTATCCCTATGTGCCTACACAATACTTTAACATAAACAAATAGCCAAACCAAATGCAAAACCAACCAGCTAGCTCTTCCATAGGTAGATCCTTCGAGGCTGAAATTGAGCAAATGGGTGACTATGTTGCTAAAGAATTTAAGAAGGTCAAAATCATCCTATCTTCTTTTGAGCTACTTAAGGTCCCTACAGTTAGGCACACCTTCTTTAGGGTAATTAATGGGACCCCCTCCTCCAAGATAACACCAGAAACACTAGCAAAGAGAGTCTCTTTTGAAGAGCCCCTGCATGTGCTTGTAATTCAATAAATCACAGGTAAAAGAAAAGATGTCCCTGCAAATCAACAAACTGGAAAAAAAATTGCTAAAGAGAAAAATCTAGTGCAAACCAAGGAAAATACCAATGAGAAGGATAAGAAAAAAGTAGCCTAGTCTGACACACCTATGGGGTTATTCCAAGGAAAGCTAGAAATGCCACCCTTCCTCACGATATTCAAGATATTTGGGAAGAACCTACATAATTGTTTGATTGACTCAGGAGCATCAGCTGATGTCATGCCTCTTGTTGTTTTCAAGGAACTAGGGATAGTTCCCACCCCTTCCAAAAGAAAAGTAACTTAGATGGAAAAAACTATGGTGAATATCATTGGAGAGATCAATCATAATCCCATGTAGATTGTTGTAGATCCAAGGGTGCAACGGGTTATTAAAATCCAGGTTGTGGATATTCTTGACACATACAAAATAATCTTGGTGCGAGACTTCACCTGAGCATTGAATGGGTACACCACAACTGATTTCTCACATGTGGTTTCCATGGAAGGGGTTGCCAAAATAGATCCACATAGATCAGGAGTCACATATGAAATTCATGATCATAGAATATAACAACACCAACGAGGTATTGTTTGCTGAAACAAAATTGGGTAATTATTGCCCCATGGCTTATCAAGGAGAATCAAAGTTTCTAGAAGAGGAGGTAGTTGAAGAGGTCTTCTTGAGACTATGTAGCCCTCCTACTAATTTAGCCTACATACCCCATAGCACAAAGATGCTAGTAGAATCAAATGATGATGAATCCTACAATGATGAGAATTTGGGACTGTTAGACGAATTCTAAGACTTCATGGAGAAGTGCATACAAGATCAACTTAGTCTAGGAGAAAGAATGGACTTCTAGGAGCTCTTTCTTCCTAGTTGGTGTAGAGTGCATAATTTTTCCCACTCATAATTTGAGTGCTACTTGTATTAGATGGTAGTGGAGAATATCAAAGGACAAGCCACATCTCAAAAGGAGTTGCCAACTGAACAACCTATCACCAACTATGATGAGTGCCTATCCAATCCAAAAATGATGGATGTGGGTATGCAACAAAGAAATAATGAATGCATGAATAGCCCCAAAGTCAAAGAACCTTCTAAGTTCTGGACACTATGCTTTGACGGATCCAAGTCCAAGCAAGGAGTCAAAGCTAGGTTTGAACTCATCAGCCCCATGGGTAAGACATACTTTGCTGCCCATATGATTGAATTTTATTGCACAAATAACATAGTAGAGTACAAAGCATTAGTCCATGGTCTTTGAATGGCCTTGATAAAGAAGGTTAAGATGTTACAAGTCTTTGTTGATTCAGAATTGGTAGTAGAACAAGTCAGAAAACTATATTCCTACCATGATAGAAGGTTAGCTAACTATAGACATAGATTTTGGGATCTCTTAGAGAGCCTAGATTCCTTCAACATACAGTTGATCCCTCTTTCCCAAAACCATATTGCTGATGCCTTAGCTCAAGTAGCTAGCACACTACAACCCCTCTCTTTGTTAGGTCTCAAAAGGTTCATTGTTGAGTTGACCTTCACCCCATCTATGCCAGACAATGTCACTCATTTCCAAGTGTTCAATGATGACAAGCACATATTGGAGTTCATCACTAGCTTCAATGTATTTTCAACTCAAATAATTGATGAATTTGAACTTGAAGAAGCTAAATTAGACATAGAGGTGGTTATCAACCTCAAAACAAACACTATCCCTAGAGGTATGGTTCATCTTGAGTGAATATTCGAATTGGATCAGATTAGAGATTAGGATCAGCAAGCGAAGAAGGATTCTATCAACAATTAATGTGACGCTTACAACCTCAAAATGATCGAGGAAGTTAGAAATGTATTCATTGGCAAGGTATGTATGCCTGAAGGAAAGAAGAGAATCATTAAGGCTTTGTAGAAGTATCATGATGTGGTTGCATGGAGTTATGAGGATTTGAAGACATACAACACCTCGATTATCACACACACTATACCTCTTAAGTCAGATGTGCAACCATTCCGATAACAACAATGACCCATTAATGCCTTGTTAGAGCCTATCATTTACAAGGAAGTGCAAAAGTTGTTCTCAACCAAAATTATCTTTCCTATTAGACACTCTACGTGGGAGGCCAATTTGGTCTCAGTTAGGAAAAAGAATGGAGAAATTAGACTTTGTGTGGATTTTTGTAATATGAACAGGGACTCAAAAAAGGACAACTATCTCATGCCTTCATTGGATGAGGTACTATAGATAATCAATGGTTCATAGATGATGTCCTTCCTCAATGGGTATACTAGATATAATCAAGTTATGGTGGAATACAAAGATAGGCATAAGACCACATTCACCACCAAATGGGGGACCTTTGCATACAAGAGGATGTCATTCAGACTCATCAATGTCAGTGCCACTTTCTAGCATGTGATGGATATAGCCTTCAAATATATAATCAGAAAATGCATAATCATTTACATGGATGATCTCATAGTGTTCTAAAAAATGTGAGGTGATCATGTTTCTGATATGTGCAAAGTTTATCAAAGATGCAAAGAATTCAAGGTTTCGCTTAATCCAAAGAAATGCATCTTTGGGGTTACAGAAGGAAAGTTACTCAGACATGTTATTTCAGAATGAGGAACCTCCATGAACCCAAGTGCATCCAATCCCTTTTGAAGATTCAGTTGCCAAGCAACAAGAAAGAGCTAAAAATTTTCTTTGGAAAGATAAATTTTCTCAGAAAATTCATTACAGGATTCACTAAAATCATCAAGCCACTCAATTCCATGCTAAAGCAAGATGCCAAAATTGAATGGAATCCGAATGCAAAGTAGGCCTTCAAGGAAATCAAGAAATCCATTGTTGATGCACCTATGCTAGTCAGTCTGAATTATCTAAAGCCCTTCTATATATACTCATTTTCTTCAGACCATTTGTGTGCTAGCATTTTGACTTAAAAAGATGATGAAGGAAATGAGAACCCAGTTGATTTCATGAGTTCTCCCTTAAAGGATGTTGAACTAAGATACCATAGCATGGTAAAACAAGCATATTCTCTCATCATGGGAGTCAAGAAATTTAGACATTACATCTTGCAAAATAAGGTGTTTTCTATTGTACTAGATCCAAGAGTGAAAAAAATTCTAATGCAAAATGAGTTAGGAGAATGGAGAACAAAGTGGGTAACCCTGTTGCAAGAATATTACATGGATATTCAACTGAAGAAGTTGGTAAGAGGACAAGCCCTCACCTGAACAATAGTTGAAATAGTAGCTGAAGTAAGACCTGAGCTTATAGTTCAACAATATAAGCTTGAAGATGTTTCTCCCGGAGAATGGTATGATGATATTGTCTATTAATTGTTGAACAAAAAGTGCCTACCTCATCTACAAGGAGTCCAAAAGCATGCCCTTAGATTGAAAAGTAGCAGCTATATGCTGCAAAGATCTATACTCTATAGAATAAATCATGAAGGGGTCTACCTCCAATGCCTTGGAAAAGAAGAAGTAGCGCAAGTGCTAAAAGAATTCCATGAAAAATTTGTTACTGGCCATGGATCAGGTCCTTCTACTGCTCATCAAATCCTATGAGCAGGATATTACTAGCCAACTATCTTCAAGGTTGCACATAATCATGTTCATATGTGCCATGTCTGCCAGACCACCACAACTAGAGAAAGAAATTGTGTTGTCCCATTGCAACCAGTCCTAGAGGTAAGCCGTTCACACAATGGGATCTCAAATTCATTAGTCTGGTAAGCCCACCATCATCTGCAGGTCATAGGTACATTCTAACCACCTCTAATTATTGTACTAGATGGATAGAATCTATTGCATGTAGGAAATGTACCATAGGGGTACTTATTAATTTACTTGAAAGTTTCATTTTAATTTTTTTTGGTTGCCCATATGCTCTAGTCTGTGAAAATGGCCATGCATTCTCCTCACTTAAATTTTCTAGTTGGGCCTTTGATTATGGTATTTCCCTCAAGTTCTCATCCAACTACTAACCTCAAGGCAATGGCCTAGCTAAATCCATAAACAAAAACTTGATCGTTGTCATCAAAAAGTTGCTTGATAGGAATCCCAAAGACTAGCACACCTAGCTCCATTTTCCCTCTAGGTAGATCATACATGCCACAAGGTTGCCTTGGGTGATTCCCTATTCCAACTCGTTTATGGCTTGGAGCCTGTATTCTCAGTTCACCTTTAGATCCCCACCCTCCAATTCATCAACACCTTCCATGAAGAAGGGGATCAATTGCTCCACCCAGAAGAAGTACGTGACTGCGCCATTGAATTTTTTTCAAAACACAAGGGTGTGGTCAAAAGATGGTTCAATATGCAAGACAAAGTAAAGGCCTTTAGAATTGCTTCTTTGGTCCTATGCCGAGACAAGGCCCATGAGAAGAAAGGGGGGCATGACAAATTCGATAAGCTTTGGCTTGGCCCCTTTCAAATTGTTGAGATCCTAGGAGATAATGCTTTCTGCCTCAAGACTTTAACCGATGAAGATGTCCTATTTCCTATCAACGGGGAGCACCTCAAGCATTATTTCCAAGCTTGAGCTCTCTCAAGTTGTTCCTGTAAATACCTATATATAGGTTAGTTTAGGTTGCTTTCAGTTTCCTTGCTTTGCTATTCGACGTTGCTTTCGGTCTTGTCTGTTTCCTGACAGTTTTGTTTGGCTTAGGGTGTTCTTTGTCTCTATTGCGGTGGTCATTCTTAACTTGACGAATGGTTCACTTTGTTACCGACTTTTAGTGTTCTTTGGATAAATATTCACTCTCAACTATCGATCTTTGATTGCTACTATAGAATGGTCTCCTTATTTGAACTTTGACTTGACCTAGAATGTGACCCTTAGTTGAATCTTATCACATTTTGTCTCGGATCCTGCACGAGATAAACATTAATTTCTTCTAAAGAGTTGTATAGTGGTTGTTATGACAACCTAACAAGTGAAAATCATAAGTCTACTTTAGTGACCACTATAGTTCCAAGCCCACTATAAGCTTCAATGCTTACATGGTTGAGCAAAAGAAATAGTATCAAAAGGATATCAAAAGGAAAGAAAGAAAGAAATGTTAAAATCAAGCAACTGTGTGGGTGTGAAAACAACTCTACCAGGGCTATGGATTCCTAGCTAGTAGTAGAGCAATGTTCATGAAGTCATAGTGACAACTTTTTTGGGGCTATGGATGCTTGACTGACAATGGGGAAATTTCTAAGTTACTTTTGGAGTTAGACAATCCATAACTTGTTTGGTTTGATAAATGGTCATCTGCTTTGGTCTTTGAAGAGAGGGAATCAACTCACCATATGCACACACTTCTGAGACACTATCATGATTTAATTCAACTAAGGCTCTCGTTCTCCTTTGAGTCCACTGGTTCACTTTTGAAAAAAAACCCTTGGTCTATAAAACTAGAGATTTTGGGTTCAAAATGAGCATTTATCCTTAGAACGCTCAAGAGAGTTCTCTAGCAGAGTCACCATTTGATGTCCCTATAGCACACATGCCCTGGTCGGAATAGGGACCCTCTCTTTTCACCTTTCTAGGTCACTTTTTTCATTGCCTCATTTGCGTGCCTTTAAGTCCTAAGCGGTCAAGGGGTCTTAGAGGAATCATCTTGAGTTGACCATGTTTTTCCACCCTCAAATTTTCAAAGTCTTTGGCATTGCCAAGGTTCTGTTGGTAGTTTTCCTTCAAAATTTAAAGATGATGCCCTCTGGGTAATGTAGGTCCACCCCTGCATGCTGCTCTTTGTGAAGTGCTTCCCTACTTTCACCATTTCAAATGACTGGTTTGTGGCATCCTCCCTCCCTTTGGAACCAACAAGCTTGTTCGTTGTTCTTACTGTCGACCAACCAAGCAGCCAACCCTCGACATTTGTCCACTTAATAGACCCTGTTGCTTCCAACGATGCCCATCTTGAAAGGTGTATCCACCAAATCCAACCACTTGTTGGTACTTAAAATTTCATGTAAATTTTAGGTCCCCATATTGAAAAAGAGGATTTTAACACTTGAAAATTCAAGTGTAAAAGCAATCTTAGGAGTACATTTTGAAAAATTATAATTTTGGATCTATTCAATTTCAAGCAAAATCACTTTGCAGACATGTTCATTGACCATATGTGAGTGTCTCTACAAATTTTTAGCCTCATACGATCTAATTTGACAAATTTTTGAAGCAACAAGTTGAAGGGTTTTCTAGAAAATCTGCTGTCAACATAGTGGAATCTGTTAAAATGGTCAACTTTGAGGGTGAATATTAAGAAAATGGATGATGATAATCACAAATGGATTGGTGCCTACCTCTATGCCAATTTTTAGGGTGTTTGGACATCATATAATATTTTTGCAAAATCGATTCCAAACTAATTTTGCACAGTTTCATAATTGTACTCCCAGACAGCTACAAAGTGATCAAGTTTGATTTTTAATATTTTTTGGAGGAAGAAGATTTATGAAAAACCCATTTTCCTACATGTTCATGTGACCTAAAGGAACCAATCCTCCAAGTTACATCTTGTCAAAATCATGTTTGATATTTTTCCAAGAGGGAAAATTGGTAAGTTTTAGTTCAGTTTAAACAATTACAAAAATGGCTAAACAAGCAACTTCGATTGTGAGCAGCTTTCAATCCCAATAACTTCATGCCAAATAATTTTACACTCATATTACCCTACCATCAATCAACATTCTGATGCATTTTCGTAGCTCTTGGAGACCGTTTGAGCAATTTTCAAAAGTGATTTTGGAGGCCATTTGACTCATTTCATCACAGTGAAAAAAGTTAAAAAACAAAATAAAACCAAATTTTGATAAATGCTCACTTCAATTTAAAATGAAATCTTTTAAAAAGTGACTTTGACTGGGGAGGAATCATCTTATGGTTACCCGCATCAAGGATTCACTCAACTTTCAGAGACTATTTTCCAAATCAACTTATCTTGAAAAAGCAAGGATAGGATGATTTGATAGCAAGGACACATTTAAATTATGTTTAGAAAATCATTTATCATCTTATGATTTACAGGTAGGCAAACCCTAAATTCATTGGCAAGAGATACTACATTGGCATATGTTTGCCCGACAATGCAAGTCACGCCGATGGAACTTCATCGGCAAGAGAAATGAACTCAGTGGAATGTCTCTTCAGTGAAACAAGTCATGCCAAAAGCTTGAGGTGAAAATAATTAAGATAGAGAGGTAAAGTATTTTGATAAGGTAAAATATTTTAAGCCATGATGTGAATTATTTTCACCAGGGGAATTATAAGGTGGATATTTATTTTTCCTATAAAAGGCATAAAGGGTAAAATATATAAAGTATTTGCATGGGAGGTTGAATTTTTAGCAATGGGATTAAAAAATGGTAATTATTCTACCCACAAATATATTAAAAGTGAATTACAAAATGTTTATACTTGGATGTGGAATATTTTTCATCAAAGAAGTACGAGAGTGGGAAAATATTGTTAGATGGAAAATGTATTTATTGGGGAAAAATACTAAATGAGATTATTTTGATAAAATAAAGGTGCAATCATGATATTCCACTGAGAGGTTATTAATAGCACAAATGTTTTTACTAAGGAATAAAACATTCTTTCAAGAAGTTAAAATCATTTGAAGAATCACGGAGGGGGTAATTATTTTACCCAAGGAATAATTTATTAAATTGAATGGGTGGGAGATTTTCCAGCAAAAGGATTACTGAAGATTATAGATTTCAAAAGAATTGGGAAATGATGATTATTATTCACGAAGACACAAGGATGAAGATTAAAATATTTAATTTTCCAAAAGTAAATTAATTAAATATTTTATTTTGTTGAAGATAATTCAACAAGGAATTGCATCAGAATGAAGAATTACCTCAAATGGATAATGTGAAGGGTTGTAACCCTAAAATAATGTATATATGCAATGTGAAATTATATCAAAAAGGGGAGATAGATTAGATTTAGGAGAAATAAGCAGGTTAGATAGATGGTAGTTTGAAGAGTTGCCGAAATAAAACATCATGATATGTATTGTAAAATCTTTTAAAATTATATAATGGAGAACATATTTATCTGGTGATCCAATTATGGTGTCAATTGTTTTTCGAATTTATTGAAAACATTGTCTGGTTGTCTCCAAGGTTGTCATTTCTTGATTATTTAAATTGAAATATCAAGGATATTTATCAATTTATCAACGCACACTTGCTGCTCTTGTGTGGTTCAATTAACTAGTTCCTGCAAGATAGGATTAAATCATTTTGATTAATCACAGTAATTTGGAAAAGAACATTTGGATCATTAAGAAGAATTAGATAATTATACTCTTGCACGTTTACACAAGTTGTAAACAATCACAAGTGCCAAGAAATTTGAATTATAGCCATTAAGCAAGTCACCCATTATACAAATCTTGACTCCATTAGCCCAATAGAAGTAGGCACTAGTCACACCTTACATATTTTAGAATTTCATAAAATCTTATTAAAACCATCCACATTTCAAATTCAATACTGGGAGTAGGAGTAGTTAGCAAGATTTCATCTATTACACTTTGTGCCATTGTAATAGATCCATCAAATCAATCAAGTCATACAACTTTAAGTCTACTTTATTCATATAGGTACACCCACCTAGGTCTAGTAGCACCTAAAGAGTAGAAGGTCTAAACCATTTGGCCTTGTCTATTACCCTAAAATGTACCAAGAGATTGGCAACCTCTTGAGGTAATTCACCTACGTTTTTTAGAGCTAACACCACCATCGTACCTGTATTAATGGCGAGCATTAAATGCTGCAACATCTATAAATTGGAATTTTGAAATGTCATTTTCACCTTCATGAATTTCAAAAAGTCTGTCAGAGTTATTCACCACCATCGCCTTCACGCCTACAGAGCTCCTTCATTGATTCAAAGCATTTACTTGTTGTCTCTACATCGATTTTATCAGGCTCTATTAGTTGGTCTTTCACTGTCGGGTTATAATTTGAGTTTTCTTTAATTTTATTTTCATGAAAGTTGCTAATATTTGGTAAAAGAAAACTAAGAAACTAGTTAGATGACACCCTGGCGATCAAAACCCATGTCTTAGAATTGTGAAATCCTTAGAAAATCTGCCACTTGGCCATGTGCAGAACTTGGACCTCCTGTAGCCATTCTTAAACTAGGGCATTCTTGCCCTATGGACCCACAAAGCACCCATGAACATTTCCTTTTCCTTAAATTCCAAATTTCAAAATCAATCGACACCTCCATCAGGCCCACCCTCGTGGGAAGACTCACCTAATCGGTCATCCATCTTTGACTTAGCCTAAAATTCATGAGCCCTAAAAGAAAGATCCTTCGGCTCCCCTAGGTCTACAAGCACGGGCCTCCACTTATAGAATGCTCTTTGAGCCTTTCAATTCCAAACAATTATCTGATACCGTTCTTCTACCAGGTGGGCCTCACCCTAGTGGGTTTCGATCAAATTCAACCACACCAAAATTCCTAAGTCTGGGCTCGTTGTGGACTTCTATTTGTAGACTTCTGCCTGTGGGTTGCTGCCCTAGGTTCTCCATTTCAAACACATTTGGTAACTCGTCCCTCCGCTCAGTGGACCTCACCTTCATGATCATCATTCAAGCTAAAATCCAAAGAAACTTATTTGAGGTGGACTATACTCTATGGATTTCCATTGATCTTTCACCACTACTCAAACGGCCATTCAAAACAATGAAACCTTGGTGTCTCTCCACCTTTTAGGTCCCATCCTGGCTGTTTTTGCCCTCTTCCCTATGCTAAAATCAACTAAGTTTTGGCTCTTATGTAGAACTATCCTCAAGGACTTTTGTCCACGAGCTATCGTGGCATGTCTTCCATTCCAAACAGCCTCGGACATCCATATCTCCACCTTGTGGAGCCTGAACCCACTACGTCCATCTGAGCCCAAAATCAAACAAAAAATACCTAAGCAAAAAGACTTCCCAGGCTACCCCATGTGGGTAGCCACTTGTGGATGGTTGTCCTATCATTGTTGTTTTAAATGACCATGGACTCTTGTCAGCTCACTATGCAGGACCTGACCCTACTGTATCCCTTTTGTTGTCCACAAATGAATGAGCGGGTGATTCCTAAGCCACCTGCAGACCCAATGATGCGAGCTTCCTTTGGTGGACTTCTGTCCCCCCTCCGTCATTCCAAGTGGCCAACTACAAATGCCTTCCTGCACCTTCCAGCTTGCACTCATCCAAATGGTTTGAACTTTAGCAAATAAGAAATGGGTCCTGCATGGCGAAACACCACTTGCAAAATGACACTCTTCCAATGTTGTTTTCAACGGTGGAGCCTCAAATGGCCAAGCCCACTCCTGCTCTCGTAGTCCTTGAGTTTGCATGCCTAAGTGATGAGATTAACATTACCAAATCTTCAAAATGGATTTGACCCATGTGCTAAATTAGCTTGATCCCCTTAGTGGACTCCACTTCACAAACAAATCTTGACGCAGGTAGAACCTTGCAGGCCGTCATGCCCTGACTATCATTTGTTTACAACTGCCCCCAAAATAGCTAGCATCCTAGGGAAGTCCACACCCCTAGGTCCGCATTTCCATAAATTCCTCAAATGAATGACTAATGATGATTCAAAAGATATGTAAGGATCCTTGAATGATGAGTTACCTGAATTAACATTGTTTTTGCAGGATTTTGGAAAATGTTCCTCATCTTTTTAAGCTTGAATGTTCTTACTGCTCCTTTTCTTGTAGGATATATGGAACCAACTACAGGACCTTCAGAGGTGGTCGTAGAGAAGGAAAAGGGAAAGAAAGTTGCCAAGGCACCCAAGGGTAAAGAAGATAAATATCAAATGAAGTACAAGTTCCAAGTGGAGCCCCTCAATTCAAAGGTCACCACAAACTAGAAAGAGGTCTCAGTTACCAACTTGGGCAATATTCGACATCGATGAATTCAAGAAGAGGGTCATTGTCAACCCTACCACATAAAATGGAAAAATAATCAGATGAATTGGGTTGGCCAAAGCTACTAGTTTCCCGCCTACCCTCATTTCCCCTGAACTTGTAATGGCCTATAGAGAGTCATATCAAGAGAACACCAAAAAAAATGTAGATAGAGATGGCAACATTCTACCAGATTTCTCTACCAAGTCTATTAGGAAAACCTTCCATATACCAACCTTTGATGAAATGGAAGAAGCAACTAAAGAATATGCCAAGACCACATGGGATGTCTACCCCCTCAATTGTAAGAAGCTTATCAATCATTATTGGCTAAACTAGAAGAGGGGCAATGCAAATAAGGTACCCTAGGAGCTCTTTACGAGTGACTTTCATGAAGAGTATCATGATCTAGTAACCTTACTAGGCAGGGTCATGGGTCTTCCAACTACAAGCTTCTTCTAGCAATGGATGTTTTACTTTATAGAGGAAATCATTAGGGGAAAGACCTAATTCCATTGGGAAGGAATGATCAGCAACTTCCTACATGAGCAGTTTGTAGCAGTAAAGAAAACCTCACAATTCTACATGACATCACACCTAGTCTATCTGCTTGCTAACCGTGTTCAATATAGAAGTTATTTTGTATCTCCCAGCCAAACTCTAGGAAGGAAATTGAAGGTATACGACAAATATCCACAACTCCAATACATGAAATTTAAGGACTATTGTAGGGTCAATGATACCTTCATCAGGCACATCATTAGGTTACTTGGAGGCGACTTTGAAAGAAGGGTCACCCACAGTGTGAATGTCTTCATCCACCATTTTGGCTTTCTCTTTATTCAATTTCCCAAATTTACATACATCTAAGCTGAGGGTTTCTTATTGAAATGATATAAGCTGCCTCGGTACCCAAATGACTGATTGATATTACTTAAACTTTCCTGATAGCTGCAACGTGCACACACCATTCTGAGTGACAAGCATAGGGTGAGGATCCCTTATCCCCTCACATTTGGTTAGGGAATATATGCACTCCCTGGATCTCAATGTGTGAAATACTCTAATAAAGAATTGAATGAAAACAACTTGGAGTTCCACACTTCTAGGCCATGGATGGATCCATATGGCAAGTTGAATAAGGTGGTTGGGATAGAGTATGACCATTTGCATAATGTTGAGGAATTTTGGGCCAATTGTAGAGATGAAAAGGAAGTGTGTATGAAGCATTACATGCACATGATAGTGTATTTTTTTCAAAACAATTAATTTTTTTCCAATGCCAGACCAAATCGTGGAGGATGCAAACACAGTAATTGATCCTAGATATGATGTTGCTTCCAACCTGCCACTACCATTAATTGATTGGGATGAGGAAGAGGTCAATGGCCCCAATATTCTGATGAAACCCATCAAGGCAACAACAAAGCAATGGATTGATCATAAAATTTCTCAATTAAATTTTCACAGAGCTACTGTAACATACAGTGAGCTTAAATATGAACCTAAGAGTGAAACTGATAGTGCCTCTACCACTGCTGCCCTGACCAAAGAAACTCCAACATCTCCTCCCACTACACAATCCAATAAAATAAAAGAAATGGTTGATATATAGCCTAACCACAAGGTGTATTCAAGGAAAACCTCAAAAGGAGAGCCTTCAAAAAATTCAAAGAATTCAAGAAGTTTCATGCAGATTCCCACCATACAAGAAGACCCGGTCCGTGAGGGAGTGGAGGCTGAGGCTGAGCAGCCAAAGTTGCCACCTGCTACCTCTGCTCTAACTACCATGACCAATACTATTTCTGCCACTGCCATCACTCCTCTGCCTGCTTCTCAGGAAATGGTCTCCTCTTCTCCACCCACGAGGGACATCTTAGTTCACCTTGCCTTCACTTCCCCTGCAACACAAGTTACAGTCATTGATTCCTCATCTGCTACCACTTCTCCACTCTCCTCCTCCTCCATGTCTCCATCACCAGCCCTCCCACTAGCTACTACAACAATTCCAATGCCTACCCTATAGCTCCAAGAAGCCTTTGCTTGGCATATGCAGAATATACCAATGGAGTTGTCTAGAGTATTCATGAATCCAGTAGTACAGACCACTCTAGTGCAAGTTGTCATTGGCCTTCCTATCCCTACTCCTCCAACTGAGCCATTGGAAATGAAAGCAACAATGCAGATCTCTAAGGATTTAGAAAGGAGAGAAAGGAAAGAAACAAAAGAAATGAAGGAGGAAGCGGATGATTATCATGAAAATCCTAGGCATTAGCGATGAAGTGGTTCATGAGGAAGAAGAGGAGGAAATGAAATCATTCAAAGAAGAAGTTGAGGAACTAGGCATAAAGTATATTGTGCAAACCTTTGAACCATAGCTCAAAGAGGAGTTGGCCCAACAAATCAAGGATGTCAGAGAAGAAGTTGAAGAGCAACCCTTTGAAGAAAAGAAAGAGACACATGATGACATGGAGGTAAACACTGAGCCTCCAATAGGGAGCAAGGTGATATCCCTAAACATGATGAAGAGACGCCTCCTTCAAGAGACAAAGAAGAAAAGGAAAGAGAAGAGAAAGAAGACAAGCCTAAAGAAGAGGTTGAAACAAAGAAAATTCCAAAAGTAGAGCATCATGAAGAACATGGGCATGAACAAGAAGAAGAAGAGAAAACCTATGAAGGGGAGCACAACCATAGGGAGAATACAACCATTGAATCCCTAGGGAAATAAATAGTATTTATCCAAGATTCAGATGAGGAACGAGAAAAAAAGCCAAAGCAGGAGACTTTGGGTGTCAAGAAAACATAAATTCAATGTACCCAAGAAAGAGAAGGTGATCATGAATCACTGAAGGGAGAATCCTAGATGCTTGAATGGCTTGAAAAGAAATTAGAGAAGAAAACCTCAACCCTAATGGATTTGAAGGAAAGACTTGAAGCCATCTTGGCTTGAGCACAAATAAGAATGAATAAGAAGAAGAAACCAATGGTCAGATCTCATCTGACAATGGATGCATCAGATCTAGGATGGTACATATAGCTACTTCGATGATGGGAGAAGAAGGGGTCAACTAGAGTATCTCAACCGTTGATCTAGGGATAGCCATGAGAGAGCAGAAAATTGACCATATTCAAGGGTTGGTTACCACCATTGTGCATCAAATGCATAAGGACAAATCCTTGAAGGAGTTAAAATTGCAGGT
This sequence comes from Sequoia sempervirens, assembly GCA_007258455.2. Lineage (NCBI taxonomy): Eukaryota > Viridiplantae > Streptophyta > Pinopsida > Cupressales > Cupressaceae > Sequoia > Sequoia sempervirens. Next base: position 623,871,661 of record VDFB02270651.1, read on the forward strand.
GGTGGATCTGACATCTTACATTCAACAATGGTCATCAGCTAAAGAACTACCCACCACATCATCAACACCACCCCAACTACTGTCCAAAGGACATATTAGCAATTTGGAAAGGAGAAAACATTGGACAAAGAACATGGAGAAGTGGTTCTGGTGGGTGATCTATAAGGACAATATGGGCATAGGGTACGTTGTCATAGTAACTAACAAATTCAGGCTTATACAACAACAATTGGAGGAGATGGAGAAAGTATGAATATGCTACTCTAAATTCTACATAATCACCAACCCAAAGGTTGAATTTGTCCTCAAAATACTAGAGAAATCCTAGGAAAAGGAATTTTTTATCATAAAAAATGATCACTGGTTAGCCGAGACTTGAAAAATGGCCCTTGATCATCAGAATGAGCTGCTAGAAAGAGTGTTGCATGAGGTCGAGCTTGACCTCGAATGGGAAAAAGAGCATCGAATGAATAGTGAATACTATATGAAGTTGATGACTAATTAGGATGTTTCTACCAAAGAGCTAGATGCAGAAAAGATTAAAGAATATTTCCATAAAAAGATGGAGGGTGAAATTGATGATTTATCCTTGCTCTTCATGGATTTCACTACCAGGGTGTTTATTCAATCAAAACAAATGGTGAAGGCCACTCCAAAGTGTACAATGAGGAGGTGGCCAATTGTTCTAAGAAAATTCATTTTCAAATTCTCCAGGCCAATATTTTTTAGAAGGATAGGCTTTGAATTTTAATGAGAAAATTTGTGGAGTATGCCACCATCAAGAAAAGCGAAGGAAATCTGATCATAGATGATGAATTCCTCACAGTGTAACTACAACAAAAGGAAATCAGCTAGAAGAAAAAAGAGCTACAGTGTTGGCCACCAGATGACAAAATAGACTAGAGGACAAAAAAAATTGTATATTGTAAAATATTTGGGGGTAGGTGAAACCCTAATTTGTAGTGAATCTTGGCCATCCATTTTTCTTCATGGACACTATAAATATGGCATCTCCTCTCATTTTTAGAGAGAGAGTTGAGTTGTTGTAAAGACATGTTGCAAGAATTCTAATAGAAGTTCATTGATTTGGTGTATTCTTGAGTTCCAACTGTATGTTTCATGATTCTTCTACTCATAGTTAGTGAATTTGAGTAGATTAACTTTGTTGTTCTATGTGTTAGTATGCTTTAATAGATTAGTTAATGATTTTCATTGATGGTGAATGATTTTTTTGTGTTGATGCCCTTCCTTGTTCATGATTTTTTCTATTTATTGATGATAAACTACAATGTAAAGATAGTCTGAACATTATTTGAACATTGCACTTAAATTCTATCTTTTGTTCATGCTTTATGGTGAATGAATGATTAAAACCTATAGACCTTAAGAGATTACACTAGTTCTATGAGATTGTGAGGTGATCTAGTTAAGTGGGACTTAATTTTAGGAAGGTTGTCCACTGTAGCATCCTCCATTGTCACTGTTCATAAGTAGTTTCAAGTCTAGGAAATCACTCTCTTCCCTTCCATTTTTTATTTTTTTTAGTGACTTAAGATAAATTTCATTGCACATTGTAAAGCCAAATCTGAAGATCCAAGTGGAGTTTCAGACTATTGTCTTGAACTTGCAGCAATAGAGCAACACTTCAAAAAGTTTCATAAAATCCATTCAAAGAGGTAATTCCCTCCAGTTTAACCCACGTAAGGCTGCCCTGTGATTACCAACAAGATCAAATTAAACCAATTGAGATATTCCAAGCATTTTTATGACCTGACACCTGAGAGACCTTGGGGTAGTGATTTGTAACTCGTATGTATATTTCTACCTTTCAAGAGAGGTAGTGCACTTGTGCATTACTTGTGCTAAGAAGGTGCAAAAACACCCATCAACAAGAACAACCACCAATATAGAATTTAGATGGAAGGAAAGTAGTGAAAAACACTATTTAATACCTATTATGAACATCCTAATTTATATTTACTATAGTATGACCAATATCGCTCCTCTACAATCTTTGCAACATAGAGCGCAACGGTGTCAATATTATCATTTGTATTTCAAACAGAACACCTAGTTATATCATTATTGATACTTGTAAATTATAATCAATTAAAGAATTTTTTTTTTTAGAATGCTAGATCAAACTAATACTAAATCAAATCTTTTCTTAAGACAATGGCCGCCAGAGATGTTTTTCTTCATATGGGGTTTCATTCCATCAAGATGATGATAGTTTAATTGTAAAAATAAATCTACAATCCGATAGAGCTATACTATTAAGGAATGAGTAGAATCAATGATTATATTGTACAACCATTCTATTAATAGAGAGTATGGATTTCATACTATGTAACTAATTACTTTCATCGAAATATGTAGTTCAACAAAAGTAGATAGCTATCAGATACTTACATTGTTGGATGTTCGATGTCTTCCACCTTTCTTCACTTTTCTTTCCTGTCGCATCATTATTTTTCTCCTTCATCCTTCGAGGATTGAAATCTCATGATTCTATTTCCTTGGATTCCTCTTTTCCCCAAAATAGAACTGAACCCCCAATGAGAGAGAGAGAGATGCATAATCAAAATCTTCCTGTAGTAAAAACCTCCAAGAACTAGAAAACATTCACGAGGAGAGAGGTAAGATTAGTTTTCCAGATCTTGTAAAAATCCCCCTTTCTTTTACAAATTAACCAATTTATTAGCCACCCCACTCTATTCGTTGTTGTATGCAACTTTCTTTAATTTAATTATTTTATTTTATTCCCCACCCATTGTTAACCACCACTATTCAAATATATTTATTTATAAAAAACATGTCCTTGTTTATTTTACACTTAATTAATCAACTTTAAAGTATTTAATTTATTAATTTTAACTTTACTTTTAATTCTATTTGTACCTCACTTTAATTACTATATTTATTTTTTATATTTCTTTATTAACTCATACTTTTAATTTATTTAAAATTAATAAGGCATTAATAATATTTTATCTTATCAAAACCACAATTACATTAAAGAATTTATTTTTAATTATCAAAATCCCTTTTAACTTTAATAACTTTATTTTAATGTAATAATTAATTAGAACAGTAATCGACCAAATTAATCAAATGAAAAAATACCAAACAATAGTTATCCTCACAACGAGACAGAAAGGAATACAATAACAACACTGACAGACCAACATGAACTGACCACACTAATAGGGTGAATCATGGTGGGGGACTACATTCTCTCAATTTTTTTATGCATTCATTTTCTTCTTTTAGGATTTCCTTAAAAAATTTGTTCTCAATTTCAACTCTGTCAAGATATTCAAGAGCAACCTTAAGTTCTTCTTTGTCAAACATGCAATCATCTTCTACAAACTCAATTCCAAAAAATTATTTTGAAGGAATAGAGCACATCTTGTCTACCATGTGTTCAAACTTTGAATATCTTCCTCAAGTTAGGCTTTTTTTTCAAGGAACCTTGCTTTGATGCCAATTTTTGAATATTCAAAATATTGAGAGGGGTGGGGTGAATCTGTATTCTATAACTTTTTGAACACAAAAAAATTAATCCCCAAACCATAATAGCTGAAATAAAAAATGAAATAATGAACCATTTGCAAATCCACAAAACTCATGAACATCAAGAGTTTTACGTGCAAAACCCAAACTGGGAAAAACTACAGTGAGGATTAGCTTAGAATATATTATGTCCAGATATAGTATATTATAGAGGCTCACAACCAAAGTTAAGTACAATACAAAAATGGTGGATCACTACCAAATTATGAACTGATGCAAAGTGCACCTTTCTTTTGTTGTATTTTAGTTCCTTTGAAGCTCTAAAAATGAATTACTACTCTGCTTAGCATTCGCTTAACAACTTTTCTCTAATTATGAACTTTTACCACTGAATTCACATTTTCACATCATAAAACACCGCTCGCATCTGATATGTCATTTATGCTCACACATTCACATACTTCACACACTTTTAAACTCCAAAAAGTCTCATATATATACCCAAATACATCCACACAAATCAATTAAGTCATCCTAATTAGATATAAACAAAATAATCCAAAAATAGCTCTTGTCGACACCGCACTAGATTTAAAACCATCTTAACACCAAATAAAGGATGCAATCCTTAATTTCAAGTTGGTATGGACCTAAAATAGATCCAACTAACAACCACAGTATATATTTAATCTTCTCAACTCATATCATGTATTAGGTTGGCCAAGAATATGACCTAAACACAAAAACTTCCAAACATACAAATGCTTATGAACATAAACACCTTCCAGACTCGATATTTCTTCAGTTTCTCATTTCACCAACATCAAAGAGACTACCTTTAGAATTTCAATATCAAAATATTCTTCTCAATAAAATGTTGAATCTCCCATGCTGGTGTACTAAACAAAGAGATAACAGTAATATACAGTGTTGAACTCTATCAATGATAACTTCCAGTACTCTTCACAAAACTTATTGAGATATTGAATATAGTTGTATGATCTAGTCATAATGATGTGGTTAAAGGTGAAAAGCTATACGCCTTTGTGTGGTGAAGTGTGGACCTAAAAAATGACGCACTAGGTCACAACACCATCACCAAAGAACACTTAATCAAACTTTTGATTGACCAGCTTTCCAATATAGTTAGTATTTGTATAAATAACACCAAATAATGCTTCCCCACAATGTTGAAATCAATGAAATCACTAGGAAAGAAAAATCGGCATATATGTGTACACTTCATGCTCATGTTGCCAAGCTATGTCAACAATGATAAACTTCCAACAACTACAATGACAATACAATTGAAACATGGTTTTAGAAGTGGAACTAGTCAAGTTCATCAATTAAGTTTGTATTTGCCCCATGTTTTGTAATAGAGAATTAATGATGAGATTTATCAACAAAGAATGACTAGTTGTAGTACTAGAGATGGAGGGGTTTTGGTTTCTCGATGTTGGAACTTCAAAATTCAAAGGAAATCAGTTCACTCTAATTACAAGAATTTCCATGAATGTGGTGGTAACATTATTAGTAGCACTAGTAGTAGAAGGACCCATGTCAACCATATGCAAAGACACTACTGGCATCAGAATATTCAACTCATGACAAGTGATTTCAAACTAAACATCTTAAGGGTTACCCTTGACATAATTGTATGAAGGTACATTGGTTTCCACAAAATTTGTAATCCCTCAAACTCCAAACCTTTACTATCAAAAATAAGTAAATTTATCAAACCATTAAGGAGAGGAGCTGTTTGAGAATATGAGTTTTGTTTTATTAAAAATTCTTTGAACTCTCCAAGTATTACTTCCAAAGAGTGAATCTGATCAACAAGAACCATAAGAGTAGATTCTTCAGCTATGGGAGAAGAAGAGTTAGAAGGAGAGATTGGTGGGTTATGTTTTTCAACTTCAACACAAGGAGAGGAGAAAATAATTGAGAGTCCTATGGAAATGATGCAAGAGCATCCTTGGTTCTTGGAAATCTTGCATCAACCAAAAATATTTTCTTTTAGTTTTTGTTCTTGTTTAGTTCCTGTTTAGTTCAAGTTGGTGGATTTGTCATATTTTCTCACCAGACCCTGTGGATCTATGTGTACATTGTGGACATGTTCATTTTCCTTATTCCAAGATTTGAGTGTGAATGGATCTTTTTTTGGAAAGTTACCACTTATGGATTTAATGGAAGTTTCCTGAACCGGCACTGGAATAATTTTCTAAACTAATGGCTAGTTTGATCGCTTTTGGATCTTTCCAATAGCTTGCGGACCTTGAAAGTGTGATTCAAATTATTCTTTGAAGTTTCCTCAACCTTAACCTTAATTATAGCTCCACACTTCATCCTATGCATTCACCGAGGAGTAATTAAAATTAGAGGATGACCTATTCATGCACATGTTACATTTTCTTTCATTGGAGATTGTAATAATCTTTGGCTGATGTGGATAATTCTAGATCTCAAGATGTGATTAAATCATTTCAATAGTTATTAGAAAGGTAGTCAGATGAATATTAGATTTGAGATGTTAGATTTCAGCTTGCATTAAGGAGAATATATGAATATTGTAATTTGAGCATGTTGTATTAGGCCTATGAGCTGAATCTGTAAGCTCGGATGATGTCGGTCGATTGTGATCAATAGTTTTTGTTAATGAGAATGTTTGAATTTTCATTTTCCTCCATATTCTATGTTTCTTCTATTGTGTGACTCTTTTTGCATGGTCCATATTGTTATCCTTGAGGACCCTCCTACCTTGGCTACACCAGATTGGTATCAAAGAAAGATTCGATCTATGAGAGATTGCCAAAATTTGCAGAGTCATGTTGAAGATTTGTGTTGGAGTGGAAAAATGAGGATCCAACTTGTAGTTGCATAGGACTTGTGTAAAGATGGTGGGAAGAAGAAATGTTAGAGGGAATGGAGTGCATAGAATGGAGACCCAACTTTAATGGAGATGTTGAGAGGAATTGTTGCTAGATTAGATGTAGTCGAAAAATCTCAAAGGAGAGGTCAACCAGTTGATGATGTGAGTGATGAAGAGGTAGAAGTACAAGAAGAAATGGAAAGAGAAAATCCTGGTCTGGATTAGGGAGAAGAGAGGTTCATAAGAGCCCTAACTAGAGAAAATACTAAGCCACATTTCAATCCATCAGATTATAGTGGTAAGTTGGATTCAGATGAATTACTTGTCTAGGTAATAAAGATGGAGAAGTATTTTAATTTTGAAGGCACCTCTAAAGATAAGAAAGTAAAATTTTCTTGTACAAAGTTGAAAGGACATGCATCCCTTTGGTGGGAACATTTGCAGACATATGGGAGAAGAAGAGGAAAAGAAAAGATAAGATCATTGGATCAAATGGTGAATAAGTTAAAAATAAAGTTTATGTCTACAGATTATTAGATTGGTTTGTTCTAGAAGTTGCATAATTTAAAGTAGAAGTCAAGTGTGACAGAGTATACTAAGGAGTTCTACAAGTTGAATATCAGATCTAGACATTCAGAGGATGAGATCGAGCAAGTATCTAGATATGTGAATGGCTTGAGGTCATATATACAAGATGAAATCAGTTTGATCAAGTTGTAGAGTTTTGAGGAGGCATATCAATGTGCCTTAAAAGAAAAAGAGAAGCTGAATAAAAGACATGAGAAAAGATAGAGAGGAAGAGGTGGAAGATTTCAAAGAGGAAGAATTTTTACTGGAGGAGGAAGAGGATCTTTTGCAGATCAAAATAAAGATAAGGAAGTCAACAAGAATGGTGATTTATACCATAGAGGTGATGCAAATTCCTACCAAAGAGGAGGATATAGTGGTTACCGGTATGAGGGTTATAGAAAAGATGATAAGGAGAAAAGAGTATTTAAGGGAACTTGTTTTAAGTGTGGTTGAGGAGGACATAGATCATTTGGATGTAATCAAGGAGAGACAAGTAGAAAGACACAAAAAAATAGAAGAACAACCTTTTTTGAGGAGGATCATGATGGATCATCTAACAAACTAAAAGATAGAGAAGTGTTGGTGAATGGAAGAGTATTATGTCAAAGTGAGATGGAGTAGGAATCATTACAGAGAAAGAATTTATTTTGAACCAGATGAAAAGTAGTTGATAAATGTTGCAAAGTGATTGTTGATAGTGGAAGCTCGGAGAACTTGGTTTCTAAAGAAATGGTGACCAAATTGAAGTTGGAAATATTGAAACACCTGAAGCCCTATCAGATAATGTACCTAATGGATTACTTCCTGTGAGGAGTATTAGTCATTGCTTGGATCTGATTCCTAGAGCTAGTTTGCCTAATAAAGTAGCACACCAGATGAACCCTCCAAAGAATGAAGAGTTGAATAGACAAGTGCAAGAGTTGTTGAGGAAGGTTTTGATCAGAGAAATCTTAAGTCCATGTGTAGAACCTATTGTGCTAGCACCTAAGAAGGATGGAGAATGTAGGATGTGTACAAACTCTAGAGCCATAAACAAGATCACAGTGAAGTATAGACTTCCTTTGCCCTAGATGGATGACATTATGGATTATTTGAGTGGAGCTAAATATTTTAAAAAGATAGATTTAAAGAGTGGATATCATCATATTAGAATTAGAGAAGGGGATGAGTGGAAGGCAACATTCGAGACAAATGAAGGATTATATGAGTGGTTGGTGATGCATTTTGGACTAACGAATGCACCAAGTACTTTCATGAGGTTGATGAATGAAGTATTGAAGAAATTATTGGGTAAGTTTTTGATTGTTTACTTGGATGACATCTTGAATTTTAGTAAGATTAGAGAAGAAAATTTGTTGCATATTAGAAGATTTTTGCAAAGGTTGAGAGAAGAGAAGTTACTAATAACCATCAAAAAGTGTAGTTTCATGAAGGAAGAATTAGTGTATCTGGGATTTGTGATATATGTGGATGGATTGAAGATTGATCCTAAGAAGGTAAGAGCAATTGTTGAGTGGCCTACACTAGAAAGCATTGGAGAGGTAAGATCATTTCATGGATTGGCTAGTTTATATCAGAAGTTCATTAAGAATTTTAGTTCTATTTTTAGTCCTATGACAAAAACAATGAGAGGAGATAAGAAGGATTTTAGGTGGACATATGGAGAAGATTGGAGTTTTGAGTTATTGAAACAAAAGGTGACTGAGCAACATGTGTTGGCTTTACCAGAATTTAATAAGGTATTTCAAGTAGACTATGATGCAAGTGGAAATGCAATTGGAGTAGTATTGAGTCAAGAAGGAAGACAAGTAGCTTATTTCAGTGAGAAATTGAATGATGCTAGAAGAAGATATTTAGTGTATGACCAAGAGTTTGTTGCCTAAGGAGTTTGTATATGGATCATTAAGCATTGCAATATTTGAATAGTCAAAGTAAGTTGAATCAAAGACACATGAGATGGGTAGAATTCATGCAATATTATACTTTTTTTTTGAAACATAGGAGTGGAAATTCAAATAGAGTTGTTGATTATTTGAGTAGAAGAAGGAATTTACTAGTAGAGATGACAGTGGAGGTACTAGGCTTTGAAGAACTGAAGAATTTGTATAAGGAAGACCCAGATTTTGTAGAATCTTGGAGAGCTTGTAAAGAAATAGTTTTGGAGGATAGGATTCAATGGTTCGATTATTTCATTCAAGAGGATATGTTTTTTAGAGGAAATTAGTTGTTATACCCCGATGCTTAATGAGGGATAGCTTGGTGAAAGAAAATCATAGTGGAGGATTGTTAGGACACTTTGGGATTGATAAGATAGCAACATTGGTAAGTGAAGATTACTTTTGGCCACAGAGTCATAAGGATGTTAGGAAATTTGTGCAAAGTTGCATGGTTTTTCAAGTTGCAAAATGGAGTAGTTAGAATGTTTGATTGTATAAGCCTTTGACAGTTTTGAAGAGACCTTGGGAGGATATCAACATGGATTTCATACTTGGTTTACCAAAAACACAAAGAGGTAATGATTCTATATTTGTGGTGGCAGATAGGTTTTCTAAAATGGCACATTTCATACCTTGTAAGAAGACAACAATATCAATACATGTAGCAAACTTGTTTTTCAAGGAAGTGGTTAGATTGGATGGATTACCTAGGAGTATTTCTTAGAAAAAGATACAAAGTTTGTTGGTTAATTTTGGAGGACACTTTGGAAGAAGTTAAATATAAATTTGAAGTTTAGTTCTACTTTTCAAGATAGATTTGAATTTTAGTTCTACTTTTCACCCATAGATTGGTGGATAGACAGAGGTAGAAAAAAAAAGTTTGGGGAATTTTCTAAGATGCTTGGCTAGAGAGAAAACCAAAAGTTGGGATTTAGTCCTTGCACAAGTAGAGTTTCCTTACAATAATTCAGTGAATAGGAGTATAGGAAAGAAAACTTTTGAGATTGTTATTGGAGTTCATCCTAGAGGTATATCAAAGTTGAGAGACATCAGCATGGAAGATAAAAGGAGTGCAGAAGTAGAGGAATTTGTAGAACATAGGATGAAAGTGCATACTCAAGTGAAGGAACAATTGGAATATATGAACCAGAAGTATAAGGAGAAAGCAGATGAAAAGAGGAGACATAAAGATTTTGAAGTTGGAGATGAAGTGATGGTGTATTTGAGAAAGGAAATATTTCTAGTTGGAACATACAATAAGGTAAAAATGAGGAAGTTTGGACCCTATAAGATGTTGAATAAATTTGATTCAAGAAATGCATATGAAGTGGAGTTACCAGATGACATGGGTATATCACCTATATTCAACATTGAAAATATACATCAGTACCATGAAGCAAAGTTTAGTGAAGACAATAAAGAAAAAATTGAGAAATAGTTTCCCAAGCAACAATCAAATGAGATAGAAGAGATTTTGGATATCAAAGATGGGAGGAAAAATCATGGAAGACAGTACAAAGAATATCTTATGAAGTGGAAAGGCAGACTAATGGAGGATTCTTCTTGGATTTCTCAGGCTAAGGTAGACCATTTTGGTTTTCCTTTAGCCCCTACAAATTGAGGGACTCACTTTTCAAATAACCCTAGATGTCTGATGCAAGAGCATCCTTGGTTCTTGGCAATCTTGCATCAACCAAAAAAAATTTCTTTCAGTTTGTGTTCTTGTTCAGTCCCTGTTTAGTTCAAGTTGGTGGATTCATCATATTTTCTCACCAAACCCTATGGATCTATGTGTACATAATGGACATGTAAATTTTCCTTATTGCAATATTTGAGCATGACTGGATCTTTTTCCACCAAGTTATCATTTCTAGATTTAATGGCAATTTCTTGAACTAGCACAAGAATAATTTTCTAAACTAACGACTATTTTGATCACTTGTGGATCTTTCTTGTAACTTGCATAACTTGACGATGTGATTCAAATTTTTTTGTGGAGTGTCCCCGACCTTAATTATAGTTCCAAACTTCATCCTATGCATTCACCGAGGAGTAATTCAAATTTGAGGTAGACCTATTCATGCACACATTACATTTTCTTTCATTGGAGATTGTAATAATCTTTGGTTGACACAGCTAATTCTAGATCTTAATATGTGATATAAATCATTGTAATAGATCATTAGAAAGGCATTCAGATGAATATTAGATTTGATATGTTAGGTTTTAGCTCGTAGTAAGAAGAATATATGAATATTGTAATTTGAGCATGCTGTATCAAGCCTGTGAGCCGAATCTGTAAGCCCAGATGTTGTTGACCGATTGTAATCGATATTTCTATTAATGAGAATATTTGAATCTAAATTTTCCTCCATATTTTGTGTTGCTTATATTGTGTGATTCTTGCCACATGATCCATATTATTCTACTTGAGGACTCTCCTACCATGGTTGCACTAGGAAAAATCTTCAAAATTTGGACCTTGATGGGGAGTGTTATGCTTTGCATAACCACCCCATTTTTTTTGGTCAAAATGGGTCCCTCTTTGTTTTTTTTGTCCTTGGTGTTCTTGCTTCAGTCTTAGGAGTTGTTATTTTTCCTCCTAAGTCCTTTGTTCTTTTCTTTGTGGGCTCAGGTCATGGTCTTGAACATGCACTTGTTCCTTTTCAAAGGTTCAAGGTCTTGTTCATACCCCGATCGTGGCCCCATCTTTTCCTTGTTCTTTTTTTGTGCTTTTTTGGGTTTAGGTCACGTGTCGGCAATAACACTTGTTTCTTTTTAGTGGGGTGTTACTTTCCTTCTTGTTGGCACTCTCAAATTTTGCTCCTTGTTTCACTTAGGTCCTACCTTATGTTGCTAGTCTTTCATGGTGTTGAAATTTTTGAAGGGCTAGGGTTTTAGCCTTGTCTTCATCTTAAACCCTAGTGTTTGTTTTCTGCCTTGGTTGAGGTTCTATTTGGACGTTACACCTTTGAAGGGTCTTAAAATGACTTGTGCCCCATCATTTCATCTAGAAATTGGCCCCTTTAGTTTCTAATTTTCCCAGCCTTCCACGGTTGAATTTAGCGCTACTGTTGATCCATTTGCTGCAGATATCAATGGTGCCCACCATCCTGCGATCAGGAATTATGGGATCATGATATCACAGGTGGGTGCCACATGCCCTTCCTAAAGGATGAGATCTGCATGACCATTGATGTGTTGTCTCTTCAAGATCAATGATTGCCTACTATCCCACAATCAAGAATTGAAGGATTACAAAATCGTGGGCGGGCACCATGTGTCCCATCTCGGGGATGAGGTTTGCTCATCCATTGATCAACTACCTTTTGATTGAGTGGCTTTCCCACTATTACACAATTGGAAGGTTCTCACCTTTTATCTATCACGAAGCAACAAGATGATGCCACGTGTACAAGGTGGGGCCCAAGGAAGTTTTGAGCGATATATTTTAAACATTTCATTGCTTCTTAGGCAAAACATTTAAAATGAAATATTTGTTATAGCCAAGGGAACTCATTAAATGTGCAAGGATGGAGAAGTTAGGGCATCCAGTCAAGTCAAAGAAGATCAACGGTGGCGATTAAAATCTAAATTTGGCCACATATCAATGGTTCACTGCCATCCCGCGATGGTAATTTGGTCGATCTCAATATCATTGGCGAATGCCATGTGTCTCAACTGATGGAGCCAAAGGAATAAAAGGGTGGGTTACTAAAGCGCTTGTGGAATGCATGTGCTGAAAATTGATGAAGATATTATGATCTCAGTGGAAAAGTTGCTCAAGGGTTAACAATAGGGCTATCGACTATGTTGAAGGAGTAGATCTCTGATGAGAAAGATCAACTGTGCCCGCCATCCTACGATGGTAAATTGAAGGATTTTGATATCGTGGGAAACTTCCAAGTGGCATTCCTTCATGGCGTATGATATGGTGGGCCCTTTACTACCATGTTGGTGATTGCGTCAACTAATTTTGAAGTCGGTCGTTTGATGGTTTGATTCAACTAAAGGATTGACGGCTAGAATTTAAAGTTAGGGTCAAGGCATGGTTGGTGTTGTTTGTGTAGGTGAGCTGGTGAGTTTTAATGCTAGGAGGGATGCTTACTAGCATGATTCAATAAATAGGTCAGATGTTGTGGTTGCAGCGGTTTCCAATTCTATTTTAATGGCAATCTCAAAGTGGATTTCTGGTGATCTTTATGACTACATCAACTCTTTTCCAGGTGGCCAATTGGTTGATGGCATGTGTACTCTCTAGCCCAATGCTTGTCCGCTCCTTCATTCTCTATAAGAAGGATTTCAAGGCTAGAGGTATGGAGTAGCAAGTTAGACAAATTTTGTCGAGTCTAGGTGAAGTTGGAGAGCAATTTGTATATTCTGATGTTCTTCAGGAAATAGTGCAACTTAGTTTTGAGTCGGTCTGTAACAGGTTTTGAGTTCATGGGGTTCTAATGTTGTATAAAAGTACTAGCATTTGATTTTAAATGAAAGATTCAGGCTCATGTTTGAACCTTGAATAAAATTACCAAGGGTTGTTTTATCCATCTCATTGTTGTGGTGTGTATGATCCTTGTTTTGGCTTTAATTCAAAGAATTAATTAAAATGCTTGAATACGATTATAGGAGGATATGTACTATATAAGGATTTGGTAAGTAGTATTGAGCTAGAATACATATTGATAAACTTGTAATGTAATATCATCAAGGATTCCATATGTTATGTTTTAAATCTGTTATATGCCTTTAGATGTTTATAAATTTGACTCTTGCACAATAGATATATGGAACTGGTCTAAGTTGTAATCACCCATATGATTCATTATTTGCTTGTCTTTTCCTAGAGCTTGCTACAAATTGAAAAATCAATAACCATCTTATACTACCCTGTGTTGTAGTTATCTCATGCTCCAAATAGTTGATACCACTGATAAATAGCCAATTTATTTCAGTTTTATCCTATTGTGTTGAGCTATTAAGTGGGATCATCTGTTATTATTAATGTTGTTTATGATAAAGGTGCAAAGGTTGTAAACACATTAAGGGATTCCCCTCCTAGGTCTTGTAGAGCCCGAAGTGTAGGAGGTTATTTTAAAGTCCTCGTCAGTTGGTCTAGGTTCTTCGAGCTACCCTAGATTGGGATTGGCAGTCCCATAGGTAGATTAGGAGACAAACCTAGTTAATAGCATAAAAAGTAACCAACACTTCTCTTGTCCTAGTCCCGATTTCCTTTTTCCCTTGTGTGTTTTGTTCCTATTGGGGACAGGTTTCGGGCTAGAAACAGAACTAAGAAATTTTCAAGTTCTTGTTCCTATTTCTGACCCGATCCCTGGGTCTAACCTCTTTCTTGTTCTTTGTTTTGTTCTTGTGGGATCAAACTTCAGGTTGTGACTAAACTTTGAATTCTTCAAAGTTCTTGTTCCTTCCAAAGTCTCAATCCCAGTTCCCATGTTCTTTCATTTGTTCGTTGAGACCAGGTCACGGGCTTTCGATTGAACCTTGCACTTAGTGAGGGTTCGGTCATGGTCCAGGTCCCAATCCCAACTCCCACTTACCTTCTTTCCCACACCTGGTATTTATGAATCTACATGAATCATAAGACCCAACCAAACCGCCATTAATGCCATAACTGCTCACATGCACAAATGTGTATAAGTCTCATCGCTTCTCAATTTTCATCCATTATACAATTGAGAAGTCTGGGGACGAGAATGAGAGTGACAAAGAGCTAGGGTTTTTCAAGAATTTTACAAAAAATTGTCAATGTGCTACTAGAATCCTTGGGTATGCTCAAAGGTAGGTGTTTCTTATTTTCGTTTCCATTCTAGTTTCTAGTTCTTTCTCACTTTTCATTTTCTTGTCCTTGTTTCGTTTGTTTTCCTCATTCACTTTCATTTGATTTTCTATTTTTTTGTCTGCACCATTTGGTGTGTTTTTCCTTCCCATTCAAATCCATTTTGGGTTCACAATGTGTTCTTTTGTTTTTTTGTGTTGTCTCATGTCTGTTGGTCATGGTATTTTCCATCTCGTTGTGCCCTAGCTTCCTAGGGTTTTTTATCTATGTGCAATCGAACTAAGTTTTAAATTGTCAAATTTGAACTACCGATCATTTGAAATGAAGTTTTGATCCATAACATAACCCAGCCCCAAAGGAATATGCTTAGAAAATATCATATTTGATGTTTCCTTTGTTATCTTTTACCTTCATGTGTCCCAATCCACCATCATTGTCAAGGTCGAGAACCATGCCAATACTAAGGTTTACAAACTCTTTGATATTAGTTCTTTCACTTGTCTGATCCCCACATTGCTATTAGGGTCGATGCATGGACTGATACCATGAGTTTGGTTTAAATCCATTTGGTTAAGTGTTCTCCCTAATCCTATGCCTGACCACCACATTTACGATTGAGGTTGGGAGTTGTGTCGAGATCGAACCTTTACCTTTCCAATTGGTACATGGACCTAACAATACCTCGAGTCCAAATCCTGAAGTGTACACGAGATCGAATCTTAGACTTTTTGGATACCCATTGTGCATTTTGAAGTTGACTGGACCATGACTCGGTCCCAACACTCGATATCTTATCAGGCTCGGGACTTGGGAATCAATTTATACTTTTCCATTCTCAATTGGTTTGGTGTCTAGCTATGACCTAGTTCCTACCTCTGATCACAATGCAGGATCAAACCATGGTCTAGTACCTAACTTATTTACTATCAATTTTTTATAGTGTCAAGTAACAACCCATGAATCGGTCCCAATTCTTGAATACTACGTGGTTAGGATTTGAGATGACACTAAACTTCTTCAACATTGGTCTAGTTCTAAATGATGACTTGATTCCTACCCCCAATCACATTGCAAGATCAGACTACGAGTCAATACTTAAATTTTTTCCATCATATGTCTAGTGTCGATCCATGTCCTAAACCCAGTCCCGATTCCTAAATATTGTAGGATCGGATTGAAGAAAAATACTAAAATTCTTGAACATGGGTCTAGTGCCTAGTCATGACCCGGTCCCGACTCCTGACATAACTCTTTTTGTGCATAGAATTGGCTAAGTTCTTAATGTTGTATTGAATCCGAAGCCCCAGAATGATAAAATTAACCATTGAACCAAATTATTTCTAACTTGATGTTTATTTATTATGAAGGCCTATGTTATGATGTTATTTACATGTTCCTTTTATGTATCTAATGATGGTCAGTAGTGTAGGATATTTAACCAATGTCTGAATCTGAGGAAGAAATACCTACTGAGGGATTTCCTTTTGAGGGAACATCTGAGGGATCATCAAGGAAGGCCAAATCCAAGAGAGTGAAGCTAGAGCAACTCCCCTACACAATGAAATACAAGTATCAAGGGAATCCAACCCCATCCAAATTTGACTCTAAAGTCTCAAAAATAACTTACACATTGGTGGGACATATGGATTCGGACTAGTTCATTAAAGACACATTTTTCAAAGGATGTTGCTCTGAGAGCAAAGAGAATTGCAAAATCAGGATTGGACTATGTAGCTTGCTTCCCCATTGTTGTACAATGCCCTAAATCTATCCTAATGGTTGCATAGGAATATAACCCTACTTAGAGGTAGTGTATTGATGCTCAAGGTAATGTCATTAAATACTTGACTCCAACCATGATCATACTTTTTTTTCACCTCCCTGCTTACCTAGATGTGAAGATGATGACTAAGGATGAGGCACTTATGTTATGGAACAAAAATGTGGAGGGAAATAAACAGGTCATCAACAAACAATTGCTAAAGAAGGAAAATAATTCAGCAAAGAAAGTGCCTAATAACCTAAAGAGGTTGGATTTTTATGAGAACATTGGAGGCATTATTATATTGTTGCCTAGGGAATTTGGAAAATAAAATTCTCGTGTCTTTGAACTATGGATGTTTCCATTCATCTAGTTGATAATTTATGCAAAATCAACACTTAGACTAGGGAAAATCATCTCAAATAATATTCATGCCTAGCTTCTCCAAGTAGCTTAGACCAAGACATTCTACATATCTTTTTATGTTGTATTTTGTGTGGCAAGAATTGGAATGTTTCTTGGGCTGAATAATGTTGCGTCAATGGAAGAAGGTCCAGATCAAAAGAAGGTCTAGGAACACTATGACCAGTTGGAGCTCAAGGAATCAAAAAAGAATTTCAAAATGGTAAATGATGCTTTCCTATATGTGGTTATAAATCAGCTCACAAGTGACATAAGTTTTAGATTTTCCTAGGAAGCCATGGGATTCATTCAAGAATGGGGGTGTTGGTTCATTCAATACCCCAGGTCAACATATTTTAGATTATTTGGTTTTGATGGTCATCCATTTAAATTGCCAAGATGTTGTGAAAATAGGTGGGTTTTGATGGAATTTTCCAAGAAAGTTGTAGAGGTGAATGTAGTGTTCTCTTCACAACACAGGACTATTGCACATTATTTTCCCTTGTGATTGGGATTTTATTCATGTTCTTCATCGGTCATGGCTAAAAAAATAGCTAACAAATTTTAGTCTCTAAATTTCCAATATACTTCTAGGAAGAATTTTTATCCTAAGAATAAGATGCATGTACTTTATCCTACTCACTTTACTCATCATGTTCCTCTTCTTGAATATTTTTTATCAAACCTCTAGGATCAGTTTAAGGTAAGAAAAATAGGTTATGAGAGGTTAAAAATTCCCCAAATGAGTAATTTTGACATTAAAATTGATATACCTGATGATACTCTAGATGATGGGATCACTCTTGATCCCTGATATGATATTGATCAAGTAGCTAGACATGCCTTGCCACCCATCAACTAGGTAGAGAAAGAAGAGACCAAGATTGGAAAAGTGTCATGAGTAGTGATAAATAAGATTTTAAAATGGATAGAACTCTAGTTAAAATAGCCAAGGGGAAGAGTGACAAAGAAAAGAGGTCCAAGCAGTGAAACCACTTCATCTATAGAGACCGACCAGTACAAAATATTAAAGAAAGGTGTCATAATGGTAGAGGCAACCACTAAAAAGCCTTCACAAACTAAAGAGGAGATTTCATTGTAGAAAATTGATGATGCTTTGCATAAAGCAAAGGTTACCTATGAGGAGGTTGTTGTAGGTGTAACTTTGGGTTTTGTTGTTGCACCTTTGGTCGTTTTTCACCCTGGGGAGGAGTGTGCTATGGAGAGGAAATATTTTACTCCTCCACAAGCTAAGGGAAGTGCTCCTACTATACCATCAACTTCAAGAGCACAAATCATCAGAGAAGAAGGACATGATGAGGTAAACATTCAAGATATCTCCTCATATTCTGAAAGAACTCCATCCCAAGAAGGGGAAGAACCTGAATGGGAGGAGTATTTGAAGAAGGAGCTGAATTTGAAGTTGGCATCCTACATAGTGCAAAAATAGAATTAGAAGATGTGTTGATAGAGAAGGAGCAACAGGAGTTGATAGAAGGTGGTCAAAAGCTAGTTGATGAATGAGTTGCTCAAGAAGAAGAATGAAAAAGAAAAGTTGAGGAAGCTCAAGAAGTGGAAGAAGTTGAAGCACGAAAGAAGGTAGAGGATGAGGCCCTTACATTAGAAAGAAAAGATGCATAAGAAAAGGTTGCAGAAGAGGAGCTCTGAGCTAAGGAGTTAGAGTGGTGAAGGTTAAAAGATGAAGAAGAGGCTCCCAAATAGGAGGAAATGAGGAAGTTAGCAGAAATAAAAGTTGAAAATGAGAGGAGGGAGCAAGAAAGACTCCAAAAAGAACAAGAAGAGCTTCAAAAGGTTGCTTCCTAGAAAAAATTTGAAACAATTTACTCAACACCCCTGAATGTTCAACAAGTGAGAACTCAGCCAACTACTCACACTTGGTTGAAATTGAACCTAGAGAAGAGGCATCAAGTACAAGCCCAACCAGTAACCTAGGATGACATGAGGGAACAAATTGACAAGGTAAAGGGGAAGAAGAAGGTACGTGCAATGCATTCGAACAAGCTCACAGGTGAAGGAGATTTAATGGTTGAATTTTTCACTCCTATTGCTGACAAGGACGATAGATAATTTTTTCCTAAGGATTATTCAATAATATTGTTAATCTAGGAAAGCATACTAGAAGTCATCAAATTAATTTGATTAACATTGTTGCCACTACTACCAAGTCTAGGTTAATCAAGGACAAGCAAGCCAAATATGAGCTTAAGCTCAAGTGGTTAAAATGAAATATTTCTTGGATTTAATGGCATCTATGCCTGAGCATCCTACACCATCTAATATTCCAATTCTTATGAGCAGAAAAGAAGTAGATGGATTGACTGAAATGAAGAAGAAAGCCACGTGGGTTTATAATTGGCTTAATACGTTCAAGTCTGATATGCATAAGTTATTTTATGAAGGTTTTAAGTATTATTACAGAGGGTTGAAATTAGTCAATACCATAGAGGTAGCCATGAAGAAATGGTGGGGAGAAGAGGAAAAGCTAGAGAATACTTGGGAAAGTTGAGGGAAATTAATTAAATTTCTAATGAAGAGCTAGTACAGTCTCAGATTTTGGGTGAAGAGGATTTTGGATATGTGGAAAAGGCTAGTCATATATCTACCTTCAAGTCACAAACTCTGATTGAGCATAGGATAATCATTCTAAAGAATTTCCATTAGATATTTGAACACACAAGTGTATTTGAAGAGCTCACTTCAATATTTATTGACAAATCCTTACCCCTAGATCGAAGAATCGAATCTTTGGAAGATGTCAAGGATGCATGAGAGGAATGACTAAATGGAATGCTAGCAAAAGGAGATATGGTTGAATCACCAGTCATGGATAGGCTGATGGAACTTAGATGTGATCTACATTGGGCAACCAAGGATGTTGGTCAGATGAGGGTAATTGTCGATACAGTAGAGAAGAAGTTTAAGGATTCAAATTTCAAGGTCGACTGGGTAGATGGACTAGATGATGACACAGTGAAGCAATTTTTGGCTAATTATGATGAATATTGTGGTGTCCAGCATGAGGGTGACAAGGAAATTTAATTATTTTTATTAACTTTTGAATAGAAATATCTTTTTGGGTGGATTTTGAAGAAAGGAATGACTAAGCAACATTGTTGAAAATACAATAGTAACTCACAATAGTTGGCAGGGATCAAAATGATGACTGGGAATCTAGATTCTGATTGAAGGAGTAGCTGGCGTACTTGTTTAGCTTCAGAAATTGTAGCAAAGAAAAACATTGGAGTTATCTAAGTGTCCCTACATTTGTGGATCTGGAGCCTCGAGTTGTGGATCTTAATTTTTGATGAGAGGAATTAGTGTTGAATTCGTCTATATGTAGAATTTCTCTCCATTTTGTAAAGGTCGGCTGATTGAAGTCAAGATTGGCTTCCTGAGAGAGATTTAGGATAGTTTTTATAGCTTTTAGAATTTCTTACAACTTTCATGCAAAGATACTCAGAAACACTTTTTTATAGTTTTTAATGTAGTTTATGTTATTTTCATAAGTCTATTAATTTTATGATAATGTTGATGAACAATAGTTGTTTGTATGCCAGTGAGTTTTGTTGTGCATAAGCATTTCTTATTTGATGAAAATCAATAGAATATTTTGAATCTGAGACTATTTCATTGAGTTATCTGTGAATGAGATCTCTCTATGTTTATTGATCTATGAATTCTAATAATGAGATGGTGATATGTTCTTGTTTGAAAATGGAGTATTAAAAAAAAAGGTGATGATGAATGTTTATACGTCTTGAATTTGCATTGTGGATGAATACAATTGGTATATATTACTCTGTGGATTGTGTTATTTTATGGTTTTAGTTATTTAAAGGAAATGCTCATTATGCAATTTATATGTCTTAATTAAAAAGAAATCTATGTTTATGCTTTGTTGTCCTGAGCTATGTTGCATAGGCCACCAAATGACATCAACACAGTTGAGAACCAACTACTGACACCTTGGAAGATAGATAGTTTATATTATTTTCCTTTTTTTAGGAGAAGTAGAGTAGCAATATTCTATTTTAACGTTGTTGTGTTATCTTTTCACCATCAATAGGGAGGACTGAACTATCTTGTAGAACCCATATCAAAATTTTGATAACTCCTTCTAACTACGTGTCTAGAGATAGTGGATTGGGTTGTGAAGCTCATAAAAATGTCACAACACTCTATCCAATACATGTCCTATCAAGAGAAGAATTCTTTTTTGGAAAAATAACAAAGGGAGGAATAAGTTCACATCAATCTCACCAAAATATAGAGGAGGATATTTGCTACTCCCTAGTCTCTAGATAAAAGAAGAGTCTACAAGGAGTAAATGGTCCTCAACTACCTCAAAGTAAAAATTCAGGTGACAAAGGTAGAAAAACAAAGAATTTTATTGTAATTTATGTTCTATGATAGATTTTAGAAAAGGGACTTCATGGATCGAAAGAGTTTACTTTAGAGATCTCAAGAGCAAGTTGGCTAGCTCTCAGCCAAGGATGATAGTGTAGTGTGTAGATTACTCCATGGAGTATTGTGGTCTCATATGATTCAAGGATAAAACATGCTCAAAAGACACTTTGAGTTTACTGATATCCAAGAATTGAAATATGAATGTTTAACTAAACTAACAAAATGATTAAAAATAACAAAAATAACAAGAAAACTAGTATGCAAGGATTTAAACTAAATGAAACAAAATAATAAGAGAGAAGAGAGAAATAAACTCATGAGAGGTCCAAGGTTGTATAGCCTCCTGCAATGTTCCAAACAAAAAATTTGCAAATGTAGAAACAAGAAAAAAATTTGGGGTTGTTTCGAGGTTCACCTCAATCAAATATCCATTTTGGTGTTTCCACCTCCATGAACAACCAAGTAGAAAAATAGAAAATAAAATAGACAATAGCTAGATAGATTGAAAAAATAAAGAAGATCAACACACTAGAGTATCAATATGCTACTAAGAAAATATGATAATGTGAGAAAAATAGAGTGTTTACCCTCCCTTTAGCAAGCTTATGATGTCAAAGGAGAGTACAACACTTTAGATGAGCTGAGAGATTCAAGATGTCATTGGAGAAGCCAACAACTTGCAAGAAAGCTTGATAAAATGGTGTATAGATGATGTAAAATGAGAAAGTGGGAGCTAGAATGAAATATTGCAAGAAGTGAGTTGAGAGAATGAAAGAATGTGAGTTTGAATGGAAGAATAGAATACAAGAAGCCATTTTTAGGCGTGTCTATGATCATAGAGGCATTACACTTTGCAGGCACATGAAAGTGTAACCTCCCAATGACCATAGAGGTAGGACTCTTCTCAAGATGTTTGCACTACACGTAGATGTTTTCGCATCATGCTAGCATTGGAAAAAAACAATCACTTGAATACTAAAAATAAAGGGTTTAAGGAAATAATTAAAGTTAAGGAAAAGGGGAGTTTACATTATCATCTTTTATTAGACTAAAGGGAAGGTTATGTAGTGTGAAATTTCTCAAGATGTAATTTTATGACAGTACATTTCTAAATTTGAATATAATATGTATTTTTGGCAATGTGATCTAGCGTAAAAATAGGTATGGAGATAAAAAAAATTCATGTATACCTTAATTATACCCCATTCTATCTATTGAAAAGGAGAAGTGAGAAAAAAAATCCTTCCTTCACAACTAGGATATAAAGAAGCTTCAAATTGAAAATCTTGGATGGGGAGGTGACACTTGTCACCTTCCCATCCACTTCTCCATAAGGTTGTTTGCTCAATAAAGAGGGTACAAACACAACAACACCTCATCCTACCCAATTCTTCACTCATTAATGAGGTATGGCAGTGGGGTTGGTACCCTCAATCCAATTATCCCCATCAACCTCCAAAGTCATCACTCATATTAATGAGGACTTTTAGAGTGGTAAATCAAGTGTTAAAGATTTTATTGTGTATCCAATTTTCCCCCACCTCAAGGGTATAGACCCTAGGGGTCTATTTTTGAATTTGAAAAAAGAAATTAACCAAACCTTACCCTATAAAGACCCCATTGAACAGTCCATCCAAGTTTCAAACCTCACTAAGGTTTTCCAAACCCTAACCCTCACATACACACCCATAAATTCACATGGATTAACAATAAATACCCTATCAATCATATTTGAGGTTGACACTTATCATTTCACCTCAAAACCATAATTAACCAATAATCTACACCTTACTACTTCTTGAGCCTTCAAGGGTTAAGATTATAACTTATTAAAGAAGTATCTGATTTGGTATGGGTATTTTATCCTTTATCCTATCGGCACACTTACTTTCCTACACAACAAAACTAAGCATAGTTATACCACAATAATAAATCACATTAGTTGTTAATCGAATCCTCATAACTGTAATTGTTAACCATTTGCATAGCTAATTTTACTCATCAAAATATAATCTGGCACAACAATCTATCTTATAATTTCAAGTTATATCCAATCATTTACATGTGTATACAGCCTCATTAAATAGAATAATGATAATAAATCATAATGAAATACAAGGGTTATCGACTTCCTATAAGAGACCATATATAAATCTTTTCCAATTTTTATCCTAATTTAAATGCATTCTCCTCATGGTGTTTCACAGAAAGAGAGATACTTAACTTCCAACATTTTTACCAATAATATCAATAATATTTCCAACATGACACACACAATCACTTTATTTACAACCTTCAATCTATCCAACTAAATATCATAAACACTAATTGTATAACAACCCATTCATAACTTCCAATTCATATTTCACAAATTATGAGTGCATAATGCCTTCATGGTAGTGATAATAAAACATAAAGTCAAAATGAAATACAAGATTGTTGCCACACAATTACCTTATTTATCTCCCACAATATATCTATCCATCTATTTGGAAAAGGTATATAACAAAATTATTAAATCAAATATGATTCCACGATATGCAATGTAATTATAAAAGAGGGGATTCACTACTCTCAAGTCTCTAGGAAAAAGAAGAGTCTATAGGGAGAAAATATCCCTCAATTACCTCAAAGTACAAGCTCAAGTGACAAAGTGAAAACATACATAATATTGCAATTACTTATTAAAAAAAATACTAAGCTAGAATGAGAAAATTGTAAATTAACAAATTTGGTAAAGAATCATTTAATATTGATTACAAAAACAAAATGATAGAGTCTTAAAGATTTTTCCCTCAAAAGGATAGAGTTTCAACCAACATATGACAATGCATCATGGGGACGTTTGTGCCCTACATTGTCATCCCTAGCAAACCAAGAGGTAAAAACCTAAAAACTGTAAGTACCCAACTCTTCAAAATTAGAAACCTACACACAAAAAGGACAAGGAAAAGTGTTGGGGATCTTTTGGGTCTTACCTCATTCAAACCCCCTATTTTAGTGTTTACACCTCCACAAACAACCAAATAGATAGAAACAAATAAGAAATCAAATGTAATAGAAAAGATGTGTGATAGATACAAACCCCATTATGGAGGAGAGACCCTATCACAAATAAAATAAATGAGACAAGTAGATAGTTACAAATAGATGAGAAAAAAGTAGACAAGAGAGCATTACCAATAGTCTATGGCTCCCTCTTGTATTGAAAGATGAGACATACTTACTTGCAAGAGAGTCTTGGAGATTGACGAGACTAGAATCTAGTAGAGTTTCTCTATGGAGAACAAGATGTTGAAGAGAATAGAGAAAGAGAAAAAAATAAGACAAGAGCTAGTGAGAATGAATGAGAGAAAGAGTGAAAAGAATGATAGCATATAGATTAATTATTTTTGTGTATCCTCTACATCTTCAATTGTAAATAAACATTTGATGTTACTAAAAATATTCCTTGTATGCTTGTTTTATCAAACATATTCACCTAGTAAAAGGTGGTCCAAATACATTAAACTAGGTTAAGATATCTTAAGCTATCTTTATTCCATGGGTATGTGCAGGATCATCATGGAAAAAATAGGCCCTTAAGTGGCAAAAAAATTAGAAAAATCAGAGTTAGGCAACATGATGTAAAAATTTGAATAATTTATCTATATTATTTCAAAAGTATGTAAGAATAGAATCTAAAGCAAATTGAATGTAGTTTCTAAACTACTAGGTTTATTTTTAAAAAAGAAAAATCTATTTGGTGAAAATTTGAAATTTCAATGCAGTAGTAGTTAAATTTCAGGGAAAAAGTAAGAAGTAAGTGTCTGTCTAACCACTCTAACCACAATAAAATGATAATATTTTTTATAATATTTTACATATAAGTAGAGGAATCATGTCCCAATGTGATGCATATTTTTTTTGTAATTTTTCCAAGTAAATAATTAATTATGATTTTTTATTACAAATTTTTAAAAATATAAAAATCGTGTATTCACCACCTTAACTTGGTAAAAATTCATGAAATTCATTTTTTTAATCCTATAGTATACGAAGCATAGAATGTGACACATGTTTCGGATTCAAAAATATGATACCATTTGAAAGCTATAGATGTTTTTCAATCAACCTATCAATAAGGACTTTAGTCGCAATTCAAATAGAAAATGAATACTAATTATTTATTAAATTCAAAGTAAAGCATAATTTATATTGGTGGAAAGCTTAGAATCTTCTTTAAAAACCCTTTTCGTTTCATCAATTTTGGGTAAAAAAATGTTGTCAGCCACATACCCTACACATACCTATCATATCACCACTTTTTGACCCATCAAAATCATACACATACCCCCATATAGGTATTCAATATAGTAAAAGAGGCTACATTGTAGACTACTTTTCCTTAACCTTAACATTTATAGGATTGTGTAGATCCTTTTGTAAATCAGGAGACACATGTTCATGTAAGAGTTGAATCTTCATCACAAAATAATGAATTAAAAAATATTTTTTGTAAGATGTAAGTGTTTGAGAATTCTTCCAAATATGTGAAAACATTATGAAAACCCCTCATAATACTATGCTTTGGGAATTTTAAGGAATATTAAGTAAAATTATGAAACTTCTACTTATGATAGTTATAAAACTTAGTTAAAGTGTAATTTTCTTTGGAGAACCCTTGTTATCATGTTGATTAATTGACCTAATAAATTTGGAAACAACAAGATAAACATAGAATGTGTTAAATTATTTTAGTACAAGGCATGGAGATATAGCTTCTTTCCATGCACTTAAAAAGATAAAGAAAAGAATTGGTGCATGTCGGTTTCACCAAAATGTAGAGGAGGATATTTTTTACCCTCAAGTATCTAGGACAAAGAAGATTCTACAAGGAGAAAATGGTCCTCAACTACCTCAAAGGAAAAGCTCAAGTGACAAAGGTAGAAGGACAAGGAAGATTTTATTGTATTTTATGTTTTAGGATAAATTTTAGAAAAAGGACTTTAGGGACTGAAAGATCATACTTTCAAGATCTCAAGAGCAAGTTGGTTAGATCTCAACCAAGGACAACAACATAGTGTACGAACATCCTCGCAGAATGTTGTGGTCTTGTATAATCCAAGAATAGAACTTACAAACATAAACACAAGGAGTCTACTATCTATTTTAGAACTAAAATCTAAATGTTTTACTAAACTAATAGAATGCTAAAAATAATAAAAATAACAAGAAGAAAACTAACATGCAAGGATTCAAATAAAACAAAATAGAAATAACAAAGTGAAAGAGAAGATACTGAACTTACAAGAGGTCCAACACTGTGAAGCCTCTTGCAACATTCCAAATGAAAAATATGTACACATGAAAACAAAGAAAAATATTGGGGTTGTTTTAGGTCTTTCCTTATTCAAACCCTCATTTTGGTGTTTCCACCTCCACATGAAAATAAAATATACAATAGCTAAGTAGATAGATGAGATAAAGAAGATGCACATGTTAGAATATCAATATGCTGCTAAAATAAAGATGACAATACAAAGGGGGTGTGATTACCCTCCTTTTAGCAAGCTTGTGATGTTGAAGGAGAGCACACAACACTCTAGATGGGACAAGAGAGAGCCAATATGCCAATGTAGAAGCCAAAAATTGATGTAGAGAGCCAAGAGCAATAGAACTAGAAAGAACAATGGTGTAGAAGAGAATGAGAATGAGAGCCTAAGAATGAAATATTGCAAGAATGACTTGAAGGAATGAAAAAATGCATGAAAGAATGAAGGAAAAGAATGCAAGAATGTATTTTCGGGTCTGTTTGTGACCATAGAGGTGTTACATTTCATGAACAGGTGGAAGTGTAATGTACCAATGACCACAAAATTAAGAATCTTATCAATATTTGTGCATGATTTGTAGACGTCTACACATTGCCAAAGCATCCATGACAATAAGTTTCTTGAATAACAAAATTCAAGGCATCAAGGATGAATTTTAAGCTGAGGAAAAGGGGAATTTGCATTATCATCTTTAATTAGGTTAAAGGGGGGGTTTATGTAAAGTGAAATTGCATAGGGTGCAATTTTACGACATTACAATTGGTAACTTCAATTTATACATTAGATCATTATTTGAATACCCTTTTTCTTATGTTAGAGGGATTTGGTGATGACTTGATATTTTGGGTTAAATTTTTTTTTGGTGAGAAGTTGCTAGCAGGACTTTGTTCTCACTTTAAATACATATATTTCCAAAAAATCACCTTTCCTACTTTCAAGTTAAAATCATAGGTCTTATATTTATTCCAAGTTAAATTTTAAAAGGGAGTTGTCCCTTTCAAATGTAGAGGAAGATTGCATACAGTCTATAAGATTGTTAGTAATTTTTTTAATTATCATTGGGTGATTCATATTTATACATCAGTGGAAAAATCTATTCACTAACAAAATTTAATTAATTAATTATTTCACTTGGAGACTTACTCCCTTTTTTGTAGTTAATTTTAATCATCATTTATATTTATAATTTTATGAATTCTATTGATTGCACCATATTCTAGGTTATCCATTTATTTACATATTCTAACTAACATAATATAATGACTTATAATTTTCAAAGATAGTATTTCCCTCCAACACACATATAAATATTGCAGACCATAAGATCATGCAACATTTTGTAATTCAATAAGTAGGATCCAAACAAAAATAACTTTAAATTATCTAGCTAAGATGATGATGCACAAAATTATGGTCTTGCATCTTGACATAAAGAGAGGCAAGAGTAAATTTCTCATAGATTACCACCACATATAGTCAATCATGACTTACCATGTATCCACATTAAATCATCTTCTATTGTATTATATGAAGATTTATATATTCATATTTTATGTTCAAATAGGGAAAGAACACATCACCTAAATAATTGGGGATGAAGCCCCTTTGATAAATTTGATGATATGTAAGATGCAACCCTAGAGGAAGTAATAGGTTGATTTTCTTAAGGTAACTTTCCATAAGCCACATAAACATTAATTAGACATTACTAGGTTACAAATGGAACACTTAAAATCTCATCTACCACTAGCATCAAGTCAACTTAACAAAAATGCATGAAGAAAGGAAAAAAGATAGTTAATACTTTTGGACTTGGTTGCTATGAATGTTTACTTGAAGCTTGGTAAAGGATAAAAAGGTGGAAAATTCACATAGATTTCAAAAGATCAATAGGGATGCCTAGATGAATCATTCATGTTCCAATTGAACATACCTATGTGTTTAACAAGCAATTGTAGAGTTAAATCACAAAATACAAGAGTAAATCCAACCCCACATATATCAATAAGGTCATTGTGGTACCATACACAAGGTAAAAAGTGCATGCAATAAATTGTGTGGTAGTATCTTGTCATGGAGGTCTCAAGAAGGGTAGCTAAAAATAGAGAAGATGTTGACCCAATACTATACATAACCAAAAGAATGATAATCCAATAAAATAAAAATAAAGAAGATGTTGATGCAATACAATACATAACCAAAAGAATGATAATTCAATAGAATAAATTATGTGATATGTAAAGGATAGAATGGTATGAGATGTGTTAAGGACATGTTCCTATACCATACAATACTATATATTAAAGTAAGCATATAACATATGTAACAAGTAAGAAGATGAAATCATAAGATTTCAAGGGTGGAATTCACAGGGTATGATGCTATAAGCACAACACAAAGCCCTTATTGGAATTTTTTAAATTGGTTGTAAACATGAAGGGCACCAAAGTAATATAAAAGCTAAAAATAAGTCATTTCGAAGTAGATACCAATAATGTGAAGGCCCATTCTTTCAAAAATGATTTGTATGACCATTTGTCTATTCATTTATCTTAGATAAAAGAAACAAAAATTGGTGTTGGCTTCCAATATGTGTAAGAATGATAAGGAAGTTTATTTTTCTTGATTTTAAAGAAGCCTCCTTTTCCACTCAAGTTCATTTAATCTTCTAAATTATCTCACATGTTTCATTTCTTTGTGGTCAATCTAACTTTGCATCAATATTCCATTTTTTTTCATGAGGTTTTGATTCATGAGGTTTTATCTACAAAGCCTTATATGTAGATAAAATAGAGATATTTTTTTTAGCACTCATTATTTTCTTGTAACCATACAATTGAATATACTTATTTATCACTAAAATTATGTCGGATAGAATTAAATAGAATGAAAAATATATATTTCATGTTTGTTAGAGGAGTACTAATTACTCTTGTAATTATATTTAAAGATATATTTTAGTGAAAATTGAGCATTTATTTTTCATAATACAACATTTCATTAAGAAATGTATATTTTTTATAGATATGAATATACTTTAGTTATTGTTGTCATTCCAAATCTTTAGGTAAATTAGTTTGTGCATAAAGTATCTTAATTTATTGTTTTAATGTGAATGTATTGTGCATTTAATATTCAAGTGATTTTTAGGGTTGTAGCTTGTAGTTCTCTATGGATAAATGGTTTTAAGCCATTGAATGTAAATGATCAATTCAAAAAAAAAAAAAAAATTATTATTTTTTATAAAGTTAATTTTAAAAATATTTCTTACTTTTCCTAGTACAATAAAAATTCATCAAACTCTATCATTTTTTAAAAATGTATACCTTCAATTTTCTTTTAACTCATTCTCTTTCATATATATGATTGTCAAACAATTTTTTTTTCTTAAACATATAAATATACCTTTTATGTATTATAGATTGTTATCCTTTATTACAATTCATCAAGACATATTAATTTTTTATCATCTTTAAGGTAATATGGATTATAGTAAAACATAAACATTTTTTTAACCATTGATTTGGAATTCCTATTTTCATCCCCAACTATGAAACCCTTTGTTGCATACATATAATCTTTGTTAGATTTAAATTTGTCATCAATTTTCTATCCATGTTTCTAAAATTTTATGTTTGTTTAGAATTGATCAATGCATTTATAATGGTAAATATGTTCAAGTGCTCTTTGAATTGTTTTAATACCTTAATTTTTTATTTTTATCCTTTTCCACTAAATTTTTCCCTTTTGCTAAATTTTAAAAGTTGTTTTCATTTCTTAAAACTTGAATTAAAATTTACCTTTAGCACACATTTTTAAAATATTTTTCAAGCATAAGATGAAAATGAAAATATTTTTTGTACATCTAACCATTTTATTGCAATATAATTACATCACAAATAAGACCTTCCCAAAATTAGAATTAATAATGGAACATGAGGGGGTTCCATTTTGTGAGGTTGCATGATTGTATTTTTAGACTGTAAACTAGCATACCTACCCTATTACATAGTCTATAAAGAAAACATCAAGAGATATCAATTGTAGGAATCCAAAATGATATTAATATTAAATAAAATATATATAAATAAAATTACATTAAAATAAATTTAATATGATAATATTATCTAAACATCAAATAATAGAAATTTAATCAATTTTCTATAATACAAGTATTATTATATACATGTAATAATTTTCACTCTCTCCCCTCTTTCTCTCTCATTCCATCACTCCCTCATCATCTCCCTATTTCTTTCTCATTCCATTTCTCCCTCTCTATGTGTTTATCTATCTTTCTCACACTGCTTCTATAATATTTATTCCTATCTCTCCCTCTCTTTCTATTTCTCTTCTTTTCCTCTCTATTTCTCTCCCCCTCTCCCTCCCTCTATTTATTAGTAAATATATATTCCTCTCCATATCTCTCTCTCACTCATATGCACACACTCCCTCTTTCTCCTTCCCTACCTCTATCTCTATTGCTTTATCTTTTCACCTATCTATACCTCTTTATTACTTATCTTTATCACCTAATTTCTCTCTCACTTGCTCCCTCTATCTCTATCTCCCTATCTCTCCCACCTCTCTATCTATACCTCATTGTGTCTACTTGTATCTCTTTCTCTCTCACTCCTCTCCCTATCTCTTTCTTCTTACCTACCTCTACCTCTATCTTATTAAATAAGGTTGTGAAATTTGGCTTGAAAATTTGGCAAATGCAATTGTTATGTGCCAAATTGGGAGGCTTGGAATAGGGTATGGAAATGATTCAAAGCATGATGTAAAGAAATTTTTTATCATAGTTTGGAAGTAGGTATGGAAGAAAAAGAAAAGTGAAGCCTACAAAGTGTTTTGGAAAATTCCTCAAACAATGTTTACCTACAAAAAATGCACGTACAAACTAGAAAATTTCTCAAGTTTAATTGTTTTAAGTTTCATAATAGCTTAAACTTTGTTATTTAGCTAGGAAAATTAAGTTGAAGTGTGAAGTATTAACCAAATCTCTTTAATTGCAATGCAAGGCATTTAAATATTGGATTATAGTGGAGTGAATACATAGAACATGTTGAAATGTGAAGTCTTGAAAAAACCTCTTCTAGATGGCTCATTTCAAGAGAGAAATGAAAGAAAATGATGTAGAAATAATGCCTACTAAAACTCCTTACTTTGGGTTAATCACCAACAGTATTCAAGTAACCCTCTAAAATGTCATTGACTCTATAGATTTGGCATTTTTTCTCCTCACCAACAAATTTTTGAGTGATTTAATCTTGTTTTGCATGTTTTCTTCTATCATATTCCAAATAAAATAGACTCATAATCTCAGGATATTAAAATTTTACCATCCATGCCATTGTAAAATTATTTTTAGAAGGATACAATATCTCACTGCCTTAGACATTAGGCACTACAAGAATAACATCAACATGTTTCAATAGAATATCAACCTTAGGAAATGTATCTTCAATGGTGGAAGTTTGAAACCATCCAAGAGTCAATCAGGTATGTGCTCTCTTTCTAGAGAATAAAATGGAAGGGCTTGAAGTAGTTCATCACTTTTAATCCTTTCTTGGTTGTTCTTGAGAGTCAATATATTCACATACCTAAACAAATTTCCTGAATAATTCTTCTCACAACCAAATCCTAATTCAAATACAAGAATACAAAAAAAATCCTAAATAATTCTTCCTGCAACCAAATCCTAATTCAAATATAAGAATATAAAATGATTTGTTCCAGACCACATTCTTATTCCTATAAAAAAATGCTTTTAATTCACATTGTTTATTATATTCATGCACTGAGAACTTCATCTAATTGCCACTACATTTGAAGGAAAAATCAATGAACATAGAGCACATTCAAAAGTGAATAAGAATCTAACAAAATTGTATCAGGGATTCCGCCAATAGGACCAATGTTTCTTCCACAAATAGGACCACACTTGAACTATAAATGGTGTACAAATTCTCTATTGAAATTTAAATCTTTGGATCTTGCAATAGGTTTGCTTAACCCGTCGATCAATATTTCATTTTGCTTGTGTATTTCTCCTCATTAAATATATGAATACCCCAAGTTGGTGATTTTTTTTAGAACCAAACTTAATCCCAGTCCTTGCCTATGAATTTTCCACAACTCAATTATCAGTAAGGTTGAGGATTTTCCAACACTTAAGTAAAGTAGTTAATACCTCACTTCTTCTCTTCGAACCCTATGAAACCCAAGATGGTAATCTATTACATGCTCATAATATCTCAAATTTGGTCAAGAGAATTTCCTCACATAGATGCATTCCTCAAGAAACCCACTTTATCAAAGGCTTGGAAAACCTCGAGTGAAATTGATATTTGTTTCAAAGAATGCATTTATATACTGAAAGTTGGGGTAGTGTAATATAGAGTATGCTATGAGTTCATCTTCATTTTGAATCTTAGGCCAGATTCATCACTAGCTCAGTCAACCATGAGATAAACTAATAAAACAACCAGTTCCCTATCTAAGGGAAAAAAATAGATTCATAACTTGCAATCAATTAGTAATACAATTATGATTGAACATTAGGAATTAATGGAATATTAGCATGCCACTTTGTAGCATCTAACTCACTTGTTTTCAAATATTGCTTCCTTACCAAATCCTATATCCCTTTCCCACAAACTAATGGAATTATTTTAGGATTTAATCAACTCATTGAAATAAAGAAAATAACTATCCCATTCATTCAGTGCAAATGATAGAAAATAAATGAAATAATAATTAACTTCATTCATAATTTGGAAGAAAGATATACAGGAGAGAAACATTTTAGAAGTAATATTCTCCTTCATTACTAATATTACTTTGTAAAACTATATTTAATATCTTCATACAATATAACCTTCACCCTATATTGGCTTTTGATATATTTACTAATGTACCTTTTTACATTTTATTTGCTCTGTGAGCATAGTATTCACCTTGACCTATTCTGGACTCAAAAATTTTTGAACTAAACTCTCTTAACTTCAGCCATGAAATCTCATTTATAATGAAGGAAGCAACAAGCATCTGACTAAGTTACAATTTCATTTTCATTTCATTTCATTTCAAAAACCTAATTTCAATTGTTTCCTCAAAGAACTCCCTAGGTGGTTTCTTACGCAATCATTTGGGAATAGGGGAGGACAAAAAGAAAAACACATGTGCATGATACCAGTAGTTGACATCACTGTTTTCATTGTTGAAACAAAAAATATTTCATATCATATTAGCCGAAGGACTTCCACATCAGCATGGAAGAGAAAAATACAAACCATGGACATACTAAAACACATACCTCCTATGCAAAGACCATGGTGTCACCAAAAAAAAAATAAGGAGGTGACCTTATTCAGAGTCGTGGGCATTAGAGAATTCCCAACCACTCCTTGTCCTTGATGAAATTGGAGGGACCATCACCACATCATCGTTAGAGCTCCCATATGGCACCAGAGAAAGAAGGTACTAGCCATATCCTGATTTAGTGTCACCTTCAGTGTCTAAAGGACTATTAGAGAGCACAATAGGATAATTTATGTTTGTCCAGTCAGGTCCTATGACTTTATCTTTTTCTCCTAGCCCTCTTCATTGGTTGAGCCAGTTCCTTTCCTTTAAAATTGACCACTTCTCCTAGAATGGTCCTATTTCTCAAGCTATATGTACTCTGCACAAATGATTTCTTCTTATGACCTCTATCCCTCCTTTTACCCTTTAAGACCTCAAGAGAAGCCTGGGCTTCTTGCTTAGTCATATCCTCATGACACTCAAATACATTGAGTCAGGTAGACCTTCTGACTAGTTGAATTGTCACACCAGTTTTCCCCATCTCTAGAACAAGAAAAATTCAACAATTTAAGACAAAGCTACAAGGAGACACACCTAGAATCCCAGATAATTATAACCAACCCAACATAGAAATTCCTAACCATACTAGAGAACCCAATTTAAAATCAACTTACTCAAGACAAGAACACTCAATATTCAACTCAGGAAAAACAAATAGTCCCTCACCCTTCACACTTCTCCTTACATTCATTGTAGATTGGAAAGATGGTGAAAATGAATAGTGATTAACCTACATTAAATAGACAATTGGAGCATGTAGAATTAATGATTCAACAACTCCTCACATGAGCGAGTTGATAACTTAATAGCCCAGCTTTGAATATGGGTTGTTGATCTTAAAATAATTAAAACCTCGTCCATGGTGACCATGAGCATCATTTTTCGACCATTAGCAACTTGTTCCTAGAAAACAATGATGCCATCTCAAATACTGCCACATTTTCCTTTAATCTTGATTAATCATATGTGATCTAACAATTAGCATGCATCACCAACCTAATCCATGCTCCTCAATTAATATCAATGAAGTACATGAGACCAGTGTTTTTTGGAGAGAATGCTTCCTTATACACTTCATCGCTCATCACTGATCTTCCCTAAATCTTAGGGTGCAATCAGCGATGAAAGTATAGCCATGGTGAAGTTTAGTCTATTCGATCATCGTATTTTCAATGGTTCTCCATTTACCTTGCCACTTTCTTTCTTGCTTTACACATTGTCCTCAAGTTTCTACCACATAACGAGTTCTAGCAATAGCCATCACCTATCGCAGATGCATCTCATCCCTCATCGACCTCATCAACGACACAAACATCCCTACAATGAAATATTAGCCTTTGGATATATGAACCATCCTTGATCACATTCATCCTACCACCACACATTGTTAATTCAAACTTTGCACCTTGGATCCTATCAGCAACAGGAGAGGCAGTGAAGAAATCATATTTAGACATGTACATCTGCATGAAAATTAATGGTACAAAAGACATTGCACATAATTTCTTATCGCATTACTGAAAGAAACCTTTCAAAAAAATTCATCGGTCATTGTGGTTTTGAAACTTAGGCTTAGGAATGAATCCGCAATGAGCGATAAAATATAGGAACATCAAACCATCACTCGTTGCTAATTCTCCTCATATAGTTTGCAAGAAATCAGTGATGAGAAGGTTTACGTTGTGACAAATCTTATCGCTTATCGCTAATATAAAACTTAGCACTTAAAAAAATTTGCAATATCTAATGCAAGGGAATTCCATCATATCGTTCATTGCTTATCTTAAAATTATCATTTTATGATCATCCATGATGAGCGAGAAGAACATAAGGCCAGAGGACATCGTTTATCACTATTACAATACCCAAGGCTCAAAAGCCATTAGCGATAAATGATTCCTTTACAATACACATAACATTGCTCATCGTTAAATATTCCAAGAGCTTTAGCAGCTATTCGTGATGAGTGAAAACAAAGAAATTTCATTCATCACTCATCACCAATTTAAAACATACACTCAAAAAGTAATCAGTGATGGGTGATAAAGTAAGATGGTTTTCGAGACTTAAGTGAAAATTTTAAGCATGTGGACTTAAGTTGTTCTTAGGAGGGGACCCTCTAAGATGATATGATAGAAGGGGCTCAAAAACTTTAAGTCACATAATGTAAAGGATGTAAAGGCCAAAAGGCCTTCTACTTAACCTTATAAAAAATATGAGACTTGGACTTAGGCTTGAGGGACCAATTACCCAATAATAATGAATGACATAAGATGTTTTTTAGTGACTGAAAATAGGCAATAATAAGTCAGTGACCAAATAGAAAATTACAAGCATTTATAATGAATAAAACCTTAAACCCTCAAATATCATTCCTGCATCCAAATGTGACTAGGGTTTGAGATGGAATTTTTTTTTGAGGGTTCCATCAACCCATAGAAATAAATTGCAATGAAGTTTCAAATGTTTTGGAATACACTACCAATGAAGAGATTATTACCTATAGAGGGGTGATTTCTTAGACATTTTGGAAAATTCAACCCCAAGACATGCTTCAGCTCCATGGGAGGTAGCATCGAGCATCCATGTGGTAGGGTTTACCCCCTTTATGATATTCAGAACACCCTAAATTATCTCAAGATAATCAACTAGCATTTGAGAGTGGTGACCAAGAGGGTCTATGTAGCTAATCTTCCCTCCCCACTTCATTAGTACCAACTACACCAATAGATGCATTATTTATATATTATTTGACATAGTTGAGCATAAACAAATCCATATTAAGAATGGTAATACCTCATTGGAGGATTCAAAATGTATAGTCATAAAATTTCACCCCTTGTAATTTCACATACATTCTTGCATCTGCTTTAGTGTCCACACCCTTAGCATCTTGTGTAGGCTCATTTTAGCCCCTACATTAGCCTTTTTCCCTCTTAGGATACTCCAACACCCCTTTTCAATAACTAACCTTCACACATTAGCTTTACATCAAACTTTGGGATTTTCCTATATTCATCATTTTGTAGTGTGACATGCTTAGACACTAGTGTACCACGCGGACATTTGAGTGTTTCGATAGCATTTTGCAATGTCTCAACACTCAAACAGTTGTCTCTAAGCATGTTTTCCACTTTTCTTCACCTTTTGTCAGTGGTAACAGCTCAAAATGCCTTGTAATGGTTGAAGAAGCTTCTTTTCTCTCCTTAAAAGTAGTCTTTTCACTCCATTTTCATATTCTAACTTCTTCTAGCTCAATTATTCTCCTCCTTTTTGGCTTCCATCTTGACATTCTCCCCTCTTTCTTTGGCTTGCACAACTCTCTTATTTGTCACAGCAGCTTCAAACACTCTCACATCCTCACACACCCTTTTTATCCCTCTTGGTTCTCACATCTATTTCCCTTACCTTATGCTTGTGAGCATCCTGGGATTCCATATCCCCTACCATTTTCATCCTTACTTCATGATACAGGTTCTCCTCCTTGAGTGGGGATTTATTTTATCACCTCTTTTATGATATGATTTCTCCTCCTTGAGCAAGGTTTTCTTTTATCACTCACACTTGGTGTTGCAAGTTCTACTCTTGAGTTGCTTTTTTCTTTCATCGCACGCTTTTCTCCATTTCAATTACACTCTCTCTTTCTATCTGGCTGACTATGGAGGTGGGAACACCAAAATGGAGGTTTAACTAAGGAAAACCCCTATACAACCCCAACACTTTCTCCAGATATTGTGCATGTAGGTATTGAAGACATTCACATGATGGAGGATTCATTACTTGCGTGGTTGTGAGAATCTTCTTTTATTTCTTCTCCTTATCTTTATCATTTCTACTTTACTTCATTTCAGTCCTATTAAATTTTGTTTATCACATTCTATAAATTCTTAACAATCAGAGTACAAGTAGTCATTCTATTATTTTCTTGTGATAAACTCATCCTTTGGTCCATACGAGATGCTAGCACACCTCTGGGATGCCAACATGTCACACTGTCATCTGTATTCTGCATTGTCGTCCTTTGGTTGAGAGCTTGATGGTTTGTCTAGAAAACATTTGTGACCTACTCTTTCAGATTCTAAAACTCTTGTTGATGTTCCTTGAGGTAGTTTATGGTAGTTCACCCTATGAAGCTCTATAAATGAAGAGAACTTGTGAGTAGTGAATCCACATTCTCTACATAAATATATCAATGCTTGGTTGATGAATGACCTCTTGCTTCCCATCTGATGATCATGATAAAGCCCTCTCCCACCATACCACCAATGCCCAAGCACACCAAATCATACCACCGCACATTCCTCTGTATTTCCATACCCAAATATGAGACATGGCAAGTGGTGAGGAAGGGAAATAGTATTACAAAAGGCACATGTTTGAACTTGAATTTGCTAGTTAATGAATAATGATGAGGAATGGATTTTTTCACATTCACACAACATAAATGCACCAAGAATGGCTAGAGAGAAATGGTTAGGAAAAATAGTTATGGAAGAAGGAATCTCATTACCAATAATGGTTTTTTGTGAGCGCCAAATATAGATGCTTGAAGAATAAAACATTTGGAAAATATTATATTATTCCCCATCTTCTCTCACTCCTTCCTCTACCTATCTCTCTCCCTCCTCTACATGGTATCCATTTTCTACATCTTCATCACTTTTAGCTATACCTCCTTGAGGTTGCTTGATTTTTAGCTAATTCAACATTACATTGAACCTTCCCTATCTTCAACAACATTTGTTGAATCAGGAGATGTCCCCCAAATACAC
The DNA here is from genome assembly GCA_007258455.2 of Sequoia sempervirens. NCBI lineage: Eukaryota > Viridiplantae > Streptophyta > Pinopsida > Cupressales > Cupressaceae > Sequoia > Sequoia sempervirens. Next base: position 623,910,397 of record VDFB02270651.1, read on the forward strand.
ACAATCCATTCCCCAGTAGCAAACATGGGATTAAATTCATCAAGGTAATGTTGTATAGGTAGAGAAAGTTTCAATGGAGTTTTTCCACCAAATTGTACAATTATTCCATTGGGCCTTTCTAAATCAATAACATTCAAGAAATCCTCTATTTTAAGTGGTTCAAAGTACAACATATGATTGGTAACATAATTTGTAGAGATAGTATTGTAAGATTTGGCTATGGAGATAGCCACACAAGATCTAAAGGCCTATGGAAAGTACAAAATACTTAGAAGATCAATATGACAAGAATAAATTGTATTCCTATCAATGAATGAAAAAAGAGTCAATGTAAAAATGTAGTAGAGACCCCTTGGTTATATAGCCAAGGTGAGGTGCAAGATGTCATAGTATTTTGACAAGTGTCTTAATCATATGACATGAGACAACTTGACACAACTACCTAGGTTGCATGTGTTAGTTTTCAAAGGATAAGATAACAATTAATGACAAATAACACCTTCTAGAAATAAAATTACAACCTAAGTAAAATTACATGTGAATATGTCCACTAAGTCCCTAGTAAGTGAAATAACTAGGTACAAGACAATTATTCAAACCAACACCCCCCTTAAGTGCAACTTAGGGGGAAGATCATTATGCAAATGACTCAAATATGGGTTCTGGCTACTAGGCCATGTTCGGTACCCATGTACAAATGCAATGAAATCCCTCACAAATGAGGAAAGGGAGAAAACCTAGTGGGAAAAAACTCCCTCCCAAAAGAGAAAAAAAACAAGAAACTACACTCAAAAACATAAGGGAAAAACCTTGAGTGAGAAAAATCCCCCCAAAAAAAGAGAGAATGAAGAAGGTCAAGTCACCCCCCTGAAGAAACATCCTGCACCCCCAAGAGAGCTCACAAATGGTGATATGTACTCTTAGTGAAGGGTTTGGTGAAGATATTTGCAACCTACTCTATTGTAGGAAATACTGTAAATCAATGACATGCTCCTATATCAGCTCCTTGATGTAGTGCATATGGATCTTGATGCGTTTGGTTTGCTGATGTTGAACTAGGTTCTTTGAGATCTAGATGGCACTCCAACTATCACAATGGAGGACTGTGGATCATGGAATGGTGAAGACAAACTCAGTCAGAATATTTAGAAGCCAAATAGCCTTAGTAGCAACATTAACAACTCCTCGATACTCAGCCTTAGTCAAAGAGAGAGAAATAGCATGTTGCTTCTTACTCCACCAAAAAATGGGGCCAGGACCAAGGTGAAAGCTATAACTAGAAGTGGACTTATGATCATCAAGATCACCAGCCCAATCAAAATCTATATATCCAACCAAGTTGAGTCATGTACCTATTGCATAGAGAATCCCATAATGTGGTGTACCCTATATGTAATACAAGATCCATTTGGAAACTTTCCAATGAAGCTCATACTCCTTTCATGAAGCATGAAACCATGCCAACTGCAAAGGAAATATTAGGGCATGTGAGAGTTGAGTAGATGAAGCTCCCAATAAGCTAACAATACAAAGTGGCACCAATGAGTGGAGTAGAATAATTGGCCTCAAGTTTGACTCCTAACAAAAAGGGAGTAGGTGTAGCCTTACAATAAAACATGTGGAACCAAGCTAGAAGTTCAAGAGCATACTTGGGTTGAGCAAGAGTTATCCTAGAAGAGGATAGTGTGATATCAATCCTAAGAAAGTAGTACAAGAGGCCCAAGTCAGTGATATCAAACATGTCATGTAGAGAAAATTTGACTTTTCCAATGATGGATGATGTACTCCCAGTAATGATCAAGTCATCAACATGGAGAACAAGAAGCAAGTGAGATTCATCTGAGTGGCACCTAGATAATCCTATCGAGAGAAGAAGGGAGTCCATCTTGGAATACCAAGCCCAAGGGGCCTATTTGAGGCCATAGAGAGACTTCCTCAACCTGCAAACCAAAGAAGAATCCTAAAGAAATCCCTATGGCTAATCCATGTAAATCTCCTCTTCAAGATCTCTATGAAGAAATGCACTCTTCACATCCATCTGATGGAAAACCCATCCATGAGATGTTGTAATGGAAAGAGTCAAGTGAATGGATTTCATCTTAGCAACATGGGAAAATGTTTCTATATAATCAATGCCAGAAACCTATGAGAAACCTTTAGCCACAAATCATGCTTTTAACTTGTCCACTATTCCATCCACTACATATTTGGTTCGATAGATCCACTTACATCAAACCTTTTCTCCCCTTAGGAAGAGGAACTAATTCCCATGTGTGTTCTACATCAATGAAATATACTCTTTCTCCATTGTTGAATCCCATTTAGGAATTTCTAATGCCTCCTTGAAGGACTATGGATCTAAAGTTGTAGCAATGTAGACATGTGGAAGATGTTCCTACTGTGACTAATTCCTTTGAGTGTCTGAAGGATCCCCAACAAGATTTCCTACTAATTCAAGAGTCTGTTGATCCCAACAAGGTTGTGAAGATGATGGGGATGAAGGATGAAATCCCTAAACCTTAGAATAACAACCCTAGAAAGGTGCAACCCTACAAGTCGAAGGTGAGGTAGAATCATCTATCATCTAAGTCCACTATGGATGAAGGATGAGGAGGATCAGAGGTCAAGTTAGGAGGGCTTTCTTCAAAAGTGAACACTCCTCTCTATGAAGAGCTCATATGTCTCTAGATCCAAGAGTTGATACCCTTTGACACCATCTGGATATCCAAAAAAGATGCAAGGCCTACTTTGAGGTTCTAATGCCTTGTTCTTCTCTGGAGGAATGTGTGCCCAAGCTAGAGAGCCAAAAACAAGAAAATTTTGCACAATCAATTTTCTACCACACCAAGCCTCAAAAGGATTCATTCCTTTCAATTCATTGTGGGGAACCTAATTCTGAATGTATGTAGCACAGTTAATGGCTTCAGCCCAAAATTATGGACCAAGAGAATGAGCATGAATCATGCAACTAGCCATTCCTTGAGGGTCATGTTTTTCCTTTCTACAACACCATTTTGTTGTGGTGTGTATGCAACTGAATGTTGAAGATCAATCCCTTCAAGAGTACGAAATTGCACAAGGTTGTGGTTCACATATTCTTGACCATTGTCAATATGAAGAATCTTGATATACTTTCCAGATTGCTTCTCAACATGAGCCTTGAAGATTTGAAACTTGTCAAAGACTTCATTCTTTTGGAAAAGAGAGTATACCCAAGTGAATCTGGAGTAGTCATCAATGAAGGTGAGTGCATAGAGAGCCTTGCTAAAGGATAAGACTAGAAATGGGTCTGCTAGATCACTGTGAACCAATCGAAGAAAATTTAAAGCCCTCCAAGACTTCCCTTTATAAAACTTCTCTTTTGGATGCCTACCCATTTCACAACCTAGAAAAACACTATTTGAAAAGCTGATGTGAGGGAGACCTGTGACCATATCTTGTGAGTTAAGCTATTGAAGATATTAGTAGTTTAGATCTCCAAATTGCTCATGCCATAATTTACTCATTGAATCTAAATGAGTAAACAATTTTGTTGAAGGAGAATGAGGCACAAAGTGAGAAAATTGGCATATTCGAGTCTCATAATTGGCCTTTCCCACTACAATCAAGGCATTATCCTCAAGATCTTTGACCATAACTGTGTTTGGAGAAAACTCAACTTTCTTTTCATTCCCAAGATGAGTGATTTGGTAGACTAAAAGAAGATTGGCACATAGGTCAAGAACACAAGGAACATTCTCAAATGATCCATCATCCATGTCAACCAAACCTTTTCCAAAAACTTCCACCTGAGTATCATCGCCTGCAAGAATGTGTGGTACAGTATAGAGCTCCAACAAAGAAAAATTGTTCTTTGTTAGAACCCATGTGATGTGTAGCACCTGAGTCAAGTATCCATTGTTGTGATGATCCTGTGGCTACAACAAGTTCCTTCCCTTTTCCTTTCTTTGATTGTGAAGAAGTAGAAGGAGATGCTTCCTTTCTGTAGGAAGATGGCAAGTTGATGTTATTCTTCTTGAGGATATTAGTCAATTCATCAACTTGCTTAGTATGACAATGATGCTCATCGTGACCAAATCTATTGCAATAAGCACAAGTCTATTTCTCCTTCTTTTATGAATTCCCCTTCTTGGAAGATGATGAAGAGTCTCCTTGCTGAGGAGAAGAGGATTGTGCTTGATCTTTGTGGCTTTTTCTTTGATAGCTTCTATTTCTTATTAGATCCTTACCTGTGTCTTGCCACCAAATCTTGTGACTTAGATGACTTTAGAATACCCATAGTGATCAAATTTGATTGGTCAAGCATCAACATCTCTGTGAATGAATCAAATGGTGTAGTATAGGCACTTCCCATAGTCAACCAATGAGTCTGAAAACTAGAAATAAAAGCTGCATATTTTGAAGGAAGCTTGTCCAACAAATTGAAGACCAACTATGAATCCTTCTTATCAATACCACAATCTTTGATTTGTGCTCTTAGTTCATTAGCCTTAGTTACATATTCTTGGATTGTATCAAAATTTTTTGGATCCAAACTTTTGAGATCATTATCAAGTTTTTATCCCCTAATCTCATCAATTTGTCCATACAATTGAGAAATTTTATCCCACACTTCCTTAGTTGTTTTACACTTATCAATATGAAAGATGACATCAGAAGAAAAATATTTCCTGAGTTTTCCAAGAGCCATAGTACTTTTAATGAGCCATTCACTTTTCAAATTTGGATCAGTTGGTTCTAGAATGGATCCATCAATGTAGTGAATTAATCCTTTTTCCATTAGTTTACTCCATACATATATTTTTCATGTTGCATAGTTATGTGGAGTTAAAATTGGAAACTTAGGATGACCCATGGCTGAAATCTAAAGAGCACAAGAGATAACTCAAAGCACACAACCCCCCAAAATTCACTCAATCAAAGAACACCCCCCCAAGCAAATGATTTGGAACTTTATACTTAGTGCAGTTACAATTTCCACTTGCAAGAAATAGCTAAGTGGACTTTTGATTTCAATGCTTACAATTTCCACAATAAGGAAAGATCAAACTGTGATCTATGCAATACAATTGCCAAAATAAGCCAAATAAAGAGATGTGTTGAAAGTACAATTTCTATTTACATTGAGTACAAAATACTAGCACCACTATAAATTTCTCAAAAAAATACACACTTTCAAAAAAAATTGCACTTGAAAAGGAGTCTATATGAGCCCAAATGGAGCCCCAGAAGTTCCAAAAATGGTGACAATTCAGAAACACCTATGAAAATTTGAATTTTCTTAAAAATATGAGCACCAAAACTAGAAACCAATTGCACCAACACATAGATCACAAGAAAATAGCCCAAATAAAAAAAAATTGCTTAGAAAAAGTTGTTAGAATGACCAAGATATGAGCCTTTGAAAATGAACTACAAATTTAGAAAGCTCATCTATGAGGGGTAAAAAAAATTTGAAGAGACTATTGAAATCATTGAAATTTGAGCCTAAATTTGATGGGCATTCAGCCATCACCATCACCATCAACCCCTTACCAAGAACTTGTGAAATCCAAATTGCAAATGGAGAGGGGGGAAGAAATTTCAAAAATTGGGTGACATAGTGTTGACATCATCCGTCCATGAGGCTAAAATTGGCATTCACTAGGCCATCACAAAAGAAAATACCCTATCCTGGAGAATATTCGCTAGACTTTGTGAGATTAAAAATAATGGTCGTTTAATCATTGCCTACCTGCCCGAAATCTTTAGTGGAATCTTCTAATGGAATATTCACTAGGGAATATTCTCTGGAGCCGTCAGTTGCATTTATGAGTTTGTCAGTTTTATTGAAGGAATGGTCACCGATTAAAAGAAGACCCACCGATTTTTAGAGAAGGTCGTGGGAGGGGCCGCGGGTGGGTGGCCACATGGAACCCTATGTACCCCCTGCGGTACAATAGAGCAATACGCTCTATGGACTATGTAGTCAGCAGAATGTACAATATTTTTTTATATTTTTTTAAAATTAAACTTTATACAAGATTAAAAAATGCGAAAAATAAATAATTTTTTTTGAATGTTTTTTTTTAAAATATTTTCACATAAAATAATTTCTTTTACAGAAAATGAAATTGTACTAGTGTCATAATGGTTGGAGTATACAGCTTGACCAACAAAAAAAATGCCTCAATGGACAAATTTTCCAAAATTCGATGATTTGGCAGTCAATTCAGGGATTTTTGGCCCTTCTGAGTGCAATGGCAATGTCCTTTTTGGTTGAAAATGCTCCAAAAATATGGCTACCTCCTAGATCTAGCAACCAACATCAATATTCAAATCCTTGTAGATTTGGCCTCCAATGTCCAGCTAGGATGAAACAAAAGGAAAAATTAACTTTCTTAGATGCTCTAAACGCAATGGTCATCTCAGATCTGATGCAACAAGCTCCAAAAATGCACTTGTAATACAAAGCCAAAAAATGGAGCCCCCCCAGAATCTGGTATTTCTATCACACAAATACAAGATTGTACTCAAGATCTCCCAAAAGACTAACCAAAGGTACTCATCAGGCTTTGATACCATGTAAGATTTGGCTATGGAGATAACCACCCAACATCCAAAGGCCTATGGAAAGCACAAAATACTTAGAAGATCAATATGACAAGAATAAATTATATTCCTATCAATGAATGCAAAATGAGTCAATGTACAAATGTAGTAGAGACCCCTTGGTTATATAGACAAGGTGAGATGCAAGATGTCATAGGATTTTGACAAGTGTCTTAATCATATGACATGAGACAACTTGACACAACTACCTAGGTCACAAATGTGTTAGTTGTCAAAGGATAGGATAACAACTAATTAAAACTAACACCTTCTAGAAAGAATCTTACAACCTAAGTAAAATTAACATGTGAATACATCCACTAAGTCCCTACTAAGTGAAATAACTAGGTACAAGACAATTATTCACACTAACAAGTCTCAAGGTTTGAATTCATCATAATGGTTTCATATCCTACATCCTGCAAAGGCATAAAAGTGAAAAGGGTTACAAATAAGTTAGAAATATAATCTCCATTTCCACTTTTGTGCGAATATCAAACAATAGCATTCTTAAATGATACTTTGAGGGATGGTAATTCCATACAAACTTGTAGCGAATATGATGCATGATAACAACAATAATAAAATCCAATTCCCTAACTGATACATTTTGGTCCTCCTCCAAGAATCAAGACCTTCTTCTTTATGTTTGGTGCTACTTCGCATTCATCTTCATAGGATGAGTACATATATGGTGTATTGGCCTCAAACTTAATTGCAAAAGTATCCACTCTTTTATAGGATAAATGTACACCCAAAGATAAGTAGTGGATCCAAACATCCTTTTAAGATGATTTCATTCCATTTGCTATCTGCTTGTCACTAAATCCCCTTCTCTTCACTTCATAAAATTCATGTTTACTAAGTTCAAATAGAAATGAGAAGATCAAAATCAAGTGAAATAGAAATAGAAATAGAAAGATCAAAATCAAGTGAAATATGACCAACAATATTTGATAAAGGGCATAAAAACCTCAACTATATTAATAGCTCAAAAGACAATCCCTATTTTATATTGCAAATGAAGAAAGAAAATCAAGGGAATATACACAGTTGACAATTAGAGATTGAAATCTTTTAGGTGGCTTGATTATTTTTAGCTCCAAAAATCCCATGAAATCCACAAGACCTTGTGTTGGACCTTTGACCTATTACTCTAAGTTGTTGTCATCAAAACATATTTAGAAGGTTAGTACTTGGCACAATTTTAGGATGTTTATTGTATTCATGTAACATATAATGGATTTGACAAATTAGAATAAGACAATGGGAAATCATTGAGATTAATGAGGATTTGACGATGAGCTTGTAAAAATGTAAGTTAACTTATTTATGAAGTAAAAAAGAAAATTTGGAGTATCCCATTAAAAATGGAAGGGCTATGAAAGTGCATGCAACCTATAAAATCAAGTGAAACACAACACTCAAATATGCTCAACCTCTTTTCCCTAACATATTAAAGCTTTTTAAAATGGTGATTATGGATAGTGTTATCACTCCCTCCCAAATGTAAATTTCTAATCTATGCAAGCTTTTAGGGCAGCAAAAAAATCTTTAATGAGAAGCAAGAGAGTATAGATTGTATTTTCAATAATTAAATGCATATTTTTTCCCCTCAAATGTGAATTTCTTATCTTTACAAGTTCTACTTCATTGACCAAAATATTTGAGTGACTAAATCCAACTGTGAATCTTGTGGTTACCAATTAATATCCCTTTAGAGAATTGATATTGGGGATCATTTTTTTCTCAGATGAAAAGATTCTACCGATCAAATCCAATAGCACCATTCTCCATACACGTGTTGATCCAAAATAGAGCAATCCATGAATCAAATATTAATCAATAAAGAATAAAAATAACACAGAGCACTGGAGGAATTAAACTCATTACCTTGACAAAGCAGAGGTTACAAATTGGAAGCCAATTACAGGTGGAAGGCTACTTTGCTTCTTATATTTGTTTCTCATTTCTTGTCCCTCCAGCATATCAACTCCAAAAGGAGTATAAATAAAATATTATCTGCAATGATATAGTTCAAAAATAGTTAATAAAAAGTAGATAATAAACAGCTCTCATCCCCAACATATTGCTTAAATATTTACCTTACAGTAAAAGACAAGAATCTGTTCAAACGAGCCGATTACTCGATTTGATTATTGTTACCAATTTTTCACCACAGCTCGATTGGTGGAGTTGGCTGAACGTTATTTTATCATAAGGTGGAATTGTAGTTTAAGTTCAAATGTTGTTTTGCATTATTATCATTATTCATTGAGTAACAGTTATACTTTTTAAAGAAGAAATAGAGTTTTTAGAATGCCATTCAAATGTTCTAATAAATGACAAAAATATAGAATTGAACAAATGAGCGAAATAGCATTTCAAATGCTTTCTTTTATTTCATGAAAAGATTCATATTTTACAAGGTTTTATTTGATTTCAAGAATCAGGTATTACAACATATGCGTTTAAATTCATTTTCCTTTCAAATGAAAAGCAAGAATTGAAATCAAAGATCCACACAAGCCGTGGATGTGACTGTTACAACAAATCACTAATAGCACACTATACTACTGAAGATGTGAAAAGGAAATCATATAAGTAAACAACATAATCATCATTTCCTGTTTTGGCCGATGGTTGATGACGAATGGTGCACCTTTGTCTTCTTGTGCTCCATCGACCTGTAAGAGAAAAGAGGGGTGTCAGTGGATCTGATTATGAAGCAACCCATATGAGGCACCCACAATAGTACAACCTCCTATTAATCATGCATTGAAATAATCAATCAAGTGCAGTGCAGAAGAAATGAGCTGAACAAGAATAATAATATCATGATCATCATGTTTTGTTTTTATGCTAACATCGTTTGTTTCCTTGTGCAGGGATAGGTGAAATCATAAAGTTGAACATTATTCGAAGACCAAGCATGTGGAGAAAAATGGGCTCCCACAAGGGTAGAGCTCGGCATGCTACCCTATTCATTAAATGGGCTAAATAACAAGTACATCATCATGTTCATCAAGAGAAATGAAATACAAGTGAAGGAGTAAAAACAATGTTATCCATCGAGCAACTAAACCAACTGTATATTCATAATGATCATGTCAAGCTTCCTAAAGGCTATAGGTGAACAGTGAGTTTAGTTCACTAAATGAATTCAGTTGAGTACATTTACATCAGATATTGCTATTCAAGGAGAGTGAACAGGCATACATTATGCCTTAACAGAGAGTTTAGTTTTGATTTTCATCATGAAAGAGAGCATATTTTGGAAGCATTCTGATAAGTGAAACATAAAAATGCATGAAGAGTACCACGTTGCTCAAAGTACAAAAGACATATAGTGTATTCAAGTATTAAATGAATCACCAGTTCCAGTTGATTGATAATTTGATACAAAATCAAGAATCACAAGATTAAATGATAATAGTTTATGAGGAGTTATCTATGTAAGGAAACATGTGAGCTCTCACTGAAAGTAGTGTGCAGGAGCAAATAGCTCATTCCAGCTAGGGAAATATTTCAAGTAGAATCATGTATCAGTGTTTAGCTGAAGACAACAATCAAAATTATGATATGCATTCAAAATTTTCTTCAGTGAGTTACAAGAGAAATATTTTGAATGCAAATGTGTATGGTGTTACAATGTTTCAATTTAAAGCCTCTACATAAAGTCCAAGAGTAGAAAGCAAAATTTGTTGTGTGATAGAGTTAAGGAATCCAAGGGAGCAATGCAATGTGCACAGTTTCAACAAGCATTTCAACTCATAAAAGTAATTTTCAATTTTTCAGAATGAATAGATTATACTTTGAGTAAGTGATCTACAGATTTAAATCTAAAGGGAGTTTATGTTTGTAAGGAAGAGTTCAGTTTCAATGACATTTAAAAGTGTAATTAAGGAGACAAAGGAATATCTGGTTTTTAAATGCAATACAAACAATATGTGTTCAGAGTATTATATACCCAGGACAAGATCTAGGTCAAGATCATAATTTATATAACATGTCCATAAAGAAGGCTGAGAAGTGGAAATACCATGTGAATCAGATTTTCAGCATTTTCAATTTACCCAATTGGATGTGTTTCTTCTAAGCAATAAGTTAGAAATAAAAGACACTTTGAGACAATCTTCAAGGAGCAGTTTTCTTCATATTAAAGAATCCTATGGTGGAATTTGAAATACAGTCACAGAATATCAAAGAGTATCACCAGCTATTATGGGCCGAGTTATAAATTAAATACAAAGTAAATATATGATACCCATTTTTAGGGTTCGAGCTTCAAAATATAGAGGATTCAATTACAGTGATAACCCATGTAAAGGGAACGCAAGAAAATACAAAATGCAAGTTTCCTGAGGTGGGTCAAGCATCAAAAGAAGGGAGATACAATTTTCTTCAGAAACATACAAATACCCATGTTTCAGGAGTCCAAAATAGAACCATTATTTGTTTTGGGTCAAGCTCATATGAATAAAACCAAACAAATGGAGTTGCAGTTTGAATCTCAAGTACCCACGATTGGGGTTTCTAATAAACATACAGGTTTTCATTATTTTCAACCATCTATGATACCCATTTTGGGGTTTGCATTCAAAGTGCAGGAAAAGCAATAATATCGATACCCACATGAAGTTTTGTATGAGACAACAAGAAGACACTAAAATACAAATTCCCTATAGTTAGTTGAGTCTCAAAATGAGGAAAACATAGTTTTATTCTATTTTTCATGATACCCATATGCAGAAGTGTTTTCAAATAGACATAAAGAGGAATTTCATGTGATGGGTTGAGCCTAGAACTTAAAAAATGCTTTCCATACTACACATTTGGTGCGGCCTGAACATGGTCAGAAGTTAATAAAATAAAATAGAGATTCCTTAGGTTTCTACAGAACAAAGAGGAGATACAAGCTTGAGTGGAAGATTACCAGTTCAAGGCTAAAAGTGAGCATTCTAGCCACGACCAAGAGTTCTAGATAGTTTCTAAATGCCAAGAGTCTGAGCTCTTAAGTGATAGCTAAGCTCTCATAATGGGAATGGAGCAAAGAAAATGCAAAGAGAAGGCATCAGAAGTTGTGTAAGCCATGACCATAAGGCCATAATGAGCATAAATGAAGCTATCAAAACTAGCTTACCTTGTGCTAGGAAGCAGAAGCATAACCCGTGAGCTCTCTCATAGAGCCTTCAATGGAACTCGAGTTCATAGGAGAAGGACCAAGCAAGCCAAAACACATGAATGTGAATAAGGTCAGAAAGAAGCATGACAGGCCACAGCCTTAGGGTCTTTTGATATTCCAGAATAAAGTGAAGAAGCTTTGATAATAGACAAAACAAGCTTACCCAGATGAGATTTCAACTGTCAGGAGGAAAAATCATAGTCTCAAAGCAACACGAGCTTGAGTTCAACTCAATCATGGTGGGGCATGTTAACTAGCTAAGCTCTTTTCCTTCAAGTTGGAGAGTGCGAAATGAAGTGATGATTAGGGTTTGAATTGGTTTTGTTGAAACCCTAATTCGACCTTATGATCATCTAGAGTCTTTGGTCAAAGCACGTGGAGAATTTTGAATGGAGGATGAGACTTATAACTCTGCATTATGATTTATCAAGTATGAAGTTTAATATATGTGGGGGCCGAAATTCTTATGCTAGGTCGACAAGTAAATTCTTTATGACTTTCATGCTTTGCCTTTGTGAAATATGTATACTTGAGCCTTATGTAATTGATTTAGAGGAAATCAGTTAAGGATGTAATGGTGGATGCCTTATGACTTAGAATTTTTTTGCTTTGGGTCAAATGTCCATTTAGGGTTTTTTGTTTCTTTTTAGTTGATTTTAGAGAAATAAATGAGAATTTTGATGAAGAAGATAATGGTGCGTAATATTTTTAGGATTTTTGAGAGAAATCATAATATTGCAATGGAGAGATAAGGAGCTTTTCTTTTTGCAAAAGATTTTTTAATCTTTAATTGCAAAAAAATAGACAAATTGTGCAAATCTGCAATCTTGTAAAGCAGAATCATAAACAATCTGTTATAAATTGTTTTATGATTTCTTGCTATTTTTAGCAGATTATTGTTGACTTTTTCTCTTGGTCAGATTTGAGACCTATCTTGGAGAGATAAGGTGTTTTTTGAGCTTTTAAAGCAAAATCAGCCTATTTTTAGAGGCTTGACAAGTTCATCATAAAAGCAATATGATTTTTTCTGCTTTTAGGCAATTTTTTGAGACAGTTTGAAAGCCTTTTCCTTGAGCTTTTTTTTGAGCTCGAATTAGGGTTTCTTGAGAGTTATGATTTGATAGACTTAGTCTTTTAGCTCTCCTCTCTTGGAGTTCAGATTTTTAGTTCCTGCTCTTATGCTACTTTGGAGTTTGTGAACCTTTGTACTCAATTTTGACAAATTGACACTCTTTCAGTTTCAATAATACAACAGATTTCTTCTTTCCACTTTCTTGTCTCAAGACTAGTAACAACAGTTTGATGCTTTGTGTTTTCAAATTTGAAGCCTTAATGTCCTACTTTTATGAGTTTTTTGCACATGGTTTCATGTTTTCAGGTTATATGTTGTATTCGATCCCTCTGAATCTTCGTATGAATTATTGATGAAATCATGTATTGGTGAGATTCTAGGAACTATTGTAATAAATGAATTGTTGTGAGTGGCAAGATCTAATTTCTGTTAGAATTTTTTAAGTTAATCATCAGTTAGATTCAGATCTATTTTCAGTTCATCTTTTTATCCCTTTCCTCGGAAGTTGTTTAGAATAGGATTCATCATTCAGAGAACCAACTCACTTTGGAGATTCCTTCCTCATTCAGATCACCCACATATGAAGAAGGTTTCCATGTTTCAGTAGATTGTTGAATATTGCATGAGAACAATTATAATATATTTTAAAATTGTTGTCATGAAATATTTTTTTAATTAAAAATGGCTAAGCCACTAAAAATATTTTATTATATTATATCCAATTTTTACAAACCTAGTTCAAAGGAGCATATTGACAGGAAATAACCAGGAAGAAAACCTCTGGTTATAGCTCTATTTAGATAATATATAGTCAAAATTAGAGATACAATATGCCACTAGAGACCAAATACCACCTCAATTTTATAAAAATCCCAAATCAGAGGGCCTAGATACAAAATGACACCTACCCACACAACAACCCACCAAAAAGAGGACAAGACACATTTATACAATGATAAAGGACCACAAACCGAAACAACTCATACCACCTCCCCAACACGAGAACTAGAGTTGGTTTCAAAATAGGAAGAAGGAAGTAGATGATCCAATGAAACTTCACCTTTGACTTCAGAGATACAAAAGAAACTTGTTAATAGACCTTACAGCCACATCAAACAGGAAATGCAATACCAAGAAAAGGTTTACCCCCACAACCAAAACCATAGGAGATAGCTTGTCAATAAGTTGATTGGAAAATAAGTGGAGGCCATATATATTGTGACCCTGTACAATATGCCAATACAACAAAAAGCCACAACTAAACCATGCGCTCTATATATATTGAACAGTAATAATAGGAGTTAAGGAAACTAACAAAGCTAAGGAGATGGACATAATCAGTAGTGGAACCAAATTGAAAGAGCAATATCAGAACATATTTAATATGACAAATGACATGATACACCAACACGACCTCTATATGCAATGTGTGTTAAAGGATCTTAAAAATATTGCCACATCAAGCAATGAATAATAACATATACAACCCACACCCAAATATGGATGAAATTCCATCAACAACCACTGAGATGACCACAAAAGCATGGCATCACGCATGTAAGGAATCACATATATGTGTTTCCCAAGCCACCAACAAAATCCATACATGATAATGATGATAAAAGTACACAATTTTCCCGGTAGAGAGATAAACCAAAAATCATTATTCCAAAAGGCACTTTACAAAAAACCTAACCAAGGGATGCCAATAATCATTAACCCAAAAGACGTTGTCCAAGCCGTCACCAAGAACTAGTAAACAAAATGATAACAATGGTACACATGGAAAATTAGTATTGCAAAGCCACATAAAATGACCCCACTGTAATCAATAAGGCAACAAGCACATAACAACACCATTGAAACTAGTATAAACACCCACAACAATGCAAGAGGCGAAAAAAACATTGAAGAAGCCAAAAAGAGCACTGAAAAGGCTTATTTTAAAATAGGAAATTCATCCTTGTTGAAAATTTTGAAAATGATATGTTCATCAATAGCCTTATTTGTCAGAAGATTTGCAATAGAATCTTTTAGTTTATTTATAATCAAGTGTTTATTTTAAGAATATTATGAAAAGATAGATAATAAATAATGAGATTTGTTAATATAGATATAATATTTATTTTAAAAATATTATCAGTAAGAAATTTTATTTTTGTAATATATGTTGTTTTTGTAATTTTTATTTCAAATATCAAGATTTACATAAAAAAAGGGTGGATGATAAATAATGAGATTTTTTAATATAGATATAATATTTATTTTAAAAATATTATCAATAAGAAATTTTATATTTTTAATATATGTTGTTTCTCTAGTTTTTATTTTAAATATCAAGATTTACATAAAAAAAAATAAACAGTGAAAATCTTTCATAAAAAAACTATCAAGAAACAATATTAGTTTTTTAAATTAAAACTATCAAATATAAAGTTTTTGTTTTTTTGGAGATACCCCTGAGGGGCTCCCCTTTAGCTTAGAGCTAAGGATTGATGAAAAAATCAAGGGTGGTGATGTCAAGAACTCTCCTTGATTTAAGGTAGAGTTTTTCTTAACACAAAAAATGGCATTGTAAAACATCTCTTGATGTAAATATTAAAATCCCATTCTATCTGTGAATTGTGAAATATTAGAGCATTTTATCTCTAGCCATAACAGAGATGTTTGACTAGAGGACATGTGTTGAATAATATCATGATTCCACTTTAAGAGAGCACATTAGTGATTGTGATTCAACTACAAATCTTAAATTGGATGAAAACCCACTTTGAAGTGGACCCTTAGATATATGTATGTTTTTATATGGTTGCAGTTTTATTTGTTGACACATTACTTAGAATTTACCAAATACTTAAGCATGTTAATTGGTGAGGTTATATGAATAGAGCAACCCTTGTTTGATGTGGTTGAGGATATTTAAATTGTGAGGGGGGAATCCCCACCAAGACACGAGGGAAATGACTATCTAGCCCTAGAAATGCACTCAGCATGGATGCATGGGGATGGATGTGCCATATGCCTCTATGTTTCTTGTTTCTCTCATCAATGTGCAAACTTGGGCCCGTGCAAACTTGTATGCATTTTCTTCCAATTGTGTTGAGAGTGGGTGAAAATATGTAATATGGGAGGATAACATTTATTTAAAAAGATAAAATTATATTATATTATATTATATTATTAAATATATATATTATATTTATTTTATTTCTTCATATAGAACTTTCAATATTTAATTATAATTTTAAAATTATAAAAATACTTATAATTTTAAGAATGTATTTAAGAATGTATTTAAGAATGTATTTTTGTTAATATATTTTAATTGTATTAATATTTTTAAAAAATATATTTAATTTAAAAATATTGAAATTTTCTTAAAAATATTTATTTTTACATATTTTCAAATAGTTGTTAAATTTAAATCAATAATTTAAAAAAAAAATCAAAAAATCATTAAAAATCAAAAATATTTTTCAAAGTAGGGTTGTCAATCTCAATTAATAATTCAAAATGATTTTCCAAAAAAGTTAATAAAAATGTAAATAGATCATTATCAATCTTTGACATTTATTAACATCTTTTCACACTCAAGCTGGACTCATTATATTTATCCTAATATATAACTATATTATATTATTCCTTAATAAACATACAATTAAGTAAAACATGTCATGAATATGCAAATCTCTTCATTGCAACTATAGAAAAATCAATGTAAAAACAAGAAAAATATGAAGACAAGAGAATGGGAAAGTTCAAACCAAGCATATTACTAGTAAAATTGATTGAGGTAAAATTGATTACTAAAACCATAGTATTTCTTTCTCAAATATAGAATAACTAAATCAAATTTCACCTTTGAAAATCAATAAGATTTCCCTAAAAATATTTAAAAAATAAAAAATAAAAATCATGTAAAGATGTGATTAAGCAAGGTACAATTGATATGTAATCTTTTTATAAACTAAATGTCATAAAGTTATAATTTCAAAAAGTTTGAAAATTCTATCCATAAACTTTGAGAATCATATCTCTCCATATTTTCTACAGAGGAAGATTATATGCTTTTAAGAGTTTGAGTACATCTTGAACACTCTCATGACTTTGACATGCCATTGCAAATTGTATGGATGAAAGTGACAAGTCAATGATTAAGTAGCCTTAAAAATAATGTATATGTTTATGGACTCCGCTTACCTATAAATCATTGTGGTTTATCCCAAGATATTTATGACACACCTAAATTATCTATGCCACAAAACTCTAACTAACTATTAGTAGAGTCATGATTAAGCCGCCTACAATTGATTGATGTACATAAAAAATTCACATGCATTTCAGACTTTCAAAATTATAACTGCACGTGAACAAGACTTTGACGATTATCATTTACATCTTCCAGATGCTCAAGAATTTGAAAATTGAAGTGCACATCCTCCACATGCTCAAAGACTTTGAAAATTGTAAGAAGGCAACTTACAAGCTCTTATAAATACAACTCTGCTTTCACCCATTTCTCTACAACTATCCCTTTCACACCCTCGTGCTCGCCTCCTAGGAGGGATTCCCTCGTGATTTAACTGCCCTCAACCACATCAAGTAAGGGCTGCCCTATTTGTATGACCTCACCAATTAACATGCTTAAGTATTTGTTTAAATTCCAAGTAATGTGTAACAAATAAAACTGCAACCATATAAAAACAAACATATATCTTAGGGTTCACTTCAAAATGGGTTTTAATGTAGTTGGGAGCTTTAGAATGTCTACTGGGCAATAGAAAATTGGAAAATAAACCCCAAATATAGTTGAGCGATCTCTTAACTCTTATGGGTCAAGAAGGTTTAATATCTCCAAGGTATCACATTCCACAATGGTCAAATGAGTGGTCCACTCTCTACCCTAGTGTTCAAGATGATGATTTACCAAGTGTGTGGGGCTCTTTGCTTATGAGATCACCTTTATCAATCATATTGAATAATGTAAATTATGATGTACCACCCCAAGTGGACACTTGCAAACTAAATTTTTTGCCTTGTTTATATATTTGATTCACAAAATATTTGTGTTTTTGATTCTCAAATGGTATATTGCCAAGAAATTAAATGACACACACATACTTTCAAGTAGAGATATACTCAAATAGAAGCATCAACTTACAAATCTGATTTTTTGAATGATTGTACAATCCCAAATTCACTGAGTTTGCGCATGTGACTTGAACTGATTTTCAAGAGCATAGAATTCATTGCATTGACTTCTCAAATATGATCTTCACATACATCTTGAGATCACTATTGAATATTGAATGCAACAAAGAAATTGTAAGGGAACTCTAGCATGAATAGTAGTATATAAGTTCTTATATTAGACTGGTAACATTAAGTTTCAACACCCATACTGAGCAATTGCAAGAATTAAAAAAGGTACAACAGTTCATCATAAATCTGATCATAGACCAAACCTTAATGCAAAGCCCTTACTACTAATTCCTGGGGATCACAATTGGAAAATAGTACAGCTAAAAAACTTAGAGATACCACAGCCCAGACAAGTTCATATTTTTAATTTATAATTAGGTTACAACTTACAAGACTTCCCTCTAACACTGTTAGACTAAACTGGCTGAGATATATAACAACTAGTGAGGGATTTGATAGTTCAAGCAAGATACAATGAATATAAGGAAGTATCAAACCTGGAACAACATGTATAGAAGTCTAAAATGTCAGAATAACCTCTAGTATTGCACAAATTTCCTTAGCAACAACAAACAAAATGTCTCATGAAATCACTTAACTCAAATTGTAACTCATCTAATTCCTAGACCTCTGCAAAACCCCAACGAATGCTCAAAATCCACAATAATTAATACCTAGCATTATAACATGGGTATTGTAGCGTGGGTACTGTAGCGTTACTATTCACGTCACTATAGCAACAGTGCATTACTTCTGATTTTTCTTCAATCTTTAAGCACAAAATAGGTTCACGTGCATTGTAGTGGGTATTGTAGCAAATCACTATTCATTCCACTATAGCAGCTAACAAAAATTATAATCTACAAATAATAATATTCAAAACCCTTGTGAAACTTCACCAATTTTCACAAATGAAATGACTAAATTATCCTCTCCTCAATTTGCAACCCTTCAAGATATATTTCACTCCCTCAGTAATGCTATCAATAGGAAGTTTTTGTTTCCTATCATCAAAGAAGAAAACTGCGAAAGCCCTAGGCTCCACAATAAAAATCAATCAAAATTTTATTCATCAACTAGATGCTAAGAATGAGCTCTTACCTCTCTTTTTATTCTTTCCTTAGGAGAGCTCAAACACCTTCCTGGCCAATGTGGGATAAAATATTTATTCCCACATTAAATTATTCACTTAACGCACTTTAATATATTAAAGTGACTTTATTATTATAAAGTTACTTTATAACTTTATAATAATATTAAAATATTAAATAAATCACTTAAGTCACTTAAACTTTAATATATTTTGATGTACTTGTCTGATTTCTAAGCCATCCGAGCCAGGAGTCGACTCTCCCTATTCTCCATGTGATCAGATGCCCATCTAAAAATAGAAACCCTAGATAGTGACTTACTATAAATAGTAAGTATATGAAATTGAGTCTAGAAACAGCTGGAAAGGCCCAATCAAGGTTGACACTGCCAATCTGAGTCAAATAACCTTTTAATAGGAACCCTGACTCTCCCAAAATAGTAACTTACTATAAATAGAAGTGTGTCAATCTGAGTCAAATAACCTATGCAAAGGCCAAAACCTAAATCTAGCTAAAGAGTAATGTCTCTAATCACTAAGTAACTACCACAAAGGACCCTCTATCCAAACATATTAGCCTACAAGGGTCAGGAATAGGCTAAATCCACCAAACTATGATGTTCATAAAATGGGGACATTACAATCCGCCTTCCCTGAAATTGCTTGGCCCCAAGCAATCTCCCCTACAAAAAAACTCTAGTCCTCGAAAGGCCCAAAGGAAGAACTGTGTAATGTCCCACACATCTCTAACGGACTCCTATAGCACCAGTATAAACATAGTTGCACAAAATATCCCTGGATCCCAAACCTGGAATGGAAGTCTGCCATACCTAATACCCTCTGACTTCCTCTACACTACTCGAATCTCAACTTCACTGTGCCAAAAGTGGTGAAGCAATCCACTGGGACCTATCCAAAATTCAACACCAATCTTGTCGCCACCTGGATCCCAATATAAATGGTACTCGCATCCATCCATCAAAATGAAGTAAGGATATCGGGAAGCATGCACAACACAACATCTCTGGGCAGTCCCTCTAAAACTCCCAGGGATGTGATTACTAACCAAACCATCATGTCCACTACCACTACAACCTCCATGAAAGCCAGAAGTAGAAAAATCAATTAGGTACACACCAGCATGATGGAAATCCAACCTCTAATCCTGCAAGTAATCCCCTACAAACAACTCAGTCGGGAACTAGCAGCCTTTAGTCTCACCTTCTAAAGATGGTAACTTTGACCACAAAAATGATTTGCTTCCTTTGACTACACAAAGAGAATCATCATGTGCACAAGAATTGTGTATTGAATATGAATCATGTATAGGTGGATCAAAGGAAAAACTGTAAGCACTCCTCACCATGTACACACTGTAAAACTCCTTTGTAAGCCCTGTTTAGAATCTCGATGCACTAGAAAGATCCCAAACAATGTGATCATTGCTCAAATAAGTACTAGTGTTACGAAGGAGATCAAAATCCAACTCAGAGAGTGGATTATCATAAACCATTTTTGCCTTAGACTCAAATAATGGATTATTCACAAACTGCACACCCACTCCATGTTGAACTGAATCGACCATCTCCCAATCCTAGGAGCAATGGGTAGAATCAAAATCCTCCTGAACAACTTCCTTCTCTCTCCTTGCACCCTTCTCTCTACTGAGAGAGGTAGAACACAAACTTGCACCATGATCTTCATGTACTTTATCTGTCACCTCATGATTTTTTGAAGGTAATGGACTATTGTTCATAAAATCAAAATTATTAGAGCTTGTATTCTACATACACTCCTCAACTTTGACACTTCCAACTTGTGTGCCAACATTTTTAGATCCTTCCACAACATTTACCTCATGTGCCATCACATCTACATCATGATTATGCTCAATAGTTTGGTTACTATTAAAAAAATTAGTATTGTTGTCATTTCTATTTGCAACATCAACAATGCACTCAACTAAAACTTCATTAAATTTTTCCTTATACATCTTCTTGAAATACTCTACCAATCCAATATTTTTTGGGTGCACAGTGACAATAAAATTCAAGTAATCATTAAGTGAGTATTGTCCTTTGAAATCACTAGGCATACTCTGATATCCCTTAAGGAGCTTAAGGGCTTCATGTTTATAACTTTCCCTGAGCTTGATGGCATCCTATTCAATTTCTTCCTAGGTTTTCCCTACAATGTTATACCAACACATATTGAAACTGACTAGAAACTAATGAGTTTTGGTCACTCAAATATCAACTATGTGAGCTCAATGATTTGTTTTAAAATAAATCCCAATAGGATGGCAAGATTCAGTCTTTGATACCAATGTGATGTACCACCCTAGGTGGACACTTGCAAACTAAATTTTCTGCCATGTTTAAATATTTGATTCACAAAATATTTGGGTTTTTGATTCTCAAATGGTATATTTCCAATCAATTAAATGGCACACACATACTTGCAAGTAGAGATATACTCAAATAGAAGCATCCACTTACAAATTTGATTTTTTGAATGATTGTACAGTCCCAAATTCACTGAGTTTGCGCATGTGACTTGAACTAATTTTGAAGAGCATAGAATTCATTACATTGACTTCTCAAATATGATCTTCACATACATCTTGAGATCACTACTAAATATTGAATGCAACAAAGAAATTATAAGGGAACTCTAGCATGAATAGTAGTATATAAGCTCTTATATCAAACTGGTAACATTAAGTCTCAACACCCATATTGAGCAATTGCAAGACTTAAAAAAGGTACAACAGTTCATCATAAATTTGATCGCAGACCAAAACTTAATGAAAACCCCTTACTACTAATTTATGGGCATCACAATTGGAAAATAGGATAGCTAAACAATTTAGAGATACCACAGCCTAGACAAGTTCATATTTTTAATTTATAATCAGGTTACAACTTACAAGACTTCCCTCTAACACTGTTAGACTGAACTGACTGAGATATATAACAACTAGTGAGGGATTTGATAGTTCAAGCAAGATACAATGAATATAAGGAAGTATCAGACCTAGAACAACATGTATAGAAGTCTAAAATGTTAGAATAACCTCTAGTATTGCACAAAATTCCTTATTAGCAGCAAACAACAAGTCTCATGAAATCACTTAACTTAAATTGTAACTCATCCAGTTCCTAGACCTCTACAAAACTTTAATGAATGCTCAAAATCTACAATAATTAATACCTATCACTGTAATGTGGGTACTGTAGCGTTCCTATTCACATCACTGTAGCAACAATGCATTACATTTGATTTTTCTTTAATATTTAAGCACAAAAAATGTTCACGTGCATTGTAGCAGGTATTGTAGAAAATCATTGTTCACGCCACTATAGTAGCTAACAAAAATTATGATTTGCAAATAATAATATTCAAAACCCTTGTGAAACTTCACCAATTTGCACAAATGAAAGGACTGAATTATCCTATCCTCCATTTGCAACCCTTCAAGAGATATTTCATTCCCTCAGTTATGTTATCAATAGGAATTTTTCATTTCCTATGATCAAAGAAGAAAGCTGCAAATGCCCTAGGCTCCATAATAAAAATCAATCAAAATATTATTCATCAACTAGATACTGAGAATGAGCTCGTACATCTCTTTTTTATTTTTTCCTTAGGAGAGCTCAAACACCTTCCTGGCCAATGTGGGATAAAATATTTATTCCCACATTAAATTATTCACTTAACTCACTTTAATATATTAAAGTGACTATTATTATAAAGTTACTTTATAACTTTATAATAATATTAAAATATTAAATAAATCTCTTAAGCCACTTAAACTTTAATATCTTTTGATGTACTTGTCTGATTGCTAAGTGGTATGAGCCAGGATTCGACTCTCCCTATTCTCCATGTGATTAGATGCCCATCTAATAATAGAAACCCTAGAAAGTGACTTACTATAAATAGTAAGTATGTGAAACTGAGTCTAGAAATTGCTGCAAAGGCCCAATCAAGGTTGACACTGCCAATATGCTCTGCGCAGGTGTCTTTCTATTAATAGGAACCCTGACTCTCCCAAAATAGTAACTTACTATAAATAGTAAGTGTTCTAATCTAAGTCAAATAACCTGTGCAAAGGCCAAAACCTAAATCCAACTAAAGAGTAATGTCTCTAATCATTGAGTAATTTCCACAAAGGACCCTCTATCTATACATATTGCCTACAAGGGTCAGGAATAGGCTAAATCCACTAAACTCTAACACTC
This sequence comes from Sequoia sempervirens, assembly GCA_007258455.2. Classification (NCBI taxonomy): domain Eukaryota; kingdom Viridiplantae; phylum Streptophyta; class Pinopsida; order Cupressales; family Cupressaceae; genus Sequoia; species Sequoia sempervirens. Next base: position 623,933,781 of record VDFB02270651.1, read on the forward strand.
GCAAAATGGGGACATTACATAAACATAGAAAAAAGGCCAATCTTTGCAAATACAAAGAAATATAATGGGATTCTAAGACACATAAAAGCTCAAAAAATAGAAACTGAAACAAAATCAAAAGAAAAAAATCACTTGGATTTTACCAAAGGTTCATAATGGTAAGGTAGGTTTATCTAAAGAAACATTTTAGAAAGAATAAAAAACTAATCAAACTGAGTACAAAGGAAATAGAAAGCTAATAGGAGATATAGAGAACCTCAGGTCAAGCATGACTAAGATGGAGGAAGCCAAGAACAAAATGGAAGAGACCATTGCAAGCAAGATTTCTAACAAAGTACCCACTGAACTTTATAGCCCTACGTCTTCACCACTACTATGGTCCTTAAAGTTATATGTGGAAGACCTCATGAGAATGAAAAATAGACTCAATGTTCTAGAATCAAAATAAATGTTTGAGGACAAGAGATTTAAAATAGTTATAGAGGTCAACTATAGGCTAGAAAGGGATAATAAAATACTATAGGAGAAAATTTTAAATCTACAAGCTAACATGGAGAAGGAACAACAAGAACTGATCACTCTAAGGCAGGAGTTAGATCAACTAAAACAACTGAAAACAAGAAGCCAAAAGTGGAGGGAGGTAAGAACAAAATGGAATTAAAGATGATTCAATCATCATTAGTAGACCTAGAGAAAAAATAGAATCAATTAAAAGACCAAATAGAAGAGGCCAAATCATGGTCACATGTGGTAAGTGGCTCATCAAGTGAGCAAAAAGTAATCATTGAAAAACAAGTCAAGAGACAACTAAGGGAAGAAAAAGATAAACAAAGCAAGGCTACAAACATTATTATTAATGGTTTGAAAGATTTTGGTGAAAGGGAAAGAACCGATATCCTAGCAAGGGACTTCCTTAAAGATGAGTTGAAATGGACAGGTTATAGTAAGTAAGCAAATATAATTGGAAAAAAAGATAGATGGTGGAAGGGATAGGCATGTAAGAGTCACCTTGAGAAGCTTAGAGGATAAGAATAGAATTCTAAAAAATAGAGGGTTACTTAGAGGCACACATATTTACCTAGATGAATATTTGACTTTTGAGCATCCAGAAGAACAAAGGAAAGAATGGGAGAAAGTGAAAACAACAAAAACTGAAGGAAAGTGGGCATGGTTGAAGAATGGGAAATCCCAAATTGGTGATCATTTTTAAAACAAGAAATAGGGATTGGGGGCCCCATAGGAATACTTGCATGTTGTAAGTTGGAATTATGGAGGATATCTGTGGAGAAGAGGACTTGGATTGGAGCCCATAGAAAAAGGTAAAGATATTATCATTCTTACCGAAACACATGAGCATGAAGGCTGCAAAGTTCCATATTTTGAAGGGTATAAGAAAGTTTTAGTTTGGAACAAAGGGAATGAGTCAGGAAAAGGTCATGGAGGAGTTATAGTGCTAATAAGTGAGAAATGGCAGGGAATTGTTGAACTTGAAAAAGAAGACGCAAATAAACAATGCATATGGCTATAAATAACTGAAAATGGGGTGACTTTTAGATTGTCTACTTGTTACTTTGCTCCAAAAAATTATAAGTTCTATAAGAAGAGAAATTTAGACAACGAAGACCCATATGCCTCACTAAAAAGAGATTTCAACACACTTGGAGATGTTGTCTTAATGGGTGACTTTAATGCAAGGATAGATAATAATCAATCTCTTTAGTTGAGAAGGGAAGAAAAAGGGGAGAACAATCCTTTATGGTTGGAGGAAGGTGGAGATCAATATTGGGAAAGAATATCCCAAGATGATAATGGCAATGTGACCTCATTCGGGGTAGAATTACTTGGGATTTGTAGTTTGTTTGGAATGGTTATTTGTAATGGGATGAGAGATTTTCCAAAGTTAGGGGGTATCACTTGCGAAAATTATAATGGTCAAAGTGTGGTGGAGTACGTGATTTTCTCCCAAGGTTTTGTCTCTAGATTTCTAGACTTTGATATTGAGGACTTCCTTGTCAGGATGAAATCTAACCACTTGCCTCTTCTGGTTAAGCTCCGCATGTCCCCAATTAGCCAACACATTAAACAAGTTCAACACATGCAAAATAAAACCCTCCCCAAGGGTAAAATCCTCTTGAATAAGGAAAATAGAGAAATATTTAACATTGTTCTTAAACAATATTTCCATGATTTAAAAAAAATAGAGAGGCCAAAGCAACAAAAGATGGGGACATCCACATTCATAGCAATTCATTGATCCCAATAATTCACAAGGCTTTAAATGCATCCAAAAGGTCCCACCCTAAGATGAGGGTTGCAAACACTTTCCTAGAAAATCCATGGTATGATGAAGAATGTAAGGCAACAAAGAGATCACTAAAAAAGAGAGGAATGGACAAAGAATACAAGAAAAAATATGAAAAATTGGTGCAGTCTAAAAAATTTGCTTATGTAAATGAAAGGAGCTAATCTCGCTTGGAAAATAGAATCCTAAAGGTTTTTGGAGAGAATTGCAGAAAAAAGAAAAAGAAGATTGAAAATAGTATTACAGATGTCCAATGGCTAGAATATGCTAGGCTTCTTTACGAGCGGGTTCACGAGAAAGACCATCCACCTATTATTAACACATCAATGGAACTATTCACTATGGATGATATTAAACAAGGAATAAAGAATTTAGCGAGTGGTAAAGCATGAGACATAGATGGGTTGTAGGATGAATTTTTAAAGTGGGGGATCGAGACTCTTGCTCCTCACATAAAAAAGATTTTTTAATAATGTCAATCAAGAAGGATTTCCTATGGAGTGGACCACCAGTGTGGTCATTCTTCTATTTAAAAGTGGTGATATCAACAATCCATCTAACTACCGCATGATTATGGTCAATCCTATCTTTGGAAAGCTCTTTGGGAGCATGATTGAATGAAGGATCACTAGTTGGGAAGAAAATGAGGGAAAAAGGGCAAAGGGGCAGGCAGGCTTTAGGTCAAGACACTCTACCATTGATCACCGCATCACCCTTAGACATTTGATTAAATTTTTTTGGAACAATCAGGGTGAAGAAGCTTATTGTTGTTTTGTAGATTTCAAGAAAGCTTTTGAAACGGTACCTAGAGACAAACTATGGAATATAATGGAGGAATTAGGCATCCCAAATGTGTATAGAGCAATTGTTCATAGATTGTATGAGACTTGGTTAGAGCTAAAATTAGAACAAGTGATGGTATGTCAGAATGTTTTACATTGGAGTTAAGCAGGGCTGCCCTCTATCTTCCACACTTTTTGGGTTATACATTGATAATTTGGAAGCTTGGTTAAGCAAGACGGATGAGGATGGTATTCAATTGGTAGGTTATGTGGTGAAACTACTTTTATATATTGATGATATTATCCTAATTTCAAAAACATCTCATGGTTTAAGAGAACATATGAAAGCTCTAGAACTTTTTTTTCACTAGGTTGGGATGCAAGTGAATATAAACAAGACCAAAATCATAATTTTCTCATTGAATAGAAAGGATAAGAAGAATACCTTTCTTTTTGAAGGAAGCCCGCTTGAAATAGTGAATGAATACAAGTATCTTGGGATTGAATTTCATTATAAGCTTAGTTGGGAGACTTGTACGAAAAGGATATAGAGAGGTTGGAAAGATTCTTACCTTCTACAAAATAGGTGTAGAAAAGCTAAGCTTTGGGATTGGAAAACCAAGAAAACCCTTTTTGGTTTGCTTGTTACTTTGGTTGTACTTTATGGGTGTGAAGTACGAGGAAGCAATATGTCAAAGTGCAGTTGGAGACAAGTAGAAAGAATTAAAAAACATCTAATAACAAGTAGTCTCAAAGTTAAAACCACAGTCCCCTATGAAATTATTTTAGCTGAAACATGGTCTTTTCCATTGGAAGCATCGACATTAATTTGGTTGATAAGATTTTTAAAGAAGGTTGAAAACATGGATAACCACCATTGGCCTAGAAAATAGTTATGAAGGAGATGCTAGATCGTAGGAAGAAAACTTGGATGAAACAAAACCAAAAGTGGATGAACAAGCATGACATCAATTTGCATGAGTTTCCTAGCACTAATAGTGAAATAAAAAGCTATGTGACTGAAAAATTCAGGACTGCCATGTGGAAAAACCAGATTGGGCGAAAAAAAAAGCATACTACATCAAAGAGTTTAACCAGACAAAGGATCATGGTGAAAAAAATTATTTAGGTGCAGCTATTAAATGGAAAGTGAGGTTGTTAGTGGCACAATTGAGGATAGGATCGCATCACCTTAGGTGTGAGACAACTAGGTGGAAGATACCCAAGGAAACTTGAGAAGAAAGAACTTGTATTTTCTGCAATAAGGGGGTTGTGGAAACGGAATGGTACTTCATCATGGAATGCAATTCTTATGAGGATATTTGTACTCAACATGAAAATAGTTTGAAAGTGGACAATATACACTAGCTATTTGAGGAAGATAAGATTAATTAGATGGCTAGACTTCTAGTTTAAATTAATAGCAGGAGATCTAACTTAGAAAAGAACATGAAGACAAATTAGGCATGTTTTGTCTCCGTCCCATAGACTATTTAGTCTCATGGACGTCATTAAAATATTTCATTCATTCATCCCATTTAATATTTGTAGTTAGAATCACAATTACTAATGTGTTTTTCTAAGGTGGAATTATGATATTATTTGGCACATGTCCTCTCGTCAAACATCTATGTTATGGTTGGAGATAGAATGTTCTAATATTCCATGATTCATAAATAGAATGAGATCTAAATATTTTAGAGTTCAAAACAACTCACAAAATGGAATTCACTCATGCTCCATTATTAATTCTAAGTTTCAAAGGTCTTATTTGTGATGTAATTATATTGAAATAAAATGGTTAGATGAACACAAAATATTGTCATTTTTATCTTAAGTTTGGATAATATTTTAAAAGTGTGTGCTAAAGGTAAATTTTAATTCAAGTTTTAAGAAATGCAAGGAACTTTTAGAATTTAGCAATATAGGAAAAAATTTAGTGGAAAAGTATTAAAATAAAAAAATAAGGTACTAAAACAATTAAAAGGACACTTGACATATTCACCATTATAAATGCTTTGAGAAATTTATTTAACAAACATAAAATTATAGAAACATGGATATAAAATTGATCACAAATTAAAATCTAAAAAATATTATAGGTATGCAACAAAGAGTTTCATAGTTGGAGATGAAAATAAGATAATTTCCAAATCAAATGATTAAAGCAATGTTAAGGATTTACTATAATCCATATTAACTTAAAGGTGAAAAAATTAAAATGCCTTGATGAATTGCAATCGAGAATAAAAATCTATAATACATAAAAGTTATATTTATATGTTTAAGAAAAAAACATTGTCTAACAAGCATATGTATGAAAGAGAATGAGTTCAAAATATTTTGAAGGTATACATTTAAAAAAAAATAGAGTTTGGGGATTATTTTCATTGTATTAGAAAAAGTAAGAGAGATTTTTAAATTAATTTTATTGAAAAATATTTTTTCTCTTTCTATTTTCAAATTCGATATTAATATTCATTGACTTAAAAACCATTTATCCATAGAGAACTAGAAGCTACAACTGTAAAAATTATTTGAATCTTAAATGCATTTTACATTTGCATAAAAATTTAATTTAAGATACTTTATGTGTAAACTAATTTACCTAAAAGTTTGAATGATAGAACTATCTAAATTATATTCATATGTATAAAATACATATTCTTTACTGAAATATTGTATTATGCAAAAATAAATGCTCAATTTTCACTAAAATAAATCTTTAAATTTAATTACAAGAGATTTAATTAGCATTCCTTTAACAAACTTGAAATATAACATTTGCATTCTATTTAATACTATCCTACATAAATTTAGTGTTAAATAAGTATATTCTAGCACGTATGATTGCAAAGAAAACAATGAATGCAAGGGAAATTTATCTCTTTTTTTCTACATGTAAGGCTTTGTGAATAAAATTCCATGAATAAAATAGAATATTGATGTAAAGTTAGAATGACCACAAAGAAATAAAATATGTGAGATAATTTAGGAGATTTAATGAACTTGAGTGGACAAGTAAACTTCTTTAAAATCAAAGAAAAATAAGCTTCCTTATCATTCTTACACATATTGGAAGAAAACACCAATTTGTGTTTCTTTTCTCTAAGATAAAATAAATATAAAAAATGGTCATATAAATCATTTTCGAAAGAAAGGGCCTTCACTTTATTGGCATCTACTTTGAAATTACCCATTTTTAGCTTTTTATATTACTTTGGTGCCCTTTATGTTTATAACCAATTTGATAAATTCTAATAAGAATTTTGTGTTGTGCTTGTAGCATCATACCCTATGAATTCTGCTCATGAAATCTTATGATTCCATCTTCTTACTTATTACATATTTTGTATGCCTAAATTAAAATATAGTATTATATGGTATAGGAACATGTCCCTAATGCATATCTCATATCATTCTATCCTTTATTAAATACCACATAGTTTATTCTATTGGATTATCATTCTTTTGGTTATGTATAGTATTGGGTCAACATCTTCTCTACTTTTAGGTGCCCTTCTTGAGACCTCAATAATAAGATGCAACCACACAATTTATTGCATGCACTTTTTACCTTATGTATGGTACCACAAAGACCTTATTGGCATATGTCGGGTTGGATTTACTCTTATATTTTTTGATTTAACCCTATGATTTCTTCTTAAACATATAGTGTTGGGTGATCCCACAATAGTGGTTTACAATTTTTGGCCAAACTGGACACTGATTTTTTTTTTATAACTAAATTTTCACATTCGGGCACCTCTAGCGGTTAAACTGTGAGGAATTTGAAGATGATGCAAACTAGAGTCTCATCAAATTTTCTCTATAGATTATAAAATTATTTTTTTCAAAATTTTTGGAATCAGATTGCACTCTTTTTTCCATCTCCCACGAAAATTGGTTTTTTTCATAAAACAACATTTTTTAAAAGTGACACACACCGTATAACACAACTTTTTTTCCTTGAAGGATAAAATTATAATTCTTTCGAATTTAGATTTTTAACTCTGATATATAGTGCTTCCACTTGGTTAGATAGCTTTTTATTCAATATCTTTTTTTTAATCAAGTTTGAAAGTCAAACCAATTACAATTCAGACATAACGTGACCATATAACGCATAAATTTTATTGTATGTATCAAAATTCTTTTTTTTGTTGGATCAAGGACTCCAATATCTAGTGCACTCATATTTTTCAAAAAAAAAATTGATAATCTTCTATTTTTCCACATGTGCAAAACAAAGATTTTCATTTTTGGTGAAAAACCTATATTTAATAAAACTTAAAAAACAAATAGATAATAAAATCAAAACATATTAAAATTATATTTGTTGGATAGCTCATTTTGAGGGAAACCTGATACCAGTTGGGTTTCTAAAATATCCTCCATTTTCTTTCTCAAATCGAGCTTAGAAGTGCAAAATTCTGAGCAATTTTGATGCTTGAGAGGGTGGAGGTGAAAATTAGGGGATTCGGTTGAACAACTGTTTGGTCAAATAAAATTCAAATGTTCAATTGAATAGGAGTTTGACCGAAAGAATGTTTGACCAAACATATTTTACATATAATAAAAAAATGGATTCAAAGGGGGTTCAGTCGAACATGATAAGCATGTTTAGTCGAACCCCCTCTATTAAATATATATTTCTTTCTTTTGCCCATTGTATTTTATAATATTTAATATTAATAGAAATGTAAATTATATTTTTTTAAATTATAATATATAATATACTTAAGGGTAGGCGGTAGAGGAGTGAGGGGGGGTAGTGGGATAGAGATAAAGGGTAGGGTTTAAGGGTTAAGCGTAGAGGGGAGAGAGGGAGAAGGGGTAGGAGGGAGAGACTTGAGAGAGAGAGAGGGGAGTTGGAGAGAGATAAAGGGTAAGGGGTGTACAAGGGTTTAGGGTTTAAGAGTTAAGGGTAGAGGGGAGAGAGGGAGAGGGAGTAGGAGGGAGAGGCTTCAGAGAGAAAGAGGCAGTGGGAGAGAGATAAAGGGTAGGGTTTTAGGATTAAGGGGAGAGGGGAGAGAGGGAGAGGAGGGGAGTGGGAGAGAGATAAAGGGTAGGGTTTAAGTGTTAAGGGTATATGGGAGAGAGGGAGAGACCATAGAGAGAGAGGGGGGAGTGGGAGAGAGATATAGGGTTTAACGGTTAAGGGGAGAGGGGAGAGGGGGAGAGGGGGGCAAGTGGGAGAGAGATAAAGGGTAGGGTTTAAGGGTTAAGGGTAGAGGGGAGAGAGGGAGAGGGGGTAGGAAGGATATTCTTGAGAGAGAGTGGGGAGTGGGAGAGAGATAAAGGGTAGGGGTACAAGGGTTTAGGGTTTAATGGTTAAGGGTAGAGGAGAGAGGGAAGTGGGTAGGAGGGAGAGACTTGAGAGAGAAAGGGGGGGAGTGGAAGAGAGATAAAGGATAGGGTTTAAGGGTAAGGGTAGAGGGGAGAGAGGGAGAGGGGGTAGGAGGGATAGACTTTAGAGAGAGGGGGGAGAGAGATAAAGGGTAGGGGGTACAAGGGTAGATGAGAGAGGGAGAGTGGGTAGGAGGGAGAGACTTGAGACAGAGAGAGATAGAGGGTAGGGTTTAAGGGTTAATGGTAGAGGGGAGAGAGATAAAGGGTGGGGGGTGTACAAGGGTTTAGGGTTTAAGGGTTAAGGGTAGAGGGGAGAGGGGATAGGAGTGAGAGACTTGAGAGAGAGGGGGGGAGTGGGACAGAGATAAAGGGTAGGGTTTAAGGGTTAAGGTTAGAGAGGAGAGAGGGAGAGGGGAGGAGGGAGGGACTTGAGAGAGAGAGGGGGGGAGTGGGAGAGAGATAAAGGGTTGGGTTTCAGGGTTAAGGGTTAAGGGTAGAGGGGAGAGATGGAGGTGGGGTATGGGAGGGATAGAATTGAGAGAGATGGGGGGGAAGTGGGAGAGAGATAAAGGGTAGGGGTACAAGGGTTTAGGGTTTAATGGTTATGGGTAGAGGAGAGAGGGAGAGTGGGTAGAAGGGAGAGACTTGAGAGAGAGAGAGGGGGGAGTGGGAGAGAGATAAAGGGTAGGGTTTAAGGGCTAAGGGTAGAGGGGAGAGAGGGAGAGGGGGGATTGGGAGAGAGATAAATGGTAGGGGGTACAAGAGTTTAGGATTTAAGGGTTAAGGGTAGAGGAGATAGGGAAAGTGGGTAGGAGGGGGAGACTTTAAAGAGAGAGAGGGGGGAGTGGGAGAAAGATAGAGGGTAGGGGGTACAAGGGTTTAGGGTTATAGGGTTAAGGATTTAAGGGTTCTAGGGTTTATTTTTTTATTTGCATTGATTTATGTTTTATATATGTGTACAATAATTTTATAATTAGATAATAATTAATTTTAAAATTTAGATAATTTCCCATGGAACAAATTTTATATAAGTTGTATATAATTTTATATAAGATTCTTGAACTTAAGAATTCCATGAAACAAATATAAGTTGTATATAATTGTAATTTAGGCAAAATGATTTTAAAAAACCTCACTAGGTTTCAAATAAGGATTGAAAGCATAGATATGGGTTTACATGCAACCAAAAAAAGTGAGAGATGAAGCTATCAAAGATTCTTGAACTTAAGAATTATCGATGGAACAAATATGTACATATAATTGTAATTTATATAAAATGATTTACAACTATGTACAAGTTACTATAAGTTCTCATTTTAACATGTATAGGGTTACAAGTGAACTTGAAAACCATGGATATAATCTAAGTCAAAGATTCTAATTCAGCCTGCTCTCCAATAACATGTAGAATTTTTTGATGATCATCATTATCTAGTCTCCATTTTCTTTGGCCATGTACATGTGGAACTGCATGAAGATGTAGGGTGGTAGCAATTATTAAGTGACTATATTGATATACCTTGTTATCAGGTTGATAGTCAACAAAATGAATCCCATGTTGAACAACTTTGACTTGTTTAGATATGTCCTTGCACTACAACAAAACCTGCATGGTAAACATGAACCTAAGGTAAGACATATGAACGTGTGCAACATTTTCATGCTCAAGGTTTGTACAATATATATTTAATGTTTATAATGTAATATGCACATGTGAATACAATGTATATAAAATTTTAAATTCAAACTCACTTGTGGAAAATGACATTCCATCACTTGTTTCAGGTTGTGTTAGCCATTCCTCTCTTTTGTGCAACACAATAAATAATAGCTAACACCTTCGATGTTTCCAAGCTCTACTATGACTACAAAAACATCTCCTGTACACCAAATTTACACAAAAAAATTATTAAAAAATTAGAAATGTCTCTAAAGATCATTAACTAGATATATATAATATTTAAATTATTGAAAACTTACACATGTATCTTTTCTAACCAATTTTGAAATATGGCCATAATCAATTGAAATCAAAGGAATGTATTCAAATATTTCTTCCTCTTTTTCATCACATGTTTCTAAAACAACTAGTGGCACCGTATCCCATTTACCAACATATCCAAGTTCTTGATTGTTGCATGCATAATCAGAGTTTCCCTCAATACACTCAATGCAAAAACAAGAGTAATCCCTTGTGTCTAATGTCCATCCATGGTGACTATCTGAACTCCTAACACAATGCAAAGATCTTGTTTTTTCTACCCTCTTACATCCATGAATCGATCTTCTATCAACACCTAGATAGATGTACAAAAAAAAATTATGTGAACAAATATGTATATATATATAAATTTTAAATTTCAATAAATTCAAATTTTTGATTTAATGTAATTTATATATACCCGATATCTCCCAAAACACTCTATGAGGAATTTGTCAGTTTGTTCTTGAAGATGTGCCAACCACATTTGATGCAAAGTGTTTCTTGCATGATTCAACAACATCATGTGCATTGTCTAGACGATCTTCTAGATAACTCATTTGATGCTTTCTTAAAGATTGTTTGATGTAAGCTCCTGCTCCATTATGCTCACCCTTTCCATGCCCACTCTAAAAAAAACTCCAAACATGTGGTATTTTGTAGATTTTATGATATCTACAAAGTGCATAGAATGGATGTGAAGATTTGAATCGTGCCGCGCATCCATCTAACCACACAAAATGATTTTCAAATTTTACACCCCTGCTTCTCAAATTCTCAAAAAACATTGTAAAGCAATGTTGGACAAAAAGTGTGTCATGCTCTTTATCATCACTAATATAAAAGTGATATTTTTTCTTAATGGCCCGTTCTTCATCTGTACTCTCAACACCATCCAATTCTAATTGTGCATGTTGATAACACACATGAACCATAATAGTGATCTACTTTGAAAAGTAATACTCTGATTTAATCTCCCTTTGATGTACAAAGGAGTAATTTTCTGCAAAGTCAACTACTGATAGAACTGTTCCACGTGGGAAAGTATCTATCAATGTTTGGAATTGTTGTGCTTGCCACTTATCAAAAAAGGAATGTTGTATGTATGGTCATATCAATTTTTGAAAATCTTCCATAAATTTTCCAATGGGAATCTCCTCTTCTACATAGTTCAACCTTGTGGATTCTTTCCCAAATTTTTTTTGTAACTTTACATACTTGTACCTATGTGATTAAAATATGTGAATAAGTAATAAACCACAAAATCAATGAAACATTACATTACAAAGAATCCAAATAAAAATCTAATCAAATTGAAACAAATAAACTCTCTAAAATAGTACTTACCTCTTGCAATTTACTGTCTTTGTTAGGTCAGTATCCTCAATTCTTGAAGGAAATTTAGCCAAATTTCCATGTCTCACAAATTCCTTTTATGTAGTTTATTTGAGGTCCATTTTCATGATCACATAATATAGAATTTATGAACAAACTTTTCTATTTAGGAGGTGCATTTTGAAACCCACAACTTTCTTCCCTCATCTTTTGAAACACCTGATAGTAGAGATCAAATTCAATATGATAACGACAACAAGTATCAAAAAACTTGTTTATCTTCACATAATATGGATTTAACCTTTGAAAAATTGTTTTCCCAATCTATATATGAGGATATGCATCACAAAAGTTCATATACATCTAAAATTTTGTTATGTCTAGCCAATGTTTGATATGATTTTCATAAATACTAGGTCCAATCCTATGTCTCATAACATCTCTAGTATTTGATGATGGATGAGTCTGATCATGCCAAAAACCTAAGACCAAGTTCCTAACAACATCTTCAATCCTATTAGAATGGGGAGCTCTACACATAATTTCCCAATTTCCTTCTAAACTCATCCAAAAACAATCTTTTTCTCATATTTTATTAATGTGGTTCTACTATAACCAATTTTAGTTGAAAGTGTAGACATTTTTCTTTTTCTTGCTATATCTTGATGTACAATAGATGTAAACATCACCCTTCTTGTAGTGGCCTTATCCACTGATCAAGATCATTTCCCAATGGAATCTAAACCATTTTTAACATTTTGAATAATATCCTTTTGTAATCCCATGTGTTTCTTCTTATTTGATGCCAAATGTACACCCAACAATTGTAATGACTCTTTGAGCTCATAAAAAATAAGTAAACATGATAACAATTGGGTTTTTTCAAGTGTATCAAGATGATTGAATTGATGATTGATTATTCCATTTACAAATTTAGTCATTGACCTCTTTCTCTTATTATAAGGCTGGTTGGCATAACATTTTAGTTTCTCTATATCCATTTCAAGTAAATGATCTAAATTTCTATGAGAACTTTGTTTCCTCACCTTTTTAGCTAGTTTTATATTCTCATCCATACCAGTAGGAGGAAGTGATCTCGACCCCTCTCCAACATGCATTGTTTGAACTTGTGCCTCCTCCCTATCTTCAAGGACCATGTGTTGTTGAGCAGATTCATTTGATCCAATGTTTGTATTTTCCTAGACTTGAGCATGATAACTTCCTGCTTGTTGAGCCCTTCCTACATGTCACAAAATATTTTGCAAACAAAAGTGAGAGATGATGTTATATAAGTGAAGTTTATGTATGCAAGAAAAAAAGTGATAAGACATGATGCTATAAGTGATAAGTTTCTACTAGTTTTATATGCTCATCCATACTAGTAGAAGGAACTAATCTTGACCCCTCTCCAACAAGCATTGTTTGAACTTGGGTCTCCTCCCTAACTTCAAGGTCCATGTGTTCTTCAACAGATTCGTTTGATCCAATATCTAGATTTGGCTCGACTCCAACTTGAGAAATTCCTACTTGTTTGAATTTACATGAAAGAAAATAAAGTGAGAGACTATGAGTTATCTAAGTGGAGTTGAAACAAATAAAATCAAATATTCTTGAACTTAAGAATTCTATGGAACAAAATCAATTGGAAGTAGATGATAAAGAATTTAGGGAATGTCTATGCAAGATGACTATTGGAAATATATTTATAAGAAAAAAAAATTGAGGTGTTAATAAAAGTACTAAACACACACTTGAGATGAATATTAGTTCCTCAAAAATGTATCTGTTAAAATAAATGAAATATATATGTCATTCAAGGCTTCATAAATAGACAACATAGGTGATGAGGTAGCTTTATTGATGAGGTAATTTACAAATAGAGATGAAAACCGAAATAGTTTAAATAGGTTAGAAAGAGTATTTTTGAGTATTTTTATTTTTTTTCATCTTTAATAAGGTCTAATAAGATCATTGGATAGGTTCTAGGTTGATTTTTTGAGTTTTGAGTCAAAATGTACAACAATGCAATCTTGCACTAATAGTTGCTTTTGTAGCCTTTGAAGGAAAAAACATGAATTTTTATATAAGTGTGCAAGTTTGGGGGTCTTTAAAATGTAATAAGGCTATTTAAAGGTTATTTGAATGGTTTTTGAGGTCATAGGTCTTTAGGATTGAAATTTTCTCCAAAATTGCAAAGTTTTCATGTTGTAAGTTGGTGTAATTTCACCATAACAATGTAATTTCACTAACCAACGTAATAATGATGTAATAAGGCATAATGTATTTGAAGACAAAGTGCCCACATCAATTGCTAGTGGGTTTCCATTCAAGCGTTAGTGATCTGTTTGTAAGTCAGTGCAATAAAAACATATTGAAGGCCAGAATATATTACTAGTCTACCCTAGCTAGCTACATGGATGATAGGGATTTTGGGTTTAGCACTTCCCACCTATACCTAGGGTGTTGACATGACATCCCACAATCCTCCCCTACCCCCTAACATGTACTTGAGCATATTGAACTAAAATTCTAGGATAATTGCTAGGACCGAACCTACCTCACTCATTTTCGGACAGTCAGACAGCTTCTATCTCCCCCCACCCACCCTGAGGCACACGTCCCAAGATCACGTCGCCATGCCTCTTTAGTAGCTTTCTCTACTTTTGTATTGTTGTGGCACCCAACGGCACTACTATAGTCCACGACACCCCTACGGGCATCGACATGGCATCCCTACCTGGCGACTATCAGTTGGAGGATGTTGGGGAAGGTGGGAGAATGTTTAAAAATCATACCTTGGGTCGAGGCTAGGCTGTTGTTGGCATTTTTGAAGTTTTGAAGCATTTAATAAAGAGAAAACTATATTTTTTTAGCATTTTTGACTATTCTTTTATTTGGTACGGACTGATACATAACTGTACGACCTCCAAATATTCATGGTTTGATAGAGGGAAGAGATAGCTTCATTTTGGAGGTGATTTGGCTTGACTTAATTAAGAGTTAAGCAAGTTACATCAATTTTAGTGAAAGTGGGTTTGAAACCCTACCAAAGAAGGGTTTGGTCACCAAAATGGGCATAATTCCCATTTCCACCATGGGAAAAATATAAAAATTGGTGGAATGTAAGGTTTAGGGCCCTCATATATGCTGAAATTTTTTTCAAAGAAAAATATGGAGGTTTGCAAAAGTTATATGATGCCCTAGGTTAGTTTTTCGCTTGTAAAAGTATGAAAATGGTCTTTAGAATGCACTTTTCATAGTATTATGAGTATTTGTGCAATACTAATGGATGGAAAGCATGGAACAGGTCTTTTGGAGTATTTTAAAGGAATTAGGGGTTTTGGGGTGTGCCTTGACAAGTTGAAAGCTTCTTTGTACAAGCCTAGTGAAGCCTTGTTTATGGCTTGTAAATCAATCTTTTGATACATTTGTTTTGGGTGTTTGATCCTATCCTTTTGGGAAATTATGGAGGATGGTGTTAGGAGTCTACAAAAATGTTTAATTGTCTTGTTAATTACTTTAATTATTTTTTATTTTGACTATCCTATTGGTGAATGTTGCAAAGTTGCATGGGCTTGTGTAGGAGCGATGAAAGAAGGGATGTTTTTGGGTGCAAGGTTTGTTTGTTTGGTCATGTTATGCCGTTTGAAGAGTGTTTACATCATCCCAAAGTCTTTTTGATATTTCTAGTTGTGTGAGTCAAATTGAGTGGTCAAGTTGCATTTTTGAGAGGAATAGTGAAGTTGGTGTGTGCATATAAATTCAAAAACTTTCCTTCAAAGGATACAAAGATACTTTAGTGCAAGATTGCCAGTTTTCACATTTTAACACCTAAACTCAAAAAATCAACCTAAGACATGCTTAGTGGTCTTTATTGACCTTATTTAAAACAAAAAATGCTCAAATAATCATCCACCTACCTATTAACCTCCTAATTACCGTGAAATGATCAAATAAGGAGGATGAGGTGTAGGTACTCCTGCACTAGGGTTGTAAAAGTGTATTAAAGAGGGAGACCGACGATCACCTCTTTCAAATATTAGTTTTGGAAGTTGAAGTGGTTTGTTTTAGGAGGGAAAAATTATAAAATTCCATGAGAAACTTGAATGGAGAATGATCCTTGGATTGGGCGTCAAACCAAATGAGGAAATGTTGAGTTTTCCTTAAGAAAAATGAGGTTTTGGTGAGTGAAAATGAGTTTCTGAGTTGGGCAGCATTATTTTATGTTAGATTGAGCATGAGCAGGGTATTTTAGGCTTTTTTGAATAGTTTTCAAGTTTTGGAGTGTTTGGCAAGTGATACTTTCAATAAAACCTAGGGTTTCTAAGCCTAGGGAGAGGGTTTTATGGTTTGGGTGGTAAATGATTGAATCTCTGCAATCTAAGCTTTAGAGAATTTGGTAGCATAGACAAGGCAATTAACTAGTTTGTATATTCCAATTTTTAGACTTGTATCAATAATTTGCTAGCATAGACAAGGCAATCAACTAGTTTGTATAACTGTTTGAAAAAATACCTCAATGAAAGATTTGGAAGCATACACACAAGTAAGTCAATTGTTAAAAAACAAAATGCCTCAAAGAGATGTGATTTAAAAATGTAATTGGAAAGTGTATAGAACTGTGTAATTTAAATTTTCCATTGACAACCTAAGGCTATAACATGACAAACAAACAATGATCAACATGGAATATGCAAAACAAAAAAAATGAAAGCAAGCCATAATAGAATGAAATAAAATGTACAAAGACCTCACATACCTAAAAAACTAGAGTTTCAAATAGAGGAGTTCTACCCAATTATGAAGCCTTTACTTCTTCTTTCCTCAAACTCCTCAACAATTTGACTTTTTCAAAAGCTTGTTCCCCTCCAAACTTCAATTGTATATCAATTATAACTAGAATTCAAAATTGAATTGATATTCTATTCCTTTCAATGTGAAAACTCTGCTATTTCATGCAAAGGTGGTGGAATCTAAAAATCATGCATGGAAACTTCACTCAATCATCAAAAAGCTAATTTTTGTTGAAGCATGTGCAAAACCAGGAGAATATGTAGAATGTGGGCCACAATCACGGGTATATTGTGTTTTCTTACCATTTTTAGTGCATGCTAAAACACACTCGTGTTATAATGTGAGTGTGTTATCTCTTCCTAGAACGGTCATGTCTCTACTTCTTAAAAAAAAGCTCACATTATCATAAAGTTGGCTTTTTTTATAGATCTATTTTCTCTCTTTGTCTATACTCTCTCCCACTCTCTCACACCCTCTCCCCCACCCTCTCACCCACTCTCCCACCCTCCCCCACCCTCTCCTACTCTCTCCCACCCTCTCCCACTCTCTCCCACTCTCTCCCTCCCACTCTCCCACTCTCCCACACTCTCTCCCACCATCTCCCACCCTCTCCCACCCTCTCTCTCACTCTCCCACTCTCCCACACTCCCTCCCACTATCTCCCACTATATCCCTCCCTCCCTCACACTCTTTCCCTCCCTATCTCCCACTCTCCCACTCCCTCCCACTCTCTTCCTCCCTCCCTCCCACTCTCTCCCACTCTCTCCCACTCCCTTCCTCGCTCCCTCCCACTCTCTCCCTCTCTCCCAACCTCTCCTCCCTATCTCCTCTCCCCTCTCCACCTCTCTCCACTCTTCCGTCTCTTCCTCCCTCCCTCCCACACTCTCCCACCTCTCCCACCCCTCTCACTCTCCTCTCTCCTCCCTCTCTCACTCTCCTCCACACACTCTCTCCCCTCTCTCCCTCTCTTCCTCCTCCCTACATCTCTCCACCTCTCACTCTCTTCCAACCTCTACTAGCCTCCCACTCTCTCCCACTCTCTCCCATTCCCAGTCTCCCAACATCCATATCCGGCCTCTCCTCCTAGCCTCATTGCTCCACTCCTCTCCCTCTCCCACTCTCTAGCCTCCCACCCAGTCTCTCTCACTCTCTCCCCACTCTCACTCTCCCACACTCCTCTCTCCTCTCTTCCTCCCTCCCTCTCATCTCACCTCTCCCACTCTCTCCTCCCTCTCCCAATCTCCCCGCCACTCTCCCACACTCTCTCCCTCTCCTCTCCTCCCTATCTCCCTCTCACTCTACACTCTCTCCACTCTTTCCCTCTTCCTCCTCCCTCTCTCACTCTCTCCCTCCCTATCTCCTAGTCTCCTAGTCTCCCATAATCTCCCTCTTTCCCTCTCTTCCTCCCCTCCACCTCTCACCCTCTCAACTCTCAGGCACTCTCCTCCCTATCTCCCACTCTCTCACACTCTCTCCCCTCTCTTGCTCCCTCCCTACGCACCCTCTCACCCTCTTGCCTCTCCCCTCTCTCCATCCCTATCTCCCCTCTCCCCACTCTCCCATACTCTCTCCCCTCTCTTCCTCCTCCTCCTCTCCCACCCTCTCCCACTCTCAGTAGCTCTCCCCCTCCTATCTCCCACTCTCCTGCACTCTCCCACTCTCCCATCTTCCTCCTCTCTCCCACACTCCCACCATCTCCCACCCTCTCCTCTCACTCTCTTCCTCCCTCCTCCTCTTCCACTCTCTCATTCTCCCTCTCTCCCACCCTCTTCGATCCTCTTCAAGCCTCTCCCACTCTCCCACACTCTCTCCCACCCTCTCCTAGCCACTCCCACTCTCCCCCACTCTATCCCACCCTCTCCTAGCTTCTCCCACTCTCCTAGCCTCTCCCACTCTCTCCCACTCTCTTCCTCCCTCCCTCCCACCCTCTCCCACCCTATCTCCCACTCTCCCACACACTCTCTCACTCTCTCCCTCTCTTCCCTCCCTCCTCCCTATCTCCAGTCCTCCCTCCCTATCTCCCTATCCCACTCTCCCACCTCCTCCTCTCTCCCACTCCCTTCCTCCCTACCTCCCACTCTCTCCCACTCTCCCAACCTCTCACAATCTCTCCCAGTCTCTCCCAGTCTCTTCCTCCCTCCCTCCCACTCTCTCCCACCCTCTCTCATCCTCTTCCTCCCTCCCATTCTCTTCCACCATCTCCCACTCCCTCCCACCCTCCTCCACCTATCCATCTCTCTGGCTCTCCTCACTCTTTCCTCTCCCAGCCTCTCTGACCTCTCCCAGGCCTCCTAGCCTCCTGATCTCCCACTCTCTCTCGGCCTCTCCCCTCCTCTCCCACCCTCTCTCGATCTCCTCCTATCTCCCTCTCCTCCTCCCACACTCTCTCCCTCTCTCCCACTCTTCCTCCCTCCTCCCTTCTCTCTCCCACTCTCTCAACCATCCCACCCTCTCCCACCCTCTCTCTGACCCTCTCCCGGCCTCTCTGAGCCTCCCACTCTCCCCAAGTCTCCCACCCTCCAACCTCTTCACTCCCTCCCTCTCCCACTCTCTCCCCACCCCTCTCTCGATCTCTCCCACTCTACTGTATCTCCCTCTCTCCCACTCTCCCATTTTCTCCCACTCTCTTCCTTACTCCCTCCATCTCTCATACCCTCCACACCTCTCCCACTATCCCTCTCTTCCTCCCTCCCTCCACTCTCTCCTCTCCTCTCCCCCCTCTCCCTCTCTCCCACTCTCCCAGCCTATCCCAATATCTCCCTCTCTCCCATTATCTCTCCCACTCTCTTCCTCTCTCCCTCCCACTCTCACACACCCTCTCCCACCCTCTTCTCTCTTCCTCCCTCCCTCCCACTCTCTCCCATCCTCTCCCACTCTCTCCCACTCCCTCTCTCTCTTAGTCCCTCTCCCTTCCTATTTCTCAAGTCTCTCCCTCTCACCCTACCTAGCTAAGTCCCCATCACTCTAACCCCTTCTCTCCCACTCCCTCTATCTTAAACTCTCACTTCCACCCCCTCTCCCTCTCCCCATCCCACCCTACCTAGAAAACTCTCTCTGTCTCTCTCTTAAAATTATCCCTTCCTCTAAAGACATACATAAATACATATAATCCTACATCCATACAATATACATACACTGATACATATAAGCATACATACATACATACATACATACATACATGACACACCAACATACATTTACATACAAACATTCATTAGAATCACATTTAACATTACAGAAGACATAACGCGAGTGTGTTATAATGTGCACATGTTATGTCTTGCTTGACATGTATCCCAAATAAGCAAAAAAGTCAAAACTATGACAACGCGAGTGCATTATAAAGCGCTCATGTTATAGTTTTCATTGGGAATCCCCGAGCCTTAGTATTGGTATTTTCCTTGGAATACCAACCCAAACACTTGGAGGGAATTTCCAATGAAAAAAGAGGTGTTTTTGAAAATTCTACAATTTTTTCACATAATCGGGTTTGTGCTCACCATTAGGATTGCATCTAGTTCAATATTGACAAAATCGAACACATGGGTAATGTTAGGTTCTCTCTTAGCTATCAAGCGATGTAATTTTTTTTACTTTTTGACAATGTTGAGCCTTTCATCCATAATTTCTTTTGTTTGTATGTCTCTTTTTTTCCAAAAAGAAGTCTTTGGTGTTTTTTCATTATAAATTAACCGTTCATGAAATTTCAAATAAATTACATTTTTAGAAACTAGACTCCATTCTACAATTTTATTTTTATTTTTAAATCAATTACCTTCAAAAAATTTTAGGGGGAGCACGGCAAAAATTCTACTTTTCAAGAAATTCCCACTTAGAAAATTAGTAAAAAATCAAATATTCATTAAAAAATTATCAAAAAAATCATGCATCAACTAGATAGTGTTAGGTAACTTCTGACCATAACGATTTTAAAAATACTACAAAAAAATTCACCATGCTAGGGTCGTACAAGAGTTGCTATGTTATGTTTTTCTAACAAAAACAACACCAATTTGTGTATGTACCTCTTTTGAACCCCTTAATCTCAACCATTTTCAAAATAAATTAGTAGTTTAGAAAGTAGTCTTAGAGCACTTCGATCTTTGTTTTTGTTCCATCTCAAAATTTTGAGTGTAACTATCCTCAATTTCATGTCGAAGGTTAGTATTTCTTGATTTCAGAAAAAAGTGGCCACTTAAGCCCCATTTTTGGGAACCATATTGGTGCACTTACCCAATTGGGGAGTCTGAATTGATGTTAGGCCTTGTGTAGACTACCCATCCTAGCTACTTCCAGTGTCAATTTTCTTATATCGTTTCTAGTTTTCTTTGCCCGGTTTATTCTTAGGGTCCACACCTATAAGGATAAGGTATGAGGAGCCAAAGGATTATTTGGTGTATCCTTATGACCTCTAAGGCTGGGGCTTTGGGCCTTTCTACTACTTTGAAATGGTAGGTTGCACACCTTATGTATGATTTCCTTCTTGTTTGCAGCTGGTTTGTTCTTTTAATAGCAACTCTCCCAGACCTTCCCATGTACTTGGGTTCTTATTTGTGACCACTTCTTCGACCTACTCCACCACTTTGCCAGAAATTTTGTTGTACAATTATCTTCTCTATATACATGTGATAACTTGAAATCCTTTAGTTTTCCTCGGCTTTCCCATATATTCCTTACCCAACCTTTTAGCCTCCAATTTAGTGTATCTTTTTTAGTGATTGCTTGTATGTATAATGTTGAGTCTCCTTCAAAATCAACTTCTTTGAGCCCTTTCTCTATGCACATCCATACTTCCAAGGCCATAGCTTCCATATCTGCTTCATTTTTAGTTACCTTCCCAATTTTCTTGGATAGTGCTTGTTGATGCAAAAGTTTGCAAAAGTTTGCAGGCAATAGCCTTATGTGAAACTTAGCTATTGGAGTACCTGTGCACATAGCTAAGTGACCTCTAAGATTTTATCAAAGCCGACTCTTCATTTTTTAATGGGGGGAGTAAAGGGAATAAAGATAGACATAAAATAAACAAATCTAAGCTAAGGTGATGCACTAGAACAATAATTAGATAAGTAAGCACATTATAGAAACAAAGGCTTGGGTAATAATAAGCGTATATCAAACAGACAATTCTTAGCATCACAAACATAAGAACATCAAACCATTTGCATAATATAACCCATACAACATAAGCTAATACAAAAGAGTAGTAACATGATTTGTATTATGCTAAGCCACATAAGGATTATAAAAGCTTGAAACAGAATGCAAGCATAATTTAATGTCCTATCAAATGCTTGAAAATAGAGAGGCCGAATAGAATGGCATACTCTGCAAGTTTAGATTTAATATGAAACACTATAGAGGCTAATTCTCAATGCTTAGGAAATTTTTTCCATCTAACAACAACCACAAAATGAAAAAAGGTCCACTTAAATTAGCTAGCCCACCGCTTAGAGGCTCCAACAAGAAAGATGCTCCAACAAGAAAGATGCTCCAACGAAGTCACCAAAAAAAATAAGGAAAGGAAACATCTCAATAGGTACATTTCAAGGAGAGATGAGACATGCATCAGCAAAAGGAAAGGACACGCAGCAGAAAAATGGAAACAATTGCAACAACCCAAGGAAAAAAACAACGAACGCCTAAACAATCACCACACTGAAAGCTCCCAACAAAGGTAACTTCAGTGTGGGCCCCATCCAAACATAAAGTAGATAGAGGGGATGTGTCAAGAAACTGGAGCCTGACAAAAGGAAAAAGAGGCATCTTGAAGGGAAGCTCCAATAGGATGCCATGTGGCGGTGGCTAGAAAGCTACGAGTGATACCAAAACAAAAGGTGAAGCCGCAAAAGAAAGGACCGTGAAGGAAAAGAGTGGTGCGTGAATAAATATTCATAGCTTGGTAACTCATAGCAACATTTTGCCTACAAAATGAGAATCTCTAGATCATGGCCTTACAAACCAGTCCACCGCCTTGAGTAATCCCTCACAGCTTGGAGAGGGCATCCTGAAGGGACATCCAGACCTCATCTGATGGTGTAGAGAGAGTGTGCAAGCTTTCATGCACCATGTTTAAATCAATAACTTCCTGAAAAGGCAATTCACCAGATATTTTTGCCTCAGAATTGAGCTAGAAGAAGAGTTGTGGCAACTGATGCACCATGTTCTTGATATTGGTGGTAGTTGGAGGTTGATCGAAAGACTAGAATAGTGACAGATCTTGTTTTATCTCCTCAATCCTCTCAATGATATGTTCTATGCCTGCCACTATTTGGTCAACCAAGAAGGGTGATGGAAGCCCTCGCTGAGTTAGTCGAGAAACTTTAGCCCAGATGTCATAGGTAATTTGAGCTAGCTTTTCTTTGCACTCACCGACATGTTGGATGGATTCATGCATAGCAATGAGAACATTCACCCTAATGGTTGCTGCTATTTGGTCTTCGACCCCCACACTGCTCAAGGCCTCATTGAAAGTTGTATACAATTTTCTCAACAATTTCCTAGCCTCCAAAACTCTATCAAAAGTCATTTCATGCACCTATTGCATTGTTTCACCAACCACCCCACATAAGTTGGTAGCATGGGCCATAAATTTGAGAGTGGACTACAAGGTATGGCATAATGACTTAACCTTATCCCAGTATGATGCATGCAACTCTTTGGCTATTTCTAGTGGGTTCATTTGGGATGCAAGAGGTTGGGATCTCAAAAGGTCCACCTCCATAGTCTTGCTATTCAATTTAGCTTTCAACTCCATAATGCTTCCCTTTAGGACTAAAATTTGATTCCTTAAAACAGTATTTCCCTCATCCTTCTCCCTCAAGGCTAACTTAGTTTTTTTTTCTTTTCTTTTTCTTGCTCCAATGTAGTGTTCATTTCATTTACCTCATCATTATTACTTTGTCAGAGTTGTTTCAAACCATCACTTGCTTGCATCAATTTGTCATAGAGGTCTGCCTCGGTCGCCCGGGATTGCTCAATTTCTCTCTATAGGGCTAGAAGAACCTCCACACTTAGAGCCTAAAGTTCAATGAATTTTCTCTCAAATGAATTCCTTTCATCCTATAGCCAATTGGTTTTGATCTCTTGAGCCTTATGATTATTTGACCAAATCTCCACTTTTCCCTTTAGGTCTTTCACTTCTTCATATTTCTTCTTCATCTGGTGACTGAGTTTGAGGAAATCAGTTGTCACCACCCTTTGGGTTTCTTCCATTAATTCTAGTTTGTCCTTTGGACAAGCGTGTTGCAAATCAAGTCCTACGACATTGACAGAATAATCATTTGGCTGCATTTCTCTAAACGACTTGATGAAATTGGGTGTCACATTCACAAACATCAACAAATTTTGACTTTCGTTGAACACAGTCTACATAAGGGGTTCTATAGGTTTATTTGCATTCTTCACCCTTCATTTTTGTATTTGGTTAGCCCGAGCACTTTTGGTAACATCCACCTACAAGAAATACACTTGGGGTGAAATACCTATTCCACCAATGAAAGGAAACTTTGGGGGAACTACTAATGGGAATGACAATGTGCTTGATGTATCAATGTATTTTCTAGGTCTCACTACTATTCCTAGGGAAAAAGGTGGGATAAACCAACTGCTCTGAGATGATGAAAAAATAGCGGGGAGAAAGACCAGGGAAGTAGCCACTTGATGTTGAGGTATCAGAGATACAAACTGCTGACTCAGTGGACTAGGATGCATTGCCATTACTTGCACCTCATGGGCAGTAGACATAGGAGGAGGTGAACAGGGACCCCTAGGGGAACCAACGTTGACCTGTCTTGGGTAACCAGTGAGAGGAACAACTGACATAAGTGACATGGAAGAGGAAGACGTAAAGGAAACTAAAGACATAGAAGAGAGAGAAGAAAGGGAGAAATTCACAAAGTTTCCTAAAGATTTGTAGTAGAAACAACTACCTCTTCACACTATTCTTCTCCTCCTCTTCCTGCTTCCTCTGTCCAAGGTCTCTTATCTAGCAGGAATCATCTAGGCCCAAAATAACCCTTTGATGGGGCCTAACAGAGCCTGACCTTTTCTTCCCCAATATAGAGGAGCTAGTTGGATCTGATAGCTATGTATTTGAAGAGCTTTCATGTTGCAATCGCTGTCCACTGACTGTCTCTCCTTGCACAAGAC
Source organism: Sequoia sempervirens (assembly GCA_007258455.2). Taxonomy (NCBI): domain Eukaryota; kingdom Viridiplantae; phylum Streptophyta; class Pinopsida; order Cupressales; family Cupressaceae; genus Sequoia; species Sequoia sempervirens. The sequence continues at coordinate 623,958,475 of VDFB02270651.1, forward strand.
CTTCTTCAATCATTGGAACCTTTTGGGATACTTCTTCTTCATGCTCTAGAGCTACACTTTCTACCTCACCACACTTCTCAGACTCTAAAAGATTAGGAGAATCATCATTGTTTTCTTTTTTGCGGCACCATAAATCATCAAACCGGTCATCCGAGTCCACTTCCTAAAAGAGCTCATTAGTCTTTTTTATCTCTTGTCTATAAATCCAAAAATATTTAATATTTTCAAGCTTCCATTTGAGCCTTGCTAGTCAGTTGTAGAGGAATTGATTTATTATATAATTTGAGTTAGGCCTGGCCACAATATGATAAAAATTCAGCCATGGTGGTCGACTCGAGCTAGAAGGGGTGTGCTCGAGGTTGATGTATAGCCTCTCATTTCCCTCATCTACATTTCTTTGAGGGTCCCAAAATGTTTGAGGCTAGTGATGGATCTTAATGCCTACCTCTACCAAATTACCTACTAGATTATAGTGCCATGTATCATAGATAATCACCAATCCGAGGTGACCTAACTTGGAATACAACACTTCAAAACTATTTACCCTCAAACTCTTCTTCTTGACCAATGCTATAGAGCCAAACATGATTAACAACATTAGATAGGAAGCCAAATGGTTTCCCCCCTAGTAATCATTTTCAATATTACACAACTGCTTGAAAACCTCCAATGCCAACACCCTATCTTAAACAAAATGTGAGTGTCAAAAAGGCTCTCAAATGAAACCCTGCATTTGGAGCATTGTAAAATTTGAACCAAAGAACCAATCAAAAGGTAGTACAAGGCCTCTCATCCATGATATTTGACTTTGTGTTAAGTGCCTGAACATGTTACCTCCTATTTGATCCAAAGCTCTTAAAGTTGGAGCTAGGAATGCATCTGAAAAATGCATAATAGTCAAAAAAAATTGAGGACAGGAGTCCAGGTCGAAATTGGCTTTCTAGTGCCATTTTCATCAAAAACTGCTAGGGGTACAAATTGTTGGAAATAATTTGGGTTTTGTTCTAAAATCATGTAGGCCAAGAAAGAAGAATACCTAAACTTGGAATGAGGCTTAAAATCCTCCAGCTTTCGACACATCCTTTCCATAATTACTTTCACAAATTCCATCAGTAGAGGCTCTTTATTCTTTTTCAGCATAAAGCCTATGTTCATCTGGAAATTTGAGACTTCCTTATCTGTATCCAACCCACACACCAATGCCAACATAGAGAAGACAAAAGCCATGCCTACTTTAAAAGTAGCCAGATTAAGAGGAAAGCTAGGAGGAACTGAGCTATCTAGTGGCTTACCCGTTTGGCATTGAAAAATTGTTGCACTGCTCTCAGTGTCCTCTAGTAATTTCGCAGCCTAGAAATATTGAAATCCTCAACACCTACAAGAGAATTAATAGGGATACACAACATATCCTGGAGATCCTGGTGATAGATTACCACCTTAAAATTATGGCCACGTATAATTCCTGGATCAACATCAAAACTTTTAGCACATGCAACCATAATCTCTAGACAATATTGCACCAAAGGGACCATATATTGAGGGAGATTGCAATTCCATAGTTGGCTAGGAAAAGTATCACTGATATTTTTCATCTTTTCACATGCATCCTCTCTTAAAATTTTGGGGTTCTAAGATAACTCTATATCCTGAACATTATCCCAGTCCTTTGAAACAAAGGCTTGGTTTCTAGCAGAAATTGTGCCTAACATTTTTTGGTCTACTAGCTTAGTGCAGGGCCATGAAGGTTTAGTAGAAATGCTTGGGGTTGCATAAGAAACCTGGTCGTAGATATTCATGCAAGGAACTTGCATAATTCATTCCTAAATGTTGTTAATGACAATGGCCTGAGTTGAACTCTCTGTAACTTTAGCCATTTTATCTATATTTCGAATAACTCTGCTACTTATTTTTTGAAACCCTTTCTCTGTCTGTACAAATGACTAATGTAGTTACATGATTTTCCAACCACTCACAATTAATTTCTTCTGCTTGATGCTCTTATCTTTCTTTTTAATTTTCACCAATCTTCCTTTTTTATTTTCAAAAAAATTGGATTAGTAAGGGTACACCCTATCTTTCACATTAATTATGCCATGCGCCACTAACCCTTTTGTGTGTGTGAAGAGGCTTCCAAATTTCCAAAGGAATCCACACATAAAGAGATGAGACCTCACATACGATAGCTCTAATTTTTCTTGGAAAAGGTACCAAATCAAAGCACCATATCTTTTCGTGACCTTTTGCATTTAATGATTACTTGATTGTAATAGGGTACATCAACCAATGACTTCACCTTAAAATACTTTCTTTGATTTAACCAGGACAGAAATATTCCTTATGGCAATAGCTGGCAACATTCCTTAAAAAGGCTTAATTTGAACAAATTGAAACTACATTTAATTATCTTCATTATTTCACACACCGCAACACAGCTTGTTAGGGCTCTTTCATACAATTTTCCTCTAACATAAACATGCCTTGCTTAATTAGGGAAGCCTCTCCCCATCTATAAAAAATACCCCTTGGTATTTTGGCAATCCACATTTACACTTAGCATTTATTAGAAACTGGTCCTAAGATATACTTGGTAGCTTTAGTACTTAGCGAGAGTAACGGTAGTCGTGGAAACACCAATTAGGCTTATGTGCAAGAAGACACAAGCTTCCTTCTTAGGAAAAATTAGGTGTAGGCAACTGAAACACATGACTGGCATGAAGAACCTTCTATATGTGAAAGCCATAAAGTGGGGTCTAGGTAGAGACTGCGTAGAATATGAGGACCAGTATAGAGTGAACACTATTACCAGTTCCCACTTTGTAGCTTCTCTATTAGAAATTAGCATTTCTAAGAGGAAGATTCTAAGTCTGAAAAAGTAGGTATTTCCCAAATGCTACCTAGGGGGGTTGGAGAACATCATGAGAGTTGTTGAGATCAGCTACAAAATCCCATCTATTCGTAACCTGCACTGACTTGCTGAGGGAGGAGGACCTATGCTAACTAGGCCCTTTCTACATGGTTTTGAGGTTGAAACTCATGAGGAACATCACCACAAAGTTCGTGCCACCTGCCATTTCTTGATGAGGATGCACAATATCAAACTCTTTAATGAGGTGCAATGGTATGATAATTTTGAGAGGATGGTGTCTCCTCATCATGCACCACCTGCTACCATTGTTGAACCCTTGAATGCCTAAAGAGACATCCAGAAGATCCTTCTTCCTTTTTTTATTTGAAAAATTCTCTACAACACTTGTCAGCAATAATATATGTATTTTTTGGAACATGGCTATGGGCCTTGTTACATCAATATGTATACAGATGTAAATATCTCTATAATCAATACAATACATATATTTCCTATATTATGATTCTTTTATTCATTTTATCTCATTTCCATGCATCAATGTGGTTGTTGACTTTAAGAAAGCACTGAGAATGACCCAAAACTAACAAAGTAGGGAAAATATATACATATTTACACACTTATTGCAAAATATGAATTAATTGAATTTCTTGAGGTGTATTCTATTAACTGGAATACCCAAGGCCTCACCCTCTAATTTTTCTAACTCGAACAAGTTGTGTTGCTTGCAATGTGTGACTTTGAATGGTCCTTCCCAAAGACTATCAAACTTGCCATGTGGACTGGGCTTTGCTCCACACTCATTAAATTTGATCACCAAGTCTCCACATTACAAACCTTGGTCAGACATTTTCTTGTCAAACCATTTCTTTACCACCTACTGGCGGTTATTCATTGCCTTGAGACTATGCTCTCATTTCAACTAAACCTCAAGTAATTATGCCAGCTGCGCCTCTATCACTCCATTTTTCTCAATTTCAAGAGACTTGAGTAATTGAATTGCAGGGATTTCCATATAAATTGGCAAAAACACCTCCTTCCCATATACTATCTCATAAGGAGATGTTTTCAATATTTTCTTTGGTGTGATACAATCTTCCCATAGTGTTGTTTGAAGGTGTTTATTCCACTCCCTTTGATGTTCTGAACCTATTCCCTTGATCATCTGGAGAAGAATCTTGTTTTTAGATTCAACAAGGCCATTTCCTTGTGGATAGTAGTTGGAGGATGTATTTAGGAAGACTCCATATTTTAGTGAAAATTGTCTGATTTTGGAGTTGAGAAAGGCTCTAGCATTATCTGAGATAATTGTCTTTGGTGGGCCAAACCTGGCTACCAGTTCTTCCAAGAAGTTCACAATTTCTACCTCAGTTTCATTTTTCAAAGGTACAACTTTAGTCCACTTGGTGAAATAGTCAGTTGTCGTTAGGATCGATCTATGTCCAACTAATGAAACTAGGTTGATCATACCAATGAAGTCGAGATCCCATTGAACAAATGGATCTTCCACTGTAATTGGTTTCAGTGGCAAGGTAGCATTTTTCCTTTTCTCAACAAAAAAATGACACTCGTTGCAAGACCTCATCAATGAATATGAGTCTTTAAATAATGTCGGCTAGAAATAACTAGCATGCATAATCTTGATTGTAGCAATTTTTGCTAAAAAATGTCATCCAACTAGGCCACTGTGGTACTGCTCCAATATCCTTTTTGCTTGTTCTTGTGTCACACACCTTAACAAGACATCATTGAAATTCCTCTTGAAAATAACTCCCTCCAAGAGTACATAGTCATTATTCTACAACCGATAAAAATTCCTTTTAAATGAGGGGAGGTTGGCCGGGTACCTTCCTGTTTGCATGAAATTATTTTTTTCATCTAGCCCATCATCTCTGGAACTCTCTTCATTTAGTAGCATGGGATCCAGGATTTCAACCTCATTCATTGCTTCATTGTTTCTAGCCAAATATTCACATAGTCTCGACTAGCTTGATCTTCATGTCATACTCTAGAATCTTGGTTATCCGGTTAGCCCACTTCTCAATGATCTTACCTTCCATAATATATTCATGCACGCTAGGGTGTGACACACAAAAAATCACCTTGTTGCATGATATGAGGTGTCCTAACTTCTTCAGCCCCTTTACAATAGAAAAAGCTTGCTTCTCCATAAATTTGTACTTCACCTCATAATATTTTAGAGTGCACAAATAGAAGGCGATGGGAAATTATTTTTTATCTTCATCATGTTTTTGCATCAGAACAGTAGCAATACTTTTGCTACCACCAAAGTTGTACATGAGGAAGTCTTTTGACAAATCTAGATTAACCAACACCAAAGTAGAAGAGATGAATTCTTTCATTTTTTTGAAATATTTTCTAGCTTCCACTATCCATTTGAAAGATTGGTCCTTTTTCAACATCAATTTCATGGGTTGAATGATCCCTGAGAAGTTTGGTATGAACCGGCTGATGAAGTTAAACTTGTCCGAAAAATATTGAACTCCTTTTTTGTTGAGAAGTAAAGGGAGTTCTTTGATTTCTTTAACCCTTTCTGGGTCAATGGAAATACCTTCCTTCAAGATGACATAACCCAACAACTTCCCTTGTAGGACCCCAAACACACATTTCTTTGGGTTAAGAGAAATCCTGAACTCCTGGCACTTCTGGAAAACAATCTCGAGATGATCAAAATGATCTTCAACAGATTTTGAGAAAATTGTCAAGTCACCTAGATAAATAAAAATGATCTTATTTATCAAATCCCTGAAAGCAATGTCCATAGCTCGTTGGAAAGTGGATCCGACATTTGAAATTCTGAAGGGAATTTTAGCATAAGCGTATGTTCCCCAATTGGTTGTAAACATCATTTTGTGTTGGTCCTCCTCTTTCACCTGAATCTAATTATAGCCAGAGAAACCATCTAACATTGAAAATATCTCAGAACTAGCAACTATTTGCAAAATTTACTCCATGGAAGGTAGAGGGTAGTGGTCCTTTAGAGACACTCTATTTAGGTCTTGAAAGTCAACACACAATCGTATATCACCATTATTCTTCCGGACTGGCACCAAGTTAGACACCCAAGTACTGTGTTTGATTGGGAACACTATATGGGACTCAATCAACTTCTTTAATTCCTGAGCCATTAATGACTCGATCTTTGGATTTACTGGCCTTTGCTTTTGACACACAGATTTTGCACCCTCTAGTAGCTCAATGATGTGTTGGATATTTCTAGGATCATATCCCTTAAGATCATCATATGACCATGATACCACACTCAAATACTTCTCACAAAAACCTTTCAACCTTTCTTTGTTCTTCTCCAAGACTCCTTTTCCAACCTTAAGCTTTTTACCTTCTCCGATGTGCAAATTGGTGTAATCACATTTATCAACTACCAACTTTCTCTTGTCATTTCTCACATCATTAGAATCAAACAAATTCTCAAGACTAACCAAACCTCTAGGAAGCTTGCTTGACTTTAGCTAGACCACTTGATATTCATAGGCCTCAATGATCTTTCATTCTAATTAGTCAGAGAATTCTCTAGACAACTAGAGAAATGATGCGATATGAGCATCACTATGAAAAACTTGCTAGTTTTGATCATTATTTGGGACTACAGGCCACATGATCACTCACACTAAATGTTTGTTATTAATTAACTCAGAAGCTAATTCAAATTGAGATCCGACAGTTGCCATTCATTTTTCTTCAGAGTTTTGCTCTGTAGGTATGACTTGGATGTTGAATTCCTTGAAGCCTTCAATCAGGTCCCAAACACTATGTCAGTTTGATCACATATAGACATTCTTGGTGGCTAATAGCCCTCAGATTTGGTTAACCACCAATTCTAAATCTTTGAACACCCGTATTTTCTTTGCACCCATTCATTCTGCTAAAATCAAGTTGTGGACAAGGTCCTCATACTCTGCTTCATTGTTTGAGCATGCAAATTTGAAATGATATGACCTTAAGGTATTTTGTTTGGATGGAGATACCAAAAATATTTTGGTGTTGGCTCCTACTCTACATCTTGCTCTGTCAAAGTGCAAGGTCCCTAACTCTGAGGTCCCTTCACTCCCAGACTCTTTAGTCACTCTAGGCATAATCTGATCCTCCTCATGTATGATGTATGTTCCTAGCCTAGTTGCATGATAGTTTCCAGAAGGGTTTGAACTTATAAATTCATTCAAGAAAGCTTCCTCATTCTCAATCTGGGAACTACTTGCTTCTTCATCCTTAAGAATTTTGACACTAGGAATCTCTCCTAGGGTAATTGAGGTATGTGTTGCCTCAAAATTGATCATGGCTTCATCAACCACATGCTCAGAATGTAAAGGTTCTGACAATATCTTCATCTTAGCTCCATGTTTGGTTCTTAGGATCAGGTGTGACCAAATCAAAGAGAGGTAACCTCCAACATTTGCAGTGAATTCTCGAGACAGACATATCCCAAAGAAAGGAGGGATGTCAAAGAGCATAGTGTCTTGATTCACAGTAATGCTAGGGCAAGCAAACAATGTCATAGGAAATCCTTTGATTACTCTAATGGTTTCAACCTTGTTCCCATTGAGTTGCATAACCCCTTCTTAAAAGGATCGTATTCGAGTCCTAGAGGTTTAGCTACATGCTTGGGCATGACGGTGGTGCTAGCACCAGACTTAACTAGAAAATTATGTAGGATTTTTTACCAATGATAAGTGTTAGATAGAAAGGCTTGGGTTTAGGCTTACCCTCTTTTTCAACTTGATTTTCCATTGATTGATTTTCCAAAACTTTGTTTGGGCCTGTATTGGTTGTCTTAACTTTTGAGGTCTGCTCGAGCATCTTCATACCCTCTTCACCTGATAATTCCTTCTATAATAGTAACTTTTGCTCCGGGATGGCCAGGATATCCCACAAAGAAACATTAGTAGAAGATTTCTTTAGCTGTTCCACCATGTTGAATGGTGAATGTGACTGATGAGTTGTAGTAGTTGGCTTCTTCTGCCTCGCAGTTGGTACATTCAACTATTTGGCAATTATTGGGGTGGTCATGGGAGCTTTTTCTTTTAGAGGAGGTGGATTCTTGGAACCTGGACCAATGGCCCTGAATTGCTATCAAACTAATTGCATGGTTGTTAACAGACTGCGTATTGGATTAGGTGACCCTTTAGTTTGCAAGGACGTGAATTCTCCAGTGAGCCTCCACTTGGAATGGGTATTGTAATCCAATTGTACTTGTGGTGCTTGGGTCACCAGAATGTCATTCAGGTATGCCGAATCCTCTTCCTCCATCCAAGAAAAGAGTGATTGGTCTAGAGCTATCTCTAGCTCTTCCTTTATAGACATTCCTTGCATTTGAGCAGTGAGAACTGCATTCTCCATTTCTGAGAGGCATATGCATGACCTCCGGAATTGGGCATGATGCCTTGACTACGTTGCTCTACTATATTCTATTGTAAACTCCCTCATGGGAAATTTTGAGGCATGTGTGCATCATTGCAAGGGAAGCACCATGGATTAATCTCCTTAGAAAGATTATTCTATCTCTCTACCAAATCTTTACTCGAACTAGGATAGATAGTCTACATCGGCATAGTCATAGGCACAACCTAATTGCTAGGTTGAGCTTGGGTATTACTGGGTGATCTATCTTGCCATTAATTATGCTAATAAGGTAGTTTCCTGCCTTGGTAGTTTTGGTAAGAAGGCTTCTGCTAAAAATATTGTTGCCACTTCATACTAGTTAACTCATTTGTCACGGTTCACAACTAGACCTTCATGTCGCTCATCTTAGCCACTAGGGGTTAGGCACTAGAGCCATGCTTGGTGTCATTCTCAAATACACATACATAGATTGGGGGGACGGGAATGTTGGTTGAAGCTACCTTTGGTTATACTATGGTTGATTATGGGAACACTGGAATGATAGGTCACTGTGCCAACTTTTCAACAGCAATAAGATTGTTCTATGTGGTGATGGCAAGGCTATATGCATCAGGTAAGGTATTTCCACTGAGAGATTGCAACATCATAGAAATATTAGCATTTATAGACTTTAGATAGAACATGAACACCAGATCTAGAGGTGGTCAACTGCTAATAGGGATCCTTTGCCAAGTTGGATGAAACTAAGCATTGAAATCAGCCAAAGCTTTATGAGGAGCCCACTTTATCTTAGCCAGTTGGTGATATAGTGAAGATCTATCACCATTATTTGAGAAGTGCTCATAGAAAGGATTTTTGAGCTAATCCCGAGTACCAATTGTATTAGCCAGAAGAGTACAATACCAATCCAATGCCTTCCCTTAGAAAGAGGCTGTGAGCAACTACAAAGCCACATTCTGGTCAGTAATGCCATGGACCAGACATACATCAACCACATCTTGCAAGTGCTCCGTTGGATTTTTTTAATCGTCCCTAGTGAACTTTGGGACAACCTTTAAAGTAGTGGAAGTTGGGATTGGAGCCCACACTGTGGGTGGTACAGGGGCTATCAAAGGGCTACCAACATCCCAAGCTACAAAACTTCTAGCCATATGTGCAAGGGACGAAGGAGAAGTCAGAAGAGAAGTCAGAGGTGATGTGTTAGCCTGCTGACTTCTTGATTGACACTAGTGTTGGCATGAGTAGGCCAGGGATTCTTGTGGTTTGAGAACTAGTGATGGGCCTATGGCTCATACACTCTTTTGGATTGCAAACATTTTAGTTTGTTTCACCGAGTGTGCCAGAAAAAGAACTGTTGATGAAAAAGTTTGTAGGCAGCAACCTAATGGGAAACTTAGCTATTGGGGGACTTGTGCCCATTGCTAAGTGACCTCCAGGATTTTATCAAAGCTAGCTCTTTATTTTTTAATGGGGGGGAGAAAAGGGAATGAAGATAAAAAAAAAAAAAAATCTAAGCTAAGGCGATGTACCTGAACAGTAATGAGATAAGTAAGCACATTGTAGAAACAAAGGCTCAGGTAGTAATTAGCATATATCAAATAGACAATTCCTAGCACCACAAACATAAGAACATCAAACCATTTGTATAATATAACCCATACAACATAAGTTAACACAAAAGAGTAGTAACTTGATTTTTATTATGCTAAGCCACATAAATATTATAAAATCTTGAAATAGATGTTCATATATTTAAAAAAATGCAAGCACAATTTAATGTCCTATCAAATGCTTGAAAATAGAGAGGTCAAATAGAATGGTACAGTCTACAAATTTAGATTAATATGAAACACTATAGAGGCTAATTATCAGTGCTTAGGAAATTTTTTCAATCTAACAAAAAACACAAAATGAAGAAAGGGCCGCTTAAACTAGCTATCCCACCACCTAGAGGCTCCAACAAGAAAGATGCTCCAGCAAAGTCGCCAATAGAAAAGATTCCCAAGCATGGGTACCAACAAAAAGAAGGAAAGGTAACATGCCAACATGGACATTCTGAGGGGAGATGGGACATGCAACAACAAAAGGAAAGGACACATGGCAGCAAAACAAAAATAGTTGGAACAACCCACAAACAAAAGGAACAGACGGCTGAACAATCACCATGCGGAAAGCTCCTAGCCAGGGTAACTGTGGTGTGGGCCCCATCCAAAAAAAAAGTAGATGGAGGCAACATGTCAAACAACCAGAGTCTGACAAAAGGAAAAAGAGGCATCTCGAAGGGAAGCTTCAATAGGACGCCATGTGCCAGTGGCTGGAAAGCTATGAGCGGTACCAAAACAAAAGGAAAATCAGAAAAAGAAAGAAGGACCGTGAAGGAAAAGAGTGGTGTGTGAATAAATATTCACAGTGAGCTCATAAACATATTCCTTCACTATCCCTTATTACACAACCTATGCCTATCAAGTAGGGGTTTCCTTTGGCTGCCCCATCAAAATTGAATTTGTTTATGTATTGATTGGGTGCTCTCCATCTAGCTTCTCTCCTACTCTTTAATTTATCTTTAAAGGTACATTGAAGCCTCTTTAGTTTTTCCAACCTTTTCATTAGGTCTTCATCCCCTTTTGTGAAGGAGGTTCCATTCTTGATTAATCTTTTTATGTTCAGCACCTGACATATTGTATCTTCAAATTTTACCAACAACATAGTTTCTCCCATTTCCCTTTCCTTGAAGATTTTGTGGTTTCTTTCTTTTTAGATGTGTCATAAAACTAGGGAGGGTGTTGTCACCCATAGGTCTATCCATAAATTTTTTGTCTTTCCTCTTGGCCAGCTACTTAACCAGTCATTAAGTTTTTCTAGGCTTGCACCTTTCCATCCTGTAACATCCATTATCCAATTCTAACAATTCGTAGCATATGTACAATTTAAAAGTAGGTGGTCTATTGTTTCATTATTCTTATAGAACATAATGTATCCACATGAGGATTCCTTTTTTAATGTTGTCCATAGAAAGGTACCTGCCTTAGGTAGCACTATAGGGTACCAACACAACTTTCTTGTCCATTCAAGCCTTTCCTTCATGGTTTTTTGATCTAGTATCCCAATCTTACATAATATTCACTTGATCATGCTCCACACCATATAATTTCATCTTCTTCTTCCATGATTATTCCCTTCCTTTCTTTTAGTGCTTCTTTGAGCCTTATTTGAATTTTTTCTAAGACTCATCGCTATCTGACATCAATCCATTCATGTAGTTTGCCATATTCTAGTAGGTTCAATGTTATGTAGTCTCTTACTTTGTGCCCTTGATGAGTTGTTATTTGGTCTATGTAGTCATTTATACCTTCCAATTCTCCCAGTAGTGGTAACTTGTTCCAAGATTTTATTTGGAAATTAGCTTGCTTTCCATTGTTTATCTTCCATGTTAAGTGTTCTATTATAATTTTTTGGTTGTGTCTTAGGAAGTTCCATATTGCTGAGCCTCCTTTAGTATTTGCTATAGTAAGTATCCTTTTTGGGTCAGGACTATTTAGGTACTTTCTCTGAAGAATTTTTCCACATATTCTATTTGGGGTTTGATACATTTTGCAAGTGAGTTTCAAACCTAATACCAGGTTTTGTTTTTTTTAATTTCCTTAGACCCACTTCTCCTCGTTTGGTTAAAATAATTCTTTCTCCCACTGCACTAGCAACATCTTCTTTTCTTCCTTTGCACTAGCCCAAAAGAAAATTTGAAAGAAGCTTTCCCTGTTGGCTTCTACCTTGTGGGTAATTTAAAAGTAGGACATTACATAGATTGGAACACCTGAGAGCACCACTTTAATCATCAGTATCTTCCCTGCAAGAGTAAGCCATTTGTTCTTCTAGGCTATTTACATAATCCTTTACTTTTCTAGAATCTATGACCAGTGCTCTGATCTATAAGCTCCAACCATTAGTCTTGCACCTAGATATTTTGTTGGGATAAAACTAATTGAGAATCCCAAATAGCTTGCTATTCATTTTTGTGTGTCTTTGCTAGTGTCGAAGAAGATTATGGAGGAATTGTTTTTTTTCACTATCTATCCTTATCCATTGGAGTATTCCTCTAGGGCCTCCTTGATGAAAATTTCTTCTCTCATATTGGTTTCATGAAATAGTAGTGTGTCATCTTCGAATTAGGTGTGTGTGACTGGGTTGATATCCTAAGCCACCTAGATGCAATTTCATCTTCTATTTTCCCTTCTCTATTTAATGGACCATCCCATGGCTTCTTCCATGATTATGAATAGGAAAGGTGATAAAGGATCACCTTGCCTAATTTTGTTTGTAGCTTGAAAAAAATCACATAAAGAGTCATTCACACATAGAGAGTATCTAACTATTGTGATGCACTATTATATAAGGGTGATCCATTATTTGTCAAAGCCAAATCTTTGTAGGACTTTAAATAGGAAATTCCATTTGACTATATCATAGGATTTGTTAATATCTAGTTTTATCATCATCCCTTTCTTTTTCTCAATAGCCATTGTGTGAGCAACCTCATTGGTGAAAATAATGGTATCAAAAACCCCCCTCCCTAGGAAAACTCCACTTTTTTCTTTTGAAATGATAGAATTCAATAGTTTCTTTAATTTGTTGGAAATCATCTTAGTGATTATTTTGTAGATTGTATTGCATAGTGAGAAAGGTCTATAGTCATTAAAGGACTCAGAAATCTATTTTTTGGGTATTAGTGCAATTATTATATTGTTTGTGTCTTTCACAAATTTATTTTTCTTCCTAAACCCCTCTTCAATATGCCATACTTCATCCCCAATCAACATCCAACATTTTTTATTATTTCTGATTATATCTCCATTATATGTCTTTACTTCATTTATTTTGTTATTGGATCTTTATGCTTTGGTTGTTGCATGGAATAAACTAGTGTTCGGATCCCCTTTTTTCAACCATGTTTCTTTGCTCATGTCCCTCTAGTATATCTCCTCTCTAGCCAAAATCTCTTTATGAAGGATTTTCAATTTTTTCTCTAAGAGATAATCAACTTTGAACATCCCAAACTTGATTATTTTGTTGTTTAGACATTCTAACTCTTTTTCTATCTTTTCCTTTTCTTGAAATATATTTATGAATACTTATTTATTCCCTTGTGGTGATGTTTAGGGGGACTAGATAATGGTCTGATGTTGATATTGGAAAGATTTCTACTCCCAAGTTATTTGTGCCTCTCATCTAGTTGGGAGATACAAGGAACCTACCCAATCTCTCTACTATATTGGTGAAGCCCATTCTGCAGTTGGTCCATGTGTAGATCGCATTGGTTGTTTTGTAGTCTATGCCTCTAATTTCTTCCATTAAGTCTCTGTGGTCCAACATGCACTTACTAATCTTTTCAACTCCTCCCTCCTTCTGCAAAAGTTCAGTGATCGCATTGAAGTATCCACCTATTATGTAATATTGATCCCTTATTTTTTCTATCTTGTTTCTAATTACCTTCCATGTTTCCTTCTTATCTTTTGTTTTGATGGGCCTATAAACATTGAAAAGGTGTAATGTCAAGGTTCCCTCTATTACCTTGCTCTCCATCCAATTATCATGCTCCAGTATCATAATTAATGTGGCTTTGGATTCTTTCCATAGCATTGGTAAGCCCCTAGTTGTTCTAGTAGCTACTGTAAATACCCGCGTCCAAGGTTTGCAGAATTTGATGAAATTTTCTACTTCCAAGCTATTGAGCTTGGTCTCTTCTGGCATGATAATGTCTATTGGTGCTCATTGCATGTGATGCTTTACCAAGCATCTATTTTCAAGGGATTTTAAGCCCATGACATTCCAATTGGAAATCTTCATTTCCCTCCAAGGGAGGGGTTTTCTCCCTTAGATCTTAGAAAATTTGTGATGCTTTTCAGGCTATTTTCAATTGCTTATTTCTCCCATTTTTGTTTATTAGTTTTCCTTCCTTTTCCTTTTTTAATTTTTTCTATTGCCTTTATTGTAGTTTTTTTGATACATCTTTAGGTCTATTATATCCATTTCATCCATGGGATCCTCTTCTGCCAATAACTCTTCAAAATATAATTCCTCTTCTTCTTGGCAATAGGGGGCATTTTCCTCATCTTCTTGGTTGGTTGTACTCTCCCTTTCTATTATCCATGCTTCTACTATGTGTTAAACATCATTTCCAAGTCTCTTTTTTCGTGATCTTGTTTTCCTACAAACTGGTTGGTAAAGAAATCTCATTCAATTGAGATGTGTTAAGATCTGTCTTACTATTATTATTTCTTATTCTCCAAACCATTTTTTGTGGCAGCTACTTTCTGTGATTTTCCTTGTTCTTTTCCTATTTTGTATGCTCCTTTGAGTGTTCCTTAGCTAACCATTTTTCACATTTTTTTTCCTTGTGCTTTCGACTTCAACACTTGAGGAAATTTTTTGTATTTTCCTCAATCTGAATTGATTGCTTCCAGTGCTCCCCTTTGGTGCATAGTAATATTTCTCTTGGAATATTCCTTATGGTTGCTATTTTTAGTCTTGCATAAATGTAGGAGTCTCCTTCAAATATTCCTACATCAATATCAATGAGTGTTCCCATATTTCTACCAATTTTCTCCAAGCAACTTTCAGACAAATATTTGAATGGAAGGTTATATAGTCTAATCCAAACCAGTTCTTCATAGGGTTCCATCTTTAGGGGATTGAAATTCTTATGCCATTTTTCATGTAGAGTGGATGTCCATCCTTTTACCATAGACACTCATGTAATATTTTCTCCCTTTCTTCTTTGGTGACAAGGACTGTGATGAAGAAACCCTTTGGTAAGAATTTAGTGATCTATGGATTTTTCCAATTTTTCTCAATCCATTTTTTAATTTCCTTTCTCTTGAGTCTTGGGCAAATGAATCAAAAAATAAAAACTACCTCCTCAACAATAATTGTGTCTTCTTCTACTTCTTCTGACAAGTTTATTGTCTAGTGCTCTAGGTGTTCCTTGTATTCACATGGATTTAGGTCTTTTGGTGGTTGTCCCTTATTTTGGCTTGTGTTTGGATCCCACCTCTCCATTTTTGTGTCTTCTAATTTTCTAATCTCCTTTTCCTTTTTTGCATGTCAAAAATTGTTAGTTTCCCAAAAAATAAACAATTTGAGAATGTCCTTACCTGGTCTTTCCCCTTGTTGAGTTTTTTTATGTATATGTTCTATTATCTACTTTATCAATTTTCCACTCTTTGTGCATCATTTTTTTTTGGTTGATTTTATGGTTTCTGTATGTGGTGTGTGTTGGAAATTTTTCATCTTCTCCTCTTTATGGAAGTTGATTCAAGTTGTGTTCTACCTTTGTTCATTAATTCCTTTACACTTTTTGTTGTCGCTTTTGAGGCATTTTTCAAAGTCTTTTGTTTCACAAGAAAATTTACAATTATGTAGCTCATAGTTTGAAGTTTGGAAGCAAAGATTGTATCATTCTACTTAATAAGGTATCATTAATATATTATTTATTATTAAATATTTTAATTAGCATTAATTTTGTTATGAAATATGAATAATTTGACATGTAAATGACTCAAATTTAAGGGGTCATGCCACTACAATCTACCCCTTGCTACCAATACAATTACACTTGTTAATATAACTCTTGATGTAATATATAAGGTTGTCACGAGATGGTGTGTCCCTTGTTCTACTTATTGTAGCATGGAACTTGGGTTTGTGAAATGGCTTAACTGCCCTCGTGGATCTTGTATAAATCTGGTAGTTGTATCGAGCATTAATAGGTTGATATTTTGATGCAACAACAACCACCAATGTAACAATTGGTATTAGAGCCGAGGTCATGGGTTTGAACCCCTCACTTGTGATGGGGGATTGTTGCAAGATTGTGTGTTCCTTGCTCTCCTTGGTGTGGTGTGCCACGCTTGGGTTCATGACCTGGATCTTGTATAAATCTAGTAGTCATATCGGGCATTAATAGGTCTATCTTTTGGTGCAACGACAACCACCAATGTAACAAAAGTAATTGAAATTTGAGATAAAATCATGTATAGATTTTTTTTATTTTTTAATTCTTCAAATAAATTTTAGCACTATCTGTAATAAATATGATGACTTTTTTAAATATAAATTTTTAAAATTACAAGTCTATTTTTTGAGGACTATTAAATTAGCAAAAATAAAGAAAAATATATCTTTCTTGAATTGTAGTCTTATATATAAATTCATTCAATCTAAATGATTAGTGTTTCCTTAAACATAGGGAATTATTGAAAAAATAGTTTTCTCTAAAACATACAAAATTACTAAAAAGATTAGTTATTATTATATTTGTTAAGAATAATTAATTTTCCTAAAACATAATAAATTGTTAAGAAATATTAATCCTTCCTAAAACAACAACATGGGGTATTGTGAAGAAAGACTAATCTTCCTAAAACATAGAAATTTTTTAAGAAATATTAACCCTCCCTAAAACATAGGCATTGTTAAGAAATATTAGGGTTCCCTAAAACATAAATTATTCACATAGATTATTTGTCCCTAAAATATAGAGAACAATTAAGAAATATTAATTTTCCTTAAAATATAAGGAATTGTTAAGAAATATTAGTATTTTCTAAAATACAAAGAACTATTAAGAAAGATTATTGTTCATTAAAAATATAAGAAATTATTTTTAAAATAACATAAACTAAAACATTAAAATCGATTATAAATATTAATCTTTTTTAAAATCTAAAAAATTATTTTAAAAATATATAAAAATATTAAAAGACATAAAAAATTATTAAAAAAGATTAATCTTTTGTGAAATACAAGACATTATTATAAATTTAAAAAACTGTTATAAATCTAAACAAAAAGTTATAATAACTTAGCTAAATAAAAAATAAAATTTAATCATAACAGTTGTAAATTACATGTCCTAAAATTATGATCATCTAAATTTTTCACACAAATTTGAAAATTATCTCTATAAATTTAATTGTAACAGTTGTAAATTACATGTCCTAAAATTATGATCATCTAAATTTTCCACACAAATTTGAAAATTATCTCTAGTCATGTTTTCTACATAATTTTTTTTATGATTTTAACAATTTAGCTAGATCTTCCACACCCTTACTTTGGTTGACATTCAAAATTTTAGGAGTGTAAGTGATTTCTATAAGTCATGTATATGTTTATATGGTGCACTAATCTATATAAAATTAGTTTATAAAAGTTTATGTTACATGTAAATTATATGATTTTAAATTATAAAATTTTCAAATCATATATTTTTCTTTTTGTTTAATTGTGACTTGTTCAAAGATTAGAATTGATAATATGATTTTGAAATATTTTTCAAAGAATGGTTGTTAAAAGTCTATATCAATCAATTAAAAAAATCAAAGAAGAGTTGCTAAATATCTAAGTCAATCATTAAAAAAAATTGAAAGAAGAGTTTTAAAAAATCTACATCAATCATTCAAAAATAATATTGATATAGATTTTTAACAACCATTCTTTGAACAAAAGTTAACAATTCAAAAAAATCGAAAGAAGAGTTGTTAAAAATGTAAATCAATCATTCAAGAAAAATATTGATATAGATTTTTAACAATCATTTATTGAATAAAAATTAACCATTCAAAAAAATTGAAAGAAAAGTTGATTAAAATCTAAATCAATCATTCAAAAAACATATTGATATAGATTTTTAATGACCATTAAAAGTTGAATAAATAACCATTGAAAAACATTGAAAAAATAGTTGTTAAAAATCTAAATCAATCATTCAAAAAAAATATTGATATAGATTTTTAACAACCATTCCTTGAATAAAAATTAACCATTCAAAAAAATTGGAAGAAGAGTTGTTAAAAATCTAAATCAATCATTGTCAATATTACACAAATTAAGAGATTTTTCCTTCAAATCCTCATTTCAATTCCATATTTAAAACTTATCTAAATAACTCTCTTCCTATCTTACAACACACCAAAATAAATAATTTTACACCTATAATCAACTCTCCCAAATAATTAATACACTTTCTCCTGGAAATAAATTTAATCACCCTTCCATATCGAAAAAACCATAAACAGGGTGGATTTAAAGAACAAAATACAAAATCGTATTGATAAGGTGTGATATTTTTTTCTCATTATGATGCTCCTTACCTTCCTCTCATAATAAACGAACCCAAAGCATGATCTAGGTATACCCTCCTTGAAGCGTGTTGTTTCTTATTGCAAATCACATATTAGCTATATCCTATCATTTTTCCTTTTATAGGCTTAGTTTGATTATATATAGATTTTTTATGTTTCATTATGCACACATTGATATTGTCACTCTTTGTGTTAGCGTTATCTAGATTAATCATCTTATGCTAATTGGATATTCCATAATTTTTCTACTCTTGGATTTATCCTCATACTTTATCAATATGTGATCTCATCTATTATTCTTAGAGGTTTATTTATAGATCCCACTATTGGACTCAAGGAACACTGAGAGGGGGGAGTGAATCAGTGTTCAACAAAATTTAAATTACAATGTAGATGTTAAACCATTTACACCATTTAAACAAAAGTGAAGATGGAAGCACATGAAGGAAATAATCAAAACACCATAACACCAAGATTTTTATGTGGAAACCCTATTACGAGAAAAACCACAATGGAGGTTAATCCATAATTTATACTTTGTTAAAAGTATGAAGAAAAAGGGATGCACATGCATTGAAACACACTTCCTAGAGCTCACTGCTCAAAATAAGGAAGGCTCAGTGCCTTACAACATATTTGGATTACAACAAAGAGTTGAACTGAGAAAGTAGCATCTACAAATGAATGGTTTCAGTTTCGGTGAGGCTCATAGATCAGATTCTGGACCTCCTATCTAATTTTGCACTTCGCTTTGGTCTGCCTTAATTTACTTCACAAAAATCCTCTTCTCCACAAATGAAAATCACTCAACTTCTCTTCTGATATTCACACGCACATCAACACATATCAAAAACCACACACACTACTTCAAAATGAATTAACTGATCTCATATATATATATATATATGTATATATATATATATATATTTGTTATCAAAGATTTAGTTGCTTCATGTTGGCTTCAAAAAAATAAAAATATTTTACAATAGTCAAATCAATCCACATTTAATATTAAATGAATACCCATCAAAGTCGGTTAATTCTATGTTGTGGCCCCAAATCAAAATCTTCAAGCATAAGATACCTTAATTAAATATACCTTAGAAAATCATCCTGTCGGATCTCCTAACTTATGCACTGATTAATGCGACATCATAAAACTTAACAATAAGATAATATGGATACTTAACAACATTTCCCAAGATCCACAACTCAAAATGATAATCTAGTGAAGCGTACAAATTGACATACTAATTGAATACCTTGTTCTTCATTCTCTCTTCTGGTAACACTTTGTTCTTTACTCTGCCTGCTGGTATGAACAAATCTTGATCTACATATCAAAATAATGACTTAGGTTTCCATCAATGACAACACTAGAATCCATATGCCAACAATCTCCCCCTTTGGCAATGATGGCAACAACACTTAGTGAAAAATGACTAAGTGTTGGAACCAATATGATTTCACTGCCAGAGTTCAAAATTTCAAAACACAACTCCCCTTTAGAATTATAAGGCATTTTTTGCTGCTCTCTCTCCCCCTCTGACATCAATGACAAACATATTTTGAATCTCCCCTCTTGCAAATAATTGGATCAAAATTTGAAGAAATACAACTGCTACTTAAGTTAGAAAATTATCTTGTACTTATCTTTCATTTTCGGAAGAAATTTCCTCCAAGCTTCTACTAAAATCCCAATGATTAAGATCAAGTTGTTGTTCTTAGATGTCTAGTTGATAATCTGGATGAGATATTCCAGAATTGTGATTGCCTCTTCTAATTTCTCTCCTTTCCTCAGAAGCTCAATTAACTGCTCCAGACTGCATTTGGTAAAATCCTTCGCTTTCTAAAAGGTGTCCACAAGGTTGTTTCTAGTGAAATGAACTTTTGTATGCTTAGACTTCAAATCTTGAATCCTTTTCTTGACAGAACCATCTTGATCCTGAGACATGTTATAATCCTAACCAATCTGGTTCAACTTAGTTTCCATCTACTCCAGCTTATCTTTGTATCTCCCATATGCATGAGGCCAACAAAGACAATAGTTGTAGATGTTATTTTTTGTATTTATATATTGCCTCAACACATTCATTTTCCTTTTCAGTTTGGTAAGAGATAGCTTGAACTTCTTTAGATGTAGAATTATTTCTCCCTCTTTCCTGTCTTGGGACTCAATGACCATGGCTTCCTTAATGCATTCAATCATCTCTTCAGGAAACACATTCTGCAAACTCTCCAATCCAATTTTTTATTGTACAAAAAATAAGTGTTTAGTGTACTCTTGATCAAGTCCTGCTCATATGAGGGTCTATCAGTCCATATGTAAACGATTTTCTACATCGCATCTTTCTCCTAAACAAGTTGCAGTATCTTTTCTTTGAATAAAACATCTTCTTCTTTGCTTCCTTTTGCCATTATTACATCCGGTTTAACTGATTATGGTTCTTCCCTTGGAGTGTACTCATCAGATTCCTCATTTGGTATGTCCACAATCACTTTTTCCTTACCTTTTCCTTTAATTTTTGGAGTCTTGTGTGTCAGAGGAGTGCAATCAACAGTTTCTTGTGCTCTTTTCTTCTTCCTCTCCATCTCACCAAATATTTTACTGGAATGGAAATGCTTTAAAGAGATTTTCATACTCTTGCTCACAATTTTCCAAATTATTAGAATGTTCAAAAATCTGTTTACAAATCGGTTCATTCTCTTTCCATACAACATTATTGATCTATGGAAAGAAATTTAGAAAATGCATCACAAGAAATATGACCAAGGTACTAAACCTAAAGGGGTAATCTACTTCCTTTTTTAGTTGTACATTTTCCATCAATTGATCTTTTAGCAATCTACACAGGTTAAATTCTTGATCCCCATTATCATTTTTATGAGAGGTGTACACTGCAGCTACCGAATTTGTACCTTCCTTGCTTCTGAAAAATATTTTGTATGAGATTCCATGCGCAAAGTACCTTGTTATCAAATCTTTGATTGACAAAATTATCAAATCCCTTTGATCTCTAGTTACTCTGGTTAGGGTTTTGACTTCTTTATTCTAAATCAACTTCTTTTTTGGTATATCCCCAACATTGCATAATGTAGTTAGATTCCAAATCACCTCTGATGAATTCGCTGCCGAATTGACTTTACTCCTTTAAAATTTTGCTACAAAGGCTCTCCTTCTATTCTTCTTCAATGCAAGCTGACAAATGAGGGTTCCAAATACCCTTTTATAACTTTCACACCTATCCTTTTATTGCATTAAATGTTTTACCCTAGGTGTTCTAGATAGTCTGTCTTCTTAGACAACAAAAGAAGAATTCCTCTACGGACCTTCTACTTCTCAAATTTTTGCACATGTGAAAACTGAGACATTTGTAAACCATTAGTACAACTACTAAAAATTTCCTGCATTCTGGTGCCAACTACTGATAGGGGGGCAAAGGATTTTCTTGAAAAAACTCCCCCTAGGCCAATGGTCTGAGATCAATTTCTGGAGGAATTACCAGATGCAGATTCTAGTGCTGGTATATTTCCTTCACCAGACTCACTCTTCCTTACCCATGTTTTCTTCATCTAATCTCTTATTTCTTTCATAGTCACTTTCCCTTTTCCTTTATCATCTTTCTATGAAATTCTTCCTTTCTATACCGGACCTCTTCAATCCATGTTTTGGTTCCTGTAGAATCTTTCAATATGACCAAATTTGTTGCAATTGTAACACAAAATATTTCTTTGTCTAGACCATTCATTCCATTGATTTCCTATTGATATGAATTGATTATAAATATTCCCAAATCTTCCACAAGTGTAGCATTTAACATTCCTTACATTGACAAGCATGCTTCTGCATTCAATTGACTTATGAACAAACTTATTGCAACTAAAAAATTGACTGGGAAATGATGGAATACTTGAATTTATTTTACTTCTACACTAAGAAGCCATATGACCAAATTTATTACAAGAAAATTAGTGACCATTAAAATTTTGAGAATTGGGTTGTCTTATCGGATACCTTCTACCATTGTTCATCTGATTTGTTTGTCTGGAATCCTTATGTTCAAATCCAAAGCTTTTTCTCTTCTCATATCCAAGACCTTTCTTGTCATGCACATCCTTATGTCCTTTAGTCAGCTCATCAAGTTTAGCGGAATTGATCCTAAACTTCTCCTTGTATTCATTTGTAGTAGTGAATTCATCTATGAGAATAACTATCTATCTTTCAAGGTCTTGTTTATTATTTCTAGATTGTTACAATTAAATCTCTAGTTGAATGAATCCACTATTAACTCTGCTACATTCTTTAGATCTTTCTTTTAAGGACTGGGCCAAATTATCCTCATTCTTCTTCCTTTCTTCAATCTCCTTAGTTAGCTTCATCACCATAGATTCCATCTCAAGGTTTAGGGTAGCATTTTCTCTAGCAAGATTTTCACATTCTTTAGTTATCTATTTTAGGGTCTAATTCAGGTGAACATCTTCCAAGCATCTAATTTCTTTCCGCTTCAACTAATCACATAGTTCCTTCCTCTTTTCTCTTGACTCATTTATTTTACTCTTCAATGATTGAAATAAAATTTTCAGCATCCTCAAGATTTTCTTTTAATTCTAGGACTTTTGCTTTAGACTGATCAAGATCATCAAGTGCCACCAAAATCTATTGTTGAAGACAACCGAGTCCATTGCATTCCAAGATCCACCTCAAGTTGTCAAACTTCTATAGAGGAACCTTGCTTTGATACCAATTGTTGGACTTAAGGAACACTAAGAGGGGGGGGGTCAATTAGTGTTCAACAAAATTTAAATTACAATCCAGATATTAAACCAAGTAGGTGCATGAAGTTGGGTTACACTTTTGTGGCCAACTCCAAAAAAGATTTGAAAATGACATAACACGAGCGTGTTATAACATGCTCACATTATGTCATTTTAAAACAAAAAAAAAAGTGAAAGTGCTTCATTTTCTCTTGTCTATTTTTCTACTCTGCCCATGGCCAAAAAACCCCATTTTCGTGCTCGAGTTCTAGGAGGAGGAATTCTACAAAATTCATCAACAATAGTTGTTTTTTCTTTGCAAAGATGGCGCCATGACAATGAAGAAGTGCAAGAGGTAAGTATTGTTTGCTATTTGTTTTGAATTTCTTAGTTTCAAGTTGATTTTGTTTGTTTTAGGTTAGATTTGATTTTTTTTTTAATTTGTAGGAGATGAAAATGATATTGAAAATTCTGAAAATCCTCAACAAGAAGAACATGAAAATCCTCCTCAAAAAAACCCTCAACAAAATCAACCTCCCCCACCAATCACTCAACACCCTTCTGGCACTCAAAAAAAATTGAGGAGTTAAATTGACAACAAAAAAAAATTGAGGATCTTATCAGTAGGTTGAGTGATCCAAATGCTTCAACCACAGAAAGAATGACACTAGCAAATTTAATGAAAAATATTTTAAGAAATGTAGATTTAATAACCCAACAAATAATGGGATGGCAAGATAGGAGGCGGGTAGCTAGGGCATATTATGTAGATAAACTATCATATAAACAAGTAAAAGATTTAAAAATTAATAAAAGTGATTTGTGTTTTTTATTCACTGGCCCTAGAACAAATAAAAATATTTTCCTCAATGTGAAGAGGTTTCCTATTCATTGGTGGCACCACCAAGAGATTAGGAACCGTTCAACAATTGTGAAGTCCCCCAATATTTTCTTAGGAAACTATATAGTGAGTTCGTATTGAACATAATCCCAAATTATTTTGATATGAGGGATTTCCAAGGGAGAGGTGGGGGGTCAGCTCAGGATAAGCCTGGTACATAGTTGGATCCTGCATAGCAAGGGAGATGACCTCTCACTAGGCCGCCTCATGAGCACATTGTTATGCATGATGTTGCAAAAGAGAGTACCAACATAGAGACATTGTAGGCTATCAACACTTTGACCCAGAGTGTCACCCATCATACTATCCATATTGTACAATTCCATCTGGGGGAGTCTTTAGGTGGTGGCCTTCAAACCCATGTGTGTTAATCTTGCGGGGTAACTTGTTCATATGGCCCCATCAACACTCAAGAGGTTGCTACGTAGGATCTGTATGCTGCTATGGGGATGGAGAGGACAACTGACATTTTGTATCATGCATATGTTATTGATAATCACGTAAAAGTCATCATGTTCATTGAATTTAATTTGGTAAATTTTGATTCTGAAATGCAATATTAACTAATTTAGTTTTATTATTTTAATAAAATTGTAGGGTCATAGTATTGAGATTGGATACACTATTCCTCCACATACTTATTTTTGCAGTACGCCTATCAGTGGGGTATGTAACTAGTAAAAAATTATAAATTTATTACATGTTAATAGAATTGTTTTACGAATGGTATTTTAATATATGATTTTGGATGTTGAACAGGATAATATTGGAGGTTTCAAGCAAACACCTCCTAATACCAGTGGATTTACTCAAACGTACACACAGGTAATAGAATAAAGAGAACTTAACGAATGAATTCTACTTAATAGATTTGTGTAGTTTATATTCATATTGTTGGTTACGTTGCATTACACATCATTCAAACTCAAAGCATTACTTCAAATTCCATAACTAATAACTAGATGTTGATAGATGACAAAATTTCAACTGTACAATATAGTTGTTTAGAAAATCAACATAAGCAACACGATGCAATTACTTCACATGGAGGCATGTGCTTGCAAAGGTGGACCAGCACAACAAACTATGGATGCTTGGAAAAAATATATGGAACCATAATAGTAAGAAATAGCATAGAAAAGGCAATTAGTGATGTAGAGCATCATATCAAAACACTCAATCATCAGGGTACATCTAATGCAGAGCATCCAACGAACACCATCAATATCTTTTTTTCAAGGGATTTGAATCACAAATAGAATCAGGAGAAGATCAAATATAATTTCATCATAAATCTACTTTTCATTCAACCAAAATCCACTCAAATTCTCTTAGCCATTCCATAGGCCATCATTCATCATTCCACTAATCAGTATTCCAATTGACTCATTCAAAGAAAAAACCATATTAAAGAAAAATTTGACTTAATCAATTAGATTCACATCATTCTCAGCCACCATAAAAACAACATAAACCTGATTATTGACACTTGAATAATTCATGCTTTCATTTATTCACCAAGGAAACAAATCAACTAAACCATACCTCACTATTATCAGTCCATTATCAAGCACTGTACTCACCATATTTTGACTTCAGTAGTCTATTTGTAGTTTAGAAACTCTTGCTACAATAGAATCTTGATTATCATCTTATGGTTAATCACCAATTTTCTCAAAAGGCTTCATAATACTCACACATCCAACCATCAAAGTCACCAAACCTATCTTATACACCTTAACCAAATTTAGTAACATCAATCATATCATTATTTTGATAGTAACCAAGCACTCAATATCATCCTTTCCACTGTTTAAACAAATATCTTTGTTTTGATCAAACAATATCATATTCCTCTAGTAGGTTTGTCAACCATTGAATTGGGTAGTTACATTCCTATCTCAAAGCTTATTAAAAAACTCAATGCACATTTAGAAATACTTTCTATCACATCACAACATAAAAAAGTTCTTAGACGTTTACCATAAAGAAAATCATCATATTTTAGACTGTCCTCTAAAGAAAGGCTAGTATCTAAGACCTATTTTACAAAGGAGGCCTTTTCAAAACCATTCCAAATCACACAAAACCTCAAAATAGTCTTCAAGGATTTCTTATAACTCAATATTTCACCATTTATAGGGATTGAAAACCATGAAAATGTTTTGATCCGATAAACCCTCTTTTATATAGTGTAAAAGCACAAATCAAGGAGGGTTTTGTGAAAAATACTCTTGCAAACCTCTATTTCTACGACCACCACCTGGAACATGATTTTTTATGTCTACAATTACCTTATACATCATTTCCAAGCCTTTGTAAGCTTTATTTATTCATGACCCATGACTGTAGCATCACTTTGTGTAGGAAAATCCTCTATTTTCTAGAGTAGTAGCAACTACACCATGGTATTCTTGCTTTTCCCTACACTTACAATCATAAAAACATGCAAATATCCTAACATTAACATACTCTACCAATTTACTTGACCTAAATTGGTGTAGCAGTGAAGAAAAACCCTATTGGACTCTCAAACTTGCTTCTAAAAGGACTCTGTCGGGCACTGAAAATTGCCTCTTTTTCCTTTGTTTCCTAAAACTAACCAAGTACAACTCCTTAAAATGGAAACTAACTCCTCTTTACATGTATTCACACTATGATTTAACTTTGGGTGTTCCTAAATTACCAACACAAGAAAACAAAACAATGGAGTAATGCTGCAAACTCAGAAATAGGGAATTTTTACTTCAAAATCTAATTACAAATAAAGTGCTCATATTTTATCACCAAAATACCAAAGGACTGAAAATATTCATTCATCATGTCATGAAATTGAAGAATCAAACATTTTTAGCAACAAAAAGGCTCCATAAATCATTGTTCAAAAAAACCCCTATTTTATGCACAAATCAAGCCCTACAAAGGAGGTTTTATTGCATAAGGTACTTACAAACCTTAAATACTCCTACCACCACCAAAAACACCATGGAAATAAACTACATAAGCTTTAGGAATGATGCATAGTGGCAGGGAAGGAAAAATCACAATCACAAATGGCAAAGTCACTACACTGAATGCTTCTCTCAAATACTCTTATGAGGAGTCCTAAACTCCACTATTCATTAAGAGATCAACCCCACACACCTAAGGTTCAAAAATAAGACCACTCACAAAGCTTGAAAACATTTTTATCATGTCTCAATAAGTCAAAAAAAGGTTTAACAACCCTCTAGCACTTAGGTTTCAACAAACACCCATCACTATGGTGACTTAGACCTCACTCTCTCTTAAGGCTTGCAATCCTTGCGCGGTAGGACAGTTAGAATAAAAAACACAAGGAATATTGTTAATACACCAAACCTATGGATTTTTACCCCTAAGATGGACCCCTACAAGGTTCCAAAACCCTTCCTCTTGATTGTCAAAACATCACTCACAATGACCCTTTCTATTGCTGCTCCAAAAGGCCTAATTCACATACCTACAACTAGGTATTGACTATCTAGGATCTCCCCTTCACCCCATAGAAAAAATTCAGACTCCTACAGGTTCTCCACACCTATTTCCACCATTCCTAAGTGCCTCTTAAACAAATTCTTTAAAATCAAGCAAAAACTCTTTTTTTTGCTTGTCAATTATGCTTGCCACATAGAGATGTCAAGCCAAAATTCATGCACAACTTCCAACAATGATCCTTCCATTATCCAAAACATTTAGGAAATGGTATTACAACCATATATATTCCATCCCACAAGATTTAGCAATTTTACAATGTGGGAATGGAAGAAATATACATTTTTCACCCAAAACCCTAATTTTAAGGGTTTTTAGACCACATGATAGAGAAATTGGAATATATCCCTTGATACTCAATCAAATATCACCAATAAAATTCCAAAGGAAATATTATTCAATTACCTATCCAAAAATTATGGTCTTGGATCATGAAAGTGAACATAGAGTCCATACCAATAATAGGATCAACAAATTCTTCATAAAACCATAAGAAAAACATCAAACTTCTTATTGAAACTTCTTCAAAACATCAGCATCAACCTTTCCTCCACCAAGAGAGTCATATTTTAAGTCTTACAAACTCCCTCCAACTTCTTGCAACTATCTTTTTAAAAGAGAAACGTTGGAAAACAACTAATGTCATGCTTTGACTTCTAATTGCCTAGTTAAGCCAATGTGAGAAACTTCTACAAACTCAACTACAAAGAGCCTACCAAAATGTTTCAAAGGAATTTAAAACCTTGTCAAAAAGTAAGGTGAATCCCCTCAGGTGTCTAGATATAGAAGGCATCCTTCTTCCTTATTTTTCCAAGATACACTAGACTTACAAAGGAGGATGTTGACCTTGTTGTACAAAGAAGTTGCTCACCAAGACCAAAAACTCAACCAAAAACCTATAAGACGTACTAAAAAGCATTGAAATGTTCCATAAGACATTATTCCATCCATAAACCAAGAAACAAAGCCTGAAAATTTATTCTAGGTCCCTTAGACCCATGGGTGCTCTTGCACCATACTCCCAAGCAAGATAAAGATCTCAACTCCTCTTTGAGATTAGGTCTTCTACAGTAGTTCCATGTTGTTTGATATCATTTTCCAACATCCATGTTGCATCCTCTTTAGGTATACCTTTCCATTTGACCAAGTATTCCTTGTAAACCTTCCTTCTAGCCTTCTTTGTCTCCTTGGTGTCTAGGATGCATTCAAGAGTCATAGGTTGGTTGGGGGGTAGTTCCTTCACCCAATCTTCATCCTCCATTGTTGTTGTACCTAATCCATCACCTGCATTCACAGAATATTTGAAAGGATACAAGTCAAAAATGTTGAAGATAGGAGAGATTTCAACCCCAGGAGGTAGCTCTATTTCATAAGCATTTTGGTGAAACTTATGGACCACCTTGCAAGGTCCTATCTTCTTCATCATGTTTTTAGTATACTTTCCTTTTGGAAGTATCTCCTTCTTCAAGTGTGCCATCACCAAGTCTCCAACCTTGAATTGGGCATTCCTCTTCTTTAAATCTACCTTTTCCTTATACTTCTCAACATTCTTTTGAAGGGTTTCCTTCATTTATTGATGAATATCCCTGATTGTAACAAAAAGGTCCTCACCTTGAGCACTTATCTTAGCAACTCCTTGTAGATCTCTTAGTTCATAGACCCCTCTAGGGTTCATGCCATAGACTACTTCAAAAGGGCTTCTACCAATGCTCCTATTCATGGAGTCATTATATGCAAATTCAGCCTAAGGAAAAATCATATCCCAAGCTTGTCCATGCTCCTTGGTAAGGAATTTTAAGAGGTTTCTCAATGAACTATTCACCACTTCAGTTTTTCCATTCGTTTGTGGATGGTATGCTGAACTAAAGAACAATTTTTTTCCAAGTTTCTTCCACAAGGTCCTCCAAAATTGACCAATGAATTATAGAATCCTTGTAAAAAACAATGCTTAAAAGAAACACATGTATCCTAACAACCTCCTTAAAGAAGACACTTGATATATGAGATGCATCATTGGTGCATTTACAAGGAAGAAAATGTGCCATCCTACTAAATCTATCAACTACCACAAACATACTATCAAAACCTCTTTGGGTTCTAGGCAACCCCAAGACAAAGTCCATAATTACACACTCCCAAGGCCTATTTAGAATGGGAAGTGGCTGATAGAGTCCTACATTTGATGAAAATCCTTTTTCCCTTTGACATATTGTGTAGCCTTCCACATACCTTCTCATGTCCACCTGCAACTTTGTCACTTAATAAAATCTCCTAACTTTTTCCAAGGTCTTGTCAAGGCCAAAGTGACCTCCAAGACTCCCACTGTGTTTCTCCTTTATGATATTCTCCCTCATTGAGCATTTATGCACACACAATTGGATTCCTTTGAATAAAAAACCATTTTTCAATAAAAAATAAAGAATTCACCATGAAAAGAATTCAAATGTTGCTCACAAACATTGTATACCTCCTTGAAATCTGAATCTTCATGATACATATCCTTCAATGCTTCAACCCCCATGGTTTGGATTTGGGTCTCTTGCACTACAAGTTCCCTTCTACTAAGAGCATCTACCACCTTATTTGATTGGCCCTTCTTATGCTTTATTGTGAAAGTATAGGCTTGCAAAAAATCTACCCACTTCATGTGCCTATGACTGAGTTTGTCCTATGCATTCAAAAAACTCAAGGCATGATTATCATTATAAACAAAAAATTCTTTAGGTAACAAGTAGTTCCTCAAATTTTTGAGGGCTTGGACCATAGCATAAAATTCCAAATCATAGGAAGAATACTTCCTCTTTTCTTCATTCAGCATCTCACTGAAAAATGCAACCATTCTTCCTTCTTGGCTCAAAACAGCCCCTATTACTTGATTGCTAGCATTGCACTCAATGGTAAAAATTTTATCAAAATCAGGGAGCACAAGTATAGGCTATTGTGCTACTCTCATTTTTAGATATTCAAACCCTTTATTAGCCTCATTGGTCCTAGAAAACTTACCTTTCTTACCTCCTTTGATGCTGTCCAAGATTGGTGCACAAATTTGGCTAAAGTTCTTGATGAACGTTCTATAAACATTTGCAAGTCCATGGAAGCTTCTCACATCTCCCATGGATTTTGGTGTTGGCCAAGTAATAATAGCATCCACCTTTCAAGGATCCATCTTCAAACTTCAATTCGAGTTGAAAAAACTAAGGTAGACCAGTTCTTCCTTGATGAATTCACACTTTTCCATGTTTATCAACAAATTCTCCTCTTTTAACCTCCTTAGTACCATGTCAAGGTGCTTCAAATTTTCTTCTTTAGACCTACTAAACACAAGGATACCATCTAAATAAACTACAACAAACTTTCCAATGAAAGGTCTCAATACCTCATTCATAAGGTGCATAAATGTACTAGGGGAATTTGATAACCCAAAGGGCATCACCAACCACTCATAGAGCCCTTCATTAGTCTTAAAATTTGTCTTACATTCACCCCCCTCTTTGATCCTTATTTGATGGTACCCGCTCTTTAGATCAAT
This sequence comes from Sequoia sempervirens, assembly GCA_007258455.2. Taxonomy (NCBI): domain Eukaryota; kingdom Viridiplantae; phylum Streptophyta; class Pinopsida; order Cupressales; family Cupressaceae; genus Sequoia; species Sequoia sempervirens. The sequence goes on from VDFB02270651.1 coordinate 623,989,554, forward strand.
CTTGGAAAAGTAATATGCTCATGATAGACAATCCATGAGGTCCTCCATTCTTGGTATCAGGAACGTATATCTGATTGTGATCCTATTAATGGCTCTTGAATTAGTGCAAAGCCTCCAATTCCTATCCTTCCTTGGTGCTAGGACAATAGGAACAACACATGGTATCAAAATCTTCCTCACTAGCCCTTTATCCATCAACTCTTGCACTTGTCTTGCAATCTCCTCATTTTGAGTAGGTGTCATCTTGTATGCAACCTTATTGGGCAATGTAGCCCCTAGAATCAGATCCATATGGTGGCTTATATCCCTAATGGGAGGTAGGGAACTAGGTAATTCATTCACTGTTATGTCCTTGTACCTTTCCAACAACTCTTGGACTTCCTTTGGTGCATCTTCCTTCTTCTTTGTGGGAAGATCTGCTTCACTTTTTGGCTTCATAATCAAGAAGAATCCTCTTCCTCCTGCTTCCTTCAAGATCTTCATGAACTCCTTCTCACCCAACATGAAAACACTAGGCCCTTCATGCTTTGCATTGTCTACTTCTAGTAGAGGTGAAAGGTTGTAAGTCTTCCCATCCTTCACAATGGAGTATGTGTTCTTCTCCCCATCATGCTTGGTCTTCCTATCAAACTATCAAGGCCTACCAAAAATATATAGTTTAATAATTGTACTCCAAATTTTGTTCATTAGATCTCATACATTATCAGTCATGACATGGATCGCTATAGTAACTTTTTTGTGATTGAATAATTTGTTGTTTTATTTTCATATGTTGACTGTGGAAACACCTCCAAATGTCACAAGGGCAATGGATATCAATTTTTCATCCGCTATGCAATCCTCGATGGATTTGATAGGGGAGGTATGAGGAAAATTACTAAATTTCAATTTACATTCGTTGTTATAGATGTTAGTTCTAGTGAAAAATCAAACCATTATTGATTCATAGTTTAATTCCTATTTGGATGGTTTATACAGGGCTTGAGTATGCCCGAGCAATGACATGCAAATATTTCCATTGTGGAGAGTGATCATGACATGGCCGTAAGTGATTATTTTGTTAAATATATCATTTTTTATAATGTAATTTCTATATATTAATGTGTTTACTTCTTATTGTAACAGTTAAAACTTCACATGGAGCTACATTGTAGGAGGAGCAGTAGGAGCACTCCTCAAGCATAACAGAAATGAGTGATGGACTTATTGCCATTGGATTGCCAAACAAAGGGAAAGAATTTATTTCCAGAGCATGGAGAGAAATGAATTTTGATTCCAGAGCCCTTTGTTGTATGCCCAGACATGGAAATTTGGTACTTATTTTGTATTGGATATATTTTACATTGTATGCCTATATGGCATTCTCATAAGCCTATATGGCTATTTTTTAACTATAATTTATACTTATATCGACATATATTGATGTATGCGTACAATGGATATTTGGTTAATACAAATCTTTTTTATCGATGGTGTCCATATTTGCATTATAAATTCATGGTTCAATAGATATGAGTTATGTGTATTTAGGAAGTTTTTGCCATGCCTTTGCATCATTCAGGAAGTTTTGTTCTTTTTGACAATGTCAAAAGCATGGTTGCATACATATTAGGCAAAATACTTTTCCTTTTAGATTAGTAATGCATGGAAGTTTCAAAAAGTATCTTGGATATTACAAAAAGATATATGTTTATAACATAGCAGCAAAAATATTTTGGGGAAAAAATTGGCAAACCAAAAGTATAAGATGTTTTGAAAAAATTGGGAAAAAGTCTAGAAAAAGTAGAGAAAAAAATCAGATTTAATAAAAAAAAGGTAAAAAAAAATAGAACAAGAGATAAAAATTTTAAAAATTAAATTTAAAGGAATTTCCATAGCATAGAGATATAGAGAGCAAATAAAATAAAGAGTTTAACTAATAAATTGTAAAAAATAGATTTTTGTAGTTTATATTCATATCGTTGATTACATTGCATTGCACATCTTTCAAACTCAAAGCATTGCTTCACATTGCATAAATAATAACTAGATTTTGATAGATGACAAAATTTCAATTACAATATAGTTTTTACAAAGTCAACCTAAGCAATTATGCAATTACTTCACATTGCATAACTAATAAATAGGAGCAACTCCCAATTGCATTTGCTTGTCATGGCATTCTATGAGACCACATTTCTTTGAGGTATTTTTTCAAACAATTCATTGTCTTGTCTAGACTACCATATTTTTTATACATGTCTACCAGAGTATTTTCTCAAATAGTTCATTGCCTTGTTGTTATGGCTGGAATCCTAAACCAAGTGCTTTTGAACAAGCTATGGATGCTTGGAAAAAATCTATCAAAAGCATAATAGTAAGCAATATCATAGACAAGGCAGTGAACTCCTTGAAAAAATTCCTCAAAGAAATGAGGTCTCATGGTGATGGAATGTCATGACAATCAAAAGCATTTTACTTTCATGGCATTCCATCACCATGAGACCTCATTCTTTGAGGCATTTTTTCAAAGAGTTCATTTCCTTTTCTATGCTAACACATTTTTCATACATGTCTATCAAAGTATTTCATGCACAAGAAAACAAAACAATGGAGTAATGCTGGAAACTCAAAAATAGGGAATTTTTACTTCAAAATCTAATTACAAATAAAGTGCTCATATTTTATCACCAAAATACCAAAGGACTGAAAATATTCATTCATCATGTCACAAAATTGAAGAATCAAACATTTTTAGCAACAAAAAGTCTCCATAAATCATTGTTCCAAAAAACCCCTATTCTATGCACAAATCAAGCCCTACAAAGAAGGGGTTTATTGCATAAGGTACTTACAAACCTTAAATACTCATACCACCACCAAAAATACCATGGAAATAACCTACATAAGCTTTAGGAATGATGCAAAGTGGCAGGGAAGGAAAAATCACAATCACAAATGGCAAAGTCACTCCACTGATTGCTTCTCTCAAATACTCTTATGAGGAGTCCTAAACTCCACTATTCTTTAAGAGATCAACCCCACATGCCTAGGGTTCAAAAATAATACCACTCACAAAGCATGAAAACATTTGTATCATGTCTCAATAAGTCAAAAAAAGGTTTAACAACCCTCTAGCACTTAGGTTTCAACAAACACCCATCACTATGGTGACTTAGACCTCACTCTCTCTTAAGGCTTGCAATCCTTGCCTGGTAGGACAGTCAGAATAAAAAACACAAGGAATATTGTTAAGACACCAAACCTATGTATTTTGAACCCTAAGATGGACCCCTACAAGGTTTCAAAACCCTTCCTCTTGACTATCAAAACATCACTCATAATGACCCTTTCTACTGCTGCTCCAAAAGGCCTAATTCACATACCTATAGCTAGGTATTGACTATCTAGGCTCTCCCCTTCACCCCATAGAAAAAAATTCAGACTCCTACAGGTTCTCCACACCTATTTCCACCATTCCTAAGTGCCTCTTAAGCAAATTCTTCAAAATCAAGAAAAAACTCTTTTTTTTCTTTTCAATTATGCTTGCCACATAGAGATGTCAAACAAAAATTCATGCACAACTTCCAACTACGATCCTTCCATTATCCAAAACATTTAAGAAATGGTATTACAACCATATATATTCCATCCCAAAAGATTAAGCAATTTTACAACGTGGGAATGGAAGAAATAGACATTTTTCACCCAAAACCCTGATTTTAAGGGTTTTTAGACCACATGATAGAGAAATTGGAATATCTCGCTTGATACCCAATGAAATATCACCTATAAAATTCCAAAGGAAATATTATTCAATTACCTATCCAAAAATTATGGTCTTGGATCATGAAAGTGAACATAGAGTCCGTACCAATAATAGGATCAACAAATTCTTCATAAAAACACAGGAAAAACATCAAACTTCTTATTGAAACTTCTTCAAAACATCAACATCAACCTTTCCTCCACCAAGAGATTCATATTTTAAGTCTTACAAACTCCCTCCAACTTCTTGCAATTATCTTTTGAAAAGAGAGATGTTGGAAAACAACTAATCTCATGCTTTGACTTCTAATTGCCTAATTAAGGCAATGTGAGAAACTTCTACAAACTCGACTACAAAGAGCATTCCAAAATGTTTCAAAGGAATTTAAAACCTTGTCAAAAAGTAAGGTGAATCCCCTCAAGTTTCTAGATACAGAAGGCATCCTTTTTCCTTATTTTTCCAAGATACACTAGACTTACAAAGGAGGATGTTGACCTTGTTGTACAAAGAAGTTGCTCACCAAGACCGAAAACTCAACCAAAAATCTATAAGTCCTACTAAAAAGCATTGAAATGTTCCATAATACCTTATTCCATCCATAAACCAAGAAACAAAAACTGAAAAATTATTCTAGGTCCCCTAGACCCATGGGTGCTCTTGCACCATACTCCCAAGCAAGATAAAGATCTCAACTCCTCTTTGAGATAAGGTCTTCTATAGTAGTTCCATGTTGTTTAATATCATTTTCTAACATCCATGTTGCATCCTGTTTAGGTATACCTTTCCATTTGACCAGGTATTCCTTGTAAACCTTCCTTCTAGCCTTCTTTGTCTCCTTGGTGTCTAGGATGCATTCAAGAGTCATAGGTTGGTTGGGGGGTAGTTCCTTCACCCAATCTTCATCCTCCATTGTTTTTGTACCTGATCCATCACCTGCATTCCTATAATCTTTGCAAGGATACAAGTCAAAAATGTTGAAGATAGGATATATTTCCACCCCAGGAGGTAGCTCTTCTTCATCATGTTTTTAGTATACTTTCCTTTTGGAAGTATCTCCTTCTTCAAGTGTGCCATCACCAAGTCTCCAACCTTGAATTGGACATTCCTCTTCTTTAAATCTACCTTTTCCTTATACTTCTCAATATTCTTTTGAAGGGTTTCCTTCATTTATTGATGAATATCCCTGATTGTAACAAAAAGGTCCTCACCTTGAGCACTTATCTTAGCAACTCCTTGTAGATCTCTTAGTTCATAGACCCCTCTAGGGTTCATGCCATAAACTACTTCAAAATGGCTTCTACCACTGCTCCTATTCATGGAGTCATTATATGAAAATTCAGCCTGAGGTAAAATCAGATACCAAGCTTGTCCATGCTCCTTGGTAAGGAATTTTAAGAGGTTTCTTAATGAACTATTCACCACTTCAGTTTTTCCATCTGTTTGTGGATGGTATGCTGAACTAAAGAACAAATTTTTTCCAAGTTTCTTCCACAAGGTCCTCCAAAGTGACCAAAGAATTATAGAATCCTTGTTAAAAACAATGCTTAAAAGAAACACATGTATCCTAAGAACCTCCTTAAAGAAGACACCTGATATATGAGATGCATCATTGGTGCATTTACAAGGAAGAAAATATGCCATCCTACTAAATCTATCAACTACCACAAACATACTATCAAAACCTCTTTGGGTTCTAGGCAACCCCAAGACAAAGTCCATAATTACACACTCCCAAGGCCTATTTAGAATGGGAAGTGGCTGATAGAGTCCTACATTTGATGAAAATCCTTTTTCCCTTTGACATATTGTGCAGCCTTCCACATACCTTCTCACATCCACCTGCAACTTTGGCCAATAATAAAATCTCCTAACTTTTTCCAAGGTCTTGTCAAGGCCAAAGTGACCTCCAACATTCCCACTATGTTTCTCCTTTATGATATTCTCCCTCACTGAGCATTTATGCACACACAATTGGATTCCTTTGACTAGAAAACCATTTTTCAATAAAAAATAAAAGAATTCACCATGAAAAGAATTCAAATGTTGCTCACAAACATTGTATACCTCCTTGAAATCTGAATCTTCATGATACATATCCTTCCATGCTTCAACCCCCATGGTTTGGATTTGGGTCTCTTGCACTACAAGTTCCCTTCTACTAAGAGCATCTACCACCTTATTTGATTGGCCTTTCTTATGCTTTATTGTGAAAGTATAGGCTTGCAAAGAATCTACCCACTTCATGTGCCTATGACTGAGTTTGTCCTATGCATTCAAAAAACTCAAGCCATGATTATCATTATAAACAAAAGAATTTTTTGGTAACAAGTAGTTCCTCCAACTTTTCAGGGCTTGGACCATAGCATAAAATTCCAAATCATAGGAAGAATACTTCCTCTTTTCTTCATCCGGCCTCTCACTGAAAAATGGAACCATGTTCTTCCTTCTTGGCTAAAAACAACCCCTATTACTTGATTGCTAGCATTGCACTCAATGGTAAAAAATTTATCAAAATCAGGGAGCACAAGTATAGGCTATTGTGCTACTCTCATTTTCAGATATTCAAACCCTTTATTAGCCTCATTGGTCCAAGAAAACTTTCCTTTGTTACCTCCTTTGATGCTGTCCAAGATTGGTGCACAAATTTGGCTAAAGTTCTTGATGAATGTGCTATAAATGTTTGCAAATCAATGGAAGCTTCTCACATTTCCCAAGGATTTTGGTGTTGTCCAAGTAAGAATAGCATCCACCTTTCAAGGATCCATCTTCAAACTTCTCTTGGAGATGAAAAAACTAAGGTAGACCAGTTCTTCCTTGATGAATTCACATGTTTCCATGTTTATCAACAACTTCTCCTCTTTTAACCTCCTTAGTACCATGTCAAGGTGCTTCAAATTTTCTTCTTTAGACCTGCTAAACACAAGGATGCCATCTAAATAAACTACAACAAACTTTCCAATGAAAGGTCTCAATACCTCATTCATAAGGTGCATAAATGTACTAGGGGAATTTGATAACCCAAAGGGCATCACCAACCACTCATAGAGCCCTTCATTAGTCTTAAAAGTTTTCTTACATTCACCCCCCTCTTTGATCCTTATTTGATGG
>VDFB02270651.1:623996509-624063973 GCA_007258455.2 Sequoia sempervirens
AAGGCTATATGCATTAGGTAAGGTATTTTCACCGAGAGATTGCAACATCATAGAAATATCATCATTTATAGACTTTAGATAGAACATGAATGCCAGATCCAGAGGTGGTTGACTGCTGACAAGGACCCTCTGCCAAGTCAGATGAAACTAAGCATTGAAATCGGCCAAAGCTTCATGAGGAGCCTGCTTTATATTAGCTAGCTGGTGATATAGTGAAGATCTGTCACCATTATTTGGGAAGCGCTCATAGAAAGGATTTTTGAGCTGATCCCAAGTGCCAGTTGTATTAGCTAGAAGAGTACGATACTAGTCCAATGCCTTCCCTTGGAAAGAGGTTGTGAGCAACTACAAAGCCACATTTTAGTTAGTAATGCCATGGACCAGACATACATCAACCACATCTTGCAAGTGCTCCGTTGGAGTTTTTGAATCATCCCTAGTGAACTTTGGGACAACCTTTAAAGAAAAATTTGGGATTGGAGCCCACACTGTAGGTGGTACAAGGGTTGTCAAAGGGCTACCTACATCCTAGGCTACAAAATTTCTAGCCATCTGCACAAGGGACGAAGGAGAAGTCCAAAGAGAAGTTAGAGGTGATGTGTTAGCCTGCTGAATTCTCGCCTTGATTATAACTAGTGGTGGTATGAGTAGGCCAGGGATTCTTATGGTTTGAGACCTAGTGATGGGCCTATGGCTCATACACTCTTTTGGATTGTGAACGTTTTAGTTTGTCTCATCGGTTGTGCCAGAAAAAGAACTATTGATGCAAAAAGTTTTCAGGGAACAACCTTATGGGAAACTTAGCTATTGGGGGACTTGTGCACATAGCTAAGTGACCTCCATAATTTTATTGAAGCCAACTCTTTGTTTTTTAATGGGGGGGAGAAAAGAGAATGAAGATAAACTTAAATAAACAAATCTAAGCTAAGGCGATGTACCAAAACAGTAATGAGATAAGTAAGCACATTGTAGAGACAAGGCTCAGATAGTAATTAGTGTATATCAAATAGATAATTCCAAGCACCAAAAACATAAGAACATCAAACCATTTGTATAATATAACCCATACAACATAATCTAACCAAAAAGAGTAGTAACGTGATCTGTATTATGCTAAGCCACATAAATATTATAAAAGCTTGAAACAGATGTTCATATATTTCAGAAAATGCAACCACAATTTAATGTCCTATCAAATGCTTGAAAATAGAGAGGTTGAACAGAATGGTACAGTCTACAAATTCATATTAATATGAAACCCTATAGAGGCTAATTATCAGTGGTTACGGAATTTTTTCCACCTAACAACAACCACAAAATGAAGAAAGGGCCGCTTAAATTAGCCAACCCACTGCTTGGAGGCTCCAACAAGAAAGATGCTCCAGCAAAGTTGCCAACAGAAAAGATTCCCAAGTGTGAGCACCAAAAAAAAGAAGGAAAGGAAACATTTCAATAGGGACATTCTGAGGGGAGATGGGACACACAGCAGCAAAAGGAAAGGACACGCGGCAGCAAAACAGAAACAGTTGCAACAACCCATGAACAAAAACAAAGGACAATTGAATAATCACCACGCAAAAAGCTTCCAGCAAAGGTAAATGTAGTGTGGGCCCCATCTAAACAAAAATTAGATGGAGGTGACATGTCAAACAACCAGAGCTTGACAAAAGGAAAAAGGCATCTTGAAGGGAAGCTTTGATAGGATGACATGTGGTGATGGCCAAAAAGCTACGAGCAGTACCAAAACAAAAGGAAAAGCCGCGAAAGAAATGACCGTGAATGAAAAGAGTGGTGTGTGAATAAATATTCATAGTGCTCATAAACATATTGCTTCACTATCCCTTATTACATGACCTATGCCTATCATCCAAGTGTTTCCTTTGGCTTCCCCATGAAAATTGAATTTGTATATGTATTCATTGGGTGCTCTCCATCTAGCTTCTCTCCTACTGTTTAATTTATCTTTAAAGTTACCTTGAAGCCTCTTTAGTTTTTCCAACCTTTTCATTAGGTTTTCATCCCATTTTGTGAAGGAGGTTCCATTCTTGATTAATCTTTTTGTGTTCAGCACCTGACATATTGTATCTTCAAATTTTACCAACAACATAGTTTCTCCCATTTCATTTTCCTTGAAGATTTTGTGGTTTCTTTCTTTCTAGATGTTTCATACAAACAGGGAGGGTATTTACACCCATAGGTCTATCCATAATTTTTTTGTCTTTCCTCTTGGCCAGCTACTTAACTAGTCATTAAGTTTTTCTATTCTTGCACCTTTCCATCCTGTAACATCCATTATCCAATTCTAACAATTCAAGCATATGTACAATTTAATAGTAGGTGGTCTATTGTTTCATTATTCTTATAGCACATAATGCACCTCCTAGGTCTATTCATGCCAATTCTTTCAAATTTATCCACTATGAGGATTCCTTTTTTAATGTTGTCCATAGAAAGGCACCTACCTTAGGTAGCACTGTAGGGTGCCAAAACAACTTTGTTGGCCATTAAAGCCTTTCCTTCATGGTTTTTCAATCTGGTATCCGAATCTTACATAATATTCACTTGATCATGCTCCACACCATATAATTTCATCTTCTTCTTCCATGATTATTTCCTTCCTTTCTTTTAGTGCTTCTTTGAGCATTATTTGAGTTTTTGCTAGGACTAGTAGCTATCTAACATCAATCCATTCATGCAATCTGCCATATTCCAGCAAGTTCAATGTTATGTAGTCTCTTACTATATGTTCTTCTTGAGTTTTTATTTGGTCTATGTAGTCTTTTATACCTTCCAATTCTTCCAATAGTGGCATCTTGATCCAAGATTTTATCTAGAAATTAGCTTCATGGTTTATCTTCCATGTTAAGTGTTATGTTATAATTTTTTGGCAGTGTCTTAGGAATTTCCATATTGTTGAGCCTCCTTTAGTATTTTCTATAGTAAGTATCCTTTTGGGATCATGACTATTTAGGTACTTTCTCTTAAGGATTTTTCCACATATCCTATTTGGGGTTTGATACATTTTGAAAGTGAGTTTCATACCTAATTCTAGGTTTTTTTATTGTCCTTAGCCCTACTCCTCCTTCTCATTTGGTTAAAAGCATTATTTCTCCCACTACACTAGCAATATATTTTTTTCTTCCTTTGCACCAACCCATAAGAAATTTTTAAAGAAGCTTTCCAAGTTAGCTTCTACCTTGTGGGTAATTTAAAAGTAGGACATTACATAGATTGGCACACTTTAGAGGATTGCTTTGATCATCAGTATCCTCCCTACAAGAGTAAGCCATTTGTTCTTCTAGGCTATTTAATTAATCCTTCACTTTTCTAGAATCTCCGAACATTGCTATGATCTACAAGATCCAACCATTAGTCTTGCACCTAGATATTTTGTTGGGATAGAACTAATTGAGAATCCAAAATAGCTTGCTATTCATTTTTTTGTGTCTTTTCTAGTGTCAAAGAAGATTATGGAGGAATTGGTTTTGTTCACTATCTGTCCTTATCCATTGGAGTATTCCTCTAGGGCCTCCTTGATGACAATTTATTCTCTCATATTGGTTTCACCAAAAAATAGTGTGTCATCTTTGAATTGGGTGTGTGTGACTATTTTGATGTCCTTAGCCACCTAGATGCGCTTTCATCTTCTATTTTCCCTTCTCTATTTAAAGGACCATCCCATGGCTTCTTCCATGATTATGAATAGGAAAGGTGATAAAGGATCACCTTGCCTGATTTTTTTTGTAGCTTGAAAAAAATCACATAAAGAGTCATTCACACATAGAGAGTATCTAACTATTGTGATGCACTATTATATGATGGAAATCCATTATTTGTCAAAGCCAAATCTTTGTAGGACATTAAAGAAGAAATTTCATTTGAGTATATCATAGGATTTGTTAATATCTAGTTTTGTCATTCTCCCTTGATTTTTCTCAATAGCCATTGTGTGAGCAACCTCATTGGTGAAAATAATGGTATCAAAAATCCCCCTCCCTAGGAAAAATCCACTTTGTTCTTTTGAAATGATAGAATTCAATAGTTTCTTTAATTTGTTGGTAATCACCTTAGTGATTATTTTGTAGATTGTATTGCATAGTGAGATAAGTCTATAGTCATTAAAGGACTCACAAACCTAACTTTTTGGTATTAGTGCAATTACTGTATTTATTATGTCTTTCACAAATTTACTTTTCTTCCTAAACCCCTCTTCAATATGCCATACTTCATCCCCAATCAACATCCAACATTTTTGATAAAAGCTTGTTGGAAAGCCATCTGGCCCTAGAGTCTTGTCTAGATGCATCTAGAAGGTGGTTGTCTTGACTTCTTCTATTGTTATGGGTTCCAATAACATAAGATTACCCTCATTTGAAACACATTTTAGGATGTCTAACAAGCTGGAGTTTTTGATTGTTTATGTACCTTTATTAGAACCTAATTTTTTTTGAAAGAAGAGAACAACTTCCTATTCTATGGCTTGCTTATTTCTGATTATATCTTCATTATCTGTCTTTACTTATTTTATTTTGTTATTGGATCTCTATGCTTTGGTTGTTGCATGGAATAAACTAGTGTCCAGATCCCCTTTCTTCAAACATGTTTCTTTGCTCATGTCCCTCTAGTAGATCTCCTCTCTAGCCAAACTCTCTTTATGAAGGATTTTCATTTTTCTCTCTAAGAGATAATCATCTTTGAACATCCCAAACTTGATTATTTTGTTGTTTAGATATTCTAACTCTTTTTCTATCTTTTCCTTTTCTTGAAATATATTTATAAATACTTCTTTATTCCCTTGTGGTGATGTCTAGGAGGACCAAATAATGGTCTGATGTTGATATTCGAAAGATTTCTACTCCCAAGGTATTTGTGTCTCTCATCTAGTTGGGAGATACAAGGAACCTACCCAATCTCTCTACTATATTGGTGAATCCCATTCCACAGTTGGTCCATTTGTAGATCACATTGGTTGTTTTGTAGTCTATGCCTCTAATTTCTTCCATAAAGTCTCTGAAGTCCAACATGCACTTACTAATCTTTGCTACTCCTCCCTCCTCCAAAAGGTCAGTAATGGCATTGAAGTCTCTACCTATTATTTAATATTGATCTGTTATTTGGTCTATCTTGTTTCTAATTACCTTCCATGTTTCCTTCTTATCATTTGTTTTGATGGGCTTATAAACATTGAAAAGGAGTAATTTCAAGGTTCCCTCTGTTACCTTTCTCTCCATCCAGTTATCATGCTCATGTATCATACTTAATGTGGTTTTGGCTTCTTTCCATAGCATTTCTAAGCCCCTAGATGTTCTAGTAGCTACTGTAAATACCCCTATCCAAGGTTTGTAGAATTTGATGAATTTTTCTACTTCCAAGCTATTGAGCTTGGTCTCTTCTAGCATGATAATTTTTGTTGGTGCTCATTGCATGTGATTCTTTACCAAGTGTATTTTTTCAAGGGAGTTTAAGCCCATGACATTCCAATTGGAAATCTTCATTTCCCTCCAAGGGAGGGGTTTGCTCCCTTAGATCTTAGAAAATTTGTGATGCTTTTCAGGCCATTTTCAATTGCTTCTTTCTCCCATTTTTGTTTATTAGTTTTCCTTCCTTTTCCTTTTTCTATTTTGTCTATTTCCTTTATTGTAGTTTTGTTGATACATATTTAGGTATGTTATATCCATTTCATCCATGGGATCCTCTTCTTCTTGGAAATAGGGGGCATTTTCCTCATCTTCTTGGTTGGTTGTACTCACCCTTTCTATCATCCATTCTTCTACTATGTGTTCAACATCATTTCCAAGTGTCTCTTTTTTGGTGATCTTGTTTTCCTACAAACTGGTTGGTAAAGAAGTCTCATTCAATTGAGATGTTGTGCTAAGATCTGCCTTACTATTATTGTTTTTTATTCTCCAAACCATTTTTTGTGGCAGTTGTTTTCTGTTATTTTCCTTGGTCTTTTCCTGGTTTGTATGCTCCTTTGAGTGTGCCTTAGCTAACCCTTTTTCACATTTTGTTTCCTTGTGCTTCCGAATTCAACACTTGAAGTAAAATTTCGTATTTTCGTCAATCTCAATTGATTGCATCCAGTGCTCCCCTTTGGCACATAGTAGTATTTCTCTTGGAATCTTCCTTATGGTAGCTATTTGTAGTCTGGCATAAATGTAGGAGTCTCCTTCAAATATTCCTACATCAATATCAATGAGTGTTCCCATAGTTCTACCAATTTTCTCCAAGCAACTTTCAGACCAATATTCTAATGGAATGTTATATATTCTAATCCAAACCAGTTCTTCATAGGGTTCCATCTTTAGGGGATTTAAATTTTTATGCCATTTTTTCATGTAGAGTGGATTCCCATCCTTTCCCCATACACACTTATGTAATATTTTCTCACTTTCTTCTTTGGTGACAAAGGCTGTGATGAAGAAACCCTTTGGTAAGAATTTAGTGATATGTGGATTTTACCAATTTTTCTCAATCCATTTTTTAATTTTCTTTCTCTTGAGTCTTGGGCTAATGAATCAAAAAATCACAACTACCTCCTCAATAATAACTGTGTATTCTTCTACTTCTTCTGACAATTTTATTGTCTGGTGCTCTAGGTGTTCCTTGTATTCACATGGATTTAGGTCTTTTGGTGGTTCTCCCTTCTTTCAGCTTGTGTTTGTATCCCACCTCTCCATTTTTGTGTCTTATAATTTTCTAATCTCCTTTCCTTTTTCTACATGTCAAAAATCGTTAGTTTCCCAAAAAATTAACAATTCGAGAATGTCCTTACCTGGTCTTGCCCCTTGTTGAGTTTTTTGATGTATATGTTCTATTATCTACTTTATCAATTTTCCACTCTTTGTGCAACTTTTTTTTGTTGGTTGATTTTATGGTTTCTGTATGTGGTGTGTGTTGGAAAGTTTTAATCTTCTCCTATTTATGGAAATTTATTTAAGTTGTGTTCTACTTTTGTTCATTAATTCCTTTCCACCTTTTTTTGTCACTTTTTGAGGCCTTTTTCAAAGTCTTTTGTTTCAAAGGAAGATTTGCAATTATGTAGGTCATAGTTTACAGTTCACAAGTAGAGTTTGTATCATTCTACTTAATAAGGTATCATTAATATATTATTTATTATTAAATATTCCAATTAGCATTAATTTTTTTATGAAATATGAATAATTTGACATGTAAATGACTCAAATTTAAGGGGTCATGTCACTACAATCTACCCCTTGCTACCAATACAATTACACTTGTTAATATAACTCTTGATGTAATATATAAAGTTGTTGCAAGATGGTGTGTTCCTTGGTCTCCTTATTGTAGCATGGCACTTTGGTTTGTGACATGGCTTAACTACCCTTGTGGATCTTGTATAAATTTGGCGGTTGTATCGGGCATTAATAGGTTGATCTTTTGGCGCAACAACAACCACCAATATAACAATTGGTATTAGAGCTGAGGTCATGGGTTTGAACCCCTCACTTGTGTTGGGGGGATTGTTGTAATATGGTGTGTTCCTTGCTCTCCTTGGTGCGGTGTGCCACGCTTGGGTTCGTGACATGGATTAACCACCTCTTATGGATCTTGTATAAATCTAGCAGTCGTATCGGGAATGAACAGGTCGATCTTTTGGTGCAACGACAACCACCAATGTAACACAAGTAATTGAAATTTGAGATAAAATTATGTATAGATTTTTATTTATTTTTTTATTCTTCAAATAAATTTTATCACTATTTGTAATAAATATGATGACTTTTTTAAATATAAATCTTTAAAATTACAAGTATATTTTTTGAGGACTATTAAATTAACAAAAATAAATAAAAATATATCTTTCTTGAATTGTAGTCTTATATATAAATTCATTCAATCTAAATGATTAGTGTTTCCTTAAACATAAGGAATTATTTAGAAAATAGTTTTCTCTAAAACATAGAAAATTATTAAAAAGATTAGTTATTCTTATATTTGTTAAGAATAATTAATTTTCCTAAAACATAAGAAATTGTGAAGAAATATTAATCCTTCCTAAAACAACAACATGGGGTATTGGGAAGAAAGACTAATATTCTTAAAACAGAGGAAATTTTTAAATATTAATCCTCTCTAAAACATAGGAATTGTTAAGAAATATTAGGGTTCCCTAAAACATAAGTTATTCATAGAGATTATTTGTCCTGAAAATATAGAGAACAATTAAGAAATATTAATTTTCCTTAAAATATAAGGAATTGTTAAGAAATATTAGTATTTTCTCAAATACAAAGAACTATTAAGAAATATAATTGTTCATTAAAATATAAGAAATTATTTTAAAAATAACATAAACTAGAACATTAAAAGCTATTATAAAAATTAATCTTTTTTAAAATATAAAAAACTATTTAAAAAATATATAAAAATATTAAAAAACATTAAAAATTATTAAAAAAGATTAATCTTCCGTGAAATAGAAGACATTATTATAAATTTAAAAAACTGTCATAAATCTAAATAAAAAATTATAATAACTTAACTAAATAAAAAATAAAATTTTATCATAATAGTTGTAAATTACATGTCCTAAAATTATGATCATCTAAATTCTTCACACAAATTTGAAAATTATCTCTATAAATTTAGTTGTAATAGTTGTAAATTACATGTCCTAAAATTATGATCATCTAAATTTTCCACACAAATTTAAAAATTATCTCTATTCATGTTTTCTACATAATTTTTTTTTATGATTTTAACAATGTAGCTAGATCTTCCACACCCTTACTTTGGTTGACATTCAAAATTTTATCAGTGTAAGTGATTTCTATAAGTCATGTATATGTTTATATGATGCACTAATCTATACAAAATTAGTTTATAAAAAATTATGTTACATGTAAATTATATGGTTTAAAATTATAAAATTTTCAAATCGTATATTTTTCTTTTTGTTTAATTGTGACTTGTTCAAAGATTAGAATTGATAATATGATTTTGATATATTTTTCAAAGAATGGTTGTTAAAAATCTATATCAATCAATTAAAAAAATCAAAGAAGAGTTGTTAAAGATCTAAATCAATCATTAAAAAAAATTGAAAGAAGAGTTGTTAAAAATCTACATCAATCATTCAAAAAAAATATTGATATAGATTTTTAACAACCATTCTTTGAACAAAAGTTAACAATTCAAAAAAATCGAAAAAAGAGTTGTTAAAAATCTAAATCAATCATTCAAAAAAAATATTGATATAGATTTTTAACAATCATTTATTGAATAAAAATTAACCATTCAAAAAAACGAAAGAAAAGTTGTTTAAAATCTAAATCAATCATTCAAAAAACATATTGATATAGATTTTTAACAACCATTCTAAGTTGAATAAATAACCATTAAAAAACATTGAAAAAATAGTTGTTAAAAATCTAAATCAATCATTCAATAAAAAATATTGATATAGATTTTTAGCAACCATTCCTTGAATAAAAATTAACCATTCAAAAAAATTGAAAGAAGAGTTGTTAAAAATGTAAATCAATCATTCTCAATATTACACAAATTGAGAGATTTTTCCTTTAAATCCTCATTTCAATTCCATATGTAAAACTTATCTGAATAACTCTATTCCTATCTTACAACACACAAAAAGAAATAATTTTACACCTATAACCAACTCTCCCAAATAATTATTACATTTTCTCCTGGAAATAAATTTAATCACCCTTCCATATCGAAAAAACTACAAACAGGGTGGATTTAAATAACAAAATACAAAATCGTATTGATAAGGTGTGATATTTTTTTTCTTATTATGATGTTCCTTACCTTCCTCTCATAATAAACGAACCCAAAGCATGATCTATTATTCACCTATAATAGATATGATGAGTGGGTTCTCCTAATATTACGACACATGATAAAATCCCTCTAAATAATTATGGCGGTGAATCATATCCCTTCGAAAATATTCTACATTACACCATTACCAATGGCCTTCTCTATTTGTGTTCTTCACCAAATATTCGAGTGGTGCTTCTAAGCCTCCTACTAATGGCCTTTCTTGCATTGAAAAAATTATTAAAAACAAATTATTTCATACTAGGCCCATTAAATAATAATACCTATTAGACCTTTTTTTTTAATTTTATTTAACCCCACCTTTCAATCCATACCTCTATTGTTTACTACTCTCTATATGTTACTATGTGTATTATTTACTCTTCAAATCATTCCTTGATTCACATATGTGACTTTTTTATTCTATCAAAATCATCATTACCTTAATTATTTTAATCATTATAATTTTTCTATTAGTCTTCATGTGATATTATCATTCTATTATTCTATATATACATTCCTTCACATGGCATCTTGAGAACTCTATTGAACATATTTGTAGATTTACTTAACAAGACCTTTTGTTTATGCATCCTAGAAAGCTATATTTTGGTCAACTTTCTTAATAATTTATGGCTAGGTATACCCTCCTTGAAGTGTGTTGTTTCTTATTGCAAATCACATATTAGTTATATCCTATCATTTTTCCTTTTATAGGCTTAGTTTGATTATATATATATATATATATATATATATATATATATATATATATATATATATATATATATATATATATATATATATTATCTTTCATTATGTACACATTGATATTGTTACTCTTTGTGTTAGCGTTATCTAGATTAAACATCTTATGCTAACTAGATATTCCATAATTTTTCTACTCTTGGATTTACCCTCATACTTTATCAATATGTGATCTCGTCTATTATTCTTAGAGGTTTATTTATAGATCCCACTGTTGGGCTCAAGGAACACTGAGAGGGGGGGAGTGAATTAGTGTTCAACAAAATTTAAATTACAATCCAGATGTTAAACCATTTACACCATTTAAATAAAAGTGAATATGCAAGCACATGAAGGAAACAATCAAAACACCATAACACCAAGATTTTTATGTGGAAACCCTCTTACGGGAAAACCCACGGTGGAGGTTAATCCACAATTTATACTTTTTTAAAAGTATGAAGAAAAAGGGAATGCACATGCATTCAAACACACTCCCTAGAACTCACTACTCAAAATAAGGAAGGCTCACTGCCTTACAGCATATTTGGATTACAACAAAGAGTTGAACTGAGAAAGTAGCATATGCAAATGCCTGGTTTCAATTTCGGGGAGGCCCATAGATCAGATTTTGGACCTCCTATCTGATTCTGCACTTCGCTTTGCTTTACCTTAATTTGCTTCACAAAAATCCTCTTCTCCACAAATGAAAACCACTCAACTTCTCTTCTAATATTCACACACACATCAACACATATCGAACACCACACACTCTACTTCAAAATGAATTAACCAATCTCATATATATATTTGTTATCAAAGATTTAGTCGCTTCATGTTGGCTTCAACAAAATAAAAATATTTTACAATAGTTGGCTCAATCCATATTTAATATTCAATGAATACCCATCAAATTTGGCTAATGTTGTGTTGTTCCCCCAAATCAAAATCTTCAAGCATAGGATACCTTAATTAATTATACCTTAGAAAATCATCCTGTCGGATCTCCTAACTTATGCACCGATTAATGCGACATCACAAAACTTAACAATAAGATAATAAGGATACTTAACAACCTTCCCCAAGATCCACAACTCAAAATGATAATCCGGTGAAGCATACAAATCAACATACTAATCGAATACCATGTTCTTCATTCTCTCTTCTGACAACACTTTGTTCTTTACTCTGCATGCCGGTATGAACAAATCTTGAGCTACGGATCAGAATAATGACTTAGGTTTCCATCAATGAAAACACTAGAAGCCATATGCCAACAATATCCCCTTTTGGCATTGATGGTAGCAACACTTAGTGAAAAAATTGGAACCAATATGATTTCACTGACTTAGTAAAAAATGACTAAGTTTTACATGTTTGGATTACAACAAAGAGTTGAACTGAGAAAGTAGCATTTACAAATGCCTGGTTTCAGTTACAGTGAGGCTCATAGATCAAATTTTGGACCTCCTATCTAATTTTGCACTTCGCTCTGCTCTGTCTTAATTCGCTTCACAAAAATCCTCTTCCCCACAAATGAAAATCACTCAACTACTCTTCTGATATTCACATGCACATCAACACATATCAAACACCACACACACTACTTTGAAATGAATTAATCAATCTCATATATATATTCTCTATCAAAGATTTAGTCGTTTCATGTAAGCTTCAACAAAATTAAAATATTTTCCAATAGTCAGCTCAATCCAAATTTAATATTCAATGTGTACCCATCAAAGTTAGTTAATGCTATGTTGTGGCTCCAAATAAAAATCTTCAAGCATAGGATACCTTAATTAATTATACCTTGAATATCTGTGACATGCCATATTCACTAAGTTTGCCACCGTGGGCTAATAAACAAAAAATCATGCTACCAGATCTCCAAACTTATGCACCAATTAATGCGACATCACAAAACTTAACAATAAGATAATATGGATACTTAACAACCTTCCCTAAGATCCACAACTCAAAATGATAATCTGATGAAACATACAGATTGACATACTAACTAGATACACTGTTCTTCATTCTCTCTTCTCGTAACACTCTGTTAGTTACTCTGCCTACTGGTATGAACAAATCTTGATCTGCGGACCGGAATAATGAATTAGGTTGCCATCAATGACAACACTAGAAGCCATATGCTAACACCCACTTATTTCAACTCATAAAGTGTTGAATCCTAAAGAGAGCCTACTATGAATGACAATGAAAAGGGAGGCATTCTTCAAAGATACTCACTAATCCACATGCACATATATTTTTATAATGGCATTCCTTGTCTAGTATAGTTTTTTATGATGATCTCTTGCATATTACTTGTTACACATGAGGTTAGAAATAGGTTATAATGTCATCAAAGTGGATAAGAGAAATGAAATTCCAACAAATGAAATCAAATAAAAGCTAACTCAAAATAAATAAAAAGCATGTACATAAAGACATAAAAGAAAAATCAAAAGAAAAAACAAATCAATGTATTCATCTCAATTCTAACACATTACATTCCCTTTATCTCACACAATTACTTTATGTGAGACAATTTCTCTTAATGATTCTCCCCCTTCCTCATGATTTCTCCCATTAGCTCTTTAAGTTTAACTTGTCAGTTCAAGATGCCTCTTTTCTCTTTTTCTTATAGCAATTTTTTTCCTATTTATTAGCATCCCTCTATCCCCTCATCTCACCATTCCCTAATCACTTTATCTCATTAATTTTTAAAATCTAAGAGTATGCATTAACTTACATTCACTTACATCTTGTATTTCTTATTTTTTCCTGTTACATTCCTATTACATCTACTAATCACATCCCTTATATACATATATTCTATGATGGATTATTGTTACACAAACTCTTTCACAATATTGGGACATAAGCTTAGGGCACATGTTTTTTATTTTTTTTTGTTAATAAAGTATCATTAATATTATAATTATAATTAAATAGTTTACTTAACATTAATTTTATAACATAATATATAAAGATTTAAATTTAACATAAAATAATGTATTGATTTTTTTAAACATGTTGATTGTTTAAATAAATTTGAACACTATCAATAACAAATATGATTATTTTTTAAATATAAATCTTACAAATTATAGGTATATTTTTTAGAGATTTTTAAATTATTAATTTTTTTTAAAATAAAATAAAATTATAGAGCCTATATGTATTCATTCAACCCAAAAGATTAATATTTCCTTAAACATGTAGAATTATTTTTAAAAAATAGTTTTCCTAAAACATAGAAAATTATTAAAAATGTTAGTTATTCTTAAAACATGAGGAATTGTTAAGAATAGCTGATTTTCCTAAAACTTGAGAAAATTTTAAAAAATATTTGCCCTTCCTTAAACATAGAGAATCGTTAAGAAATATGTCTTCCTAAAACATAAGATATTGATAAGTAGGAGGTATTTTTCCACAACGCACAATTATGATATTATTCAATGTTTGCTTCGAGTCAGCTGACTATTCATGAGTGGAGCGTCATCCATCTTCATGATATGAAGTTCACTTCATTTAGGCCACGTAGGTGAAGCATTGTTTCAGAGCGCCACTTCACCCACTTTCCGTTAGTCTTCCTGCTTAGTTGTTAATTTGTATATTAGTGTTGTTGTTTTATGAACCATTCAAATAGAGAGCCCATTGATGAGCTAAAGGGGCTCTATTATGAATGCTTCATAAGGCACAACACTTGTCAAGGTTTTGCAAATGGTAACTGCTGGCTTAACCTTGGAGAAAACTCCCGTTGCCGCTTGAGTCGGGAGACATCGATGGGTGACCTCCCGGGATGGACCAGTGCTTCACCTCTGTGAGCATCACCTAGATGCAATGAGTGCTAAGTGGACCATTCAATATCATGAGAGATGGGTTCTTGTTGAACCACTACTCATGAAACATGGGTCAATGAATTTCACTCGAAACTACACGGTTGAATCCTGATAGCAATATCATAACATAAGATATTGTTAAGAAGTATTAACCCTCTCTAAAACTTAGGAATTTCCAAGAAATACTAGTGTTCCCTATAACATAAGTTATTCACAAAGATTAGTATTCCCTAAAATATAGAGGATTATTAGGAAATTTTAGTTTTCCCTAAAATATAGGAAATTGTTAAGAAAGATTACTCTTTTATAAAGTAAAAAGAACTATTAAGAATGTTTTTTTTTTCATTCAAATATAAAAAATTATTAAAAAATAATATTCTTTAAAACATAAAAAAGCTAATATAAAAATTAATCTTTCTTAAAATATTAAAAAATATATAAAATTAAAAAAAAAAACACAAAAATTATTTTAAAAGATTAATCTTTGTTCAATAAACAATAAAATTTAGTCATAATTACAAAATTTATTACTATCTAAATTTTTCACGACTTTGAAAACGATCTCTCTCCATATTTTCTAAATATGAAAATTATGATTTTAATAGTTTGCTAGATCTTCCACATGCTTAAAAATTTGGTTTTCATTCAAAATTGTGTGAGTGGAAGTGATTGTTACAAGTCAGATAATGTTTATATGATTTACTACTCTATCTAAAAACAGTTTATAAAAGATTACATCATGTGTAAATTATATGGTTTTAAATTATAAAATTCTCACTTAAAAATCATATATTTTCTTTTTGTTTAATTCTGACTTGTCAAAGATAAAAATTACTAATGCAGTTTTGAAAATTATAGGCTTTTTTAAAACATTTTTCAGAGAATGGTTGTTAAACATTTAAATCAATCATTCAAAAAAAATCAAAGAAGAGTTGTTAGAAATTTAAGTCAATCATTCAAAAAAAAATTCAAAGAAGAGTCGTTAAAAATCTAAATCAATCATTCAAAAAAAAATCAAAGAAAAGTTGTTAGAAATGTAAATCAGCCATTCAAAAAAAAAATTGAAAGAAAAATTGTTAAAAATTAAATCAATCATGATCAATTTTTCTTTTCTTCATTAACATCTTTTTGCATTAAAAACTGATTTGCTATTTTTATCTTAATATATAATCACATTACAATATTTTTAAGAAAAAAGTAAAAAATTAAATTAAAATTACAATTGATATACAAATTTCACCATTACAATTATATAAAAATATGAAAACGAAAGAATAACAAAGTTCAAATAAAAATTAATAGAATTGATTATTGAACCATAGTATTTTTTCACTAATGTAATCAAAGAAAATTTAGGTAGAGTCGTGATTAACTAAACTACAATTGTTGTGTAGAATGTTTAAAAAGAATTGACAGTTGTAAATAACATATTTATGAATTACCTAAATTTTCCACACAACTTTGAAAATTTTGTGTTCCCACATTTTCTGCATACGAACAAGACTTAAAAAATCATGATTTTAATAGTTTCCACAATCTCAAGACTTCTGTTGTCATTGAAATTTGTATGAGCGGAAGTGACGAGTGAATGATTTGTTTATCTTACCCACTTCATTCAATATAAACCTTTAATGTGCTTTCCCCTAAGAAACAATTTCCATAGAGCCGAAAGTGATTAAGCAGCCTGTAATTGATGTATATCAAAATTTTCCACACATTCCAAAGACTTTGAAATTTATATGAAGGCAACTTAAAATCTCTTATAAATACTCCTCTTTTCTCACCCATTTCCATGCAATGAAGTGTTGTAACCATTAATATTCACATCCTCTCTCAAGATGGGCAAACCAATGTTTTGGGTGCTCGTCTTCCTAGTGTCCATGCTCGCCTCCTCCTCACAAATTAACTGCCCTCAACCACTTCAAACAAGAGCTGCTCAAAGGTATATTTCCCATTGATCCCCTTACCTAAAAGTGATTAAGGAATTTTTGGGAGTTCAATACAATTATTGGAGGGAATTTTCTTTTCTTATGTATAATTATTCAAGAAACGTTGTCACACTCATCCATAGATAAATAGGCCAAGGGAGGAGAGTCTAGAACCAACTTCTTCTAATAAAAACACCTTATGAGAAGAAGAGGATGAATTCCAAAATTTAGGGAGGGAGGAATCCTACATGGTCACTTAAATGGAAATTGAAGGTGGCAAGTCAAAAGTGATCCTTGCATATTATGTATGGATGCACATTTAATAGGGTTTGAATGGAACAATCTAGCATTTGATATATTCAATACTAGAGGGTCAATCCCAATTAACTTATAAGGAGGAAGAAGAGGGTCTACATCCTAAGGAAGAGGGCCAAGACCAAAAACGGTAAGATGGTGTGAATAGAATCCTACCATAAGTAAGCTCTGCTATTAGTCATGTGGAAAAAATTATGATAATTTGTAGCCAAATGACTAGTGACAATATAATGATGACACTAGAATGGAAGAACTTTGTAATCAATGAGCTAGACCTAAAGAGTATTGTCTACCTATAATATAAAATCCATTGGGATACCTTAGATAAATCAATATCAACTAAAAATTAAGCAAAGTTAATATGGATAAATTCATAGTAGTTGAATCCACCTTTAAAAATTACTGCACCATGTTACCAATAGCTTGTTAGTAAGAAACACACCAAAAATAGAGTGAGACTAGGTAATTGGATCCAATCCAACATCTTTAAATATGTAGTAGTGTGGTTGAAAGAGTAAAACCAAGGTTCAACAATAAGGAAATATTGACCCCACAACCAAACCCCCCATCCATCACCATATTTCTATAAGAAAATTGTATAAAAAACAATAATAAAAACCCCTTACATGGAGTAAATTTTAAGATTCCTTGCAATAAGGGGTTGCTACTTCTTTAAACATGAAAGGTGGAGGTCAAGGAGGCTAAACCAAATGTCATTAAATCTAAAAAAGAAGTCTTTCTTAGCATAATATATATCTTCATCTAATACATCCTATTTATAGACAATAAGGGAAGTTTGAATGCATGGTAGAGGCAAGATCTTCCTATGTGGTGAGGATTATCCTCTTGCAATAGAATTCATAGCATTCTTGCTAGATGTGGATGCCACATTAACAAACGAATTATGACATCCAAAATAATGTGACTCATCTTTCAAAGGGAAACCAAAAATAGTGATATTCAAAGAAAATTCCTTAAGAAAGTTAATAGTAACAACATCACTAACCTCTACAAATATCCCCAAACCATGTCCATCCCCATCACAAATAGGAATGGGAGAACAAGGTGTATCCTCTGAGGATGCCATAAGATGTCATTAGAAGAGAAAGAAAGATGCTAGAGAGTGGGAGCACCATTGTTAATTATAAATGTATATAAATATCGTTTTTAATATATATCTAAACTATTAAATATATAGATAAGAAAAATTAACAATTTTTTTTAGTTGAAAGGTTATTTTACTTGTGATAATTTTTAAATAAATTAATGAATAAAGTTATTTACTTTGATTTTTTATAGTAATAAAGATAATAATACAATGCATGCAAACAATTATAAAATGATTAAATCAATATATTGTGTTCCACTCACAAATTGATGTATCATTAATAGTATGTTTATTATGAAATAATATTAAGACAATGTGAATTTCATATAAAACCCTTTAAAAATTTCTAAATTCTTAATATATTAACCATTTAAGTAAATTTAAGCACTTTCAATAATGAATATGATATGTCCTTTCAAAATATAGAAATTATAAATTTGTAGGTACATTTTTTTTAAAAGATGTTAAATTAAGAAAAATACAACTTTCTTCAATTATATAGTCTTGTTATTTTCTACTCTATAAAAGCAATTGGAAAATATATTATTTGTAACCATTAATCAACACAATTATTAATGACTTTGAAAATTCTCAATTAATAGTCATGCAATTGTTTAATTATTTATTTCTTAATTCTAAAAAGATTAGAACTATTAACATGGCTTTGAAAATTCTACTCTACCCTACAACATTTTTCAAAGGGTTGTTAAAAATCTAAATAAATAATTTAATAAGTTTTTTTTTAAGGAATCATTGTTAAAAATCTATATTCACAAATCAAAAATATTTTTCAAAGCAAGATATCAATCTAAATTCACAATTCAAAATGATTTTTCAAAAAAAATTGTTAAAAATTCAAATCAATCATTATCAATCTTCTCATAACTTATTATCATTTTTTTCACACTCAAGACTATCTTATTAGTTTTATCTCAATATATAATTAAAATTAAGTAAACCCTATCATGAATATGCAAAATTTTCCATTACAATTATATAAAAATTAATGTGAAAACATGAAAATATGAAAACAAGAGAATGGAAAAATTCAAACCAAACATAATTTACTAGCAGAATTTATTGAGGGAAAATTGATTAGTAATGTTGAATATAATTGTAGAATCAAATGAAAAAGATATTGTAGAAAATAAAAGATTAAAAACAATCACAAAACAAGAGCACAAAATTTATCGTGGTTCACCATTAATAAATGGCTACATCCACACTTAGGGATTTTCTCTTATTAATTCTCAAGTTCTGAATGAATTACATATTCAACCAACAACATATTAATAAAACAGTCTTCAACCTCAATAATAAGAAAAAATCTATCAAAAAGGATTGTTTCTAATTTTGTGAATACATGCAAAAAGAAGCCAGTCATAAAAGACATCCTTTTCGAATATGGGAAAGAAACTTGCCAATTTATACAAATGAAAACCTTATCAAGAATCTAGATAATTTGGGCTTCACTGAACCCAACAGTCTCCCACTTGAAGACCAAATTATTGCTCAGAGATATCCCACCACTGCAGAGTTAATGTCAGAGCTACACAAGTCTGAGATAAGCTCTACAAAATTTGAACTTCTCTCTAGGAACTACCATTGTCAACATGTCACCTAGATTCAACTTTGTGCCAACTTTCTCCACTTGTAGCTTAACCTCTTCAATACAATGGCAAATGAAATGATATTGCAGCTCTATATGCTTTGTCCAATTGTGAAAGGCTGAATTCTTGGACAAGTGAATAGAACTATTGCTATCACAACAGAGAGTAAAAACATATTGTGAAAACCATAAATAACCTAATAATCATTGCAACCATATCATTTCCTTGGCTCCTTCAGAAAGAGCAATATATTCAGCCTCTGTAGAAGAAAGTGCAACCACCTATTGCAATTGAGAAACCCAACTAATTGTTGCCCCAAAAAAAGTGAAAACATAACTGGTAGTAGAATGTCGTTTATCTAGATCTCTAGCCATATCTAAATCAACATAACCTCATAGATGAATCTCCTTACTGGACCAAAACATAAACCACGATCAGAAGTATCTTTCAAATACCTGAATATCCACTATACTGCCTGCCAATGTTGTTTACCTAGATTACTCATAAATCTACTCACAACTGCCACTACATGAGCAATATCTGGACGCTCATACAAGTCATGACATACATTAAACTGCCATCTATTGATGAATATGGAACACACTTCATGTGTTATTTTTCTTCTTATGTTTTAGGACACATAGCTGAGGATAACCGAAAATGATCAGCCAAAGGAGTATTCACGGATTTGGTATTCTACATGTTGAATCTATCTAAGATTTTAAGAATATATTTTTCTTGAGATAATCTAAGTTCTCTCTTTTTTCTATCCCTGATTATATTCACCCCAAGAATCCTCTTTGTTGCCCCTAAATCCTTCATGGAAAATATTTGAGATAAATTTTGTTTCAACTCACGAACTATCCTCACACTATTGCCAACAACTAGCATATCATCAACATAAAGTAATAAAATAACAAGCTCACCATTTGGAAGCTTCTTGTAATAAACACACAGGTCTGACTCACAATGAATAAAATGTTGCTGAGTCATGAAGTTGTCAAATTTTAAATTCCACTGCCTTGGGGCTTGCTTGAGCCCATACAAACTCTGCTTCAATTTGCAATATAAATGTTCTTGACCCGGCTTTGCAAAATATTTAGGTTTGTCCATGTATAATTCCTCTTCAATATCTCCATGAAGAGAAGCTGCTTTGACATCTAATTGCTCAAGTTCAAGATCCCAAACAGCTGCCAAGCCTAACACTACTCGAATGGTCTGCATTTGGACAACTAGTGAAAATATCTCATTGAAATCAGTGCCTTTTTCTTGAGAAAAACCCTTCACAACCAATCTATCCATGTAACAGTTATGACCTCCATCTTCCTCTTTCACATGATATACCCATTTATTCTCTAGTGGTTTGTGATTTGGTGGAAGATGAACCAAATCCAATGTATCATTTGCATGCAAAGACTCCATTTCTTCATTCATCGCCTCCATCCATTTTATTAAATTTGCATCTTTGCAAGCTTGTTTAAATGTTGTAGGCTCTGCCTCACCACAAATAAACATTTCATAATCATAATCAGTAGATAAAAATAACTCATAATCATCATATTTCTTTGGTAGCTTCCTCTTTTGGGTTGTTCTTTGTAATTGTGGACCAATTTCTAACTGCAGAACACCTTGTTGCTCTACATGTTCCTCATTATTCTATAAATGACCAATAGTAACCTATTTTTCTACAATCCCCTATTTCATTTCTCCAATTTTCTACCCCTGTACACCTCCATGAGATAGAGATTTATCAAAAATAGATCCTCTTATAACAACATTTGTTTGAATTGGAGGCTACAAATTTCCATGAAGAGGTTGCATCTCACCCAAAGGCAGTGATGGAGCTAGTGGAGAGTGTGAATGAACTAATGGAGACAACAAAAATCTTGATTGAGGCACATAAGATGTCACTTCATGTGACAAGGTCAGTGTGCCATTTAGGAAAGGCTATGAATGAGCCAATGAAGGCATCAACATCTCATTCAAAAGCAACATATTAAAGATTGATGGTTGCGTGTTGATTTGCAATGGTAGCGAATCATTATGTAGAGGATATGAATTAAACAAAGAGGGGGCTGGAAAAGGCTGTGAAGTAATTGTTAAAGGAAGTGATGAAGTAGCTAATGGGTGTGTAAATCCTATCACTAGATGTGTTGCAATTTGTAAGGGGGCCTTTTGAATAAGAGACTGCGTTGAAGTCGATGGAGGAAACGCTAAATCAGAACAATGCCTAGTGATGACAGATGGCTGTGAAGAAACAATTAAAGGCTGGGAGTGTAATGCCCCGTCTTAATAACCTAAGAATATTGCAAAAGTGATATAAAAGTGTAATAATTTTTTTTTTTTTAAGTATTAATATTATGTTAATTAGTTGCATACATTCTTAGGTTAAACGACGTTACACTACTTTGAGTTTTCCTTAAGCGACTTAAGTATTTCGCATTGCTCCCAATTAAATCATAACATAAAGTAAACATTGCATAATAATAAATTTCCATTCAAGATATATTTAAGTACAAACATTTTTCCATACATTGCATTGATAAGATATTACATTGCTCATCCATCTGATGAGGTAGTTCAAATAACAAATACTTTACAATTACATTGATCACCTCTTATACATTTGAGGGATGTTTTTACATTTCAAATTTTACAATATACAATGATGAAGAAATAAAAGAAGTCCATGTGCGAGCTCTCCATCCATGAAGCGCTCAATGCAACGAACAAACTAGGGACCCAATAGAGTAAGGTGCACGTTCCACCCAACCATGTGGTACCGTAGGTCCACCCCCCGTGCTAGGAGATAGTAATAAGGCTACCTAGTCCTAATCTACTAACCCTAGACACTAGTACAAACACACTATTGGTTACATTGCTTCCAGATTTGACAATTGATATGAAACACAATCACAAGGTTTAACTGCTATTCTAGGTGGAGTGTCATCACAACGATGCAATGGTTACCCTGGTGTTTCTTCCTAGGTCCCGGCCCCCAATCCTTGGGTTACCCTAGTAACCTCTTACAAAACCCGGCCCCTATTGCAAACAGTTGCAGAATCGTATGCCTCTTAAGGAAACGAGACATCGATTTTGCCATTCCAGGCCTTCTCGACTTATACTCATAACTGTAGAAGCTTATGAGTCATAAGCGAGGCATGCATATCTTGTTACAAATTTTAATCTCTATCTAATGTATCATTTAATTTTCACTAACTTAATTAACTGTTTGTAAGTTACCCTGACACCACTTTGTGTGTCGGCCCTTACAAACAGCCACTCCCCTAAACATAACAAGGTTTCTAGGTTTTCATGACTAGGGTTTACCAAAAGTACAATTTACATCTCACATTGACAAATTAATCTTAACAATATCAAACACCATGTATGGCTCTTGCACAAACCCAAGTCAATATGAATTACTTCGAAAACAATAAAAACCCCCTTTTACCCGATTTAATTCTGGAAGACTTGATTTGTTTAAAAGACTTCTCCCTTATTTGCCCCAAAAGAGAATACATATAAGACAAATTAAGAAAACAAATATCTATATTTCGGATTTATTAAATCCTCTCAAGCAAATGACTAAAAACAACAGAATTATTAATCTATAACTTCATACATTTTCCATTCAAACAAGAACTAGAGGTTTATCATTTAACCAACTAATACAAAATTTATTTTTTTAAATAAAAAGAAATCATACCTACAATAATCCCAATTTCATGATCATATACTATAATGAAATTTATTTATTTATTTTATTTTACAAATTACATTTCATTATAAATAACTAATCTTAATTTTTACAATCTTTTATGAGCAAATATCCACACAGTAATATAAATAAAAATAATAATATTTATACATTACATATATATATATCATATATATTTATTAATATATAATATATATATATGTAATATAAAAATATTCATGTTTTATTCATAATTTAAAGTAATTTTAATTAAACCAAAATTTATAAAATAATAAATTCCAATAGGCAGGGCCCGTATGCCCACACAGCCGAGCCCTCCATGGGAGGGCACGGCTGTGCCGGTAGCGCCGGCGCTGCCTGTGAAGGCAGCGCTGGGCGCTGCCCACACAGCTGCCTCCCCCATGGGGGACAGTCGTGGGGGTAGCCCCCCCTGCGACTGTCTTAACAAAGAAATACACTTAGATTTAAACAAAAATCTTCTTACAGTTTCCCGGCGATTAAAATTTAATTCGAAAATAAATATTTCCAGACGGATTTCGACGGAAATATAAATCAAAAAATTTCATAGAATAAATTACTTCATTTTATGTATATATATATATATATATATCAAGTTTTTCAGCAATGATTTCAATACTGTGTTAAAATAATTTCTGGCAAATCTACAGAATAATAGAGAATTTCTTTTTTTTTTTTTTAAAAAATTTCCAGCAAATTGTAACAAATTTTCTCAAATGGTGATTCATCTACAGGGTGTTTTACAAATAAAATATCAAAACCCCTATTTTTTTTACCAGATTTTAACAAAGAATCTAACAAGAATTCTTTCAGAAAGATTTTTTTTTTAATACAATTTTCATAGAGAGGAAATTTTAATTTCCTAAAGAAAAACAAGAAAGAGTATTCAAAAAGAAATACAAAATTTCTTTACTCAATTATTTTCACAGACAATTCTTTTATAAAAAAAATAGATAAACAAATTCACCAAAAGAATACCTTTATCCTGTGCTTGAAAATTTTCTGACAAGGAAATTCCTGTAGCTTCCAATTCTTTCCCGCAAAGCCAATCCAAGATAACTAACCACCAAGATCCTTTGAAGGATCTTCCACAAGAAATAACAACCCAAAACTTATAGAGAGATAACAACTTCTAAGAACTGAGAATTTTTCACACAGAGAAAGTATTTTTGCCAGTCCCCAGAAAAATTTCCCCGAGGCAATTGAATAACCCCGTTTAATTTCCCAGATCCTCAATATCCTCCGTGAATTTTTTTAACAACCCCAAATGAAAATTATGGCACTCACACACATGTCGAGAGGTTGTTGAGAAAATATCTTCTCCACCTCTTGGCAGTTTTGCCATTTAAATTTTGCATGTGATTTTAATTAATTTATTAAATTTAAATTTTAAAACTCAAATTTTCAAATCACATGCAATTATTTAAATTATATTTTACTTTCTAATTCACATGCATCTTAATTCTAATTTATTTAAATATAATATAATTTATGTACTTACTAATTTAATCTAATTAATTAATTTATTTAATTAAATAGTTAAATCCTTTTAAGACCAACTATTTAACTAAATAAAATAACTAATGTATTAAATAACCAAGTAAATAAATTTCAATCATATTTAAATATTAATAAAAATAACCAAAATTAAAGCATAATAATTAACATTAAAAAAAAAACCAACATTTACCTTTTCACAACGATTTAACCAACAGAACACATTACAAAACAACCTATGACCCAAACTGAAAACTGACTAAGTACTAATACTAAGGTTAGAGACTCGACTAGGATAAACCTAACTACTATCTCCTTTTCAACAATTCCGTTGAGTCTTGACACGCTCAGACCTGATTACACAGGTGGAGTCGGTG
This sequence comes from Sequoia sempervirens, assembly GCA_007258455.2. Lineage (NCBI taxonomy): Eukaryota > Viridiplantae > Streptophyta > Pinopsida > Cupressales > Cupressaceae > Sequoia > Sequoia sempervirens. The sequence continues at coordinate 624,021,486 of VDFB02270651.1, forward strand.
TCATGTACCTGCAATCCTGCAACCGAGCAAACAATATGCATACATGTATATATATATATATATAAAGCATTAAAACATGCACACCGTGCGAAGAAAATCACAGATATCGCAGGGCACTCGCAAGCGAGTGATGCGATTCTGTTCTCCACACCAATACACTCACAGAAGACTGACTCAATAAACATTGTTAGTCCATCATAAACATATGCATATCCATAAACAACTGAAATTAAGCATCTACACTAAGTCATATCATATCTGAAAACAATAAACATCACACAGAGTATCATCATGTCACACAATATTCCATCATCGCTCAAAATTAGTGATCCAAGTATCCAACCAAACAACATAAGTCTAACAGTATGAAAAAGTACCAACAGAAAACGTAAGCATAAACGGAGGGGTTCTACAGGGAGAATGAAACATAAGTTTTCTTGATATGACCATTATCAAATAAATCAACATCAAAATAATAATCTAAAGATGTGTCCTGAGGCTGCGAACCTAGGAATTTTTTCTGATTGAAGACAACATCTCGACTAGGAACAATCTTTTTGGTGACAGGATCCCACAACTTGAAACCGAATTGATCTTCTCTGTAGCTTAGAAAAATTCACCTTTTTGATTTGAAACCAAGCTTCATTCACTATTCTTTAGGAATATGTATGAACACTTCATAGCCAAACACCTGTAAATAATGATATGAAATTCTCTTCCCAAGCCACCACTCCTCTGGAATATCAAAATCCAAACAGGATGATGGTGCACGATTAATCAAATATACTATTGTGTTGCACACCTCTACCCAAAACTCTTTTCCCAAACCGGCACTGGAGAGCATGCATCAAGCTCTTTATAGAATTGTCTGATTCAATCGCTTAGCTGCACCGTTTTCCTGAGGGGTGAATGGGACCACCTTTATTCTATGAATGTCGTTGTTTGCATAGAAATTATGAAACTCCAAGGAGCAAAACTCTCCTCCATTATTAGTTTTCAAACATTTAATTTTATTCCCTATTTTATTTTCAACAAGAGCCTTCAAAATGTTAAATTTTGAAAAAAATATGGTTTTTTATTTAACATGTAAATCCAAACTTTTCAAGTGTAATCATCCAAGAATGTGACAAAGTAATTTGCACCACCAAAATAAATTACCTCAGTGGGACCAAAAACATCTAAATGCACAAGTTCCAAAGGAGTGGTTTTCTGATCATGGCCTATCCTCAAGAAGCTAGCCCTGTTTTGTTTTCCATAAAGGCAATGTTCACAAAACTGCAAATCCATCAATTGCAAGCCGGGAAGTTGATCTCATTGAAACATTAATTCAATCCCTTTATTGCTCATGTGACTGAGCCTCTTATGCCAAATTTTTGAATTGATGTCCATGACTGTCATGGAAGCTCCCATTTCACCATGAAATTTTAAAATATAAAGATTACCCAACTTCTTTCCACTTGCAAGCACTAAAACCCCCTTGGTTACTTGCCAATTTTCTAAAGAAAATTTAACATTCCACCTAGAAGTAATTAAATGACTTACATAAATTAAATTTCTTTTCAATAAAGGAACATATCTCACATCCTTTAAAAGCCACTGATTTCCATTTATCAAATTCAAAATTATATCACCCTTACCAACTATTTCGCATTCCGTATTGTCACCAAGAAAAACCTTACCGAATGCACCTTCTTTGAAATTTGTAAAAGCTTGTCAGAATGAAGTAGCATGGAAAGAAGCCCCATAATCAAGTACCCAAGAATCTGTAGTCATGTCTCTAGGAAAAACCTTACCGAATGCACCTTCTTTGAAATTTGTAAAAGCTTGTCAGAATGAAGTAGCATGGAAAGAAGCCCCATAATCAAGTACCCAAGAATCTGTAGTCATGTCTCTAGTAGCCAAAATTAAAACTCCATCGTCTTTTTCAGCTGCAGTGTTTGCTTCATTGTTACTAACTTTGCCCTGTTCCCTTTTATAAAATTCTAGAAATTTTTCTTTGTGGCCCAAATTACCATAAAACTTGTTGGAATAATTTTTTCATTGATGTCAAGGTTTAGCTATTTGGTTTCCTTCTTGAGTTGCTTGAGGTGCTTGAGGTGCTTGAGGTGCTTGAGGTGCTTGACTTGCTTGAGCTAGGTGGCTACCTACTTGTCACTACTTGGTTTGCAGTTGTGCCAAATCATCCTTAACTTTTCAATAGGTTGAAAAGTCCAAACTTATGTGCCAAGTCAGTTTGCTTGATCATTAGTTTGAAAAGTCCAATCTTTCTTTGAGGTTCGATTCTCTTTGAGGTGGCTTTTTTTTGTCTTATGCAAAGTCAACTATTTTGTGTTAGCTTTATGATAGTTTCAAAAAGTCTTTGGTTACCTTTTATGTGGCTTAGTTTCTCTTAATGAGTATAGATTTTTAAGAAAAGCTTATGGTTGTAGAGTGACTTGTGTGTCTTGGTTAGAAATGAAATCCTTAAAATGAAGCCACGTAACAAATCTCTTTGGCAATGTTGTCCATCAAAAAGGAGGCTAAATTTAATGGTATAAGAATTTTTTTTTTTAGGAGTAGCTTATATTTTATATGACACATTGCCTTTAAAGAATTCTTTTGGACGTGGCCTTATTGTTTCTAAGCATGTATTTCATTGTATAACAGGTTCATAATTTTAATAAAGGAAAATGTTTGCAAACTTGAATTGTATTTTAAATGCATTGACATCTATGATATGTTGGAAGCGATTATCTCATGAATTTTGAAGCTGCATAATACTTGGCAGTGACACGAGTTGGAGAGTCTACTATTTGAATTTAAAATTCATTTCTCTGACTTTGAACTTGGTCGACTTCATTAGTAGCAATGATTTCAGGTGTTATACTTTGACTAAAGAATTCTAGTAGGTTTTGAATATATTTTGGAGACATATAGAGGATCATGGATAACGTTTTTTGCTGAGACGTGATACCTTATTGATACCAACGGTTTCAGATTCTTGTTACATTTGGCAACATCAGGATATTGGTTGAAATCATTTCTAAAGAAGACATCATGTTTTTTAATTTATGGATTGGTCTTTTAAGTTTGTCGTTTCTTATCCTCCCTATTTGGTAATGACTCGGGGATAGATATCATTTTCATATCGAGTTGAAGGCTTAATAATTATTGCAACGTATAGGTATATGGAGAGAAACATTTTTAAATGAATATAATAAAATGGTTTGCAGGAGCAACTAATTTTAATGTCTAGATATTTCTAATCATGGAGTTTCATTTCAGTCGGCTACATGTGTCAGTGAATTTTTAATTCCTTCTTATTTGTTGGAGAGATTCTTTCTGGATAGCATTTGGTTTGTAATTCTGATAGTTTCAGTAATATTGGTGGTTTCTGAGACGTGTTTGTATCAAGCTCTTTTTGGGTGATAGTTTGTGTGGAAGAAATTAATGAGTAGTTGGCTCCTTTATTAGAAATAGTTTCATATTTGTCACATAACTATTCTTAATATATCACTAGTGGCATTTTATTGTCCTCTATACACCTGATGAGTTTATTCTGGCAATGCTTATGATGCTTGTGGTTGAATATTCTATTCTGACAAGAGGAAACCGAGTATAAATTTTGATGAAGACATTTTTGAGAATGAGCTCTATAAAATATTGATAGAATTGATCACTTATTGTGTTCATGTGTGCTAGATTTTCATTAGGAAAAAAAAAGGGTGTAAAAGAGAAATGATGGTTTAATCCTTCTCGCTGCTTTGAATATGGAGTTTGTTGCGTATGGTTAGAAGATTTTATGGGCTAAATGATATGTGTGTATTGTTCACAGAAGATATTGTTTTGAGAATCATCTCCATTCTCTATAGACTACAATAAAGTATAAATGTTTCTTCATATGAAAAGAGTGAAATGATAAGTGTATGTAGCACCTTCAGAATTTGATGAGATTACCGGTTTGAGCATTCTCGTGTATGGAGTTTTATGATCAAAGGGGTGTAAGAAGAATTAGAGTTGCTATCATTTGATTGAAGAAAATTTCAATAAGGAAGAGAACGTGTTATTCTAGATTTCTAATTTTGGACTACAGACAAGTTGACTATTTGTTGTGTCTGTGATGTGAGGCTAAAGCTATGAGTTTCTTGTATCATGCCTCTCTGTGTGAAGTTTAATATGATATGTGTTTTGTTTGAGTTATCAAGTTGTTGAGGAGTTTGATGTTGAGTTCAGAGTATGTTGCTTACCTTTGTGTTGAGTTTTTGAGTGGCTTTGTTATAATATTATGTTTTATGCATAATGTTTGATAGTGTGATAAAAGTGTGAAGACCTCGATTAAGAAAGGAGTTTTCAGTTCGAGTGTCAAGTGATCTTGGGGGTGCAAGATAAAGGTTTTGGTATTTTAGTTTTTGATTCAAAACAATGTGTATATATTTGAGGGCCTCACAGTTCATGTGAAGGAATTGTTTGAAATATATGTTGCAGTGTTATCAGTTTTGAAAAATATGTAGTTGGTGCTTCAGCCACTGGGGTTGGTGCTTCAGTGTATTTAGAGTTGTTGCTTCGAAGGAGGTTTGGTGATCTCGTTGGGTTGGTGCTCACTAAATGAAATTGAAGTTGGTGCTTCTAGTGAGTTGGTTCTCACTTATGTAATCACCTGGGTTGGTGCCCTTTGGAGATAAATAAAAGAAATTTCTTGTGGTAGTCTTTTACCCAAAAGGGTTTTCCACATGAAAAATAGTGTTCATCTTTCTATGGTGTTTATGTTGTTCTTTTTGTTGCTTTCAATGATCTTATTTCTGATTTACATACGGTTTAAAGTTTTAAAAAGTTTTGAAATACTAATTCACCCCCCCCTCTTAGTATTTCTTGTGTGCTCTTCAATTGGCATCAGATCCATGGTTCCTCCAGAAAGTGACCTTAAAAGCTTGGAGGTAGATTCTAGTTGCACACATGGATTCATTTGAGAAGTTTGTTGTTAATGGAGCTCCTATGTTTAATGGTACTAACTATTCCTTTTGGGAGTATTCATATGAGAACTTATATTATGTCTCTTGGTTTTGATGTTTGGAGAAGTGTAGAAATTATATATACAGTCACATCAACTCCTCTAACCGATGCAGTTGTGAAGGAAGCTTTTGAGTTTAATGCAACAACCATGAAAGCAATCTTGAGTGGGTTGTCAGAAACAATAGTTGTGAAGGTAATGAATTATGACTCTGCTCAATAGATTTGGAATAAGCTTCAGAGAATGTATGAAGGTAATTTAGAGAATCTCAGCATGTTAGAAGCTGAAAGTGTTGTTGATTATTTTTAGAGTATAGATGAAGTTTTAAACAGTATTAAAAGCCTAGGAGAGGAGGTTGAGGAGTCTACAGTTGTTCAAAAGATTGTGAAATCACTCCTCGTGCATTTCAATGATAAAGTTTCAGAGATTAAAGAAATGAAGGAGTTTGGTAAGTTAACCATTGATGAGCTTTGTAATATGCTTATGACCTATGAATTGTGTACTACTATTGATTTTTCTGCAATAAAAGAGGTAGCCTCTGAAGATTCAAAGAAGGGAGATGACAAGAAGTCTACTACTACTAGCAGTTCTAATGTAGGTCTTGACAATGAAGGATGTAATGAAGAATATGTTGAAGAATATGATGGAGATTATGAAGAAGAAGCTAAAGTTAATTTTCAAGGAGAACTAATTTGTGCTTTGAGTGAACTCAAGAAGCTAAGGAAGAAAAATCAGAATTTGAAGCTGCTATTACAAGAGGAAAGGGGTGCAAAAATGAAGTTATCTCAAGCACTTGAAGATATAAAAAAGAAGCTAGTTGATAAGAAAAGTCAGATTGAAAAGGCTGAAAATTTGATTGCTGATTTGAAGTTGCAGCTTGAATAAGGAAAGAAAATAGATGAAGAAATCATAAATCAGTTGAAAATTGAAAGACTTGAAGCAGAGGTTGTTTCTCTTAGAAACATAAGCAAAACATCAACCTTGTTAAGAGAAGAAAAGATAAATCAGAAATTTCCTATGTCCTTTGAAAAGATTTTAAATGCACGGAAGGATCCTAAGGACAAGAGTGGAGTTGGATTTGAAAAAGGTCAATACATTCCAAGTCTAAAAATGAAGAACAAAAAAAGAGTTGCATTGATTTCTCAAAGCATTTGCATTCCAAGAATAGAAAAAACGCATTTAGAAGACCACCTACTCAAAGACAAAATCAGGTGACCAGGTTCAATGATTCTTTCTTTTATGGATACTATTTTTCATGTAGTTGTTTTGGTCACAAGGCTGAAAATTGTAGAGTTTATGCAAAGAATAATTTCAAATATGTGAATAGAAATGGTTCTACTCCTCGGATCAAGTACAATGTCATTTGTTACAAATGCAATAACTTGGGTCATACTACAAAAATGTGTAGAAGCAAACATGCAGATTTTTCAAAGAAAAACAAGAGAGTTGACAAAACAGAAAAGGTTAAGATGGTTTGGAAGAAAAAGAATGAGGTTGAAAAAGTTGAATGGAGTGGAGATGCTTTTGGTGTTGGTGAACTTGATGATTTCAGAAGAAAGAAGTTAGAAATGACTTCACCCCATCCTTGAGAAGGTGATTGGACTTAGGCGGAGCATTCATTGATACATCTTATTAGCCTTGTTTCAGTTATGTAGGTTGGTTGAGTTTTGCAGATTAGTATTCTTATGTTTTGGATTTTTGGGAATGAGTTTTGGTATGAGATTTTGAGTACCGTTTAGCTTGTAAAGCTGCTAATTATTCATCAAATTATCATTATAAAATTATTATTATTATTGCCATGACATTGGTTTTATTTTGTCATTGATGTCAAAGGGGGAGAAATAAGACAGGGGGAGCAACATTGTTTCATATCAGCAGATTGGTTTCAGCTTTGGTTTTAGAGGAGTACAACTTTCAGGAGATATTATTAGATACAATATTTGGTTGTGGTTTTAGAGTGGTTTCCATCAATGACAAAGGGGGAGATTGTTGGAATAAGTTTGTCATTGATGTCAAGGTTGAGCTACTTGGTTTCCTTCTTGAGCTGTTTGAGGTGCTTGACCTGCTTGAGCAACTTGACCTGCTTGAGTTGGGCAGCTGCCTACTTGTCACTAGTTGGTTTGCAGTTGTGCCAAATCATCCTTACCTTTTCAGCAGGTTGAAAAGTCCAAATTTATGTGCAATTCAGTTTGCTTGATCACCAGTTTGAAAAGTCCAATCTTTCTTTGAGGTTCGATTCTCTTTGAGGTGGCTTATTTTTTTCTTATGAAAAGTCAACTATTTTGTGTTAGCTTTATGACAGTTTGGAAAGGTCTCTAGTTACCTTTTATGTGGCTCGGTTTCTCTTAAGGAGTATAGATTTTTAAGAAAAGCTTATGGCTGTAGAGTGAATTGTGTGTCTTGGTTAGAAATTAAATCCTTAAAATGAAGCCACATAACAAATCTCTTTTGCAGTGTTGTCCATTGAAAGGAGGCTAAATTTAATGGTATAAGAGAATTTTCTTTTTAGGAGTCCTTATATTTTATGACACATGGCCTCTAAAGAATTATTTTGGATGTGGCCTTATTGTTTCTAAGCATGTATTTCATTGTATAACAGGTTCAAAATTTTAATAAAGGAAATTTCTTATAGAATTGAATTATCTTTTAAATGTAGTGACATCTCTAATATATTGGAGGCGATTATCTCATGAATTTTGAAGCTGCACAATACTTGGTAGTGACATGAGCATGAGAGTCTGCTATTTGAATTTAAAATTTGTTTCTCTGACTTTGAACTTGGTCAACTTCATTAGTAGCAACGGGTTCAAGTGTTATACTTTGACTGAAGAATTCTAGTAGGTTTTGAATATACTTTGGAGATGTATAGAGGGTCATGGATAACATTTTTGGCTAAGATGTGATACCTTATTGATACCAACGGTTTCAGATTCTTGTTACATATAGCAGCATTAGGATATTGATTGAAATCATTTCTGAAGAAGACATCATGTTTTGTTATTTTTGGATTGGTCTTTTAAGTCTATCATTTCTTATCCTCCCTATTTGGTAATGACTCGAGGATAGATATCATTTTCCTATTGAGCTGAAGGCTTAATAATTATTGCAACATATGGGTATATAGAGAGCAATGCTTTTAAATGAATATAATAAAATGGTTTGCAGGAGTAGCTAATTTTAATGTCTGGATATTTCTAATCATGGAGGTTCATTTCAGTCAACTACAAGTGTCAATGAATTTTTAATGCCTTCTTCATTTGTTGGAGAGATGCTATTTGAATAACATCTATTTTCTAATTCTGATGATTTCAGTAATATTGGTGGTTTCTAAGATGTGTTTGTATCGATCTATTTTAGGGTGATAGTTTGTGTGGAATATATTAATGAGTGACTCCTTTATTAGAAACAACTTCATATTTGACAAATAACTATTCTTAATATATCACTGGTGGCACTTTTATTGTCCTCTCTGCACCTGACAAGTTTATTATGGCAATGCTTATGATGGTTGTGGTTGAATATTCTATTCTAACTGGAGGCAACTGAGTATACATTTTGATGAAGACATTTTTGAGAATGAGCTCTGTAAAATATTGATAGAATTGATCACTTATTGTGTTCACATGTGCTGGAGTTTGATTAGGTAAAAAAAAAGTGTGTAAAAGAGAAATGATGGTTTAATCCTTCTTGTTGCTTTGAATATGGAGTATGTTCCGTATGGTTAGAAGATTTTCTAGGCTAAATGATATGTGTGTACTGTTGACAAAAGACATTGTTTTGAGAATCATCTTCATTCTCTATAGACTGCAATAAAGTATAAATGTTTCTGCATATGAAAAGAGTGAAATGATGAGTGTATGTAGCGCCTTCATATTTTGATGAGATTACTAGTTTGAGTGTGCTCATGTATGGAGTCTTATGATCAGAGGCATGTAAGAAGAAATAGAGCTGCTATCATTTGATTGAAGAACATTTCAATAAGGAAGAGAACATGTTATTCTAGATTTCTAATTTTGGACTGCAGACAAGTTGAGTGTTTGTTGCGTGTGTGATGTGAGGCTAAAGCTATGAGCTTCTTGTATCATGCCTCTGTGTGTGAATTTTAATTTGATATGTGTTTTGTTTGAGTTATCAAGTTGTTGAGGATTTTGATGTTGAGTAGAGAGTATGCTGCTAACCTTCGTGTTGAGTTTTTGAGTGACTTTGTTATAATATTATGTTTTATGCATAATGTCTGATAGTGTGATAAAAGTGTGAAGACCTAGATTAAAAAGGGAGTTTTTAGTTTGAGTGTTAAGTGATCTTTGGGGTTCAAGATAAAGGTTTTGGTATTTTAGTTTCTGATTTAGAATAGTGTGTATGTATTTAAGGGCCTCACAGTTCATGTGAAGGCATTGTTTGAAATCTATGTTATAGTGTTATCAGTTTTGAAAAATCTGTAGTTGGTGCTTCGGTGTATTCGAAGTTGGTGCTTTGAAGGAGGGTTGGTGCGCTTGGTGGGTTGGTGCTCACTAAATGAAATTGAAGTTGGTGTTTCATGGAATTTGGTGCTTCCAATGAGTTGGTGCTCACTTATGTAATCAGGGTTGGTGCCCTTTGGAGATAAATAAAAGCAATATCTTGCCGTGGTTTTTTACCCGAAAGGGTTTTACATGTGAAAAATAGTGTTCATCTTTCTATGGTGTTTATGTTGTTTTTTTTGTTGCTTTCAATGATCTGATTTATGATTTACATATGGTTTAAAGTTTTAAAATGTTCTGAAATATGGATTCACCCTCCCCTCTCAGTATTTCCTATGTGCTCTTCAAAACCAACAGGCACCATTCCTTCCTCTTGACTACGATCTATGTGCAGATTTTGATGTTCTTCTATTATTATGTTTTCCTCTTTCTTTACTTCTACCTTTATTACCAGTACTTACAATAGTTAATGCCTCACCAGATGAGGGTTCTTGATTTTTTCTCCACATATATTTTCTCAGAAGAGTGTCTGCAACATCATTGAATTTCAACTTGCTTTTGGCAGCCACCGAGGTGCTCACTACCATCACAACACCTTCCCAGCTATTGGGTAAAGAACATGGTAATAAAATATCTTTGATCTCATCATCCAAATTAATGCCTACAAAAATTAGCTAGGTGACGAATGTATTAAATTCTTTCAAATTATTTGACATAACCTCTCACATTTTTAAATTATATAGCCTTTTCATAATAAATACCTTATTTGTAGTAGATGCCATCTCATACATTGAAGATAGTTTGTCCCACAAATCCTACGTAGTCCTCTCTACAGAGACATTAAATAAAAATTACTGGACAATGAAAGGAAAATTGTAGCTCTTGCCTTTTTTTCTAGCTTCTCCCAATCTTCATTAGATAAAGAGCCTTTCCCTTTAGTTTTTCCTACCAATGCATTTGAAAGTTCTTTCTTGATAAGCAATTATTCCATCTACACTTTCTAGAGATCAAAATTTTCTCCTACAAACTTTTCTATTTTCCACTTGTCTACATCTTCCATGGCCGCAGAAGCTCTTCACTATTTCTTGCACCGAATTTCTCCAACTTGCTTTGATACCAATTGTTGAATATAATTGGAGAATCAAATGAAAAAGCTATTGTAGAAAATAAAAGATTAAAAACAATCACAAAACAAGAACACATAATTTATTGTGGTTCACTATTAATAAATGGCTACATCCACACTCAGGGATTATCTATTATTAATTCTCAAGTTCTAAATGAATTACATATTTAGCCAGCAACATATTAATAAAATAGTCTTCAACCTCAATAATAAGAAAAAATCTATCAAAAAGGATTGCTTCTAATTTTGCGAATACATGCAAAAGGAAGCCAATCATAAAAGACATCCTTTTCAAATATGGGAGAGAAACTTTCCAATTTATACAAAAGGAAACCTTATTAAGAATCTAGATAATTTGGGCGTCACCAAACCCAATAAGTAAAACCTTATATTTTTTTCACAAGTGTAATAGGTGAGAGGGGCCCATAGTGGAGCACCCTAACTTTGTGTTTCTCAAAATCTCACAAGGAATTTCAAACCAGTCCCAATTTTGTACAGGAGTTTATTTGGCAACTCACCTGCTTAAAAATAATAATTTTAGGGTCATTTATCATCAAATATGATGCCACATCAGCATGCTTTTTGTTAAGGTATTAAAAAAGGCTAAAAAGAAAAGTAAGACCAATAGTGGTGCACTAATTCATTTTTTATTGGTGCACCGATGTGGCATCACATGATTTTTCAGTTTGTGTACTTGATGGATAAAAAGTGTTTTGCAATTGGATATTAAGAAGGCTTAATAATTATTGCAACATAGGGGTATATGGAGAGCAACATTTCTAAATGAATATAATAAAATGGTTTGCAGGAGCAGCTAGTTTTAATGTTTGGATATTTCTAATCGTGGAGTTCCATTTCAATTGGCTATAGGTGTTAATGAATTTTTAATTCCTTCTTCATTTGTTGGAGATATGCTTTCTAAATAACATTTGGTTTCTAATTCTAATGGTTTCAGTAATATTGGTGGTTTTTGAGATGTGTTTGTATCGAGCCCTTTTTGGGTGATAGTTTGTGTGGAAGAAATTAATGAGCAACTCCTTTATTAGAAACAAATTTATATTTCTCAAATAAATATTCTTAATATATTGCTAGTGGCACTTTTAATGTCCTCTCTACACATGACAAATTTATTCTCGCAGTGCTTATGATGGTTGTGGTTGAATAGTCTATTCTAACTAGAGGCAGCCGAGTATATGTTTTGATGAAGGCATTTTTGAGAATGAGCCCCATAAAATATTGATAGAATTGATCACTTATTGTGTTCGCATGTGTTGGAGTTTGATTAAGCATAAAAAAGTGTGTAAAAGAGAAATGATGGTTTAATCCTTCTTGTTGATTTGAATATGGAGTTTTTTGCGTATGGTTAGAAGATTTTCTAGGCTAAATGATATGTGTGTACTATTGACAGAAGACATTTTTTTGAGAATCATCTTCATTCTCTATAGACTGCAATAAAGTATAAATGTTTAGAACTGTGTATGAAAAGAGTGAAATGATGAGTGTATGTAGTGCCTTCATATTTTGATGAGATTACCGGTTTGAGCATTCTCATGTATGGAGTTTTATGATTAGAGGGGTGTAAGAATAAATAGAGCTGCTATCATTTGATTGAAGAACATTTCAATAAGGAAGAGAACATGTTATTCTAGATTTATAATTTCATTCTCTAGAGACAAGTTGAGTGTTTGTTGTGTGTGTGATGTGAGGCTAAAGCTATGAGTTGCTTGTATCATGCCTTTGTGTGTAAAGTTTAATCTAATATGTGTTTTGTTTGAGTCATGAAGTTGCTCAGGATTTTGATGCTAAGTTCAGAGTATGATGCTTACCTTTGTGTTGATTTTTTAAGTGGCTTTGTTATAATATTATGTTTTTTGCATAAGGTCTGATAGTGTGATAAAAGTGTGAAGACCTGGATTAAGAAGGGAGTTTTTAGTTTGAGTGTTAAGTGATCTTGGGGATGCAAGATAAAGGTTTTTTTTATTTCAGTTTCTAATTCAGAATAGTGTGTATGTATTTGAGGGCCTCACAGTTCATGTGAAGGCATTGTTTGAAATCTATGTTGTAGTGTTATCAGTTTTGAAAAATCTAGAGTTGGTGCTTCAGCCACTGGAGTTGGTGGTTCAGTGTATTCTAGGTTGGTGCTTCAAAGGAGGGTTAGTGCTCTCAGTGGGTTGGTGCTCACTAAATGAAATCAAATTTGGTGTTTCGTGGAAATTGGTGCTTCTAGTGAGTTGGTACTCACTTATGTAATCAAGGTTGGTGCCCTTTGGAGATAAATAAAAGAAATATCTTGTTGTGGTTTTTTACCTGAAAGGGTTTTCCACATGAGAAATGTTGTTCATCTTTCTATGGTGTTTATGTTGTTCTTTTTGTTGCTTTCAATGATTTTATTTCTGATTTACATATGGTTTAAAGTTTTAAAAAGTTCTAAAATATTGATTCACCCCCCCTCTCAGTATTTCTTGGGTGCTCTTCAAAACCAATAGGCATTAGTCCTTCCTCTTGACTGCAATCTATGTGTAGATTTTGACCTTCTTCTATTATTTTTTTCCTCTTTCTTTACTTCTACCTCTATTACCAGTACTTACAGTAGTTATTGCCTCACCAAATGAGGGTTCCTAATTTTTTCTCCACATATATTCGCTTAGAAGAGTGGCTGCAACATCATCAAATTTCAACTTGCTTTTGGCAGCCACCGAGTTGCTCACTGTCATCACAACACCTTCCTAGCTATTGGGTAAAGAACATAGTAATAAAATAGCTTTGATCTCATCATCCAAATTAATGCCTATAGAAATCGGTTGGGTGACTAATGTATTAAATTCATTCAAATGATTTGACATAACCTCTCCTCACATTTTGAAATTATACAGCCTTTTCATAATAAATACCTTATTGGAAGCATATGTCATCTCATACATTGAAGACAATTTGTCCCACAACTCCTACGTAGTCTTCTCTACAGAGACATTAAATAAAAAATTACTGGGCAATGAAAGGAAAATTGTAGCTCTTTCCTTTTTGTCCAGCTTCTCCCAGTGTTCATCAGATAAAGAGCATTTCCCTTTAGTTTTTCCTACCAATGCGTTTGAAAGGTCTTGCTTGATAAGCAATGATTCCATTTGCACTTTCCAGAGACTGAATTTTGTCTTGCAAACTTTTCTATTTTCCACTTGTCTACATCTTCCATGGCTGTAGAAGTTCTTCACTATTGCCTACACCAAATTTCTCCAACTTGCTTTGATACCAATTGTTGAATATAATTGCAAAATAAAATGAAAAATCTATTGCATAAAATAAAAGATTAAAAACAATCACAATATAGGAACACATAATTTATCATGGTTCACCATTAATAAATGGCTACGTCCACACTCAGGGATTATCTCTTATTAATTCTCAAGTTGTAAATGAATTACATATTCAAACAACAACATATTAATAAAATAGTCTTCAACCTCAATAATAAGAAAAAATATATCAAAAATGATTGCTTCTAATTTTGGGAATACATGGAAAGAGAAGCTAGTCGTAAAAGACATCCTTTTCAAATATGGGAGAGAAACTTGCCAATTTATACAAAAGGCAACCTTATCAAGAATCTAGATAAATTGGACTTCACCGAACCCAACAAGTAAAACCATTTTTTTTTCACAAGTGTAATAGGGGAGAGGGGCCTATAGTGGAGCACCCTAACTTTGTGTTTCTCAAAATCCCACAAGGAATTTCAAACCAGTCCCAATTTTGTATAGCAATTTATTTGGCAACTCACCTACTTAAAAAATTTAATTTTAGGGTCATTTATCATCAAATATGATGCCACATCAGCGTGCTTTTTGTTAATGTATTGAAAAATGCTAAAAAGAAAAGTGAGACTGATAGTAGTGCACTAAGTCATATTTTATTGGTGCGTCGATGTGGCATCACATGATTTGTCAATTTGAGTATTTGATGGATAAAAAGTGTTTTGCAATTGGATATTAAGATGCTCCACTATAAGGCCCATTGAGGACTATTTATATCCCCACTATTGGAGCCTACTCCACTATGGGCCCCTCTCCCCTACACGTAATGACATTTTTTATTTTATTATTGAACCTTTGAAAATTAATTTGATTTCCCTAAAAAAATACACCAAATAAAATTCATGTAAAAACATAATTAAGTGGAATACAACTCATAGATAAAATGTTTATAAATTAAATGGCATAAAATTATGATTATCTAAAATTTCCACACATTTTATAGACTTACAAAATCTCTCCATAGACTTTGAAAATCGTCTCTATATTTTTTAGATAGAAAAGTTATAATTTGAAGAGTTTCGCTACATCTTCCCCTTCCCTTTTCCTTGAAAATTTCATCCAATCCCATTCTCTATGAAGACTGTGTAGTTAATGTATATGTATTTTCTTCTTATTTTTATTTTGTTATTATTGGCAGCAATCATTGATTTAAATATCATATTATAGTACCTTCATCTATATCATGAGATAAAATAGATATTGAAAACTAATTCAACTATTTATTTTGAATTTGTTTCTAATTTTGATTCAAATTTATAACTAAACAATATTTCACATGAAAACATATCACATAAACATTTATTTTTTTCTAAAATTGTTGTTTTTGACACAAGCATAGAATTTTACTAATTGCAAAGAATAATTGCATGGGTATGTGCAGGATCATGGTGCGCCAAAAAGTGGCAATATTTGTAGGGTATGTGGCTAACGACTTTTTTTTCACCCAAAATTAATGAAATGAAAAGGGTTTTTAGAGGAGATTCTCATCTTTCCAAAAATATACATTATGATTTAATTTGAATTTAATAAATAATTATTATTCATTTTCTATTAGAATTATGACTAAAGTCCTGATCGATAGGCTGAATGAAAAACATCTATAACTTTCAAATGATATCATATTTTTAAATCCAAAACATTCACATTCTATGATTCACATACTATAGGATTAAAAAAAAAAAATAAATTTCATGAATTTTTGACCAAGTTAAAGGTGGTCAAGCAGGATGAGTTTTTATATTTTCTAAACATTGTAATAAAAATTCATAATTAATTATTTACTTGGAAAAAAAAATTACAAAAAATATGCATCACATCCGGACATGAGTCCTCTACTTATATATAAAATCTTTAAAAAAAAATATTATCATTTTATTATGGTTAGGGTGGTAGACGACACCTACTTCTTATTTTTTCCCTGAAATTTAAGTACTACTACATTGAAATTTCAAATTTTCACCAAATAGATTTTATTTATTTTTAAATAAACCTAGTATTTTAGAAACTACATTCAACTTTCTACAAATTCTATTCTTACATATTTTTGAAATAATATAGATAACTTATTCAAATATTTACGTCAAGTTTCCTTACACTGATTTTTCTGAATTTTTTGCCACTTAAGGGCCTATTTTTTGCACGATGATCCTGCACATACCTGCATAAAAAACCTTGATATAAAAGAAACCAACTAGGAACAAGTTCAATTTTTTTTTTCTATATTTATTAAATTTCCCACTCACTAGTGAAGTCAAATGTAACAAAATGTACATGGAAATTAGTTGATTTCTTGGGTGGAATTAAGCTGCCTTTCTAAGTAAATGTGATTGAAATTTATCAATTCTAAACATTTTTTTCTATTTTCTAGCTTGGTGGTCACATAATGATTAACTTATAGCACTTAACATTTGATCTTAATATATGAACTTAATTTTTATAATGCTTAATTTTTAAAATATTTTTATGTTATAGATCAAGATGAAAATCAACACCAATAACTTTGGTGAGAAGGATCTATGATCATACTTATTTTTAGCATATATTTTAAATAAATATCTAAGGACCTATATTTATACCATCATGTGCATGCTTAAATATCTAATAAATTCCAAGTATTTGTATCAACAAATAGAATTTCAACCATATCAAAACTAATATATATACCTAACGTTGCAGTTCAAATGGGGTTTTAATCGCAAATTTAAGATTTGTAGTTTGAATCACAACTACTAATATGAATTCTTAAGGTGGAATCATGATACTATTTGACACATGTCCTCTAGTCAAACATCTTTGTGACAGTTGGGAGATAGAATGGTTTATTATTCTATAATCCATAGATAGACTGGATTTTAATACTTTGCAATCCAAAATGCATTCATCAAACCTTACAAAATGGAATCCACTCATGCTCCACTAATTATAAGTTTGGAAGGCCTTATTTGTGATGTAACTATATTGAAATATTTAATAGTTAAATGAACACAAAATATTGCTATTTTCATATTATGATTGGAAAATATTTTAAAACTATGTACTAAAGATAAATTTTAATTTGTTTTAAGAAATACAATCAACTTTTAAAATATAGAAAAAGGAAAAATTTGAGTGAAAATTTATAAAAATAAAAAGTTAAGGTACTAAAATAATTCAAAGGGCACTTAAACATATTTTCCATTATAAATGCATTGATAAATTTTAAATAAACATTAAAATTTAAAAACATGGATAGAAAACTGATTACAAATTAAATTCTAGCAAATATTATAAGTATGTAAGAAAGGGGTTTCATAGTTGGGGATGAAAATAGGATGTGTAAATCAAATGGTTAAAATAAATGTTAATGTTTTATTATAATCCATATTACCTTAAAGGTGATAAAAAATTAATACACATTGATGAATTGCAATCAAGGTTAAAATTCTATGATACATAAAAGGTATATTTATATGTTTAAGAAAAAAAAAGATTGTTTGGAAAACATATATAAATGAAAATGAAAGAGCATGAGTTCATTTTTTTTAAGAGAGGTATGCATTTAAAAAAAATATAGAGTTTGGGGAATGTCTTATTGTATTAGGTAAAGTAAGAGAGATTTTTAAATTGATTATATTAAAAATTCTAACTTTTTTATTTTATTTTCAAATTGATCATTTAATGATTTAGAACATTTTATTCATAGAGAATTAGAAGCTACAACCTTAAAAATCATTTTTCTTAAATGCATAACACATTTGCATAGAAAATTAAGTTAAGAGACTTTATGCATAAATTAGTTTATTTAAAGCTTCAGAATGATAAAACTATCTAAATTATATTCATGTCTATAAAAAATATATTTATTAAGAAAAAATAAATGCTCAATTTTTACTAAAATATATCTTCAAATTTAATTACAAGATTAATTAGAACTCCTCTAACAAACTTGTAATATATAGCTTTTTCACTCTATTTACTCATAGCCTACACAATTTTAGTGTTTTAAAATAAATATATTATAGTGTATGGTTGCAAAGAAAACAATGAATGCAAGATAATTTATTCTCTATTTTCTATACATATAAGGCTTTACAAATAAAAACTCATGAAAAAAATGAAATATTGATGCAAAGTTAGAATGATCACAAAGAAATGAAACATAAAAACTAATTTACCTAAAATTAATCGAGCTTGAGTGGACAAGGAAACTTCTTTAAAATCAAAGAAAAATAAACTTCCTTATCATTCTTATACATATTTGAAATCAACACCAGTTTGTGTTCTTATATCTAATATAAAAGGAATAAACAAATGGCCATATAAATCATTTTTGAAAGAAATGGCATTAACTTTTTTGGCATCTATTTTGAAATGGCCTATTTTTAGTTTTTATATTACTTTGGTGCCCTTTATGCTTACAACCAATTTGAGAAATTATAATAAGGAATTTCTGTTGTGCTTGTAGCATCATACCTTATGAATTCCTCCTTGAAATATTATGATCTCATCTTCGTACTCATTACAAATGTTGTATGCTTACTTTAATATATAGTATTGATGCAGGAGCATCTAGTGGTGTGAGGGCAATCTTGCATCACCCAAAAATATGCTTTCCATTTATATTCTTGTTATTTTTTTTTTGTAGATGTTTTTGCATTTCTGGATACCCTTTTCATTGAATAAGAGTTTCCAACTTTTAGAACTACTTTTTTGCTCAACTGCTATTTTTAGTAGGTGTGAATTTAAGGGTGTGGGAAGACATAAATTTATGGGAAGGTTAAGGACAGAAAAATAAGCTCTTTGACAAAAGAATTAGGTCAAGATCATTCACGGTTTGAAAGTTAGTCAAGTTCCAGTTTCTGTTTTTTGCCCTGAAAAACCTTTCAAGTCAAGTTTGAGGCACTAAACAGTTTTGGATGGGCCCAAAAATTTGCAAAAATCCCGTAGCAATTAGCCATAGGCCTACGTTGTGCCACATCGTCTTTTCGAGAGCTTTCCAAAAAGGTATTATCATTGAAAATCCGACAGTTGGATTAAAAGTTATGGCTTCCGGAAGTTGGTGCATTTTTATAAATGTGCTAATTTTTTAATGTGAATTTAAACTTGAATTTCAAATTGTAATTTTTGGCACCAAACTGCCAAAACTCATATCTCGAATGTTGTTTTTGGCTCCAAACCGAAAAGGGGCTATTTATGAGCTAGTTTTTTATTTTTGGGTAGATTTTTGGGGGGAAAGAGTTTGCATGTTGCGAAAAGGGGATTTTCTGTAATTTCTGTAATTTTTTTGAAACTTTTGTAGCTTTCATGTATCATAGAGCTCAAGGATTTGAGATCCTCTACATGTATGAAGTTCCATATTTTTGAATAAAATATTATTCTCTATTCCGTGAGTGTTGTTCTGTGTCTCGAGTTTTCTCCCTCATCAGGTGGTATTAGAGTGGGTTTTCTTGAGCATGTGAACAGATCGTCGATTGTGAGGTAGTTTGCACTAGGACCATGGTTGTGGGTTCAAGATCTTCAAGATGCCTCCAAGAGTTATTCCTGGTAGGCATGGTGGTGCCAGAGGTGGTAGAAATGCTAGTGGAAGAGATCCATTGACAGCTGAGGGTTTCAGAGCCCTCCAAAGATAAATTGATGCTTTGTAGGAACAAATGAGAAGGGGGTTAAACCTAGGAAGAAGAGGAGAAAGTGAGGATGAAGAAGAGGTGGAAGATACAGATGTAGAAGATGAAGAAGAAACTATTGATCAAGATCAAATGCGACTGATTAGGGCCATTTTGAAGATCAAAAAAAGACCCAAAATAGAAGTCCACAATTATTCCAAAAATCTGAACCCAGAAGAGTTGATCAACTGGATCAATGAGCTAGAAGAATATTTTGAGTATGAAGAAGTAGAGGACCCAGATCGGGTTAATTTTGCAAAAATGAAGTTGAAGGTCCATGCCAATATTTGGTGGAAAGAGGTCCAGTTGGAAAGAAATCAAAGAGGAAAAGGAAAGATTAGGAGTTGGGATCGCATGGTGGAGAAACTAAAGAAGCAGTTCATACCAGTGGACTACGAGTTAGATCTGCTAAAGAAATTGCAAGGGTTGAAGCAAGGAAGTAGATCTATGAAAGAACACATAGAATATTTTCACAAAATGATCAACAAAACAGGCCCTACAGAGGCCAACAAGGAGAAGGTAGTCGGTTATCTTAATGGGTTATGACCAAGCATTCAAGAGGAGCTAAGCCTAGTTAGAATGACCACCATTGAGGGTGCATTCTAGTTTTCTCTAAAATTTGAGGAGAAGTTGAACAAAAGATTTGATAGCAAGCAAAAAGGACAAGGAGGTCAAAATGGAAGGGGTAGTGGAAGATCCTTTGGAAGCCAAAATGAGGATGAAAGGAGAAATGAAGATGTTGGTACCAATCAAACCTAGAAAAATGATAAATTCTATTGCCCTCATGATCAAAACAGTGGTGATCAAAGAGGTAGAGGATGAGGAAGATCTGGGCCAGGGCCCGAAAGAGGTGGTTTCAAAGGAACTTGTTTCCATTGTGGTGAAGAAGGGCATAGATCCTATGAATGTCCACAACACCAAGGAAGGACAAACAAAAGGCTGGAAGGTCATGGAAGGGTTGCACATGTAGATGACGAGGCTCAATCTGAGCATTCAGATGATGCTAAAAGGGGAGAAGCCCTAGTGGTTAGAAGAGCCCTGGTGACTAAAGAGAAAGAGCCAGAACAGAGGAAGAATATGTTCCACACAAGGTGCAAGTGTGAAGACAAATGTTGTGATGTCATTATTGATAGTGGGAGCACTAATAATTTGGTGTCAGAAGAGATGGTTACGAAGTTGAAGCTGAAAAGGGAAAGACATCTATACCCTTATCGGATTTCCTGGTTGCAAAAAGACCACAAAGTTTTGGTCAATGAGCAATGCCTGGTGAACTTCAAGATCAGAAGATATCATGATGAGGTACTATGTGATATCATCCCCATGGATGCATGTCACATGTTGTTGGGGAGGCCGTGGAAGTTTGATAGGTGAGTTGTACATGATGGTCATGCAAACACTTATTCCTTGATGAAGGATGGAGTCCACCATAAGTTGAAAAGGTATGCAGTAGTGCTAGAATTTTTTTTGTCGATGGAAGGAAATTTTTAGAAGGCATGAAGCATGAGCATATGTGCTATGCATTGATTCCTAGAATGGAAAAGGAAGATAGTGAGAAAGTGCCAGTAGAAGTTTCTGGACTATTGGATGAGTTTCAGGAGATTATTTCTGATAACGTACCTGAGGGTTTACCACCAATGAGGAAGATCAGTCATCAAATTTACTTGATCCCTAAAGCTAGTTTTCCAAATAAGGTAGCACACAGAATGACTCCTACAGAAAATGAGGAGTTGAACAGAAAAGTTTAGGAATTATTGAGAAAAGGTTTGATTTGAGAGAGTCTAAGCCCATGTGTAGTACCTACAGTACTAGCATCAAAGAAGGATGGTGAGTGAGGATGTGTATAGAATCCCAAGCCATAAATAAGATAATAATCAAATACAAATTTCCTTTGCCAAGGATGGATGACTTGATGGATTGTTTGAGTGGAGCACAATTCTTCACAAAGATTGATCTGAAGAGTGGATATCACCAGATCCAAATTCATCAGGGAGATGAATGGAAGACCACCTTCAAGACCAAAGAGGGTCTGTACGAGTGGTTAGTCATGCCCTTTGGGCTAACTAATGCACCGAGCACATTCATGTGGCTCATGAATGAGGTATTGAAAGAGTTTTTGGGAAGTTTTGTTATTGTATATCTAGATAATATTTTGATTTTTAGTAAGAATTTGGATGAGCATTTAATGCATATTTGTAGAGCTTTTGAGAAGTTGAGAGAAGAGAAATTATTGATTAATCTGAAGAAGTGTAGTTTTGTGAAGAGGGAGTTAGTGTACTTGGGGTTTGTTGTCTTGGCAGAAGGTCTCAAGATGGACCCAGAGAAGGTGAAGGCTATTCTAGAATGGCCTACCCCAAGAACTCCTTCTGAGGTGAGATCTTCCATAGTTTGGCCAATTTTTATAGAAATTTCATTAAAAACTTTAGTAGTATTTGTGCACCCTTGACTGAAATAATGAGAGGGGATAGAAAAGAGTTCAAGTGGAGCACTAAAGTAGCAAAGAGTTTTGATTTGTTGAAGCAGAAGTTGACAGAGCAACCAGTTTTAGCCCTCCCATATTTCAATAAGGTGTTTCAGGTGGATTGTGATGCCAGTGGTTGTGCCATTGGAGTAGTGATGAGCCAAGAAGGTAAGCCCATTGCCTATTTTAGTGAAAAGTTAAATGATGCAAAGAGAAATTACTTTGTATATGATCAGGTATTTTATGCAATAGTTCAAGCATTAAAGAAATGGAGACATTATTTGTTACCGAAGGAATTTGTTTTATTTATTGATCATCAAGCATTATAGTATCTGAGTATTCAGGGAAAATTAAATCAAAGGCATATTAAATGGGTAGAATTTTTGCAAAGTTATACCTTTGTTTTAAAGCATAGGAGTGGGAAGTTGAATATGGTTGCAGATGCCTTAAGTAGGAGGAAATCA
Organism: Sequoia sempervirens; assembly: GCA_007258455.2. NCBI lineage: Eukaryota > Viridiplantae > Streptophyta > Pinopsida > Cupressales > Cupressaceae > Sequoia > Sequoia sempervirens. The sequence goes on from VDFB02270651.1 coordinate 624,043,928, forward strand.
TTGTTGACAAAGATGCAGATTGAACACTTGGTTGGGTTCAATGAACTCAAGACATTGTATCTTGAAGATCCCAATTTTGCAAAAGCTTGGAAAGCTTGCAAGGAGCCTATTACAGTTGACAGGATGAAGTGGCTAGATTTCATAATCTAGGATGGCATGTTGTTTAAGGGAAGTCAATTGTGTATTCCAAGGATTTCCATGAGGGAGAACCTAATAAAGGAGAAGCATAGTGGAGGAATGGTAGGAAATTTTGGTCGGGATAAGACCATTGCCATTATTAGTCAACATTATTATTGGCCTCAGTTATCACAAGATGTGAAGAATTTTGTGCAGAGTTGTAGGGTATGTCAAATGGCTAAAGGAGTGAGCCAGAATACTAGGTTGTATCAGCCCTTACCTATACCAAAGAGGCCATGGGAGGATATAAGTATGGAATTTGTTCTTGGTTTTCCAAGGACACAGAGAGGGAATGACTCAGTATTTCTAGTAGTTGACAGGTTTTTGAAGATGGCACATTTCATTCCATGCCAAAAGACCCATGATGCAATCCACATTGCTGACTTGCTCTTCAAAGAAGTGGTGATACTACATGGTTTGCCAAAGAGTATAGTCTCAGATCATGATACCAAGTTTGTGGGATACTTTTAGAGGACCTTGTGGAAAAATTTTAAGACAGAGTTGAAGTTCAATTATGCACACCATCCACAAATTGATGGGTAGACTGAGGTTGTGAATAGAAGTTTGGGTAACCTACTGAGATGTGAGATAAACCCAAGGGATGGGACTTGATCTTACCCCAGGCAAAATTTTCTTACAACAATTCTGTCAACAGAAGCACTAGTATATCACCATTCCAGATTGTGTATGGAGGCAGTCCTAGGACCGCCCCAGAATTGAGGAAGATGGACCAAGAGAAGAAGACAAGTGTTGAAGCTGAAGACTTTGCAGAGCACATCAAGGATATACATGAGTAGGTAAGAGAACATATTAACAAGATGAATATGCAGTATAAGGCTAAGGCAGATCATAAGAGGAGGTATAAGGAGTTTTAGGTTGGTGATGAAGTGATGGTCCACTTGAGGAAAGAAAGGTTTCCAATGGGAACCTATAACAAACTGAAGATGAAGAAGTTTAGTCCCTGTAAAATTTTGAAAAGGGATGATTTAGGGAATGCATATGAGGTAGATTTTCCAAATGGAGTCAATATTTCCCCCGTGTTCAATATTTTACATTTGACAGACTATCATGAAGGTTACACAGAGGATGTACTGACAATGGAACAGCGTGGCATTCCAGCACCTTCTTTAGAGGAGGAGATTGAAGAAATCCTAGATAGTCGTGTGGGAAGGAGTACTAGAAACAAGCAATACGAAGAGTATTTGGTGAAGTGGAGAGGAAGGCATGTGGAAGATTCATCCTGGCTGTCTAAGACAAAGGTTGACCATTTGGGGTTTCCTCAACCATTTGAGACGTGACAGGGTCACTTCTCAAATTACCCTAGGTGTCTGATGCAAGAGCATCCAGTGGTGTGAGGGAAATCTTGCATCACCCAAAAATATGCTTTCCATTTATTTTCCAATTGTTTGCTTTTTGTAGATGTTTTTGCATTTCTAGATACCCTTTTCATCGAATAAGAGTTTCCAACTTTTAGAACTACTTTTCTACTCAACTGCTATTTTTAGCAGGTGTGAATTTGAGGGTGTGGGAAGATAGAAATTTATGGGAAGGTTTAGGATGGAAAAATAAGCACTTTGACAAAAGAATCAGGTCAAGATCATTCACAGTTTGAAAGTTATTCAAGTTCCATTTTTTGTTTTTTGCCCTGAAAAACCTTTCGAGTCAAGTTTGAGGCATTAAATGGTTCTAGATGGGCCCAAAAAAAATTGAAAATCCAAAAGTAGTTAGCCATAGGCCTACTTTATGCCACATCATCTTTTTGAGAGCTTTTCGAAAAGGTATTATCATTAAAAATCCAACGGTTGGATTAAAAGTTATGGCTTCTGAAAGTTGGTGCATTTTTAGAAATGTGCTAATTTTCGAATGAGAATTTCAACTTGAATTTCCAATTGTAATTTTTGGTGCCAAACTGCCAAAACTCATATCTCAAATGTTGTTTTTGGCTCCAAACCAAAAAGGGGCTATTTATGAGCTAGTTTCTAATTTTTGGGTAGCTTTTTGTGGGGAAAGAGTTCGCATGCTGCGAAAAGGGGATTTTCTATAATTTATGTAATTTTTTTGAAACTTTTGTAGCTTACATGTATCATAGAGCTCAAGGATTTGAGATCCTTTGCATGTAAGAAATTCCATATTTTTTAATAAAATATTATTCTCTATTCTATGAGTGTTGTTTTGTGTCTCGGGTTTGCTCCCTCGTCAAGTATTGTATGGTATAAGAACATGTCCCCAACACATATCTCATACCATTATATCTTTTATTAAATACCATAGTTTCTTCTATTTAATTATTGTTCTTTTGGTTATCTCATACCATGTTCTATCTTTTATTAAATACCATAGTTTCTACTTTTCGATGCCCTACTTGAGACCCCAATGACAAGAATGCTACCACACAATTTATTTCATGAATTTCTTACCTTATGTATGGTACAACAATGACCTTATTAATATATGTGGGGTGGTACATTTATTATTGTATTATTTTTATTTAACCCTATGATTTCTTCTTAAACATATAGTTTTATTTAATTGAACAAAGAATGATTCATCTAGGCCCCTCCATTTATATTTTGCAGTCTACATGATTTTTCCACCTTTTATCATTCACCAAGCTTCAAGTAAACATTCATAGCAACCTAGTCCAAAATATTAAGTATTTTATCTTTCCCCAATGCCTTTATTTATTTAAATGTTGACTTGATGCTAGTGGTAGATGAGATTTTCAGCATTCCATTTGTAACCTAAAGGTGTCTAATTATTGTTTATGTAGTAGGTATGTGTATGATCATGATGGGCCAAAAAGTGGTGATATGATGGGTATGTGTAGGGTATGTGGTTGATGACTTTTTTTTACCTAAAATTGATGAAATGAAAAGGGTTTTTAAAGGAGATTCTCAGCTTTCCACCAATATAAATTATTCTTTACTTTGAATTTAATAAATAATTATTATTCATTTTCTATTTAAACTACGAATAAAGTCCTAATTGATAGGCCGATTGAAAAACATCTATAGCTTTCAAACGATATCAATTTTTTTGAATTTGAAACATGCGTCACATTCTATGCTTCATATGCTATAGGAATAAAAAAAACAATTGAATTTCATGAAGTTTTGACCAAGTTAGGGTGGTCAGACATACAATTTTTTATATTTTTAAAAGTTGTAATAAAAAATTCATAATTAATTATTTACATAGAAAAAAATTATAAAAAATATGCATCACATCGAGACATGAGTCCTCTACTATCTAAAATATTATAAAAAAATATTATCATTTTATTGTGGTTAGGGGGGTTAGATAGACACCTACTTCTTAGTTTTTCCTTGAAATTTAAATACTACTGCATTGAAATTTTAAATTTTCACCAAATAGCTTTTTTTTTAAAAATAAACTTAGTAGTTTAGAAATTACATTCAATTTTCTACATATTCTATTCTTACATATTTTTGAAATAATATAGATAACTTATTCAAATTTTTACGTCAAGTTGCCTAACTTTGATTTTTTTGAATTTTCACCACTTAAGGGCTTGTTTTTTCCATGATGATCCTACATATACCCTAGCTTGTGGGAAGTCACTTAAGATAGTCATCCTACTACTGCTCTAGGGTTTCATATTACACATCATCAATTTTCTCATTGAGGTTGCATAATACTAATAGATGGATATGAATTAGATGAGTCCTCTTGTAGAAAAGAAGAAAAAGATCAAGGTAAGGAAAATTAAGTACAAGTTGAAGAGGAAGAAGCTCCAGAAAGAATCCCTAAGACCCCCAAGTATGTGCAAAAGAATCATTTTGAAGATTAGATCATTGGTGACAAGAGCAAAGGTGTATTGACAAGAAGAAAGGATACTATGATAGAAGAACATGTAAACTTATGTTTACTTTCCAAAGTTGAACCTAAAATAGTGATTGAAGCATGCAACTTGATGAATATTGGATCAAGGTTATGAAAGAAGAATGAATGAAAATTGAGAAGAATCAAACTTGGGAACTTGTCCCAAGACCAACAAACAAGAATGTGATTGGAACTAAGTGGGTATTCTAGAATAAAATAAATGAGAATGCAGAGTTTGTAAGAAATAAGGCAAGGATTGTGTGTAAAGGTTACTCACAAGTGGAAGGAATAGACTTTGAGAAAACATTTGCTCTAGTGGAAAGAATAAAATCTATTAGGATGGTTTTATTCTTTGCAACATATAAGGATTTCAAAGTATATCAAATGGATGTGAAGTCTACATTCCTGAATGGTGAATTGGAAGAATAGGTATATATTGAACAACTGGAAGACTTTCAATTATTAGATAACCCTAATATGGTTTATAGATTGAAGAAGGAATTATATGGACTCAAGCAAGCTCTCAATTCTTGGTATGTTAAAAATGGAGGTAATTATGTAGCTTAATACTTTGTAAAACTATTATATCTTAGATCTAATTAGGTTTTCTTTGTTACAGATTCTTTGTGGATGATTATTTCTTTAGATTCATTTTACCATTTGTAGTAGATAGAATATTGTAGAAGAATAAGACCAGAAGATAGAAGTGACACAACATATATCATGGAGAAACCCTTTCAGGAAAAAACTCCACCACCAGAATCAATAGTGCTTGTATTATTTAACCTTAGAACAAGATTACAATAATTCTTTATCAATCCTTTCTTGAGATGCTTCTTTTTCCTTCAACAATTCTTCTTAAAAACTTATAGAAAAATTTGATAAAACTCTCTTCAACTTGCTGCAATTTATAGACAATAATGAGCCTTGTAAACTCCAAAGAGTTTACAATTACAAAGCACAAAGCTTATCTCACAAAACCTATGCCTATTCTTTTCAAGTAGAGTTCTCCCATGGAAAAAAATGTCAAACCAATTCCTTCATCAATTTGGGAGTCCCAAACTAAACTCATAACTCAACGTTGATTACGAAGATATCTTGTAAGATCCTCCTCAAAGTTGGTGCCCAAGAATGGGCCCACTTAACTTAGCCTTACAAAATATCTTATCATACAAAAGTGTTAAATCTAAGATTCCAACTTGGGTGCCCAAGGTGGGTCCAAGTCAATCTCTATTAACTTAAACATATCTCTCCACCATTCATGCAAATATCATGCATGATTGATCATCCTCTGTTAATTGAAAGTAGTCACCTGTTATTTGTCATGCAACTCAATTCATTAGCATGCAATTCAAGTCAACTAAAGTCAACTAACATGCAACTCAAACTAACTACATGCAACTGAAGATAATTGAACCATAACTAAACTGAATTGAATTGAATTGATACTGAACTAAAATAAACTAAACTAAACTAAACTGATATGAACTTAACTCCATGCATGCAAACATAAATTCCCAACTTCTAGGATCTTTACATGCATTACTAAAGTGGTATCTTTCTCCAAATAGTTAGCTTAACTCAAGGTGGGTTCCACCTTCCATGTGGGTGCCCCATGTGCTCATATTTTGTAGGAGCTCTTCTTGGGTGACCCCACATGTTCCTATCATTTAAAATTAATTAAAAATGTCAATTAACATGTTCATTTCATTCAAATTTAATCTCTCTCTAATCCTAGTGTTAGGGAACATTTTCCAAGGACTTAGGAGATACATGAAATATGTTTAGGATTGCAATTAAATGGCATCCTATTCCCAACATGGTATACAAAATTGGATAGGTACTTGTTGAAACCATTCAATAAAGGTACTATAGATAGCAATCTTTATTTTAAAGTTGAAAAAGAGAAAATCTTGATTGTGGTTGTGTATGTTGATGATATAATCTTTGGAGGAAATGAATCTATGTGCAAGAGATTTGTAGAATAAATGCAAAATAAGTTTGAAATTTCAATGTTTGGGGAGATGAATTTATTCCTTGGCCTACAAATAAATCAAATAGAAAAAGGTATCTTCATTTCAAAATAAAAATATGTCATGGAAATGTTGAAGAAGTTTAGAATGGAAGACTCTAAATTGGTATGCACTCCTATTGTTACTAGTCGCAAGTTGAGTAAAAATAATTAATCTCCTAATGCTGATTAGAGCAAATATAAATCAATGATTGGTGGGTTCCTATACCTAACTATTACTAGACCAGATATCATGCATGCATCTTATCTCATGGCTATATTTCAAGAAGATCCCAAAGAGTCACATGTCCAATAGTAGCAAAGAGAATATTAAGATACTTGAAGGGCACTTCAGAACATGGCTTGTGGCATCCAAAGGATACTGAATTCTTTCTGAGTGCTTACATAGATGTAGATTGGGAAGGTTGTGTTGATGACATAAAAGGTAAAATTTGTGATGCTTTCTTTCTTGGAAGCAGGTTGGTGTCTTGGCTAAGCAAGAAGCAGAATTCAGTATCATTATCTGCTAGAGGAGCAAAATAAATTACATCTTGTTGCACACAAATTTTGTGGATGAAACAAACTTTGAACGATATCAAAAATAGTATATGATGAGCCTATTTCTATTTTATGTGACAATACAAGTGCTATCAACATTTCAAAGAATTTGGTAATGCATTCAAGGACAAAGGATATCTTAATCTGGTATCACTTTTTGAGAGAGAAGGTTGCATACAATGAGACAAAGTTGGAATATATTCCTACAAAGGACCAAGTTGCAGATATTTTCACAAAGTTTCTTTCAAAGGATACTTTTGAGTATCTATGGGAGAAGTTAGGGTTCATTTCCCCTCATTTCAATTAGATGCTAAAATGATGAAAAATAAGGTTTATTTTATGGAAAGGGGTGGTTATCAAATATGATGTGATAAGGGACCTATTTATCACTATTTCATTAGGAAATGATATTCACACAATGAATTGATTATCAACCCATAGGTTAATTAAGTCAAAGTGGGAATATTCAAATTTCCTTATGATTGAAGGACGAGGGTTAAGGTCAAACAAGACTTCGGGGAGAAAAACTAAAAATAGAAAATCAACACCAAAATGAAATCTAACACTTGAAACAACAATATTAAAGTCAAGATTTGTAGAACCAAGAAACAAAATGCAGATTTGAAAAGGGTAGAAACATGTGTACCAATCACCAAAATTTATTTTCAGAAGCTAATCCGAGACTCATTCACCCATGGGTGAATGGGTCCAAGTATAGGGCTTTTCTATAAATTTTAGGAGCCTCTAATGTAGATCTAAATCTTCCAATTTGCGTAGGTTTCATAGTTAGAATGTTGGAAATGACTTTGGGATCTTAGTTTTCATGAGATGACTACAATTTTGACAACTTTGCAAATCTTGCACTTTAAAAGGTCTTTAATCCTTCATCAACCTAAATCTACAATCACACATTCAAGAGAGAAAAATGTTTGTTTTGGCTGAATAGGGTTATTCCTTGGCCAAACCCCATTTTGGTAATCAAACGTTGAATTGAAATGAAACATGAAAGAGGAAATGAAGAATGAACAGAGATATGTTACCACTCAACAAACCCTTGAATTAAACCTTGATAATAGAGATCTTAGGAGATCTACAACTTGTATAAGATGATTGAATTGTAGTTGGATCTTGACATTTGAATCTTACTTGAAATGATACTTTGAATTCTTGAATTGATCATGAAACCTACATCACAATGTTAGCTCCAAAAACATGCATGATACAAGAAGACATTGATATGATAAATGGATATTGAATGCTGCAATAAAACTATGATATATTTTCTCTTGAATGCAACCCTTAATTACTCTTGAAATGCTCTAATAATGCTCATAAAATTATAGGTGAAACTTAGTGAAATAACCTTGTATTTATAGGTACATGTATCCTTAATTTCCCAAAATTCAAATATCATAGGCTGACATTGAATTATGGATTTGAAAAAATTATAATACTATCAAAAACATAATTTTAATTTAGATCCTAAGTTTTAGGGAGGACCCATTTTCCCATGAGCGAATAAGTTCTAGCCCGATAAACTTGGAACACACATTGCTCAATATAAAGTGTTATGTTCCTACATTAATTATTGTCGGGCTTCCCCTTCGAAAAATGTAATTAATAGGCTTGTAAATGAATTAAAGGGTCAATTAAGGCATAAATAAACTCAATTAATTAAGAGGGCCTAAATAAGTGTGTAAATGTAAAGGGGTGCATTTAACAACACTAAATTAAAGAATTATTAGGTCCAATTTAATTAGGAGGGCCCAAACAAGTGAGAAAATGTAAAGGGTTACATTTTCTACACTACATTTAGCCCCCACTTTAGTGAGAGGATGACCTTGTATCAAACTCACACTAAAGTAGACAATCCAGAGAGGTCTAATTGTACAATTGTTGGAAGGATAAGACAACAAAGATCAAGGAAGGTGATCAAGCCTCCAAGATCTAATATCTCATGGAAAAACCAACAAAGGCACAAGGAGATACATGCCTATGTTAAACACACACACACACAAACACACATATAGCAATGACAAGATACTCAATCATACAATGCCAAATATTCAAAGAAAGAGAAAAAGAAAAAGAAGAAGAAAAAGAAAAAGAAAAGAGACAAAGCGTGGATCAAGCATTGACTGTCCAATGTGATGTGGAACATGCCTTAACTGTTTGTCCAAAAATGTTTACAAGTGGAACCTGTTGTCTACTATGCAAACAACAATACATTCTCTCATAGGCTAGTGAAATTTGTTGTCCACTAGGTGAGTCCCTAAGGGTGGAAAATGATATAATCTTATTAGGCTCCCATACTATACCAAATTTATACCTCTGATAACTCTAATAAGGAAAAACACAATATGAAATTCAAGCTCCATAAGGCTTAGCAAGCTACATTATGCTAAATACTTATGAAAAAACAAGGCACCATAGGAAAACAAAGTGTGTTATGCTTGGTGGCTATGAAAAAGGGTTGTAACTTTGAGCTTCATAAGGTTAGCAAGCTATGTTATGCTAAATACTAATGGAAAAAATGCAAATAGGATAAGACATGTGCAAAGCAGTTTTTTATTAGTTCATGTAATGTCTCCCCTTAGGGAAAATTGTGCCTAATGTCTCTAAGAGAGGACAAGTCTAGAATAAAATATTCACAACTTAGGGCATGCAATGCGTAGCATCACGACTAAGAGGAAAGTCATATGCCAAAAAAAGGCCACACTCTTGGAGGAAATAAAACCTAATGACACCACAAAGAACAAGGAACATTGCAAGAAGTAAGAAGACCACACAATGAAACATAAGAAATAGTCCAAAGATATCAAAAAATGATAATGCCAATGTATGCCCCCACTTTAAATAATTTGTTAACACCACGTTGTGAGCAATTACTTTAAAGTAGTAAATGATAAATGATAACATTAAAGAAGACATAAGAGCTTATTTGGAAAGCCTTATGCCAAGTCATATGTTTCCAAATGAAGCTATGTCATGAAAAAGGAAGGGATTTCCCCCTAAATGAAATCCCAAAATCACATAAGGGATCCACAGATTCGGGGTCAATGTATGTCTTTGCTACAATGATATTATAGAGCTCAAAAACTTCATCATTCCCCAAATAACTCATGGAATAGGAAGAATGGCACATAGAGAGTGTGTTGGTGTAAATAAGTATTTTACTTATTACACTTTACTTAAGCTTACTTAGGGAATGCATATCATTATAGGTTGCACTTGTGACACCTAGTTATTTTCATCTTGCATCTAGGTTTGTGCATGTGATGAGAGATGTGATTAGGAAACTTAGGGAAGTGTGTGTAGGAGAAATTCCACTCTTTGTGGTGTGATCTAGTTATCACCTTTTTATCTCCACCTTTCGTGGCATGATAATTCCACTTTAGGTGGGTGATCCACCTTTCATGGAATTATCTAATATTTCTTTCTACCTACCCTATGCATGATTGGGAAACTTGTCTCATTCATGTCCCTTCATTGTGTCCTAGCTTGCCTTTATAAGCAAGCCTTGTACATGTTTGTAATTGTCTATCTTCATGTCCATCTTCATAGTACATCTTCATGCATATTGAGAATACAATCTTCATATTCTCTCATCTTGTCTCTCTCTTTTGTGCTATGTTTAGTCTCTTGATCCTATTGTTTCTTTTCATAAGTTCTTACATGGTATTAGAGCGGTTGGAGATCTTTTGCATATCCAATGTTGGGAGATCATGGCTCGTGTGAAGGTGATCAAGAGGCAAATCTGAGGAGCAACGATATTTTGGTGCATCCTAGACCAAATCTGACCTCAAATTAGGATTCAAAAGGATGTTTTCAGTCAAGATAGCCTTTCTTTTTGTCAAAATCAAACACCGGGAGCTCCATATCGGAAAATTTTCCAATTTGGGTATTTTTTCAATTTTTCTATAGTTCTGCAAAAATATCAGTTGAAATTTTTTGAATTTTTTTTTTGAATTTTCAATTTGTCCATTGTAGAAAATTTCTAGATTTCTGGAAAAAAAAATATACTCATTTGTTAGAATATTTTTCAATTTTTTTAGAAAAATCAGAAACCCCATTGAAAATTTTGTATTGGGGTTATTCTGCTTTTTTCAAATATCAAAAAAAAAAATTCACAATTTTCATTTTCTATTGAAAATATTTTATAAACAAAAAAAATAAAGGTAGGGTCATACCCTGCAAATTCCGTAGACCTGCAGGGTACCGCCACCCTTAGAAGCTACCAAGTGGCAGCAATTTATTGGTCGTGGCCCCACCTGCGGGCTCCATTTCTCCACCGGTGGCAATAACAGGTGGTCTAATCCAAAAACCTAGTGACATTTAAATCTTCATCAGTGGGCAGTCTAGAGGTTTCAAGCGGTGAGATTGCATGGAGGAATATTCCAGTTCTATTGAAGCATATTCCATCGAATCTCTGAAAACTGGTGGTCAAAAAAATTTAGGCAAGACGTCCATTTGCACGTCAAATTTAAGCTCTTACATACTCTTAATGGCCAAATGACTGTCAAATTTACACCAATGGATTGATGATGTCAGCACTACATCAGCGTTCTAAAAAATTTTGCCCCCCTCTCCAATGGAGTTTTTGAATTTGCAGTCCAAGTTCGAAGGCTCATATCTTGCCCATTTTATATCCTTTTTTTGAGAAATTTTTTTTATTTGGGCTATTTTTTTGTGTACTTCACAGCTGTGTGCTTGGTTTCTAATTTTGGTGGATATATTTTTTAGAATTTTTAGTTTTTCAACACTATACCTGTCTAATCCTCATTTCCGCAACTTTTGGGGCTTCGTTCAGGCACATACGAACTCCTTTTCAAGTGCCATTTTTTTGAAAGTGCATGAGTTTTCCTCTAATTCTTGAATCTACAATCATTTTGGAGTGATATTGAGTGGATTTTTTACTTTCAGCATATGGTCTTTTTTGGCCTATTTGGCACTTGTATTGCATAGATCTCAATTCAGGTCTTTGCTTCATTGTTCTAGTATGTTCTCATCCTATTTGTGACAAGTTGTAAATCAGAAATCATAAGTCCACTTAGTCAAGTTGCAAGTGGCTATTGTACATGCACTACATTATAAAGGGCCAAAATCATCTTTTTTGGGGGGGGGGTACTTTGATTGAGTGAATTTGGGTAGGTGTCTCTTGTGTGATTGTTCCTATTTTCTATTTTTTTCTCTTGCATTCCATCATGGGTTCATCTAAAGTTCCACTCTTAACTGCACATAATTATGCTACATGGAAAGTACATGCATGGAGTAAACTAATGGAAAAAGGTTTAATTTACATGGAAAGTGCGTGCATGGAGTAAATTCATATCCTTCCACTTCTACTTCTAAGGGAAAAAGCACAACTCTCATGGAAAAAACATCAAGCTCTTCTCATTCTTCTACATCATATCAACATGAGCAACATAAGGGGAAAGCATTTCTTGCAATTGCAGATTCCAATTCAAATAGGTGGATCCTTGATTCAGGAGCTTCACATCATATGAGTTCATCCAAGGATATGTTCTCTTCATTTGATTCTTGTTCATCACCACCCATTTTGATGGCCAACAACACTTCTTTGGCAATTTGTGGGAAGGGTTCTATTGACATTGAAGGTGGAGCATTTAATGGTGTTCTATGTGTGCCTACTTTTTCAAGGAACATCATTTACATCTATCGGATTACACATAGTGGTACAGGAAAGAGTGTAGAGTTCACACCAAATTTTTTCATTTTTCAAGATTTGCATAGTAGGGCTCATGTTGCAATTGGGGAGGTTGATCATCACTCTCGGTCCTACACCTTCTCATATTTTTCTCCTATTGATGATTTAGTTCACCCTAGTATGGACAAACTTGAGGAGAATGAGTATGGTTACTTGAATCTTGGAGTGATCACTACTCTTGAGGTTCTTGAGCCTATTGTTGATATTCCATTTCCTACATTGACTAATGTACCTGATGATACTTGTATTTTGACAGTTTCAGTGACTTGTGATTCAGTGCAATAGTGCATACCTTGTCTTCCATTAGTAGCTTCATGGGATGACTACTTGACAAACATTGGTAGCTTTTTTGTGGAGTCCTACATTGTATATTTGGGAGACACATTTGATTACTTACATCTTCTCTTTGATGAAGGTGATTCTTCTTCAATTGTTGCGAGGGAACACTTTGACCCTCCTCTACATGATTATTCTTTCGAGGTTGATTTGATTGAGGATGCATATGTACAACGATTGGAGGAGGCCACATTCTCTCTTGAGGAGACACTTGCATCTTTGGAGTATGTTCCACCTTCATCCTTGCTAGATCTTGAGTTGTCATTTTCAATGGATGTGAGTGTTGTTGCAAAGGGGTTCTCATAGGTTCCAGGAAGTGACTACACTACGACCGTTGCACTTGCCATTGCAGCTTCACATGGTTTGGGAAAGGCATCTTTCAGCATCAACACAGGGAAATTTGAGCAGCTTTAAAATAATCTTTACATTTTGAGGGTTCTTCCTTCTTCACTTGTGGATTGGGGAGAATTCATTCATGCACCTTTGGTATTATTTATTCCTAAGGGGAGGAATGTTGTTCGACGCTTTTGGAGCAGCTTCTTCATTCCTTCTCGAGCATCTTCCATGGGTGAACATTGTACATTGAGGGGGGTCTACCTTGTCTCTCTTCTTCTTCTCTTTCATGGGGGGACTTTTTCCTCATCTTGGGGTTTTGTCCTTCTTCATTTGTACATTTATTTTTTTTCTTCTCTCTTTTGAGGGGGAGTTTTTCCCATGAGGTTTTCTCCCTTTCCTCACTTGTGAGAGATTGCATTGCATTTGTACATGGGTACCTAACATGGCCTAGTTGTCAGGACCCATCTTGCATTTTATCTTGCATGGTTAGTTTGAGTATTCATTCCCTCAGTTGCACTTAAGGGGGGGTGTTAGTGTAAATAATTATTTTACTTATTACACTTTACTTAAGCTTACTTAGGGAATACATATCATTATAGGTTGCACTTGTGATATCTAGTTATTTGCATCTTGCATCTAGGTTTGTGCATATGATGAGAGATGTGATTAGGACACTTAGGGAAGTGTGTGTAGGATAAATTCCACTCTTTGTGGTGTGATCTAGTTATCACCTTTTCATCTCCACCTTTCGTGGCATGATAATTCCACTTTAGGTGGGTGATCCACCTTTCATGGAATTATCTAATATTTCTTTCTATCTACCCTAAAAATGATTGGGACACTTGTCTCATTCATGTCTCTTCATTATGTCCTAGCTTTCCTTTATAAGAAATCCTTGTACATGCTTGTAATTGTCTATCTTCATGTCCATCTTCATAGTACATCTTCATATTCTCGCATCTTGTCTCTCTATTTTGTGCTATGTTTAGTCTCTTGATCCTATTGTTTCTTTTCATAACTTCTTATAGAGTGAACAAAAAGAAAATAATTTTGGGTCAACTTGGAAGAGACCTAAATTTATCGAAGGCTTATGTCATCCCCAAAAGAAAAACACAAGACAAAAGAAAAGATAAAACTTTTATGACATATACAAGAATGTAGATACAAATATAAGAATGAAAATGAAGATACATCAAACAAAATAGTACAAGGGGATCACATTACAAACATGTGCAATCACAAAAAGAACATGCAAAAGAAAACAAAGAGAAGACTAGTAAGGAACATGCGAGTCAACCTATATTAGGTCGTCTGCATCCCAATCTTGTTCATCATATGTGGAAGGTGAAAAACTAGCCAAATGGACAACATCAAGTGTCAAACTAGGACAAGCACCAAGTTTAGCACATGGTGAATCACTCATTTTAGAAGGATCATCATGATTGTTATCATTTAATCTCATGGAAGAGGAAACCAATAAATTTAACTATATATGCACTTCCTCATCAATCTTTGTAATTTCATTATCATCATCCAAGTTAATCACTATAGAAGGTCTAATGATAATATCCATATAAGGTTCTTGTTCTTGTTGTGTTTGATGTTTAGTATTTTTGAGTAAGTGCAAGAAGTTGGGTCCACATTTAGGGAAAGTGTCATGTTTCAACTTTAAAATAGGTACCCATTCATTTTTTAGAATAGGTACCCATTTTAAAGTGGGTACTTGTTCCAAAAAGTTTGAAACTCACAATAAATGTTTTTGTTTTTTTTGATAAAAGGCCAAGGCCTAACTATTTATATATTAATATATGTAAAAGCATTACAACCATAATCTGATTTATAGTACTAATTATATGAAAATATCCATATAGACCAAAATTGTGCCTAATCTATATGACACATCCACCTTCCTTTCTCTATCACAACCATAACTATATGTCTGTCATATACATATTTTCATGGAATCAAAATTGTGCAACATAGGTATAGCACATGTACAATAGATATGCTAAAAATCGAAATAGTCATATACAAAATGATTATGTGTTCATTATTCCATATAAGCTGCCACTTCTTTAGAATCGATGTCATTCTCACCCTTGCCCTCTTGAAGATTATCCTTCTCCCTTGACCTTCCTTATGACCATGCGGGTTTAGAGGCTTGAAGCTAGGCATGGAAACTCATCTGTTTCTTTTGTGGCGATTCAACAGGAAAGAAAGAGCATAGAATTTATTCTTAAATCTTTCAACCATTTGATACCCTAGTTCATTTGAAAACAAATTTAACACTCTGCACATGGCCCATGGATCATCTATTTTCAAGATATTCCTTATTGCCTCAAACCTACCCTATAACATTGCTTGATTTTGAGAAATTTCTTTGGAAATAGGCCTCCAAAAAACTATCTATCTTTATCTAGGTTGTATGACTGTACACATTGTAACAACTTGTCCTCTCCTAGTACATTTGGTTGAACAACCTCTATGACTATAATTTCCAAGAGCTCAAGTGATTGCAAAAGGTCCATTGCATTGGACAAGAAGATAGATAACATTTGTGATGGAAATAAAATCCTTGGTGCACTCAGACTTAGAAGATGCTCACCAATCACAGCCTTGACACTATCAACCAAACTAGGGAAGGATATTCTAAACAATAAAAGACAACTCAAATTCCTAGATTTCCTTAGAAAATGAGTAATCTCCAACTTTAATTTAAACAAGAACCCTATTTTTTTTGCTACGTATTCCATTGAGAGCCCTTAAACACCAACCTTAAAATACTATAATTCTTCAAAAAAATAGAAAACCCAAAAGAATACCCACCCAAAGATTTTAAACCCTTCAATACTTGCCACTTTTAACAAAGAAGTAAAAGGGTCCTTCACCCACTAACACTGGCAGAAAAAAATACTTCACCTAAATACAGTGAAATAACTAGAAAATGAACCAATTGTGAAAATTGAAGACAACAAAGCACTGTGATTGTACCATAGAATGCTCCAGGTGTGAAAATTAAAGACAACAAAGCACTGTGCGAGGATTGCAAATCAATATTCTCTACTGGAGAAGAGAATTTAATAACCAAAAACTTTCCCATGGAAACTTGCTGAATTAGAGATGGAGAGCCACCCGAAAACTTGAAATAGAGCAAAACAATGGCAGAAAATTAATGAACAAGGCCCTTTATAAAGACAATAATGTGTTATTGAAAGTGTGGTGTCAAAAAAAAGATACTTTGACATTTTTGCACTTGTTTGGGTTCTCCTTGTGGATTTTGGCTTAATGTTGCCTTGATTTAGTTTTGTAATGTGGATAACACAGTCACATTAGGTATTGGGACCTTGTGAACTAATGTAATTTAAATTTTCCTTGCAAAAGTGTTGTGAAGTGTTGTAACACACTTTCACACTTTTCTATGGTTTTATCAATTAACTAAGTATAATAAACATGATTGTAATCATAATAAAACTTAATATTAACTTACTTGGAGTGTTGTAAAGTGTTGTGACACACTTTCACATTTCTCTAGGCTTGTCAATAATAATTTGGCTTTCTTATGCTTTAATTGGCCCTATTTTGCATCCACAAGCCTCATTTATTGCATCTTTTCAAGGATAATCCTGACAACAATCATAATTCAGGTGTTCTCAGCTTGTGTGGCCTAGATTTAGTGTCTGGGACTCATTCATCACCTTGGGTGAATGAGTCCCACCTAGGTCTTTTTGGCCCCAATGCAGGTTTCACACAGTTCTAGACACTTTTCATTTTTGGTCCCATACATTATGTGTGTTGGGACTCATTCACCACCTTGGGTGAATCAATCCCATGTGACCAAAATTCAAATTTAAATCAAATTTTTGGTGGGATTTTATTCTACTAGATTTGATGTCATCCTGTAGTGTTCTAATTTCAGAAATTCTTTCATGTAATTGAGTATAAACACAAAGTTCTTTCACTCATATACAACACCTAGCATTCAAGAGAGTTCACAAGATATCATTAAGCATTCACAAAATAATTCAAGGTATTTCAAGCGTAGATTATCAAGCATTTAAAAGCATCTTTCAAGTATCAATCATCATGTCAAAGATTTCTTGCATCATGTTGTTTTAGAGCTAACAATTGTGATGTAGGGTTTTTGTTTCAAGAAAGCATTGCATTCAATATCTATCAACATCAAGCAAGATTCCAAGTCTACATCCATTAGAGCCATTACTCACATGTTTGCAACACCTTATTGCTATGTTTTGGTGAGTTAAAACATTGCTATTTGTTCATTCATCATTCTCTTTTCATATTTCATTCTATTTCAAGGTTTAATTACCAATAATGGGTTTGACCAAGGAAAAATCCTATTCACTAACCCCCACAACATTTTTCCCTCTTCTTGTGTGTGATTTGCAGAGCTAGGTTGCAAATTTTCCAAGAAGCAAAATTGGAGAAAAGTTTTCAAGTCCCTAAAAGTTTTCAAAGTTTTCATTTAGCCTTGGAGAAGCTTGGAGAAGACCTACAGGTGGTATTTTGTAGTTTTAGATTTAGAAATCAATCAGGAAGAGAAAAGTAGACCAAGAGGCACATAATCCACTTTAGAATTTCAAGAAAACAAAAGTGTACTGATTCACCACTAGTGGCAAATAAGTCCCACTATACAGGCCTAAACAAGATTTTTGCAGATCTGGATACCCTAGTGGTTGAAACTTGCTCTAGTGCATTTTCCAAGAAATTGGATTGATTTGCCCAAAATGGCATATGAGTCTTGGTCAACTTCAACAACAAAATTTTTAGTGATCCAAACCTCCACTTTTCCTTATTTAGTTTTCCAGGTGCACACTTATATTTTCATAGCTTTTCATTACAGTTTGTTCATCATTTTAGGTCATTGAGCATTTGTTTGAATATCACATTGTGTTTTCCAATTCATTGTCTTTTCCAAGTTTACACTTGGAGGTGAATGTTGTATTAGTTATCATTCAATCCTTAGAGCAATCCATTTGCAATATTTCAATATCCTTTGTATTGAAATCTCAAGGGTTTGTTCTTTTATGAAAGGTTGGAAAATTGGTCTTTCTCCTTTTAGGTCCAAAACCCTAGAAGCGAAAGAAAGCACACCTATTTTTCTTCATTTCGTTTTGGTGAACCCAAAGTATAGAGCATTATAATTCTAATTTGGAGTGCATTTACATCCTAGATTTAGTTTCATTAACATTTCATTAGATTTTGCATTATTTAATTTGCATTCTAGGGTTTCAAATTTTACATTAGTGAAAATCAATAAAATTCTGCATTTGCATCTCAGATTTACATTATAAAACATAAAAGGCATAAAATTTGATTAAAAAAATATGAAAATTTTCAAAAAAAAATAGTACCTAGACTCATTCACCACCTTGGGAGAATTAGTCCCATTGAATATTTGGGTAAGTGCAAAAAGATGGATCCCGAAAAGGGGGCTTAAGTGGCCACTTTTTTAAAAAATTGGGAAATACTGACCTTGGATGTGAAATTGAGGATAGTTACACTCAAATTTTAAGATGGAACAAAAACAAAGATCGAAGTGCTCCAAGTCTACTTTCTAAACTACTAATTTATTTTGAAAAAGATTGAGATTAATGGGTTCAAAAGAGGGACGAAAAAAAACTAGTGTTCTTTTAATTAGAAAAACATAACATAGCAACTCTTGTACGTCCCCAACACGGTGAACTTTCTTTTAGTATTTTTAAAATCACTCTAGTGAGAAATTAGCTAACAGTATATAGTTGATGGACAATTTTTTTGATAATTTTTTAATGAATATTTGATTGTTTTCTAATTTTCTAAGTGGACACTTCTTGAAAAATAGAATTTTGGCAGTGCTTTTAAATTTGTAGAATGGAGTCTAATTTATAAAACTGTAATTTATTTTAAATTTCAATG
Organism: Sequoia sempervirens; assembly: GCA_007258455.2. NCBI lineage: Eukaryota > Viridiplantae > Streptophyta > Pinopsida > Cupressales > Cupressaceae > Sequoia > Sequoia sempervirens. The sequence goes on from VDFB02270651.1 coordinate 624,062,833, forward strand.
AATAGTACATTTATAACAAAAAAAAACCAAACATTATTTTTTGCCAATAAAGAGACACACAAACAAAAGAAATTATAGATGAAAGGCTTAACATTGTTAAAAAGTGAAAAAAATTAAATTTTCGAATAGCTAAGAGAGAACCTAACATTACCAAGGTGTTCAATTCGTTCAACATTGAACCACGTGCTATCTTGACGGTGAGTACGTACCTGATTATGTGAAATATTGTAGAATTTGCAAAAACACATCTCTAGTCATTGGGAATTCCCTCCAAGCCTTTGGGTTGGTATTCTAAGGAAAATACAAAGCCCATGGCTTGGGGATTCCCAAAGCAAGATATAATGCACGAGAGCTTTATAATGCATGCACGTTATAATGTGCCACATGTTATAGCGTGAGATCGTTATAATGTGCCGCGCGTTATAGCGCAAGCTCCTTAAAACGTGTCGTGCGTTATAGCGCGAGCTCCTTAAAACGTGCCACGCGTTATAGCATGAGCTTGTTATAACGCGTCACGTGTTAAAGCTCAAGCGTGTTATAATGTGTGTGCATTATAATATGAATAATGCATGCACATTATAACACAAGTGCATTATAACATGCACACATTATATCTTAGTTTTGACATGGCTTTTTCATTTTGTGAATGCATTGACAAAATGTGAGCACATTATAATGCCCTCGTGTTTTGATCTACATTGAATTTATTTTTCTTCTCTTTTTTTTCTTTCTTCTCATTATGTATATAGTTTTAGTATGTTTGAGAGTGGTTTCAAATCTCTAGGAGTTATAATGAAAATTATAGTTTTTGGAAGATCTCACAAATTTCAAACTTAGTCAAATTTTAGTAATCAGCAAGTTGTATTATTTCTCTATCTCACTCATTTTTATCCCTTACACTCTAGACCTATCTCTCACTATCTCCATCCTTTATCTTTCTATCTCTCTCTCTATCTCTTTCTCTCCTTTTCCCTCTAATTCTCTCGATCTCACTTCTCTCTCCCTTCATCCCTCCTCTCTCTCTCTCTCTCCATCACTCCCTACCACTCTCTCTATTTCTCTCTACCTCACCTCTCTCTCCCTCCATACTTCTCTCTCCCTCTCTTGTTCCCTCTCTACTCTATCTCCCAATCCCTCTCTA
>VDFB02270651.1:624073075-624144034 GCA_007258455.2 Sequoia sempervirens
TCCATATGTAAATGTCAACTTATACTTAAATGTTTATTTCATGTATATAGTTTCACTAAAAGATAACAAGAAGAAAGAAAAAAAGAGAAGAAAAAAATTCAAGGTACACCAAAATGTGAGCGCGTTATAACATGTTCGTATTATGGTGATTCAATTTTGAATTAAAAAAATGTGCATTTTTTGAATTCAAAAATGTGCACTTTTTGAATTCAAAAATGTGCACTTTTTGAATTCAAAAATGTGCACTTTTTGAAATTCAAACAATAACATGAGCACATTATAACATGCTCACGTTTTTGGACTGATATGACCAAGCCTAGGTTCGGTAATTACCAAGCCATAACGCTAGTAAAACGTGCTTGTGTTTTCACTATTTCGGGATGAAAAAGTGAATTCACCACTTTTTGGCTACCCATCTTTCTGCACCTGCCCATTTTTCACTACAATTTCTAGCATTTACAGTTTCTAAGTTTCTATTTGTTGTTTATGTATTTTAGTTTTACTTTCCAAAATTTTAGTTATAAGCATTTCATTCTTATTAGCTTACACTGCATTTGCATTTAGTAGACTTTGCATGAGTTTTTGGTGTCCTATTTCTAATACCTTAGTGAGAAGAATTTTGAGACTCATGTCATCCCACAATAACACAATTGTTGTGGATCTTGGGTTATCTAGAGCTTCCACTCCTAGGATTGACATTAGTACACTGGGTATGGATAGCACCCCTAACAACTCTTTGCCTTTAGATAACATGCAAGTTTAACCAAGGAATGATAAAATCCCACACAAAAACATAATTCACATTCATGAGGACCTAGTAAACTTACAACATCAAATAAGCCTTGAAAAAATTTCAACTATTGTAATTCCTACCATGGAAAACATTCACCACATGCTTAAAAGTGAAGATGGCCTTGACCTTGTGAAAAGAATAGTGCAAATCTTTGGAAAGTATCTTATTGTTACCACTAGTTGTCCTTTACCCACAAGCAATGTTACAAGCCAAGGAGGAACAAAAATTCCTTCTCTCATATCCATAACTTCAATACCTACCTATACCAATCCTCAAGTCATGACAACAATGCAACAAGTTAGTAATGTGATTCCTTCCCTGGGTATTCCTACTAGCATCCCTAGTTCCTATGTGGCATCACAAGTTATATCTCCTACCTTACCACCTATAAGCATTCCATTCACTTGTCCTACAAACACATACACTCCATCACCAATTTCATTTCCATCTAATAACACAAGTAATGACCCTCTCATAACACAACTATTCCAAACTGTTTCATCCCTTGTAAAGAAAATTTCTACCATCAACCAAAACCAAAATGGCCCACCCACATATTATGTCAAAAGCAATGTATTTTTGTTTGAGATATTGCGGAAATCAATGCCACTAGGTGTAGAGGTACCTAGATTTGAGAAGTATGGAGGGAAGGGAGATCCTTCTAACCATGTTAATTCCCACACTTCCTTATGTAGTGACTTTTTCCTTGATGATAAACTATTGGCAAAACTTTTTCCTAGGTCCTTGAAAGACACTCCCTTGGCATGGTTCTCTTCTTTACCAAAGAATTGTATGCATTGAACAAGATTGATAGAGTTTGGGGAATTTTTTCATTGTCTTGGAAAAATTAATAGAGATTTTTAAATTAATTATATTAAAAATATCCTTTTTTTTTCTATTTTTACATTGACCATTTACATTTAATGACTTAAAACCATTTATCCATAGAGAACTAGAAGCTACAATCCTAAAAAATCATTTGACTATTAAATGCATTTTACATTTGCATAAAAATTAAAGTTAGGATATTTTATGCGTAAACTAATTTACCTAAAGATTTGGAGTGATAGAAATATCTAAATTATATTCATATCTATAAAATACATGTTTTTTAATGAAATATTGTATTATGCAAAAATAAATGCTCTATTTTTATTAAAATATATCTTTAAATTTAACTACAACAGTAATCAACACTCATCTAACAAACTTGAATTATAACTTTTGCATTCTATTTAATCCTATACTACATGTGTATGATTGAAAAGAAAACAATGAATGCAAGAGAAATTTATCTCTATTTTCTCTACATATAAGACTTTGTGGATAAAATCTCATGAATAAAATGGAATATTGATGTAAAGTTAGAATGACCAAAAAGAAATAAAATATGTGAGATAATTTAGGAGATTGAATGAACTTGAGTGGACAAGTAAAATTATTTAAAATAAAATAAAAATAATTTTTCTTATCATTCTTACACATATTGGAAGAAAACACCAATTTGTGTTTCTTGTATCTAAGATAAAATTAATATAAAAAATGGTCATATAAATCATTTTTGAAAGAAAGGGCCTTCACTTTATTGGCCACATCTACTTTGAAATGACCTATTTTTAGCTTTCATATTACTTAAATGGTTCCCTTTATGTTTATAACCAATTTGAGAAATTATAAAAAAGGATTTTGTGTTGTGTTTGTAGCATCATACCCTATGAATTCCACCCTTGAAGTCTTATGATTCCATCTTCTTACTTGTTACATATTTTGCATGCTTAAATTAAAATAGTGTTATATGGTATAGGAACATGTCCCTAACACATATCTCATACCATTATATCCCTTATTAAATACCACATATTTTATTCTATTGGATTATCATTCTTTGGTTATGTATAGTATTGGGCCAACATCTTCTCTACTATTAGATGCCCTTCTTGAGACCTCAATGACAAGATGCAACCACACAATTTATTGCATACACTTTTTTTTTCTAATGTATGGTACCACAATGACCTTATTAGAATATGTGGGGTTGGATTTACTCTTGAATTTGGTGATTTAACCCTATGATTGCTTCTTAAACATATAGTGTTGGAATTTTGAGGAGATTGTCATTGATATGGTTGTTGACAACATGAGCATGAGCTTATATAGTGTTGTCATTGGCATCAACATTTTGATTTGATATTTAAATTTAGGTACAATTAGTTGGTGAAGCATGAGTGAGCATGGATATGGTAACCCAACATCAAAATATAGACTTTTTACTCTAGTGAAGAAAAAATGGATTGATTATTTGGCTGTGTTAGAACACAATTTTCAATGTACAGAGCATCAATGTTTTGTTCTAAATTGGTTCACCTTGAGGTTTTTTTGTTTGTGGTTATAAGGAAATTTTGGTGTGTATTTGAGGACCTTAAACCCAAATTTTCATGTATTTATGTCCTTAGGTGCAAAAGTTATGGTTGAAAATATATCTGGTAATCAATGTAGAGTACCTATTTAGAATGCTTTGCATTCCACCATGAAATAATATTTTGTTGTGCAGATTTGAGGGAGTGTTACCAAGTGTTAGATTAGTGTATATTCTAACTGGTGTGTGTTTTGGAGGTCTGCATGTTAGTTTGTGGATAATCAATTGGTGTATTTTAGTGTTGTCTCACCAGCGGTACTGACATAATCTGTTTCGGGTCATGCAAAGTTTTAGAGGAAGTATTGATCAGTTATGTGGGAGCTATTATAGGTCCATGCCAACATATTTGATGCATTACAAGTTTTCAATTAAGGCATGAAGTGTGTATGTTTGATCTTGAGCTGACAAGTTATTGTTTTGCATGATACATCTAATTAGGCCAACCTAATTGATGTTGTAGGTTTCTTTGAATGTAATGGGTAAAATGTAAGAAATTTTTTGAGGTTGTATGGATGTGATGATATGTGATAATAACTTTAGAAAATTTATGATATGAATTCCTAAGTAGAGCATGCGAATGTGATGTAAATGCAAAGTCGAGCAGAGTGTTAGAGTAGAGTAATATGAAGTGTGTTGATTTAGTATTTTCATCTCTAGTGGAATTGTGTTTCCTACATATTGTAGATACATTTGTAGCAGTTCAAATCTTGATAGTGATCCACCTCTCTCTTCTATTTTTTGTTATTCTTTGGATAGTGAGTCCACCAAATAGTGAGTCCACCTAGTAGTGAGCCATTATGTAATTTTTGTTGACTTGTTATAATATATTGTGAGATAAACCTCACCATGGTTTTTCCCTTTTTAGGTTTCCATGTAAAAATATAGTGTTCATGTGTTATGTGCTTTGATTATTTCTTTCATGGTTTCTTTTATTACTACAAATTGAATATGATGCTTGAAATGAATGTTTAAATGGTTAAGTCTAGTTTTAGATAATATTGACTCACCCCCCCCTCCTCATATTCCGAGAGTTCAAAAATTGGTATCAGAGCTTGGTTCCTTTATTTGGCTTGATCACTGAGGTAGATCTTGGAGTTGAACATGTAGATACAAGGAAGTATACTATTCCCCTGGAATAAATTATTCCAAAAGGATTTACCGAAGAAGATTGCATTGTTGATATGGAAGGAGAACTCAAATCTACCTTAGATGATTTGGATAAATTAAAATCTAAGAACAAAGATGTGCAAAAGGATCTTAGTGATGACGATGAATGTATTAAGATATTAAGATAAAAACTCAAGATTTCTATAGATAGGATCAAAGAGCTCAAGCAATCAAATGAGATCATTCCCAGCCTAAAATTGTAGATTGAAGAAAGTAGAAGAGTTGAATTATGATTAGGTCTTAGGGAATATTTATAGAAGGTTATTAATTATTATTAGATCTTATCTTATCTTTTGGCATTTAATGATTATGTCCTAAGTTAGTTAATATTAGTTATCTCATGACATAGGATTAAGACACTTGTAATGATCTTGTCTAATCCTATGTCTTGCCTTGGATATACAACCAAGTGGTCTCATGTGTAAATCAACAATCATATCATCATAATCTATCATTTTCATCCTTTGATACAATAGCATTATTTTCTCATAGATTATCTCTCTTGTGATTTCATGAAGTTCCTCGATCTTGGGTGGCTATAATCTTTAACCAAATATTGCATGATGTAGAGCATTATATACCAACTCTTACAAAGAGTTAGCCTACTATGAATGAAAATGAAAAGGCATAAAATATTCAAAAGATACTCACTTATCCATGTGCACACATATTTTTATGATGTCATTACTTGCCTAGTCTAGTCTTTTATGATGATCCCTTGTATCTTAATTGTTAGACATGAGGTTAGAATTAGGTTATAATGCCATCTAAATGGGTAAGAAAAATGCATTGCCAACAAATCAAATTAAATAAAAGTCAACTCAAAATAAATAAAATCATTTGAATGAAGACATAAATAAAAATCAAGAGGAAAGAAAATAAAATCAATGTATTCATGTCTTGATTCTAGCACATTAGCTTCCATTTATCTCACACAATTGCTTTATGTGGGATCATTTCTCTTGATGATTCTTCCCCTTCCCTGTGATTTATAGTTAGAAAAATCTTTTACAATATTGACAACAACTTAGGGTGCAATCTTGTGGTCTACATGTTTTAATTTTGACTTGTCAAAAGATTGGAATTACTCATGTGGTTTTGAAAATTTTAGGCTTTCTTAAAACATTTTTTAAAGAATGGTTGTTAAAAATTTAAATCAGTCATTCAAGAGTTGTTAGAAATCTAAATCAATTATTCAACAAAAATTGAAAGAAGAGTAGTTAAAAATCTAAATCAATCATTCAAAAAAAATCAAGAAAAGTTGTTAGAAATCCAAATCAACCATTCAAAAAAATTGAAAGAAGAGTTGTTAAAAATTAAATCAATCATAGTCAATTTTTCTCTTCTTCATTAACATCTTTTCACATTAAAAACTGATTTGCTATTTTTATCTTAACATATAATTGTATTACAATATTTTTAAGAAAATATAAAATTAAACCAAAATTACAATTGATATACAAATTTCACCATTACAATTATATTATAACTAATGTGAAAAGAAGAAAATATGAAGACAAGAGAATAACAAAATTCAAATGTTTAAAAGGATTCTTATTGTAAATAACATATCCGAAAAATTATGAATTATCTAAAATTTCCACACAACTTTGAAAATTATGTCTTTCCACATTTTCTGCATACGAACAAAACTCCGAAAATAATGTTTTTAACAGTTTCCACACTCTCAAGACGAAACAATTTACACAGAGATGAAACTGATTAAGCAGCCTGTAATTGATGTACATCAAAATTTTCCACATATTCCAAAGACTTTGAAAATTATAACTGGACGTCTTCCACACGCTCAAGAATTTGAAAATGGTATGCAAGGCAACTTACAAGTTATCCATGTTTTTGTAGATAATTAGTTCATATATTTCAGTGTTGTCTCACCAGTGGTGCCAACCTAATATGTTTGAGGTCGTGTAGAGTTAAAAGAAGTATTGATCAATTATGTGGGAGCTATTATAGGTCCATGCAAACCTATTTGATGTGTTACAAGTTTTGAATTAAGGTGTGAAGTGTGTATGTTTAATTTTGAGTCGAAAAGTTATTATTTTGCATGATACATCTAATTAGGCCTACCTAGTTGATGTTGTAGGTATTTGTGAATGTAATAGGTATAAATTTAATATCAGTCTTGGTGTTGTATGGATATTATGAGATGTGAGAAGCACTGTAGAAAATTTATGATACGAATTCCTACATAGAGCATGTGAATGTGATTTGAATGCAGAGCATAGCAGAGTGTTAGAGTAGAGTAATATGAAGTGTGGTGATTCAGTATTTTGATCTCTATTGGAACTATAAATTTCCTACATATTGTAGATGTATTTTTAGTAGTTCAAATCTTGGTAGTGAACCACCCCTCTATTCTATTTTCTCTTATTCTCTAGATAGTGAATCCACCTAATAGTGAGTCATTATGTAATTTTTTATGATTCATTATAATATATTGTGAGCTAATCCTCACCATGGTTTTTCCCTTTTTGGGTTTTCCACGTAAAATATGGTGTTTATGTGTTATGTTCTTTGATGATTGCTTTCATGGTTTATTTTCTTACCACAAATTGAATATGATGCTTGAAATGAATGTTTAAATGGTTAAGTGGTTTTAGAGAATACTTATTCACCCACCTCTCAATATTCTAGGTTCTCAACAATTGGTATCAAAGCTTGGTTCCTTCATTTGGCTTGATCATTGAGGTAGATGTTAGAGTTGAACATGTGGCTAGAAGGAAGTATCCTATTCCTCTTGAAAAATTATGTTAGAAGATTGCGTTGTTGATATAGAAGGAGAACTCAAATCTACCTTGGATGATTCAAATAAAGTGGAATCTGAGAACAAAGATCTGAAAAAGGATCTTAGTGATGCACATGAATGTATTAAGATATTGAGAGAAAAAATCTTGTGAAATCTATATATATGATCAAATAGCTCAAGCAATCAAATGAGATCATTCCTAGCCTAAAATTGTACATTGAAGAAAGTAAAATAGTTGAAGTATACTTAGGTCCTAAGGAATCTTTATAGAAGGTTATTATTTGTTATTAGATCTTATCTTTTGATATTTAATGATTGTGGACCCTAAGTTAGTTAATATTATTTGTCTCATGACATAGGATTAAGACACTTGTCATGATCTTGTCTAATCCTATGTCTCACCTTGGCTATATAACCAAGTGGTTTCATGTGTAAATCAAAAAATCATATCATCATAATCTATCATTTTCATCCTTTGATATAATAACATTATTTTCTCATAGATGGTCTCTCTTATTCTTTCATGAAATTCCTAGATCATGGGAAGCTATAATCTTTAACAAAATTTTGCATGGTCTAGAGCATTATATACTAACTCTTACAAAGAGTTAGCCTACTATGAATGAAAATGAAAAGGTAGAAAATATTCAAAAGATACTCACTCACCCATGTGCACATATATTTTTATGATCCCATTACTTACCTAGTCTATTCTTTTATGATGATCCCTTGCATCTTAATTGTTAGACATGAGGTTAGAATTAGGTTATAATGTCATCTAAATGGATAAGAAAAATGCATTTCCAACAAATAAAATCAAATAAAAGTCAACTCAAAATAAATAAAATTCATTTATACGAATACATAAAAGAAAAATCAAGAAAAAATAAAATAAAATCAATGTATTCATCTTGATTCTAGCACATTACATTCCCTTTATCTCACACAATTACTTTATGTGGGATCATTTCTCTTGATGATTCTTCCCCTTCCTTGTGATTTCTTGTATTATATCTTTAGGTTTAACTTGTGAGTTGATGATGCCTTTTTTCCCTTTTCTTATATCTAATATGGACTTAGAAAGGTTTTTCCTATTTATTTATTATCCCTCCATCCCCTCATCTCAATATTCCCTAATCACTTTATTTCATTAATTTTTGAAATCTAAGACTATGCAAATTAACTTGTCCTTTAAATTATGTATGAAAAATCCTCATGCATTTATTTAAATCTTGTATTTCTTATTTTTATTATGCTTTTTTCCCTTGCATTCCTATTACACCTATTGATCACACCCCTTATATACATATAGCATGTGATGGATTATAGTTAGAAAAAATCTTTTACAATATTGGGGCATAAGCTTAGGGTGAAATCTTATGATCTACATGATTTTTAATTTTTGTTACTTAAGAAGGTATCATTAATATTATATTTATTATAAAATAATTTAACTAACATTAATTTTATCATGAAATATGAATAAATCGACATGTAAATGACTCAAATTTAAGGATTCATGTCATTAAATATGACATATTATATAAAACGATTTAAAATTGACATAAAATCATGCATTAATTTTTTTTTAATATATTTATTATTTAAATAATTTTCAACACTATCAAAAAACAAATATGATGAATTTTTCAAATATAAAACTTACAAACTATATGTATATTTTTTTAAAACTATTAAATTAATAGAAATGTTTGTTTCTTGAATTATAGAGTCTCATATGTATTCATTAAATCCTAAAGATTAGTATTTCTTTAAACATAAGGAATTATTAAAAAAAAGGTTAACCCTAAAACATAGAAAATTCTAAAAAACATTAGTTATCTTTAAAATATTAAGAATTGTTAAAGAACATTTAATTCTCCTAAAATATAAAAAAAATTAAGAAATATTAATCCTTCCTAAAATATAGGGAATTGTTAAGAAAGATGGGTCTTCCTAAAACATAAGAAATTGTTAAGAAATATTAATCATCCCTAAAATTTAAGAATTGTTAAGAAATATTAGTGTTCCCTAAAATATAAGTTATTCATAAAGATTAGTCTTCCTTAAAATATAGAGAAAGGTTAGTTTTTCCTAAAATATAAGGAATTGTTAAGAAATATTGGCCTAAAGTACAAAGAACTATTAAGAAATATTATTGTTCATTAGACCATAAGAAATTATTAAAAAATAAAATTTTCTAAAACATAAAAAAAAAAATTTATAAAAATTAATCTTCCTTAAAATATAAAAATATATAAAAAAAATATTAAGAAACATAAAAAATTTATTAAAAATGATTAATCTTTTTCCAAATATAAAAACTATTATAAATAAAAAAATAAAATGTTACAAATCTAAAGCAAAAATTTATGATTTTAACTATTTCCTAGATCTTCTACACCCTCAAGATATTGGTTGACATTCAAAATTGTATGGGTCTTGTATATGTTTATATGACCAATATTCTATCTAAAATTAGTTTACAAAGGATTATGTCACCTCTAAATTATATGGTTTTAAATTATAAAATTTTCAATTAATAATCATATATTTTTCTTTTCTTTTTTTAATTCTGACTTGTCAAAAGATTAGAATTACTCACATGGCTTTGAAAAAAGTAGGCTTTTTAAAAACATTTTTGAAAGAATGATTGTTAAAAATTTAAATCAATCATTCAAAAAATTGAGAGAAGAGTTGTTAGAAATCTAAATCAATCATTCAGCAAAAATTGAAAGAAGGGTTGTTAAAAATCTAAATCAATCATTCAAAAAAAAAATTCAAAGAAAAGTTGTTAGAAATCTAAATCAACCATTCAAAAAAAATTAAAAGAAGAGTTGTTAAAAATTAAATCAATCATAGTCAATTTTTTTCTTCTTCATTAACATCTTTTTACATTAAAAACGAATATACTATTTTTATCTTAATATATAATTGTAATACAATATTTTTAAGAAAATATAAAATTAAATTAAAATTATAATTGATATACAAATTTCACCAGTACAATTATATAAAAATTAATACGAAAAGAAGAAAATATAAAGACAAGAGAATAACAAAGTTCAAAACACACCTAAATTACTAGTAAAAATTGACCCCAAACTTAAGCGATAGAATTGATTATTAAAACCACAGTATTTTTTTCACTAATGTAACCAAAGAAAATTCAGGTAGAGTCGTGATTAACTAGGCTACCATTGTTGCTTAAAATGTTTAAAAAGGTTTGACAGTTGTAAATAACATATTTGCAAAATTATCAATTATCTAAATTTTCCACACAACTTTGAAAATTATGTCTTTCCACATTTTCTGCATACGAACAAGACTCCGAAAATCACGATTTTAACAGTTTCCACACTCTCAAGATTTCTGTTATCATTGAAATTTGTATGAGCGGAAGTGACGAGTGAATGATTTGTTTATCTTACCCACTTCATTGAATATAACCTTTAATGTGGTTTCCCCGAAGAAACAATTTACATAGAGACAAAAGTGATTAAGCAGCCTGTAATTGATGTGCATCAAAATTTTCCACACATTCCAAAGACTTTGAAAATTATAACTGGATGTCTTCCACACACTCAAGACTTTGAAAATTGTATGAAAGCAACTTACAATCTCTTATAAATACTCCTCTTTTCTCCATTAACATTCATACCCTTTCTCCCTCTCTCTCAACATGGGTAAGCCAATGTTTTGGGTGCTCCTCTTCCTGCTCATCTCTCCCTGCTGCTGCTCCTCCTGGGAATGTCCTCCTCACGAATTGACTGCCCTCAACCACTTCAAACAAGAGCTTCTCGATCCATATAACGTCTTAGCATCGTGGAGGGGTTTATACTGCTGCTCTTGGAGGGGAATCATCTGCCACAGGGGCACTGGCCGCCACGTGGTTCGTGTGGATCTTAGATACTACTCGCTGGTAGTTAGGAATTCAAGCAGCCAAATTATAGTCCCTGCTTTATCCCAACTGCAGCATTTGGAGTACCTTGACCTCAGTGGTATTTACTTTTACCCTCTTCCCATTCCTTCACAGCTTTCAAGCCTCAGCAGATTGATGCATTTGAGTTTGCAATTTTGCGGGTTTACTGGCTCAATTCCAAGTGAGATTGGCAGCATGTCTAGCTTGAAATTTCTGGACATCTCCGAGAATTATGATCTCAGCGGCCCAATTCCAAGTGAGATTGGCAACATGTCTAGCTTGACATTTCTAGACATCTCCTACAATTCTAATCTGGAGATGGGGCAGTCGGGCTCATGGATACGGAATTTGCAAAGGTTGGAGCACCTTGGAATGGTCTATGTGAATCTGACAATTGGTGTGGTAGAGAATGTTGTGTCTCTCCCCAATCTTATGTCACTTGAAATGTCTTGGCTGTCAGGAACAGTTCTCCCTGCTCTTGTAAACCTCACCTCCCTCTCCCATCTCGACCTTTCTGAGAGCAACTTCACTCAGCAGCCATTTCCCATTTGGATTTCAAATCTTACATCTTTGGTTTTCCTCCACCTGACAGGCTGTGATCTCCATGGTTCCATCCCTTCTACTATTTTAAGCCTTCCACACTTGAGGGACCTTGGCTTGTCCTATAACCCTAATCTCAAAGTCAATCTCTCCTCCATTGTGCAACATGCTTCCCAGCTCAACATCCTTTCTATTGCAGGTTCAAATGTGCAAGGAGTGATTCCAAGTTTATTGGAAATCTCTCACGACTTGAACTGTTGTATCTTTATGGCAACTCACTAAGAGGCAGCATTCCATGGAGCTCTTTAGCGGGACTACCAAAGCTTTCACTTCTTGAACTCATGTCAAACCAATTCAATGGAAGCTTGCCATCCGCTTTTGGTAATCTCTCGTCTTTGGTTATACTTGACCTATCAAATAATTCTTTGAGTGGAACATTTTTACTCTCTCAACTAGAAAATTTCACAAAGATTCGTTTCTTGGGTCTTTCTAACAATTTGTTGAGAGTAAAATGTAAAGGCTCTTGGATCCCCAAATTTCAGTTTGAAGCTTTGTTTTTGAGTTCTTGTAATATGGATGGTGATTTTCCAGCTTTCATATCCACTCAATACACAATAATGGAATTAGACTTTTCCAACAATTCTCTTAGTGGAAATATTCCAGATTGGTTGTGGGACCTTACGCCCTTCTACACACTCAATCTCTCATGTAACCAATTTGGAGGAAGGTCTTTGTCGTCCAAGTTCAGTAAGTTTGATGCTCAAAATGTTGATTTACATAGAAATAACTTACAAGGGAATGTTTTTTTACCTCATCCTAATGTGAGATTCTTGGACATGTCTGAGAATCAATTGGATGGCATCATTTCAGCAAACATTGACAAATATGGCCAGAGTCAACTCAATCATTTTTCACTTGCAAATAATAATATCAGTGGTGCCTTTCCACATTCTATTTGTAAGGGGCATAACTTGAAGGTTCTAGATGTGTCAAATAACAAGCTCACAGGTGATATTTTTTTAAGTTTTGGGAATTGCTCATCAACACTAAAGGTGTTAAATCTAGAAAATAATACTTTGGAAGGTGAGATTAGGAGCATGGTTTGTCTTCAAACATTGAAATTGGGCAATAATAGACTACAAGGGCCAATTCCATCATCTCTTAAAAATTGTACTTCTTTGGAGGTTCTAGATTTGGGATATAATAACATGCAAGGAACCATCCCAGAGTGGATAGGGAAGTTAATTGGTCTTCGAATTTTGATATTGAGATCCAATAAGTTCAAAGGTGGAATACCATCAGAGTTAGCAAAGTTAGAAAATCTTCAAGTCTTGATTTTGTCAAATAACAGTTTGTTTGGAGCTATCCCAAGTAGCTTAAGAAACTTGACAGCAATGGCTAATCAAACACAAAGTGCAGAAGTCCTTCAATACTCAAATTCAAGCTTAGTGCGTTATGTGGATAAAATAGAAATAAACAACAAAGGGCGATTTATAGAATATGTGAGATCCTTGGCATTGGTTCGATGTCTTGATCTCTCAAATAACAAATTCTCAGGTGATATTCCTCAAGACATTGGATTCCTCATTGGTCTAATGATTCTCAATTTGTCAAGTGATCACCTCAGTGGAAAAATTCCTACTTCTTTTGGAAATCTTGTGCAGTTGGAGTCTCTTGATCTTTCAAGGAACAATCTTATTGGAAATATTCCTGCAGAACTACAATCTTTGACATTTTTGAGTTATTTGAACATATCTTACAATAAATTTTCAGGTAGAATACCACAAGGAGCTCAATGGTTAACATTTGATGAAAGATCATTTTCGAACAATAAAAATCTTTGTGGACTTCAAATCAACATAAATTGTTCCTCTTCTCCTTCTTCAAACAACATTTATGATGAATATCCAAGTGAAGAAGAGTGGGAGGAATATGTGTGGTGGGCAATGGGAATTGGATTGAGCATTGGATTTGGGTTTTCAATTGTTATTGGAGTATTATGTTTCAACAAAAAATGTAGAACAAGATGTTTCAAGGTCATGGATGACATTATTGTCATTCTTGATCAAATTGTTAAAAAAAATATCTTTTAATAAAGTATTTTTATACTCCTTCCCCTTCCCCTTCCCCTTCCCCTTTCCTTGAAAGATTTACTCCAATCCCATTCTCTATGAAGGTTGTGTAGTGAATGTATATGTATTTTCTTCTTGTTTTTTTATTTTGGTATAATCAATAAAAATCATTAATTTAAATATCATATTATAGTACCTCTATTTATAGAATGAAATAAAATAGATATTAAAAACTAAATTCAATTGTCTATATTAAATTTGTTTCTTGTTTTGATTTAGATTTAGAAGTAAACATTATTCCACATAAAAATATATCACATGACCATTTATCTTTTCTAAAGATGTTAAATTGTTCGCACACATAAGATATTGTTATTGTTCACACACATAGATTTTTACTTTAATTGTAAAGAATAGTTGCATTAACAAATGATGATATAAAAGAAGCAAAATAAGAACAAGTTCAATTACATTTTGTTGAAGATCATGGCAGCTTCAGGCGAATACTTTCCAGCACATACGCATGAAGACAATAATTAAATATAGCCTTTGACTATTTAATTATTTTATGTGACTTAATAAAGAGACATTCCTTTTGATAACAGATGCAATTTAAAGAGATACGAATTTAATAATGAAGTGGCGCGATTTTTTAAGTGGCCGACTTCTTGTTTATATTTTGCATGAGGCCGACTTTGCAATATGAAAGGTCACATCCTTTGGACATTTCCTATCGTCATCTATAAAAGGAGATCACTGTTATTCATTTGATAGATAGATTTTATTAAGCAAGTTCGAATTTTCCTTCATTCAGATTGTGAATTCCTTCAAGAGCAGTTTGCGAATTTCTCTAAGGGCAGATTGCGAATTTCTCTAAGTGCAGATTCAGATCACAAGGAAGAGCAGATTATCATCTGTTATTGCATCTAGAGTTGATGCTGGATATTGGCCTTGTATTGGCCTCATTGTAAAGAGAATTATTGCCATTACTTATATATATAAAAGAGAGATATTTGTTGCTGGGTTTTTCTCCCTCAAGAGGAGGGTTTTCCCAGGGTATATGCTGTGTTTCTGTGTCTGATTTTGAATTAATTTTCTATGCACTTATCTGATCACTAATTTAACAAATTTTACATTAGTTATTAAATTTCCCACTCGCTAGTGAAGTCAAATATAACAAAATACACATAGAAATTAGTTGCTTTCTTGGATGGAAATGTGATTTAAATTTATTAGTCTTGAACATTTTTTGTTATTTTCTAGTTTGATGGTTGTGTAATGGTTAACTTATAGTACTTTATATTTGATTTTGATATATGAGACTCTATTTTGGTAATGTTTAATTTTTAAATATTTTAACATAATAGATCATGTGAGATGACAATTAACATTGAAATAACTTTGGTGAAAGGGATCCATGAGCATACTTATTTTTAGCATATATTTTATATAAATATCTAAGAAATTATATTTATGTGCCTCCATTTAACACATGCTTAAATATTTAATGAATTCTAGGTAATTGTAACAACAAATAAAATTACAAACTTATCAAAACTTGTATATATCTAAAGGTCCACTTCAAATGTGGTTACAATCCCATTTAAGATAATTAGTTTGAATAAAAAATACTATTGTATGTTCTTAAAGGTGGATTCATGATACTATTTAGCATATGTCTTTAGTCAAACATCTATGTGGCAGTTAGAAGATATAATGGCTTAATATTTTATCTCATAGATAGAATGACCTTTTAATATTTTATAATCTAACAATACATGATACGCACTCACAAAATAGAATCCACTCATTCTCCACTATTAATTATATGTTTGTAAGGCCTTATTAACATAAAATATGGCTATTTTCATCTTATGCTTGAAAAAAAAAAGTTAAAACTTTGCATTGGAGGTGAATTATAATTCAAGTTGCAAGAAATAAAAGAAAATTTTAGAACTAACAAAAGGGGAAAATTCAATGGAAAACTATAAATTGCAAAGCTAAGGAATTGAAATTTTAGTCAATTTAAAAGGCATGTGAACATATTTATTATTATAAATACATTGAGCAATTTAAGACAAATAAAAATTTAGAAATATGGATATAAAACTGATCATAGATTAAAATAAAACAAAGATTATAGGTATGCAACAAAGGATTTCATAGATGGCTTGGAAAGAGTGTGACTTAAAATCAAATGGTTAAAAAAAATGTCAAGGTTTTACTAAAATCTATGTTACCTTATAGGTGACAAAAAATTTATTATGTCTTGATGAGTTACAATCAAGGGTAACAATATATAATACATAGAAGATATATATGTATGCCTTCAAAAGTTTTAAAAGTTTTTGGCAAACATATATGGCAAAGCTTGGATTTAGAAGCAATCTTAAGAAATGTACTTACATTTAACAATCATGATAGAATTTAGGGAATGTTTTAATGTATTATGAAAAGTAGAAGGAATTAAATTGATTATATTTAAAAATAAAATAAAAATATATTTTCTAAACTCACCATTTATATTTGATGAATTAGTATCATTTTTCATATATGATTGCAAGATATAACTATAAAAATTATTTTTATCTTAAATGCATAACATGTTTATATTAAAATTTAGGTTGGAAAATACCTATACCATTTTACATAAAGCTTGAGAATCTATGTGAGTTTTCCACTTGTTCCTTTACTAAGCTTCAAGTTTGTAGTCATAGTGGTCTAATTCAAAATATTTAAGTCATGTATTTTTTTGCATGACTTTGTCCTTTTGATTTTTAAATTAATACCAATCGTAGATATGGTTTTAAGTGTTCCTTTTGTAGCCTAGTAGTGACTAGTTATGAATCCTATGACCTATGGGATATTAGCTTAGCCAATCAATTTATTATTCCTTATAGGGCCACAACCATGTAAATAATGAATTTTTCAATGGAGTTCATCCCTAATCGTGGCGGTGATGTTTCCTTTCCCTATTGTCATATATAAAATAACTATGAAATGTAGTGCAAAGAAGGTTGATTAAATATGGCTACACAATAGATCTTGATTGACTATAGGTGGTTGGTAATTTATAGGAAGTTTACTTTTGCCTCTCTTCATGTCAAAGTATAGGACAAAAATGGTATACATCATCATATTATGTAGTTCCTTTAAATTTGTTTTGGTGTGGATCTTGGGTCACTGATTTACACAATGTGGCATGATTTTACAATCTATAAGATTTTTATATGTGTTATAGAGAAATGCTAGCTCTAAGTCTTGAAAGTAAGCAAGGAATAGAAAAATTCTTCCTACAATAAAATTCTATAGGGTGTTGTGCAAATTTTGATCTTTTAACAATTAAAAAAAGACAACGCATATAAACATGAAATAAATAATATACCATAACACGTGTAAGGAAAACCTTTTTATTAGAAAAACCCACACTCCAAAGAAACCCAATGTATTATTCAATAAACAACATAGTTACAATACACTTGTAAAGAAAGCCTTCACAGGAGTATCACCAACTAGAGATCTAGAAGAATTATGATAGCTTAATAATATCTACAAAAATCTACACACAACCTCCATCTCAAGCACCTAATATATAGGAAATAAAATACATGAAACCATCAAATGGTAATTATAAAAATATGAGTTAAAAACACTCAAAAATGTGACACAAATCCAAAATCTCAAGATGAGTCCACAAGATACAAATAGCATATTATTTCCACCTATCATAACCTCATTATAATCCATTACCAAATTGGGCATTCCATTTTTCATTATCTCCAAATATTCCTTATAATGTTACATAACATGCATCATAATCCAATCAACAACTCTTTTTTGTCCAACATATTTTTACATTTCCTATACAAACTTTTGGATGTTGTAACTTTTAATCTAGGAGGCTGGGGCATTTTCTTCTTCAAATTGTAAATCTTGAAGAAACCAATCCAATAAGAGCCCCCCTTGATGATGCTAAATAACCCAAAATATTTAGTTTGGACAAAAATCAACTCTACAACCCAAAAATTGAGTTTTTTTAATTTTTTAGCCCAAAAACTACAATTTTAGTAATTTTATGATTAGAAGAAAACTTGAGGCACCTTTCCTAACATTCTCCCACTTGTCAAAATCATTGCAATAGAAAATGGACTCTCAACACCATAATCTAATTATTAGAGGCTAAAAGGCCCATAGACTCATATCGCTGCCTAAATTTTGCTATGCTCATTAGCTTTGTTAATGTATCTAAAACATCCTACAAAGTGACAACTTTTTCTAGCATCATCCTCCCATCTTCTACCATACCAAAAAAAATATCAAACATTAATATGCTTTATCCTTGCATGAGGTTTGTTTCCAAACATATTGCACTCTGACTATCACAATGAATCATAATGGCTCTTGCCTCTAGCCCAATATCTATACATAATTTATTAATCTAGATGGATTATTTACAAGAATGATTTTTTTACATGTACTATGATTTTATAGTGGATAAAGTGATCATTGCATTTTCTTACTCATCCAATTGATTCCACTACTAAACATAGTGAAAACATATCCAATCGTGGATCTTTTTCTATTGGCATCTCAAGCCCAATTTGAATCCACAAATCCATGATATAAATTGATTTTTTATCTCATGTAGGATAACCTTGATAGAATAAGGAATATTTATAAGTAACCTATAAATACCTAAAGACCCTCTTCATTCTATCTTAATGTAGTCATCCAAGATTAACCATAAGTCAACTAAGGACTCCCACTACTTGGACAATGTTTGATCTTGTAAAAACCTTAGAATATATCAAACTCTCAATGACACTATCATAAGGTAACCCACTCATATCCTCCATCACACTAGGATAAATTGGACATTTCTCAATAAGTAACTTTATCCTCATTGGAATTGGAACACACAATGGTCTATAATCTAACATGTTAAACCTCACCGAAATTGAGTTCGTATACTTATTCTATCTATAAAAGTTCTATTTTTACTCTCTTTTAATCTCCATCCCCAAGATGTACCTAGTTGCCCCTAATTTTTTCATTTAAAATTATCTTAAAATCTAAGACTTTAAATCGCAAATCAAATCTTTCCCATTACTAAAAAACATATTATCAACATATAGTGCAATAATGAAAATATGATCACCATCCATCTTATAGTATGCAATGAGCCTATTTGGATCTCAAAAATTATAAACTTAACACAAAAGAATCAAATTTTTAGTACCACATCCTAGGAGATTGTTTAAGACCATACAAATATTTTTTCAACTTACAAACTAGATGGTATTTACCCTTCTCAATGTATTCTTTCAACTATGTCATATAAATCTCTTCCTTCAAATCACCATGAAGGAATTATATCTTCAAATATATTTATTCAATCTCAAGATTATACTCTATAGGAAGAGAAAAACCACAAGGGATTTTTTTCCTTCAACTTGGGGTTAGTGCTCTCAATGGCCATAACCAAGTAGTCCATTAATTTGGAAAAGAACATAACAAATCAATTCGTTGAACCTCTTCCCCCATATTCACTCCAATGGAGTGCTACTAGGTAACTATCATATTGAAGGCATTTGGATGTTCAACCATAGACCCACAATACTCCATCTTGAGGGTATATAACTTATTTCTCAAGAAAATTTTATTCACTAGGGATTCATCCTAATAAATTTCTCCAACCTTCAAAAAAATTATTATAGTAGCATCTTCATGCATATTCAATGACACTAAATTAGCTAAACTAAATCTAATGAGACGTTTTTCTTTTCTATTCATCTTGCCCTTGTCATCTTGTGATGTAGTTATAAGTTTGGATCTAGATACTATAGCCCATAGATCCTAATCTATGAGCACATCCCCTATCTTGAGCTTCCACAACTCAAATTTTGTGCTTGAAAACTTCTCCACCTCTCCTTGATGTTCTTGTCATCTCTTCCTATGATAGGATCAAAACCCTCTCTACAAAAGCTTCCACTCAAACAAAGATTAGTACAAAAGAACTTGTACCCAACACCTAGAATTTGAAGTGATTAGGCTATAAAAACAAATGAAAGAAAGAAAGGTAAGAAAAATATTCCCTACACTAAAATTTTAAGGAGGGTGTTATGAAAATTTCAATATTTTAATAATTACAAAAAGAAGAAACATATAGAAACATAAAATTAACAATATAACGTAACACATGTATGTGGTGAAAACCATTTTGGAAGAGAAACCCCACTCAAAAGTAGCCCAATGTGTTACTTAGTAAACAACTCAAATACAATACACATGTAAAGCAATTATTCATATGAGTATCACCAACTAGAGATCTAGGGGAATTTCAACAACTTAACTATATCTACAAAAAGCTACACACAACATCCGTGTCAACCACCTAATATATAGGAGATATAAAACATGAAAATATCATATGGTAATTAAAGAATCATGATCTACAAACTCCCATTAATGGAAGCTATATCTGCAATCTCAGGATGAGTCCACATGCTTAAAATTGCATATTCCTTCACCTATCATAACCTCATTATAATCCACTCACTAAATTGGGTGTTCCATTTTGGTTCCATTATCTCGATTGAAGCACACTTTAGTACAGTCAAAATACTATGATATTAGATGTTACATTTTATTTAAAAGATGTAAGAAATAAAATACATCTAACTCATCTCAATTTTGTTTCAAGTCTCATAAAAGATATTGCAAGCCCATGTTAGCAACCATATAGAATAATTGATAAGATCAACATATAAAAAATCTCAATCTTGTTTCAAGTCTCATAAAAGTTATTGCAAGCCCATGTTAGCAACCATATAGAATAATTGATAAGATCAACACATATAATAATGGCAATAAGGAAATGTAGAAAATAGATCTCACACAACACGAGATGTTTGTGGACCAAGATATCTTAATATCCAATATATGCAAAAATATAATAAACCATTGAGGTAAGATAACATCATACAATACTCCTCATAGAAGAAGTTACTCCATATCATATCTCCAAGAGATCCCAAACACAATATCATACTCAACACATATCCTCGCAATAATAAACATCTCCTTTACAACATAACGGAAAGGAAAATCCAATAAATGTCTACTCATTACCTAATATAATTAATCACACAAGTTGTACACGATCCAATATAACTAATTTAAAGAATGTGTGCCACATTTCAACATCTTCACCACCTAAATATATTATGATATCATATCTCTATATTCATAACAATAACTAAAATGATCGCTCATCTTGCCTCACTCGATTGACCTTGGTTTCAAGCCTTACTAGTCTATTGTGCAGAAGAAAAAAAACTCCCCAAACCACAACCTCAAGTTTTGGGAGTCAATTCTATCCCCCCAAATTCTAGAGTTGTCTAGTCCCAGTACTTCTTCCAACATGTTTGTCGGTTGTTCATGTTCTGGTACTAGTCTGTATGTGGCTTATTTGGCCTGTTTTGTCGAACCTTGTGGCTCTTGTTTGTAAGCTCTTTCTAGTTCATGTCAAGTTATGAACTAGCTCTTTTTTTGGCCCTGAGGGCCCTCTGTGTAAAGGGTACAGCACCCTGTAAATGCTGCTTACCTTATCAAAAACAATAACTAAAATGATTAAATTGTTAAAAAAACTATTTTTTTCAAAATTTTAATATCATAGTGCAATTCTTTTACATACATTTTCAAGGGCATAGTGAGCTTCCTAGTCACTAATGATTCTTTAATCCACATTGTGTAATACTTTACAATAAACTTTTTAATAGAACACAAATCATTCTATTGAGTCAAATTAAACACAAGAATTTTCACAATTATTTTTATTTAATTTCTAATAAAACCTATTATTCTTTTATCTATGCTATGATTTTAATTTAAATAAAAATTGAAGTAGATACATAAAAAATTATAAGATTGGATCTCCTCAAAGCTTGTCTTCTTATATCAGAAGATAAGATCTTTGAACTTTATTATTATAACCTTAGTTTTTACAAAACTAGAGGGAATCTACTAGTGCCCCTTATTTATAATAGTGCCAACGGTCAAAACATCAGATTTTCATATAGAATTACACATACCAACGTACCAAGGTTTTGTCCATTCAACGTTTTTACTTATGAGACTACTTAACAAAGATGAGCAATGACGAATTTATAAGATGATTATTAGGGTTTTGCAATGAGTTTTATATCTTAATTTTTTTCAAGTTTGTTGACGTTGGCCTTTCTACTTTAGTAGCCTAGTTAGCTCCATTTAAAGAAAAAAGAAAAAATTTAAGGGCGTGATCATCCCACGTAATACTTGAGAGGCTTATAAACCGTTACATGAAAGTAAAAGTTTTGGCAAAATTAAAGACTTTGGAGTGAGCTCCTAGAGTCATCTTCTTTCTCTAATTCTACTTGAAAAGAATCTAGTTCTCCTTAACAAGAATATTATTCTAATCAACAAGGAATTGCACGCTGGTATCAATGATAATGAAGAATATCCGTAAATGGAGAATTAACAATTGCAAGATTATACAGAGTTGGGATAGCAGAATGGAGGTTTTGTGGATGGTATGTTCCTTCAAAATTTCTTAAGATTGTCTAAGAAAGTTATGTTGGCCAATACTTTAATTCAAACTTGTGTAGGTCAATTACTTGCCTCAATCAGCTAGGATTAACCCGCTCATTCCTAATTAAAACTCATATCAATGTAGCCCCCATCTTATTCTATTAATCAGCATTTCCGACGTATGTACCAATTTTCCCAACCTTCCCAAATACAAAACGAGTTCATCTGACCGAAATTGAAGAGGGTCTCCCCATTCCAATTGCTAAGAGATGGGATGTCTCATGTTTTTATGTGTTTCAATTCATATGAACACATATAGGCCTCATTGTCCACATACAAAATCACAAGAGTTATAGAATGCTTGCACTTGGATGAACAAAATCATAAGAGTTATAGAATGCTTGCACTTGGTTGAGCGTATAAGTGAGTTGTTTTCAATTATATGTGTGGCTTGTTTAAAATTGTACAAGTGTTGTATCAATCCCAAGGTTTCCTGAGTGCAATTGACCTGCAATTTTTACATTAGGATACATAGCACTATGTCATTGGAGTTTTCCAAACATGTATTTCTCTGGGGTAACTTCATGTCATTTTTCATTCATCCTTGTTCATTTATTTACTCAATTCCATCTTTATACAATTATACAATTGTTGTCATAAATTCCAACACTTACATTGCTTCAAACATCTATAATTTAAAACTGAGTTTAGGTAAAGAACGTAAGGAACAATAATACACATTAGATTTATCAGTTAAGAGTAATGTTCAAATTAATGTTGAAAAGATAATGGGATATATATTATAATTAGAAATGACATACCATAACGTCTACTAGCCATCTTGATACAAGCAATATTTAAAAATAAATAAGACAAAAAATTACAGTGAAACCCAAAGCATGCAAGGAGGGACAAGACCAGACATGCATGTACAATATATGGAACACACGACAAATATCAAACGCAGGTTTCTATGAGCTTGATCTAGTGGCATATAACCTTTATAGTTCCACCGTACTACTCTATCATACTTTTCTTGATTGAATCTTGCAATGTAAGAGATCCTACTAGCTTTCCCCATGTATAGTGACTAAAATGAGAGACATGCCATCAAAACTTACTCAAGATTAAATGAACATAAATTCTACTAATTTTTGTGAAAAAAAATTTAACTAAATAATGGAAGGCAAAAGAAAGATTTTCCAGACCTTATCAAAATAAGATTAACAGCTTTTAGGAACGAACATAACTGGACATAATTTGCCACCTCTTTAATATCCATTTTCCCTCTTGCCCTTGGTTTGTATTTAAATTTCTAAATCCTGAGTTGCATGAACGAAAATGACTTTGTAGGTAAAAATATATTAAAAAACCTGTGAGCATGTGGACAAAATGTACTCTGAACTCAATGAGATCTCCGGATAAACTGAGCTGTAATTTTTCCAGATCAACACATCGATCATCGATCGATGTGTTGGATTGCCAATTCAGTTCCTTAAATAGATGCTTTTGTAAGTTACAGGTCCTTCATAAGCCCTCAAGAGATAAATGGCAGTTAACCATTACCTTGCAATTGGACCAGTGAATATATTTACAGTACTTGTTTGAAAAGAATAATATATAATAATATATATAATATAACTGTATATTTTGAATGTTAAACAGTGTGATCAATTATAGATGTAACCATGTGATTATATTCCTAACAATAACATGCATTATTAACTTTTCTCACAGTGTAGACAATAATTACACACAGAGTTCAACTTCAAAATCCCCTCGACTCCCAAAATTAAAATTATATTTATAGAATTTACAAACTTGCTGCCAAGTTATTCAGCGCATACCAATAAATAATGAGCTCTAATTTTAGTTGTCAGTGTCCATGTTTGATAGAAGCACATCAGAGAAGACAAACATTGTGGTGAAGCCGCATAACTTAAGTAACAACAGACAAACATACGCTGCAACTGCATAAGGATAACTGCTGCATGATGGAGGAGTTAAACTACCACCATAGTATGTATCTTTAAGGTGTTGAAATTTTGATAATTTATTAAAAGAACTGAAAAAACATTTCATGGGATAGTTTCTCAAAGTCGCATCCAACAATCTCTAATTTCTGAGCCCAGAAATTATAAACGATAAAAAACTATCTATTATAAATAATGCTATATGGAACTTGGTATCTACACAGGTATCAAGTTTCTTATCTCACCTTTCTAAAACTTGTAAAGGCTAGCTTTTCCATTGTTTGTAACCTAGCAACATTGCTTCAAACAAAACAAAAACTGTAAGCATCTCAATCAAACAAAAAGGTGTTCAAGCAATCTGACACCATGTGTACATAGTGTTGCTGTGAACAACTCTCAAGTGCATGTAGTGTCAATCAGAATCTGATGCTGAGTCCTCTATGGTATCCCTTCTAATAACATCTGGTTCATGACCTGATGATGGCACTGATGGTCGAAGAATATCTTGTATAATCTGATAAGCTATTTTAAATATGAAAAAAAAAAGTCAACAGAACTATTGATAGAACCAAAAATCAAAATAATAATAATTCAGTAATAAATTTCTAGTGCATTTGTATTCCTTACCTGCCCCAAAAGATTTTTTGAGTGCAACTTTCATGAACTGTATTTCATGTTGGTGCGCTGACAACAATTTATTCTGCAAAATAAAAGGAGAAAAATGTTAACACACAATAACAAAATAGCATCAGAGTCTTATACATCACAAATATCTATTGAATAAATAACTTTACGTCGTTACGATCAAAATGCATATATAAATATAGATGTGAATGCATATATCTGTGAATGCCTGAAAGAATTTATATAAAATCATAACTATAAATAAATATAGATCTACACGTTTTGCAAATATCTCTGGATGAATAAAGTATGTATATAAAATATATACATACAAGAGAAAAAATATCTAATTATAATAATATATTTATATTCTTATATAGAAATACAAGAATATCATTTTATTCTTATATACTTATACACAAACTTATAATTATATAAATATATAAAATCTTTATATAGATATATTAATAGAAGAGAATAAATAAATATGCATATATATATATATATATATATAAAAATGCAAATATGCATAAAAGAATATGTGTGCATATACATATGACACAAAATACGAATGCTTGGGTATGTAGGTAGGTATGGATGCATAAATCTTTATGCAAATATGCAAGAAAGCATAAAACTGCCAATATGAATACACAAACGAATTTTAAAAAGTATAGAAATAAGAGAATAAATATATAAAAATAAGAATATATTTGTATTCTTGAATATAAATATTAAAAATTAAACTAAAAGAATGTGATTAAATCCTTATATTTATATAATACTCGTATAAATATATTAATATAATTCTATAAGTGCATCTATATAAACATATCAAGGCAAATATATAAAATAACAATCTTTATAAAAATACCTAAATATAAGAAAATAATTATATATATACAACAAAATAATAAAAGTATTTATTTATGTAATTCTAAAAATGTACTAGAATCAAAATATGTACAATCAATCAGTAAAAAACATTGCAAATAAGTATGCAAACTAGTGTATGAGTATATATATGCAAGTCAATATGTATGTAAGGAACCAAATAACAATAAGTAGGAACTCCTATATATGCATGCATGCATTTTATGTATATATGTATGTATGCATTTTATGTATGTATGTATGTATGTACAAAAAATTGCATGTAAGGAAGAAAATAACAATAAGAAAGAATGCCTATTTAAATAGGCATGCAAGGAAGCAGATAACAATCAGTAAGAACACCTTTGTATGTATGCATGACAGAATGCACATACCCCTATGCAAGCATGTAAGAAAGCATAAATCTAACAAAATGAAAAACTGGACTAAAGGGGGAAAAAAGGTTCAAGGAAATAGGGTAGTGAGGGGCAATGGAAGAAGGGGCAATGAAAATAGGAAGAGGAAAGAAAAGCTCAAAAAAAGAGAAAAAAGAGACAACAGGAATAAAAAGGGCAGTGGATGAGAATTAGCAAGGGAAAGAACTAACAAAGGGTAGAAGCTGAAGAGGAAGAAGAAAATCAAGACAAATGGGGTAAAAGTAACCTAGGGGAGAGAAAAAATAGACCAGATAACCAAAGACAATTGACACCATGACCACACCACTCCTAAGGATCGAGATAACTAGTTTTTGAAGGGGGGAAAAGGGTTAAAAGAATGGGAAGGAAGCAAAGAAGCGAAACTACGAAAAATTAAGATGCTTAAGGAACCCAAACATCTCGAGCCCATAGTTGGGGAAATACCAATATAAGGGAGCCGACAGATGGCAAGGAAAGACAAAGGGGTGGGAGGAAATAAAATTGAAAAGGCAATCACAAAGGAGGTCAAGGCTGGGCAAGAGGGGGTCACAATGTTACCATGAGAGACAAAGAGAGAGAGAAGGCTACAAGAGCAAAACTAGGAAGAGAGGAAATCAATAAGGGTGAAGAGACCAATTTTTAAGGCAATTTACAAGGGGTTGCCAAATAGAACTCAGATTCCAACCACCATACCAATTGAGGTTGCAGGGTTGATTGTTGATTTCAATGGCCTTTTTGAGTTTCCTCTTGAACTAGTTATCTTCTTTGAACAAGATTTGAGTGTTTTCTAAGGAGATGTGGCATTTAGTCATTGAGGAGTGCTTTGCCAAGGCAAATTTCAAGATCCACTCATGTCTTATGTCAGCATGATGCTCTTTGATTCTAGTGCTAACAAAGCGATCTCATCAATGCAAGGGACGCCATAGGAACACATCACTTTGCAGACACCCAAGTTGAGAAGGTCTTGAAGGTCTTTGGGAGAGGAGATGAGATTTCTTAGGGTAAAGATAGGCTTGAAAGTACAATGGAGATCCTTTTTAAGAAGGATCTTGGCAATTCTGTTGGAGAGGCCCTCAACGTAGGGGAGGAAGGTGAACAAGGATGGAGAAGGAGCAGCCTCAAGTTTTTAGGTGCACTTGGATTTGGCTTGTTTGATCACCTTGATGATGCGCTTCCTTTAACATCCATTTTATTTGAAGACTCGGGTAATGTGGGCAATCTCTTGGTCCATGTGTTCATCATAACATATCATAGATGCTCTAGAAGCTAGAGTTTTGAGAACACCAACTTTTTGGCCAAGGTGATGATGAAAGCAATGAAAGTAAAGGTCAATGTGTGTAGCTTTGCAGAAGACGCAATGGGCTAAGGAGCCATCTAGTTTTTTGATGAGATGGACATCAAGGGGAGTTGGTTATCTATTTCTATCTCTTTGTTAAAACAGATGCAAGGGGCTATGTTGTTTAAGTGCAAGTGAAATTCTTGAAGTTTCCCACACCATTGGGGCCAACAAACGTTGGTATCATCAACATAGCATTTCCACCACTTTGGTTTGGCCACGATAGGGGATAGAGATGAAGCCATAGCTACACCATCCACCTACTCAAACTAAATCTTGGAAGGTAAGAAAAAGTGGATCAAAGACACAACTCAACCAAGGTGGCAAGCTCATAAGTGGTCTTTTGTCTAATTAACTAAATTGAGTCAAGGATGGAAACTTTGATGAAGCGAGAGACAACATCAAAGTTGACTAAGAGGTCACTTTCATCTAGCTTCTTTTCTTTGATGAAATCAACGAAATGGGAAGAATTCTTGATGAAGGAGCTAGATTTACCAATGAGGAGAGAGATGAGCTTAGCCAGATGGGCAGCAAGCTTGTAGTTGGAAGCCGGAGAATCAATGGTATCCACTATGGGCCTAAGGGGAATACCTACCTTGTGGATTTTTAGGACACCATAAATACGAGGGGTCACCTCTTTGGAGGGGTATAACTACTTTTTGGTAGCGTCATCAAAAGATGAAAGGGAGATAGCTGATTTCTCTTCTCTGGCTTTAACTCATCTTGATGATGGATCATGGAGTATGAACCAAAATGTTGATAAAGAAATGTTACACAGTCAAAATCCAAAATTATTACTATATTGATATCAGTCAAAATCCGAAAATATTACTATATTAATATCATGGAGTGGAAATTTCATGTTTTTAATCTCTATATCCAATTCCTACGAAAAACAACTATTTCAATTAACTACTAAGATATAAATATCCTGTTACTAAGGAAAACAACTACTTCAATTATTGAAATAATTTGATTCACACCTGGTTTGCTAAGACTCACACTTTGTCCAAATTCCCTAAGCTAATCACAAAACAACCCAATTGGCTCAAATCTTATTCAAACTCCTACCGGTTCTTTTACTTTGCATTAACTATAAAACTCCCCCAGACTCCAATCTTTTGGTTTGCTTATCATTGCATTCAAGAAATAAAGATCTGAGACAATACTCCAGTCAATTTTTTCCTACTCTTGTGTTTCTTTTTCTTTGTACCCTTCTGCAGGTGTGCTTCCTAAAACTAGTGTTTCAGAATGGATGCATTCTAGACCCTATGTTTCAGTGTGGTACCTCAAAAAATGTCCTGCAGAATCCCCAAAAAATAAAGAAATGCATGCTCAAGGATGGATGTTACTCATACATAACCCGTTGTGGAGGATGTCCAACTGTCCCTCCATCCATTGAAAGACATCTGGACATCCCTGCATTTGAACTTTAAAATGCAAAAAAAAAGGAACTTGAGTGAGAGGTAGATAAGAAAGAGAGAGATGTGAGATAGAGAGAAGAGAGATCTACATAGGGAGGGAGGGAGAGGTAGATAAGGAGGGATGAGGATTCATTCTTGTTTTTACAAATTGAGCACAGAAACCAGTAAGCGGTTGGTTTTAAATTTCAATCATTAAACCATAAACAGATTTAAGTATGTTGATAGTTCATGCTCTTCATACCTAACCAAAAAATATGAACTTCCCAGTGTAATGACTGGTAACTCCCCAGAAATGTCTTGTGATAAGATCATAAGAAAATCCTAAATGCTGTCATTGCATTTTTATATTGTTTAGTTTACTAGTTTCTAGATCATTACTTATTTCTGAAATAGTACTCTCCCCTGTAACAATTATATGATAAAAAACAATCTTAATCTTTTAAGGCTTGTACAACTATGCTAACTGAATTTTGGGGTGGTCTCTCCACCTCTAATTGAAACACATCCCCAACTCCTCATCCCTGCATACCAGAAACTTTGTGAAACATTGCCTAAAATCATAAAAATGCCTTATTTGGACCAAATTTAACCAAAACCCCTAAACCCTACATCCATTCCATATAAGATAAAGGGTACACTTGTACATAAATATGAGGATGCTTGTGGAAAACAAAATCCAAATGTTTGAGGTAAAATCTAAGTTACCAGTTCAGGTTCGGATTTTGGTTCGGGCTCAGGTTCAGGTTTGGGCCAGAGGATTTGGTACATAGACATGGAAAAAAAAAGGAGTTGCAATTCATTTTGGGTTCATCTGTAAAAAACATATAAAAATCATAAATATATGCACATTTGTATCCTTAAAACAGAAAACAAATTTAGATAGCCACATAACTAATATATAATAAACTAAGTTACCAGTTTGGATAGGTATGCACATAGATGGAAGACTCACCAAAAACTTGCGAGTTTTTTTCAAAACGAGTTTTTGGTGGAAGCACTCACCGAGTTTTTGGCGAGTTTTTCAAAAAACCTTGGAGAGTTTTTAAAAAAAACTCGGCCTCTCAGCAAAAAAAAAACTTGCAGGCAAAATAAAGGCAATTTCGACTCATTTTTTGCAGTTTGTGTGATTTTGAAGGTCTTAATCTGGGCTTTGTCAGCATTATTTTTTGCCACTCAAAAAATCATGAAAATGAGCTGCCCCTTGACCCCGCGGGGGGCCGCTGCCCCCAAACTCCTGCGAGGAGCGAGCACTGCCCCTCGACCCCGCTGGTGACGGTGCCCCAAACCCCTACAAGGGGCATTGCCCCTCAACCCCGCTAGGGGCATTTCCCCCAAACCCCCACAAGGGGCGTTTCCCCCAGACCCCCACGAGGGGCACTGCCCCTCAACCTCACTAGGAGCATTGCCCCCAGACCCCCACAAGGGGCGCTGCCCCTCGACCCCATTGGGGGCATTGCCCTCAAACTCCCATTGAATTCATTTGATTTTCTTGGTACTCTCCAAGTCCAAGTTTCCAAGTTTGCCTACAAGTCTTCATCTATAATATCATCTAGTTCTACCTCTCCCCTAGTTTTCACTAGACATGGGAAAGAGGAAGATGTAAATTTGTAAAATATATTAATGTAGTATTTACTTTCATTTTTACAAAAACAATTTGCTATTTTCATTTTGTTTCAGAATATCAACATCAACGCATTCCACATGAGGATGCCATTTTGTACCCAATTTGCTTTCAAATCAATCAAATACAACTAGACTCAACTTGTTTCTTTTATGTACTCGTTTATTGACTCATTGGATGCATCTTATCATTGAATTTTGCAAAAAAAAAAAAGTGTTTTTAGTGAAATTTAAGCAATTTTTTAAGTTGCCGAGTTTTTGCCAAGTTTTTGCCGAGTTTTTTGGGCTTGCCGAGTACTTGCAATTGGCGAGTTTTCCAACTATGGGTATGCATATATGGCAAAAATTGGGGTTGGGTTCATTTTGGAAATGTCCATACAAAAAAAATATATAAAATCATAAATCATAAATATACACATTGTTTAACCAAAATATAATTAAATATATACTATTATATTATTAAATTTAAAATATTATATAAGATTTTAAAATATTGCATTAAATTATAAGTATTAAAATTTAAGAATGTTATGGTCCCAAACCTATTTGTTTGGGTATGTTAATCATTCATGGAATACTAGCTATTTTATTGGTTATGTTTTATATGCTATACTTCATTAACAAATAAAACATGAATAAATATGATTGGGCAAATAAACCATATTATTTGTTATATAATGTTATTGACAAGCAGAATTGCAACCGTCATTTTCACTGCCTTTAAAATGTGTAGCCATTGCCTAGTTAAACAGCCTTTCGAAGTCATGTTTTTCCTAGTGAAGGATAGGAGCAGTTTGTAGTGAACCACCTCAAATGGAAAACTACTCACTGACAAAGTATAGCTGCCCATATGATGCTGAGGGGCAATCAGAACTTCATGAGTCATAAGTACAATTGTGAGTAAAATTTCTTCATCCCGAACATCACCAATAAGTTTTTCCCACCACTGAGGTCTCTTTGTAAAAACCCCTTCATCCAAATCAGTGTGGTTATCATGACTTGGGCTTCCTATTGCTGTATCATCTAGATGCTTGTTGTACCGAAACCAGTTTTTTTGCTTCATTAAGGCATTTTGCTTAAAATAGTCTAAAATGATGTCAAAGTACAATCTTTGGGCAAGTCAAGTATGTTTTTGACCAAAATGGTGTTCATAGAGCAAGAAATAGAAGATGTCTAGCAGAAAGGAAATCTGCACCCTTGTAGCTCAAAGGCGCCCTTCATCTTGGAGGTTCAAATTCAGTGCTTTCTAGTTGCAGATAGATTCAATCTCTTTAGAATTCGGTCAGCTTTCCGATAAGCTATCAAGCAAGGTCATCCAAGTTGCAAAACTCCGGCAATCGAAGGCGGAAGCAAAAGGTACAAAGAGGTTTTACATCACAGAGGACTGTCAAATTTGCAGTTTCTACGCCCCTGTAGCCCAGGGGTGCCCTTGAATTTGACCCCTCAGATGGATGAATTTACAATTCCCATCTCCCAGAGATCTTTTCTAATTCAGTCTAGCTTCACGATGCACCCTTTCGTAAGATCATCAAATATGTTGAGTGACCGTGACAGTGGTTCCAGTGAGCACGTAAAACGGAGGGTGGATAAACATGAAAATGTCAACCTGTACCTCTATAGGCCAAGGGTGCCCAGTCTTTTGGCCAGCTAGATGTGGTTTTTAGCGGTTGCAATCTTCACGAAACTTATAAGGAATCCTCCTAGCTATTCAGTGAATCCAGCCGTCAACCCTTGGGATTTGTCGAACGCCCGTACATGAAGGATCAGTGTAGAATGTTGAAGAATGTAAACGAACAAGAAAATGACTATGGAATTTACATACTCCCTTGAAAAAGGCGCCCTTCTCCTGGAGGTCTTAGAAGTAGTTTTCTCACTTCGTCACTTCCAAGAACATCTCTTCTAAGTTCTTCTAGCTTCGCAATGAGATCAACATTGCGCACCTCGGAGCACTTCAGCTCCTGGTGTCAG
Organism: Sequoia sempervirens; assembly: GCA_007258455.2. Lineage (NCBI taxonomy): Eukaryota > Viridiplantae > Streptophyta > Pinopsida > Cupressales > Cupressaceae > Sequoia > Sequoia sempervirens. The sequence goes on from VDFB02270651.1 coordinate 624,105,555, forward strand.
GGGTTAAAGAAGAGCCTTCGTGCTAAAAGTTGCAAGTTGCAAAATCATTCTCAAAATGGTGATTGCGCTATTGTAGGCTAGGGGCGCTCTTGCTTTTGGGGTCCTTAACTCAGCTTTCAAATGCCTTACATATAGTTGTTGGTTGCGGAATTCTTCTCGTTACACGATGAATCCATCATCCAGTCGACAGGAGCCATCGTTGACCGATAGCAGCAAATTGAAGCACCAAATGGCAAAACAGAGAAATCACTGTCTGGAGACCTGTACATCAATTTTTAAAAAGGCGACTTTTATTTTGAGGTATCAAACATGGTTTTTGGCAGTTATAGCTCCCAGCAGACATTTCATCTCAATGATTTTGGCTTCACGGTGGATATCTCAGCTCAGTTCCAACATCAATCAACACTCAGAAATCAGAGCTCAACAGAGGCAATCGTGACTTTTTAGTGAGCTATAAAGTAGTAAGTTAGCAAAAAATCTCAACTATTGTTAGGGGACGCCTAGAGAGTCACATTTGGAATTTTCAGAATCAGTGAATTTTTCTAAGCACACCCGGATGCAAAGATTTCAGTTAACTGATTAAAATACTATTAAATTTTCAGCCTTTTCATGCCAGCTTTAATGGGCGATTTTCTTCAATATTTTAATATTGGCGCCCTTTTTTATATTCATCAAGCAAATTCGCATGTGAAAGGGAACTAAATATTTTATTATTTTTAATTTTTTGAGACTCCAAGTCAGTGGCAGTTGAACTAAGTGGGGTCCAATTAGAAGATTTCTTTTGAAATCAAGGTTTTATTCTTGCAATTGGCGCCTTTGAGCTACGAATTTGTCTATTTGCTCAAGATGGCGTCCATTTCTCTCACAGCAGGTTGAGGAGCAAGCGAATTTCTTCACTGAGTGGGCAAATTTCTTCAACAATCATCATTCAAAGGCATCAAAGATATCATTTTACAGATTTCTTTGTAGGTACAAGTCCAGAATAATCAGCAAACTTCAAGACAAGATGGCGATTTTAGCAGAAGCAAAAACTTGAAACTTCTATCTTATGTCTTAATTTCCTCTAATCTCGTCTTAGATTTTCTCCACTTGTCCAAGATTTGACGACTTTTGATAAATTTGATCATCTGGGTTGGTTGTGCACGACTTCCTCTACAAAACCCATGTGTTAGAATTTTTCAAGAAAATTTACTTTATTTTGTCAACTAAAATTCCTTTGCATGGTGGAGTAAAAGTTGATATTTTTTGAATCTAACATTGTGGGTTGTCTTGAAATCATCTTCTGGACAAAACCCATATTTCATATTTTCTCGGAAAAATGGCCCCCCACAACCCCTGTTGCCCTCAAATGCTTTTTTCGCAGAAGCTTTTGTATGTCAAGCTAAATGGCACTTTTTCGCAATTCTAACGTTGTAGGTTGTCTTAAAATCATTTTCTGGACAAAACCCACATTTTAGAATTTTTGGTGAAAATTGCCCTCCTACAGGGTATTTTTAGCCTCATCAAGGGACATTTCAGCGTCCAGAAAAAGTTGTCAGAATATAGTCGTGTTTACAGTCAACGAGCGAGTTTTTCATAATGCAGTTCACACAGATTGAATTCAAGACCAAATTAGTCTTAATTCATGATTTCATCAAAAAAGCTGACATCTATTTGTATCAAGCACATCCGGAGAGTTGACAGGCGTAGTCACTCAAGTCCACATGGTTTCATGCCTCGTATAGCTGATTGTCCTCCAAGGCCAGTTTAGAGGGTTGATACCATTGGAATTCTACATGTGCAACAAGTTAGTTTGCATTTCTCACAATCAGAAGGTTCGTAGTCAAATTTTGCGGTTTCATCATGCAACACTCTTCTATAGAGAAAAGCGTGGAAAAATGTGAGAAGCGTCAGAAACCTAAAGCTGCAGAAGAAACAGTGGCCATCACTTTAGTTACGAAGCCGCCAAAGTTACCAATCAGTGAAATGTCAGTTTAAGTGTGCAGATATTTCTAGGATTGCTCAAGTTGCTGACAAGTAGTGAATTGACAGTTGAGACATGTGACGACCTCCAGATGTGATGCAGTCAACAACCTTGTGGAAGAGTTGCTCGAGTTCGCGGCCAATGAACTCCAAATCATGGACATCCCACCTTTTTAGGATAAACATTAGACACAGCGGTTAACTCGATGCTTCTTTCTGAGTTAACTTGTTGTTCTACCTTTCATACTATATCTAGGAATCATCTCTGTACAATTGAAATTTTCTCTTAGTTTTCATTTCAATAACGACGTGCATGCTTGCACATGTCCATTTAGATTAGCCTTGATTCGGTTAACTGATGGTAGCTTTCCAATTAACTGTATAGTTTCCTTTATTAGGGTTTAGTAATAAAATCTTGCATGATTGCAAAATTGTAGTTGACTCAAGGTGATTTTAGGCTTCCCTAGACCTTTCGATGTCTATAAATAAGAGCTTTCAGCTCATTTGTAATTAACATCTGCACGCAATAGTAATATATGCTAAGCCCACCTTGCCTGTAATATTGTTGTTCTGTATCTGTTCATGAGCTTTTACTATGATGATGAATTGTTGAGCCACCTTACCTTCATGTTATTGTTATGGTGAGTGCTTATCTTAGTTAAATATAGTGGCTAGTTTGATCGTTTATTGTATGCGTATTTCGCCTATGCAATTTATTGTCCTAGTTGGCTATTTTGTGTTTTGTTTCTAATAAGCCTATTCAGATGAGCAAATTGTGAATCTATACCTAAAGCTTATCGTTTGATGTGTGTATCAATAAACTTATTCAGCCAAGCAAATTGCTAAGCCACCTTACCTTCATGTTGCGAAGTTGTACTTAGTTTATCGTATAATTGTTTGTTTCCAATAAACTTCTTCCCAACCGAGCAAATAGTTGAGCCACCTTACCTTCATGTTGTGAACCTGTACCTAAAGTTTATCGTATAGCACATTCCTACTCCATTTCCTCATGCTCTATTTACTTGAGGAGAGTGGATAGATTAAAGCTTTAGTTTAGTTGCAGTTAGTGATCTGCAAAACCAGAAAATCCTTAGCTGCAACGTTCGTGGTTTTTCTTAACCTTGTGCCTCTTCCAGCTGAGAACAAAAAGATAGGACTTAGATTACTTTCCTTTTCCACACATTTCACCAACACGAGGGAGCTTCCCCTCCAAATTTAAAGAGCACTCATTACGCAATGTGCATAGCAATCCGTACCAACTTGCACTCCAGAGGTGTTAATCGTTACGCCAACAATGCTGATACAGTTTATCATCAACAAAAACTAAGTTTATTTCCTCGTGCTCTAAATCCCCCCCTTCAAGTGGAGCTTCCTAAAGCTAAATACCTAAATCCTTAGCAAGAATGGGATGGTTATCGATAATCTAGATCTGTAATGTCCCCTTCTCAGCAGTGATCAGTGCAGTTGGTCGTTAGCCTATCCCAGAGGCCCATAGGCTAGTCAGAAGCATAAATTAGGGTTTCCTATTTTCTAGGAGGATGTTTTGGCAGTTTTGGAGGTTTGAATGTTGGAGTTTTGCAATTTGGATTCTGGATTCCTTTTGGGTTTTCAGAGAGCTTCACAATGGTGTGGCATGCAACTAGATCGAGTAACTTTTCCGAACCTACTATTATTAGTAAGTTGCAACGACTGCTCAGAATATGGTTAAAATGCATTTGGACACACTTAATATTTTTAATTTTTTAGCAGTATGCTATTTATAGTAAGTGTTATTTTTAGTAGGGTTTCAGCAGATCAATCCAGAGGCTATTTCAGGCAAGTTAGTTTGAGCAATTTGGTCTCCTGCACTCCTGGAGCTCATTTTTGGTAAATTCAATATTTTGATTAAATTTATATTTTATGTGAAAATATGATGCTAAGGCTTGGAGGACACCTACTTGGAGAGATAAGTTATTTTCATAAAGGTGATTTTTATAAGGTATTTTCACTTAATATTTTGGATGCCTAACTTGTGATATATTTGCAATTTTTTTAAAGTCTTCTCTCCTTCATTTTGGATGCCATGTCTAGATGGCTAATGGAATTGAAATGAAATGCAAATTGCAAATTGTTGAAGGTGGATGTGAATTTGAGTTGGGCATCCCCTTTGGAGGGAGTTGAATTTGAATTTGGGAGAGAAAAGTTTATAAATAAGAGTGTTGGGCTTCATTGTTGGTATCCAATGAAATTTACAATGAAGTGTTGCCGAAATCGTTACTCACTCGCTTCAAGGAATGCATACCTCCTAGAAAACTTAGTTTCTTGCTTAAAAGATAACAACTAGCTAAGATATCGAGACTATTTTTTACACTAAAGAGCAGATGGAGTTAATCGAGATGAAGATATTTGAAGTTTTCTGAGGTTTTGGTGTGATTTTGTCAGTTTACAGGTTGTTGGTTAATGTATTGCTGAAGGAGATTTTCAATCATAAGTCATTGTGCGATTTTTATTTGCTTTTGGGTAGTTGCTCATTCTGTTTCTATGTCCTAGGCGTCCCTTTTCGCTAAGTTTCATAGTTTTTAGTGGAGTCTATGATTTTATCTTGTTGGTCACCCCTCCTAGGAGGCTATACCATGCCTATAAGTGTCTTGGTATTTGTGCATAAATTATTGGCAAGTGTTTGATGCAGTTTATTCATCTAGACTTGGGCGCCTTCGTTCTTAGCTTCATTTGCACTTAATTTCATATCACTTGGAGGTATTTAGATGGGGTTATGAGCATTTTGGTGTGTTCTAGGCTTGCTGGTTTGAGTTTTCTATGTGTTGGTCTGTCATATCAGATTGTTAGAAGTTACGTTTTTGGCTTGTATTTCATAGTTGGGAAGCTTGAGAAGTTTGGAGAATCATCAAATAACATTTGCAATGTATTGGACAGCTATAATTCATTGTAACTTATAGATATCTTTCATTGTAAGGCTGAAATCAGTAGTACTAGTTCAGTCAATTAATATTTCTGCTTTTTACTATGTAAATTCTCACTTTTAGTGGAAGGAACAGGCCTCGCCGTCTATTTACTTTTTGTACTGCCCGTTGAACAAGCGGAAGGGGTCGGCAAGCCGCCCATACTTTACTTTTCATGCACTTCGTAATTCCTCATCATGTTGATCGGCTGAGCCGTCAAAATACTCCCACTGAATAAGTGGTCGAGTTGCATATGCATTTTACTTTCCAGCAATTTCAGTTTATGAGCTAACAATCCTTGGCAACATATGCTATCACCTCGCCCACATTGGGATCTTGGTGAACATTCTTGGTAAAGGGTTACCTTTCAGCTGATTATTTGGTTTTGCTAGCACTAATGGGTGAAGTGTTGTGGCTAAAATTTGAAAAAAATTGTTGGGGGATATTTCAATGGTATCAAAGCCCAAGATTCTGCCATCCTGTGAAAGTCCAGTGATTCAGTTTGTCAGATGAGTGATAGAGATATCAGATACTACAACAGAGAGCAGAAGAAACCGTAGTATCAAATTCCATCAGTTCCTGAAGGGGACACTTTTCAGAAGTTCTAAGGAACTGTGAGCCCGAAGTTGAGACAATGGCAGAAAGAGACAAGGGAATAGCCCATGATGAAGACAAAGTCTAGAATTGAGAGAAAGTTTGACTTGATGTTGGATATGATAACTAGGTTGCTTGCTAAAATGGACCAGCAAGTAACTCCGACACAACAGCACCACGATGGTGAACATAGTGACTCAAACAACACTCCAAGAGGAAGAACTATTGGGCAACATGTTGCAAACACTACAAGATCAACCTCTAGACCTCTTTTTCCTTCATCCACTCAAAGGGAGGAACCACCAGTTGAGACCGGAATACCTTTGGTGGATGATGCAAGACAAGCCTACATGGAATATGCCTCATTGCCTACTGAGATCAAGGACCAATGGACCTTTGATCAATATATGAACCAAAGAAATAGAAGGAGCAATGGAAGAGTTGATTACCATGCTCCTATGGGTCCTAGAACAGATTATCATCAAGCTCCTGGAAACGTGACCTTGGCCCATTTTGATGGGAGTGATAAGTGTACGGCAAGGTCGTGGGTTCAGAAGCTTGACAATTACCTCTCACTAAGACCAATGCCTGAAGAAGATGCTATAAAGTTTGCAACCTTGCACTTGGAAGGAGCTGCCCATGAGTGGTGGTATCATGGTTTGGTCACTCTTGGCCATAACCTCATTCAAACATATGAAGAGTTCACCAATAGGCTGATTGAGAGGTTCGACACTAAGGATCCTGAGGTGAAGTTTCTTGAGCTTGCACAGCTGAAACAACATAGCTCATTGGATGCATACATAGCTAACTTCCAAAGACTTTCCATGATGGTTCCCAACATCACAGAAAGAAAGCTAGATGTGTTGTTTTCTGAAGGTTTGATGAAACCATTGAAGGGATGGGTAAAAGCATTTGATCCACCTAGTCTTGATGAAGCCATCGAGAAAGCTAGAAGCATGGAGTTGGCTGCCCCTAGGCCAAAAATTTCAGTCCAAGCCCTTTTTCTCATAAGAAAGATAATAAGAACTCTTCAAATCTGCATAAGAAGTTTCCCTCTAAGTTGGATGATAAGCTTCGTGAGAAGCTTAAAAAAAATGGAAAATGTTACACATGTAGAGAACCATGGACTAAAGGTCATAGGTGCTATGGAAAAGGTCATTCTAACCACATGGAGCCTATTCTAATTATGGATCAGAATCTAATTCGTCATAACAGCAAATCACTTTTTGGGGACAGCGAAGAAGAAAAAGCTCCAGAAGAGTCTGATAAAGAGCAAGGAGTTGGGGGCCCAATTGCCCAACTCTCTCGTTTTCAAAAGAACAAATCTTTCAAGGTTCGAGGTGTGCTTGGAGGGCAGTGAATTGTTGTTTTGATTGATACTGGAGCAACACATAATTCCATTGATGGAGAAGTGGTTACAAAGAGAGGACTCAAAACTGAAGAATTTGAAGGTTTTAAAGTCATGGTAGCTAATGGGTTTCATATCTCTTGCAATAGAAAGGTTTCTAACATGTTTATGCAATTGGGCAACTATGAAGTCAAAGATGACTTTTATGTTGTTAGCATTGGAGATACAGATGTTGTACTTGGAATTCAATGGCTGCAATCTCTTGGAGAGATCTCTCGAAATCTGCAAACAATCGAGTTAAAGTTTCAATCAGATGGAAAGAGGGTGGTGCTAAGAGGAATGTCAAACGAAGGCCCACGAATTGCGTCTTTAAAAAGAATGGAGAGGCTGATTTGTCATGATCAAGTTGAGTGGGCAGCAGAATGTATATTCTACCAGCTGATCCAATTGAAACAAAAAGGCACTATCCCCCTGATATTTAGTCATTGATCACCAAGAAGAGTAAGGTCTTTGATAGTCCACCTCCTGGGAAACCTCCTAAAAGGGGAACTGAGCATGTCATAGAACTTGAAGAAGGGGCTAAGCCAGTTATCACAACTCCATACCAGTATCCTAAGAAGCAAAAAGATGAGATTGAAAAAGCCATTAAGGAGCTCTTTGAGATGGGTTTCATTCGCCCAAATATGAGTCCTTTTGCTTCAGCAGTTGTGCTTGTGAAGAAGAAAGATGGCACCATTCGCATTCATGTGGACTACCGTGCATTGAATCAAAAAAACAATCAAAAACTGGTATCCCATTCCCAAGATAGATGAGCTCATTGATGAGCTGCATGGAGTTAAGTTCTTCTCGAAGATTGATCTAAGATTGGGCTACCATCAGATTCGCATAAGGGAATCAAACATTGAGAAGACGGCATTTCGATGCCACTATGGACATTTTGAGTTCTTACTCATGCCATTTGGGATTCGCATAAGGGAATCAAACATTGAGAAGACGGCATTTCAGTGCCACTATGGACATTTTGAGTTCTTACTCATGCCATTTGAGTTGACTAATGCTCTTGCTACTTTCCAGTCTTGCATGAACCGAATCTTTCAGAAGTAGTTGAGGAAGTTTGTGTTGATTTTCTTTGATGATATTCTCATTTTCAGTAAGTCTTGGGAAAAACACCTTAAGCATTTGGAGTAACTGCTTAGCATCCTTGAATCAGAATATTTGTTTTCCAAAGAGTCCAAATGTGAATTTGGAATGACGAAGCTGCTCTACTTTGGCCACATAATCAACGTTGAAAGAGTGAGAGTTGATACAGAGAAGATCAAGGCAATCTTGGATTGGCCACCTTCGGAGAACTTGACACATTTAAAGGGGTTCTTCGATCTTTGTGGCTTCTACAGAAGATTTGTGAAAAGCTACTCTCAGTTGGTTGCTCCTCTTACTGATCTCACCAAAAAGGGAGTTTTTGTATGGTCAGAAAAGGCACAAGGTGTTTTTGATAAGTTCAAGAAGATTATGAGTCCATGCCCAATTTTGGCTATACCTAATTTTACATAGCCATTTGAGTTGCAATGTGACGCTTCAGGAGGAGTTGGGGCTATTTTGATGCAAGAAAAGCATCTTATTGTGTTTGAGAGCAGAAAACTAAGAGGTTGAGAGGACTAACTCCATCTATGACAAGGAAATGCTTGCAATCATGCATGCATTAGCCAAGTTTAGACAATACTTGGTGGGGAGCAAATTTGTTATCAAAATTGATCACAATAGTCTCAAACACTTTATGCATTAGAAGGACTTGAACAAAAGGCAGAAAAAATTGGTGAGTAAGCTTCAAGCTTACGATTTTGACATTGAGTATGTCAAAGGCAAAAACAACATATAGCGGATGCTCTATCCAAAAGGCCTCATTTGAACTCATTATGCGAGCTTACTGCTGATTGGAAAGAGTTGTAGCTTGCTGATTATGCCAAAAATCAGTTTGCAACCAGTGTCATTGAAGGTACTTTTCATGATGAAAGGTACAAAGTGGTTGATAGTTTGATACACTACAAAGGGAGAATCTTTTTGGTACCAAAATCTAAGCTCAAAAAGAAGATTTTGCAAACTTTTCATGACATTCCACTTGCTAGTCATCAGAGTTATTTCAAGACATATAGGCAGATCCGTGAAAGATTTTCATAGAAAGGGTTGAAAGATAATGTCTTGTGCTACATTAAGGAGTGTCACACTTGCCAAATGAACAAGAATGAGCATACTTTTTCAGCTGGTTTGTTGCAGCCCCTACCGATTCCCAACCAAAAATGGGAAAGTATATCAATGGACTTCATCACTAGGTTGCCAAAAGCTCAAGGAAAAGACTATATTTATGTTGTGGTTGACAGATTAACTAAGTTTGCTCATTTCTTTGCTATTACTAGTTCATTTTCAGCAGCTCAAGTTGCAGACTTGTTCTTTCATGAGGTGTTTAGATTGCATGGGTTGCCGAAAAACATTGTGAGTGATAGGGACAGCAAGTTCTTAAGCACCTTTTGGCAGGACGTTTTCAGATTGAGTGGTACAGTGCTCACTCCAAGCACTAGTTATCACCCACAAGCTGATAGGCAAATAGAAATTGTGAACAAGTGGTTGGAGGGCTATCTCAGAAACTATGCTTCGAAGCAGCAGAAGGCTTGGGTGTGATGGCTTCACTTAGGGGAGTATTGCTACAATTCATCCTTCCACATATCTATCAAAATGTCTCCATTCATGGCTCTCTATGGATATCAGGCCCCTAGTTTTGCTGATTTGATGTTTAGTGACAGCAAAGCCCCTCAAGTGAGGGATATGTTGCAACAGAGCCAAGACATTTTGAAGTCCTTGAAGAACAATCTCCATATTGCACAAAATCAGCAAAAGACGTACGCTGATCAACAATGTGTTGAGCGCATATTTGAGGTTGGTGACATAGTCTATCTTAGACTCCAGCCTTACAGACAATCTACTCTCAAGAAGAGTGCAGTAGAGAAACTCAAGCCACGTTTCTATGGGCCATTCAGTGTCATCAGGAGAGTTGGTGCAGTGGCTTATGAGTTGGAGCTACCAACAAGTAGCAATGTTCACAATGTCTTCCACGTGTCTCGCCTCAAGAAGGCACTTGGGCACAACGTTGTTGCTTCTTCTGATTTGCCCCCATTGGATGAGGAGGGACAGTTGGTTTTGGTTCCTAAGGAGATCATCAATTCCAGATAACGCTCTTTGAGGAGGACAATCAAAGAGTATTTGGTGAAGTGGAAGAATTTGCCTATTGAGGATGCTACTTAGAAGAATGAAGAGATTTTGCAGCATCCAGACTTGCAATTGCTTGAGGGCAAGCAATCTTCGGGACGGCAGATTGTAAAGTCCCCTTCTTAGCAGTGATCAACGCAGTTGGCTGTTAGCCTATCAAGGAGGCCCGCAAGCTCGTCAGAAGCAGAAATTAAGGTTTCCTATCTTCTAGGAGGATGTTTCAGTAGTTTTGGAGGCTTGCATGTTGGAGTTTTGCAATTTGGATTTTGGATTCCTTTTGGGTTTTCAAAGAGCTTTGCAATGGTGTGGCATGCAACTGGATCGGGTAACTTTTCTGAACTTACTATTTTTAGTAAGTTGCGACGGCTACTCAGAACATGGTTAAAATGCATTTGGACATGTTGATGTTATTTAGCAGTGTCGAGCTGCTCCTTCCAGACTCACGCACAGATTGAAGACAATTTAAATGATAGCCTGAAATGACTATTTAAATTGTGAGATTATCCTTAAATAAAGTGACGATTCTTGGCCGACTTGAGATCCTTGAAGAGTCACATTCATTGGTTGTTACAATTCATTTATTGGTTGTTATACTTAATTATGGAATGGCACGAATTAATGAAGAGATTTGATTTGCTAAATGAGGCTGACTATCTTCTTGGACATGATTTTATGAAGGAGCGCACCTTCCTATGTGAGATCGACTTGTATTCTTGGATGGTTCCGTCCCCCTTCACATTGTATATATAGATGATGTGTCTTGCCATTCATTCATTCATTGTTCATATTCATCATAAGTCGTCACATTCATAGAGCGAATTCTGTACAGAAGCAGGTTGAAGAATTGTACAAGGCTGAGTCTCATTGTTGTGTATCTACATCAGTTTGTAGTGTCTCTTGTTGGCCTTCATATCGGCCTTTGTAAAGGAGACTCTTGGATTTAGATATCAATGTATAAGTGATATATTGTTGCTGGGGTTTTCTCCCTCAAGAGGAGGGTTTTCCCAAGGTATCTGTTGTGTTATTGTGTCTGATTTTGAATTAATTTTTTCTGTGCACTTAATCTGATCATAAACTTAACATGGTATCAGAGCGGGTTTGAGGAGATCGTGATCAGATTTGTTTATACAGCGATATCCTATTCTCTTCTTTATAATTCTTGTCTATCTCTACCTTTGTCAAGATGGTGAACAGTTTGAAGATTGAGGACAGACTCGAAAGAGCATCAAACTTCACCTCTTGGAGATTTAGGATCATGCTTACCTTGCGTGAAAATGACTTGGGTGAGTTTGTGGAGTCCAGTGTTCCTGAACCTGAGGAGGAAGAAGAGAAGTTGCAATGGGTGAAGAAAGATATCAAGAAAATGAAAATATTGGTTGATTCCATTAAGGATCATATCGTTCCTACTGTCTCTAAATTGAAGACAGCAAGAAACATGTTTAAGACATTGGAAGAAATGTACGAAATCAACAATACCAGTCGTGCACTTGCACTGAGGCAACAACTACACCATGTGAAGATGGCGAAGGGAAAATCTGTGATTGCATATTTCATGAGGATTTCAGATTTGAGAGATCAGCTCTCGACAATTGGACATATGGTTGATGACAAAGACCTGACTATGCTTGCTCTCAATGGTCTTCCCTTGTCTCGGGAATCCTTCATTTAGGGAATCAATGCAAGATCAAAATTCCCTAAGTTTGATTGTCTAAGGGCAAACTGCATTCAAGAAGAATCAAGGTTGGTGGCTAGAGGGGTTGGTCAAAGTTCAAAGAATGAAGATATTCATGTTCTTGCCTCCCATGCTTCGAAGAAGAAAGGAAAAGATGAAGGAGAGGGTTCTTCAAGAGGAATCGAGATAAGGGAAATGATGATGCACCTGCCTCCAAGAAGAAGAGAGACATGTCCAAGATTCAATGCTTTAGGTGTGATAAGTTTGGCCACTTTGCTAAGCATTGCCCAACTAGACTTAAGCAACAAGCCACCATTGCAGATGTTGATGATGCCTCTCCGCAGAAGGATTCATGTGAATACTTGTTCTATTCAGCACTATCAAGCACTGTACCTACAGATACCAATACTTGGCTAATCGACAATGGTGCTTCTCGACACATCACTGGATTTAAGGAGCACCTATCAAGTTTGGTGGAGAAAGATTTTTCCGAACAAGTTATTATTGGAGATGATGCTGGCTATTCCGTAAAAGGAATTGGGACCTCTACTCTACATTTGGATTCTGGCATTACACTTCAATTGAGAGATGTTTTGTATGTCCCAGGAATCAAGCACAATCTCATTTCTATTTCAGCTCTAGAAGATGAAGGATATCAAGTTGCCTTCTCCAAAGGCAAAGTTCTTGTGTGGATGGAGAATTCCAGTTTCAAGGATGCTCAAGTAATTGGTTTTAGACATGAAAGTCTCTATAGGCTATGTATACGTCCTCTACAAGCATTAGTTCATGATTCTTCAAGCCTATGTGATCTATGGCATCGAAGATTGGCACACCTCCACTTCCAAGCCTTACCTATCATGGAGAAGATGGTCACAGGACTTCCCAAGTTCAATCAGGAGCATGAAGGAACTTGCAAAGGATGTGCTATGTGTAAGAATTCAAAAGCCCCTTTCCACAGTAGGGAAAGTAGATCTAGGTGTATTTTAGACCTTATTCATTCTGATTTATGTGGACCTATGTTTGTTCCTTCTTCGAGTGGTTTCTTGTATTATGTTCTTTTCATTGATGATCACTCTAGAAAGACTTGGATTTATTTTTTGAAAACTAAAGAGTCTGAGGAAGTGTTAGAAAGGTTCAAGGAGTTCAAAGCTCTTGTAGAAAATCTTTCTGGTAAAAGAATCAAGATCCTCAGATCTGATAATGGAGGAGAATACACCTCTGGTAGCTTTCGAAATTTCTGTATTGATGTTGGGATTAAGAGGGAGTTATGTGTCCCCTATAATCCTCAACAAAATGGTGTTGCAGAGAGAAAGAACAGGACGATCGTGGAAGCAACAAAAGCCATGATCCATGACCAAGATCTACAAACCTTCTTATGGGCAGAAGCTTCTAGGACTGTTGTATATGTTCAGAATAGAAGTCCTCACAAGGTCTTGGGGAATATGACTCTGGAAGAAGCCTTTACAGGGAAGAAGCCCAAGGTTAGCCATTTGAGGATCTTTGGATGTACTGTCTATGTTCATGTTCCAAAAGAGAAGAGAACTAAGTTGGAGCCTTCTGGCAAGAAGGGAATATTTGTGGGCTACAGTGAGACATCAAAAGCCTACAGGATATACGTTCCAGGTCAGAAGTTGATTGAAATCAGTAGAGATGTCACATTTGAGGAAGATGTTGCATTTAGAAGATCCAAGGGAACTCATGTGGAGATTGACTATGATGAGCCTCCTCAAAATATGGAAGTTGACCATACTCCTGAGAATCAGAGGGAGACTTCAGAACCAAAGGAAGATGTTGATCCAATTGAGCCCTTGGAACCTACTGATGGGCCTACTGATATTGTGATTAGAAGGAAGACACCTCTTTGGGCCAGAAAAACTATGCAAGAGGCTGAAAGGTTCACAGCTCCCAGAGGGACATTCAGAGAAAGTAAAAGGCCACATAAGTTCTCCAGTTATGTTGCCTTGATGAGTCAGATTATTTAGTCTGAGCCTTCTAGTGTGGAAGAAGCTTCCAATCAACAGGTTTGGAAAGATGCTATGATAGAGGAGTACCAATCAATTCTCAAGAATGATGTTTGGGACATTGTTCCTAGACCCGAAGGCAAATTTGTGGTATCTTCGAAATGGCTCTTCAAGATTAAGCATGCAGCTGATGGGAGCATAGAGAAGTACAAGGCAAGATTCGTGGCTCGTGGGTTTTCACCAAAAGAGGGAGTTGATTATGAAGAAACATTTGCTCATGTTGCTCGCTACACTTCTGTCAGGACAATCATTGCCATTGCTGCATCTAGAGGATGGAAGATTCATCAAATGGATGTGAAGACAGCTTTTCTAAATGGTGTGATCGAGGAAGAAGTTTACATCGAGCAACCTGATGGCTTTGAGGTACATGGGAAGGATTCTCATGTTTGCAAGCCGAAGAAGGCCTTGTATGGTCTTAAGCAGGCTCCTCGTGCATGGTACGAAAGAATTGATTGTTACCTATCAAGTTTGGGCTTCTTGAAGAATGATGCTAACTCTAATCTATACTTTAAGGTAATTGATGGTGAAGCATTGATTTTGGTCTTATATGTTGATGATTTGATACTTAATGGAGAAGAGCACTTGATCATCAAATGTAAGAAAGAGTTGGCCTCTGAGTTTGAGATGAAAGATCTTGGTCTTCTACACTACTTCCTTGGCTTAGAAGTCTGGCAGAAACCAAATGAGATGATTCTAAGTCAAGGGAAGTACACCATCGATGTACTCAAGAGGTTTGGTATGATGGATTGCAAATACATGTCTGCACCTATGGAAACCAACCTACATAAATTGAAGGAGGCTACAGCCAATTCAGACTTAGTGGATCCTACATTGTATAGACAGCTAATTGGGTCCTTGATGTATCTAGTTAACACTAGACCAAATATTTGTTATGCTGTGAGTGCACTTAGTCAGTTCATGTGTGAACCGAGACAGATACATCTTGTTGCAGCTAAACATATCCTGAGATACTTGCGTGGCACAGTTGGATATGGGTTGAGATATTCTTCAGATGCTGACTTGGAACTACATGGTTATACTGATTCTGATTGGGCAGGATGTGTTACAAATCAGAAGAGTACCTCTGGTTGTTGCTTCAGTTTGGGTTCTGCTATGATATCCTGGTGCAGCAGGAAGCAGTCTTTTGTGGCATTGAGTACAGCAGAGGCAGAGTATATTGCAACTTGTATGGCAGCTCGGGAAGCAGTATGGCTTCGTAAGCTCCTTGCAGGATTGTTTAAACAATCAATGGAGCCTACTATCATTCATTGTGATAATCAGAGTTGCGTGAAGCCTTCTGTAATTCCTGTGTTTCATGACAGAACCAAGCATGTTGAGATAAAATACCACTATATCAGAGATATGGTATTGAGAAAGGCTATACAGTTGAAGTATATCAGCACTGATGAGCAAACGGCAGATATTCTCACGAAGCCTCTCTCCAAAATAAAGTTTGTGTACTTTCGAGATAAGCTTGGTATGGTGGAGAATACAGCCTTAACTGAGAAAGAGACTCAGTATCAGTGATAGCCTATAATGAGTTCTTCTCTGTGAAGAGAAGTTCGAGGTGAAATCCCTTGTTTAATGAGTTCTTCTTCGCGAGAGAAGTTTGAGGTGAAATCCCTTGTTAATGCATTTCTCTTTGAGATTTGAGGTGAAAGCCCTTGTTTCCACCCTCTGAGAGAGTCATGGTGGATGTCATGTGTGTGACTCCATGACAACATCAAGTGAGAGAATCCGTGATGATTTTGTTGTACTTGTGTTTCACCCTCTGGGAGACCCATGGTGAAAAGTCATGTTGAGGTGACAACATCACGCAAGTGATGAACACTTGTACACACCATAGAATGGTTGTAGCCATTATGGTCGATATCATGTTGAGGTGATATCTGATATCACGATGAGGTGATATTCTTCCTTTCCACATTTGGTTGTAGCCATTGTGGTAGACATCACGTTGAGGTGATATGTCTTATGCAGTTGGAAGTATCATCCCTAGCTAAGAGGGAGTGTCGATGTAATTTAGCAGCGTCACGCTGCTCCTTCCAGACTTGTGCACAGATTGAAGACAATTTAAATGATAGCTTGAAACGGCTATTTAAATCGTGAGATTATCCTTTAATAAAGTGACACAATTCTTAGCCGACTTGAGATCCTTAAAGAGTCACATTCATTGGTTGTTACAATTCATTTATTGGTTGTTATACTTAATTATGGAATGGCACAAATTAATGAAGAGATCCGATTTGTTAAATGAGGCCGACTATCTTCTTGGACGCGATTTTATGAAGGAGCGCACCTTTCTATGTGAGGCCAACTTGTATTCTTGGATGGTTACGTTCCCCTTCATATTGTATATATAGATGATACTTCTTGCCATTCATTCATTCATTGTTCATATTCATCATAAGTCATCACATTCATAGAGCGAATTTTGTAGAGAAGCAGGTTGAAGAATTGTATAAGGCTGATTCTCATTGTTGTGTATCTACATCAGTTTGTAGTGTCTCTTGTTGGCCTTCATATTGGCCTTTGTAAAAGAGACTCTTGGATTTACATATCAATATATAAGTGATATATTGTTAATGGGTTTTTCTCCCTCAAGAGGAGGGTTTTCCCAGGGTATCTGTTGTGTTATTCTGTCTGATTTTGAATTAATTTTTTTTGTGCGCTTAATCTAATCATAAACTTAACAAAACACACATATTTTTAGCAGTATGCTATTTATAGTATGTGCTATTTTTGGAAAGGTTTCAGCAGGTTAGTTCAAAGGCTATTTCAAGCAAGTCAGTTTGAGCAATTTGGTATCGCGCACTCTTGGAGCTCATTTTTGGTAAATTTAGTATTTTGATTAAATTTATATTTTAAGTGAAAATATGATGCTAAGGCTTGGAGGACGCCTACTTGGAGAGATAAGTTATTTTCATAAAGGTGATTTTTATAAGGTATTTTCACTTAATATTTTGGACGCCTAACTTGTGATATATTTGCAATTTTATTAAAGTCTTCTCTCCTTCATTTTGGACGCCATGTCTAGGTGGCTAATGGAATTGAAATGAAATCCAAATTGCAAATTGTTGAACATGAATGTGAATTTGAATTGGGCGCCCCTTTTGGAGGGAGTTGAATTTGAATTTGGGAGAGAAAAGGTTATAAATAAGAGTGTTGGGCTTCATTGTTGGTATCCAATGAAATTTACAATGAAGTGCCGCTGAAATGGTTACTCACTCGCTTAGAGGAATGCATACCTCCTAGCAAACTTAGTTTCTTGCTTGAAAGATAGCAACTAGCTAAGATATTGAGACTGTTCTTTACACTGAAGAGCAGATGGAGTTAATTGAGATGAAGATATTTGAAGTTTTCTGAGGTTTTGGTGTGATTTTCTCAATTTATAGGTTGTTGGTTAATGTATTGTTGAAGGAGATTTTCAATCACAAGTCATTGTGCGATTTTTATTTGCTTCTGGGTAGTTTCCCATTTTGTTTCTATGTCCTAGGCGTCACTTTTTGCTAAGTTTTATAATTTTAGTGGAGTCTATGATTTTATCTTACTGGTTGCCCCCCCTGGGAGGCCATACCATTGCTTATAAGTGTCTTGGTATTTGTGCATAAATTATTGGCAAGCGTTTGATGCAATTTATTCATCTAGACTTGGGTGCCTTCCTCCTTAACTTCATTTGCACTTAATTTCATATCATTCGGAGGTGTTTAGATGGGGTTATGAGCATTTTGGTGTGTTCTAGGCTTGCTGGTTTGAGTTTTCTGTGTGTTGGTCTGTCATATCAGATTGTTAGAAATTCTGCTTTTGGCTTGTATTTCATAGTTGGGAAGCTTGAGAAGTTTGGAGAATCATCAAATAACATTTGCAGTGGATTGGAAAGCTATAATTCATTGTAACTTGCAGATATCTCCCATTGTAAGGCTGAAATCAGTAGTATTGGTTCAGTCAATTAATATTTCTGCTTTTTACTTTGTAATTCCCACTTTTAGTGGAAGGGATAGGCCTCGCCGTCCATTTACTTTCTCTACTGCCCACTGAAGAAGCGGAAGGGGTCGGCATGCTGCCCAGACTTTACTTTTCATGCACTTTGTAATTCCTCATCATGCTGATCGGCTGAGCTATCAAACTACTCCCACTGAATAAGTGGTCGAGTTGCATATGCATTGTACTTTCCAGCAATTTCAGTTAATGAGCTAACGATCCTCGGCACCATATGCTATCGCCTCGCCCACATTGGGATATTGGTGAATGGTTACTTTTCAATTGGTTATTTGGTTTTGCTAACGCTAACGAGTGAAGTGTTGTGGCTAAAATTTGAAAAAAAATGTTGGGGGATATTTCAAGATCTCAGAAGATTTCGGAAAAGGCTATGCTTCCTCATCAATCACAACATCTCTACTAAAATTCAAGTGATCAATATCAACATCAATCATCTTGTAGGCCTTGTGATTGTCACTACACCTTGTAAGCATCAATTTCTTACTCTTAGGATCTAGTTTGGTTCGCTTTTCATGTGGAATCCAAACATATGCAATAGAACCAAAAACCTTAAGATGACTAACTATCGATTTTCTCCCAAACCATGCTTCCTTTGGAGTTTGATGTTTCATTGCCTATGTGGGAGACATATTGAGTAAATAAACTGCACTATATACTGCCTCAGCCCAAAATTTCTTAGGAACATTCTTGTTCTCCATCATACATCGAGCCATCTTTGTGATGGTACAGTTTTGTCTCTCAACTAGTCCATTTTGTTGTGGAGTGTAGGGTGTGGTAAACTATCTTTTGATGTCATGTTTAGCACAAAAGTTGTGGAATTCTTTAGAACATAATTCATCTCCATTTTCAAATCTAAGAGTGGTTATGGCATGTAGTGTCATAAATTGTCACCCATGACAATTTCACACTATGTTTTGCTCCCCTTTGCGTGCATGGACCTAATTGAACACCTAATTTCCTAAATTATGCATTTTGTGGCCCATTTTAAATATTTTCCGACAAATTGCAAGCACAAGACCTAAACATTCATTTGATATTGTGTCCCTGACACTTTAATTCCTAAAAAATAGTGTTGGGACACAGTCGCCTAGGGTGACTTAGTCCCCTTATTTTGGCTCCAAATTCAAATATGTCAGTGTCAGCATTTTATCATTTGAATTTCAAATGTTCAATGTCAACTGTCAAGATTTAATTTTCAGGAAATTAGAAAAATTGCATATAAATACCTAATTGTTGCATCATTTGAAGATCATCTAGCATTAACAAGAGACATCTAGAAAATTATTGGGAAATTTGGTGATCAAGCAATTATCAAGCAAGTCAAGAGCAACATTTCAAAAATTTATTGCAACAATTCAATATCCAAGCATCATGTCAAAGTGTGTGAGTTTGTTCATGTTCATGTTATGATATTGTTTGTTAAGACTAATCCTTGTAGGTCTCCAAGCAATTCAAGCAATTCAAGTAAACAAGATCCAGCCTTGAGGAGATTTGTATTGACTTCAGTCCTTCAAGGAAGCCATTGAAGGGTGGTGAGTTGCAACACTTTGTTGATTCGTCATTCCTTCCTATCATTTATCCATTTATCATTGGTATTGCCATTATGGAAGTGGAAACACTAACAGGGGATTTGACTAAGGCAAGCCCCTAAATAGCACAACTCTTTCTCTCTCTCTCTGAATGTATAGATTTCAGATCTGAAGATCGGGAGAAGTTTTAAGGTCAATTATTCATCACTGCAATTAAACCCTACACCTTGACAACAAACGGAAACTTACTTATAAAATTATCTGACAGTGATCCAACAGTGCGACAAGTGCAATCAGAAGGCTCGGATCTGGGATCAGAGGACTATAAAATTAGATCCAGAATCCTCCTACTGGGACATAGTCACCTAGCGTGACTTAGTCCTCAGAAATCAGGCTCAAATTCATATCACAAGTGCACAGTGTCCTGCTTTGTCTATTTCAACAGTTTGAATTTGTCTGTGATATTCTATACTTGTATTTGCATCAGAATTGAAATTTGCATCATTAGCTTAGTCCTTGCATTACATTTCATCCTTAGGTACATTCCAGATTTGGTCAAGGGCAAATTGACTCACCTTTCAGGTTGCAAGTCAATCTTATACCTTGTCCAAATCCATCAATCCATCCCCCCTATATGAAATATTTAGGAAAAGGTTTCAAACCCTAGAGCGCAATCCCTAAGGTTTCCCTTTTCCTTCGTTTCATGGCACAACCAAACTCTTTTTACTAAGGCTTTGAACTTTTGAAACTCAGTAAACACCTCGTGTTTTAATTTTAGAAAAATACCCACATTTTCCTACTAAAATCATCCACAAACAAAATAAAATACTTGCACCTAGTAACTGATGTCGTGTTCATTGGTCCACAAAGCTCTGCATGAACCAGTTATAGGACTCTCTTGGCTCTCCAAGCTTGTCCATCATCAAAGGGTGTTATATGTTGCTCCCAAGCTTGGCAAGCCGCACACACCTTGTATCTATTGCAAAATGTTAGGAATGCCATCTACCAAATTCTCTCGAGCCAACTAAGATAGGTAGGACAAATTGAGGTGTCCATACCGTTGATGCCAAAGAGTAGTAATGGTTGATGCACTCTTGGCTGCCAATGCATGTTCCTTGACCTATCCATTTTCAACTAATCTATACAATCCATGATCTTCTATACCAAGAGCAATAGTCTTCTTGGTATCCTTGTCAATGATACTACATTTGTGTTTCCTGAAAATGACATCTAAATTAAGACTGTCGCATAATCAGACTTACTAAAAGTAGATTGAGCTCTATTCCAAGTTTGTAGCACACATTGAGAAAAAGTAACTTTTTCCCTCCAATGATTAGCTGCATAATCCCTCTACCTTCAACCATGTACCTCTCACCACCACCAAAGATCACTGAATTGGAGCAAGCAATGTACTATGTGAACCAGTCTCACCTATTGGTGAATTGATGTGATGCCCCCTGAATCGATGTACCATGCAAATGACTCTAACTAATCTACTGGTTTTCGAGCCATGAAGGCATAGAAAGTTGATGCCTTCTCTTTTGAATGCTCTGCAACATGAGCCTTTTGTTGGTTCTGTTGAGGCCTTCTTGGTTGGATTTTTGTTTAGCCAGCCTTTTTCTACAGTGCTTCTTCATATGACCCAACTTGCCACAATAATGACATGCAATGTTTTTCAAATTCTTTGTTGCATCCTCATTGTGACCTTGTCCTTTCTTGTGTGGCTATTTGCTCGTACCTTTGTTGTTGGCTGCAAATGTTTGTTCCACACTTGTTTCACTATTGCTACCAAACTATTTCTTCCATCTGTCTTGGTGTAAGAACTTATTGCATCTTCAAACTTCAAGTCAACATATGTAGTGGTGATATTGAGCATCTCAATGAAATGCTCATTGCATGTGGTAAGCTTTTCAGTGTGATTACCACCATGTCCTCTTCCATCTTTCGACCAATGGCTAACAACTAATCCTTGATGTCCTTGATCTCGAGTAAATGCTCCTGCAAGGACATTTTCTCATTCATTGTGATTGGAAAAAGCATATTCTTCAAAAAGAAGGCCCTACCTTTATCTAAAGTTTCATGAAAGTCACATAGATGCTTTTAAATCTCAGTTGAAGTCATCACTATTCGGACTTCAGGAAGCATGGCATCGATCACTGGTAATTTGATCAGCATGATTGATTCTTTGTCATTCTCATCAAACTTGTCTTGGTCTTTACCCACAACTGTTGGCCAGGTGGCGGTACCAAGGACGATCTTTTTGAGGCATCGGTACTCAAAGATTGTTAGCATGTGTTGCTTGCAGGTGTTGTAATTTGCACCAATAAAATGTTGATTTCCTTCCAACATGATGTTGAGTAATGAAGCCATCTCTCCCGCAATTCAAAATCCCAAAAAACAAAAAAGCTTGCTGCTATTAGAAAAACCACTGAAATTTTTGGGAAAAAATTTGCAAAACCTAAGCAGTAAACTAAAAAACCCACAGTTTTATAGTAAAAAAATTGGCAAAAATTTTGGAATAGATCTACAAAAAATTCCAGAAAAAATATTACAAAAAATTTGATAAAATATCTCCAAAAAATTCCATAAAAATCTGCAAAAATTTCCAAAAAAAATCTGTAAAAAATTCTTTAAAAAATCTGCAAATAATCCACAAACAGCCACGATTTTGTACAAAAATTGCCAAAAAAGAGTTGAAAAATTATGATTATTCTAAAAAACTGTCGAAAATAGGTCTTAAAACCCTATGCAATTTTTAATTGTTAAAAAACGCACAAATTTTGTTAAAAAATCAACCAAAAAATCTCAAAAAAGACCCACAAATTTGTTTGAAAAAAATTCATCAAAAACCTTTGTACGAATCCATACAGCTTCCTTTGACACATTGGCACATTCTTTTGTGTCTCTTGCATGCAATTTGTCACTGCCAAAGCTCGTAGAATTCACAAACTCACCAATCACAATAATTTACAAAACCCAAGCTCTAATACCATATTACAAAAAAAGCACACTAAAAAATTAACCAAGATTGTATAAAAATCTATTAAGAATTAAAGAGCAAAAGCATCCTTATATAGGATAACAACTCATAGGATAAATTTGATAACTCATAAAGCAAAATGGAAATCTTATCCATAGAGGATAAGGATGACAAATATCTTATCCATAAAGGATAAGGATGACAACTCATAGGAAAAATATCTAAAGTCAACACATCTTTATTAAAGAAGATTCCTAAAGCCTATCCTAACAGCTAATTGACCATTACAATATAAATTTTAAAACATTATTTTAATATGCCCTGCCCTGTAATTGATTTAACTAGATACGAGTCCAAGCTTATCTCTAAATTTGATACCAAGCAGTATACTCATTATGTTTGCAGTTTGCTCCTCTATAGAACAATAATAATAACAAACATCTTCAATATTAATCAACTAGCGGATGTAATGGAGCTTCAATATGTTTGGTTCTGGCATTATAGACTAGACTCTTACTCATCCTAAGGACTCTCTGATTATAACAAGAGTAAAGCCATTGTAACAGAACCAAGATGAGGATCAACCAAGGTCCTATGCAACCACATTACTTCATACCTTATAATAATAGCTACCTTATATTGTGCTTCAATATAAGATAAGGCAATTGTATGTTCTAACTTGCTCTACCATGAAATTACTCCTCATCCAAAAGTAAAGATATATCTCATGGTAGATTAGACAATATAAACTGATCCAACCCCATCTGAGTCAATATATAGATATAGCGTGAAATTGGTTATGTCAATAAAGAATGTCAAAGGTGAGTGTTCCTTTAACAAATCAAAAAAATGTTTCACAACTTGCCAATGTTGTCAACACTCCAACAAAAAGCTAGAAAGAAAGTTTACAGAAAAACTTAAGCCTGGTCGTCTGGTAGTAAGATAAATTAAACTACTTATCAAATGTTGAAACATTGATTCATTGAATGGCACTAAAACAATGTTATTTGAGAGCTTTATCCCAGATTCCATAGATGTTAAATTACATTCAATCGTTTGGAATTTTTCTAACAAAGCTTTGGCATACTTAGTTTGCAATAAAAAATAGTATGATTAGATTGCTAAAATTCTACACCTAGCCTAGATCTGTCATTTCAAAAATTGAACAAATATCATATTTCACCCGTTGAAGTAAATTGACATCACCTTTGGTGGTGTGAAGATCATCAACATAGACAATTAGGATCGCCAAGTCACCACTGTTGGTGTGAATATTTCTAGTACCTAATAATTTATCTTGCTAGGGACTTGGGACTTATTCACATGTTAAGTTTACTTAGGATATAAGATTTCTTCTAGAGGTCTTAGTTGGCATTTCTAGATCTTATCTTTCAAGCTTGTAATGCTTGATTCCTAGGTTATTAGGTTGTTGGTTATCTCATGTCATAGGATCAAGACATGTCACAATCATGTTCAATCCTATTCCTCACCTTGCCTATATAAGCAAGGTCATTGTACACTTTGTAATATACTTCATACCTCATCATCATTTGATAGGTCTCAATATCAAGCAAGCTCATATTCTTGCATACCCTCTTGTAGAAGGAATCTATTGTTTTTACAGGTGGTCTTGGGTATAGAGGTAATCTTCAGCGTTTGCATGGTATCAAAGCCAAGCCTTTCAAAAGCCTTCTCAAATCTAAGGGTTGAGTTATTTCTAGTGAGAGATCTAGACTATTTTTAGTAAGGTTGAGTATGCTCTTCCCTTGCACCATTTGGTGAACCTGGGAATCATAAAAACTTGAAAAAAATACCATATTTGGAGGGTTTCTCTATGTGGGTTTTCATTGCAAGTCACTTTTGGCTTGTGTTGGAGGAAATCTGAGCTCAACTTTGAATTTAGGGCAGCTGAGAAAGTCAAGATCGGCTTTTGATTCACCTAAATCCGTCATGTTTTGCCAAAGTTATAAGGGTTTGAAGATTTCAAGATCCGAAGGTAGCAAAGTTTTTAGTGCACTTTGAGCCCAAATCAACCCTCACCATCGTCTTCAGAAGGCCCAAGAGACGAAGTTTCATATAAAATACGCCTATATTTCGCGTCAGGTGTTTTTGAGGCAAATTTTTTACCTGGATCGTATGGAAGGGAATCAATCAATAAAACCAAAAAAAATCAATTGCATCCTTTGTTGCTTGATACCTATCTCTATTCCAAAATGTGTTCTCAAGTGATAGTGGAAATCTGGAGTAGTGTGTGCTACAACATACGAATCCAAATTGGATCCACAAACTCTAGTCCCAACACTACCATTAGTGCTTGAAGTAGAAGGAAATGGTGGAATGCTAGAAATGGAAGTCTCCTTGACCTTGGCCTATAGCTGTCATCTCTTCTCTTTACCTCTTTTTTAGGTCATTTTTCTTCTCAAGGGCTCTTATAGATTTTGGACCTTGCATATAACATCAACTGGCACTTGTGTACAAGGAAGCATCTCGGCCAAGTATGCATGCAAAGTGAGATTTGTGGAAATTAATACCTCCCCCACTAATTTTCAATTTTCAATAATTGCAAACCAGCTACAAAAAGAAACACTTAATTTTTCTTTTGTTGAATTACCATATTTTTGACCAAATAAAAATGTGGCATAGGAATTAATGAACTGATCTTATAAAAGCATAACTTGCACCTTTACAAAGAATAAGCCACAATTAAGTCTTTGTGGTCTATAAGTATATAGAATTGTTCTACGGGACTCAAATTTCAACTGCCACAAAAAAGAAAGGCTTTGTTCATTCTTATCACAATACAGTAAATGGCCTCCAACATCCCCTAACTTATTTCATATTTAACACTTCAACCTTCCGCAGTTCATAATGTTAAATGAAGTAGCTTCCATGTGCAATTGTTTAAATATTTTGCAAATTTTAACTCAATTTCTGAAATGATAATTGATATTCGATATTCATTATTTACAAAGGAGAGGAAAACTCCTTATATAAAGAATTATTTAATATATGACCACTGATTTTTTTTTTCAGTTTATTTATATCACTGATATGCTGATTGTTTTCACTGTTATGTTGTTTGTATTTCTTTGATGGTGTTTTTTGCATGAGTTTATGATGCCATTCATTGATTCAACATAACAAATAGATAGATAACTTATATGCAGAAAATAACATTTAAAAACTAGCTAGCAATGATAACTTTTAGATTTGGTATTACTCAGGAAATTATATCAGGAATATCAGTATTCAACAAGCTCATTACAACTCAAAAATAATGTATTTTCAGACCTGGAAATTGTTTGCTAACAGCCAAACTTGAACTTCAAACCTCCAATGAACTGAAACACTAGCTGAGATGCCATGTCCCCTTCTTACCACGCCTAGCACCAATGAAAACCAGGCCCAGATTGCTATGAGAAAGCCTATGCATCAGCAGGCTTCAAACTCTAAAATTACCCACAAATGGCACCACCTGGGGGAGGTCGACCTGGCCTAAAAAATTAGTTTTAGCTCAATAAAATATTGCACTTTGCAGATATATGCTCTTGGTCGCCTTGGCTAGGAGAATCCAAATATCCAATACCCAAAATGCAATCTCGAACCGATAAGGAGTTATGATCAAATAACCAGGTTCAGACCCTGTGAATAAAGTGCCCAGAAACTTCTGAAAACTCCTCAAAAAACACTTTGAAAATCACACCAAAAAGAAGCTACGCTACTACAAGCCAAAACCCAAACACCAAACATCAGAAGTACTCAAAAATATTCATCTCTCTTGACTGAAACTATTAATCTTGAAGCTCTGAAATGATTCCTGGATGAAACCACACCTCAACCAGCTAGGGTAGGTCTTGCACTACCGAAACCAGCTCCTTAATGCCAAGGGTTTTTGTCCTCAATACTTGGATTACAAACCTCTAGAATGATTCCAGCAGCATCTCCTTATGCAACCATTTTCAATATGGCCAAATGAGAGCCGAAACTCATATTTATAAAGTGAGGGAAGGATTAGGGCAACTTGCATTTGAGTTTGAATATATTTCCCTCGACATGAAATTACCTCAAGAGGGGCATCCAACTTTTTTGCCTCCAAAATTCCACTTTTGATTTTTTAATTTAAAATTGACATTAAGCCCAAACTAAGCGTCCCACCTAATAAGGCATAACATTAGCCTTTAAAAATGATAAATAAACATCTTTTCTAGGCATCCACTTGAAATACATGGCCCCTCTTTTAAAACAAGGTTGTGCAACTAGGCCAAGGGGTTTTCCCATAAGGAACCTATTTTGCCTTATCCAGCCTTCTAAAACAACGTTATCTCATTAGGCACCAAGGTACTCCTTGATGACCACCTACCCCCTTACTTAAATTATAAAGTTATACTATTAAAATAACTTAACTGACTTATAAAAAGTGAATATTAAATAATTTAACCTTAGGCTCTCCAACACCACTATAGAAATAAACACTACTAAGGACACTAAGAGTCTAAGACTAGCTTCCCAAAATAGACTTGCTATAAATAGCAACTACTAAAACTAGGAAGTGCTCACCAAATAACAAACTAGCCAAAACATTAAAGCTCGTCAAACAACTCCAACATACTGCCCAAATAGGAAACCTTACATTGCATTGTTGCCTGGACCGGTTACTAAATATAGTACGTACTAAAAATAGTGAGCCAGAACCACACTAGCCCAAAGGAGGACATCAAAAATGGGGACATTACAAATTACAAGACTATGTTTCTAAAAAGAAACAATCGTTAACTAAAGCAAACTAAGTTAGTTAAAAGTAAACTACCGACTAACTAAAAGCTAAGATGACCATTAAATATTACAATAATACTTTAATACCCTCCCCTAATGGTCATCCTACTAACTACACCAAGCTTATCCCAAAATTTTATAAATTTATCCATATTGAGAGGCTTGGTGAGAATATCTACAATCTGATCCTCAGTTGGAACATACTGCAACATCACAAATCCATCTTCAACAAGCTAGCGGATGAAATGACAATGAAGCTCAACATGCTTGGTTTGCTCATGGAAGACTGGATTCTTGGCAAGCTTTAGCACCCCTTGATTGTCACAAAACAAGAGTAAAGGCCCTGCTTTAGACATTTGCATGTCACCAAGCATCCTTCGAAGCCATACTGCCTCACATGCGGCCTTAACTGTTCCCCAATACTCTTCTTTTGTCGAGGAAAGAGTGCTTGCCTACTACTTCTTGCTTGTCCATGTGACTGCACCCGTACCAAGACTAAAAATGTACCCAGAAGTGGACTTCCTGTCATCAACTAAACCTACCCAATCTGAATCTGTAAAACCAACCAGCCTAAGATCTCTGCATCTACTGTAGAGAATGCCAATGTCAAGTGTCCCTTTCACATATCTCAACACTCGCTTCACTGCAACCCAATGCTCCGCCTTAGGGGCACTCGTGAAACGAGAAATGTAGCTCACAAAAAAACTGAGATCAAGACTAGTGGCAGTAAGATAGATGAGGCTGCCCACTAGTTGCCTGAATGCAGACTCATTCACCACTAGTGAGTCTAATTTGGCTGAAAGTTTCAGCCCCTTCTCCATAGGAGTGGATGAGATTTTGCAATCTTCCATCCTAAATTTCTCCAACAAACTCTTGGCATACTTCAACTGAGAAATGAAGATACTGTCACCTGTTTGCCAAACTTCTACACCCAGACAATAGTGTAGGACACCCAAGTCCGTCATCTCAAATGCCTGACACAAATTCAACTTGATATTTTCACCCAAATGTAACCTACTACCAATAATGATGATATCATCCACATAGATGACAAGAAGGATGATATCATTGTTAGTGTTTTTGACGTACAAATTTGAATCTGAGGGACTCCTCTGAAACCTTTATGCAACCAAATGCTTGTCAAATTCAAGTACCATGCCCCGGGTGCCTACTTTAGGCCATAAAGAGCCTTCAGCAATCTACATACCTTATGCTCTTTTCTTGCAACCTTAAAACCAAGACATTGCGTCATGTATACCTCTTCCTCCAAATCTCCATTGAGGAAGGCACTCTTCACGTCCATCCGGTGGACCTTGACCTTCCAGCCAAACTGTGCTACAATGGCTAGGACAAGTCAGATGGTACTCATCTTTGTTGTAGGAGCAAAGGTTTCCTTATAGTCAATACCTTCTCTCTGCGAGAACCCCTTAGCCACCAACCGAGCCTTGTATTTATCAAGTGTTCCATTAGCCTTGTATTTCACCTTGTATACCCATTTGTAGCCAATGGGTTTCTTCCTTGATGGAAGATCTGACAAAACCCACGTGTTGTTCTTCAAAAGACTATGATACTCAGAATCCATAGCCTTTTCCCATTCAAGTTTACCCATGGCCTCTGAATAATGTTGGGGCTCATAAACACTCTGAATGTTGGCCATAAGAGCAAAGTTTACTATGTTATTTTTGCTCTTGCCTCTAGACAATCTTCCCTCAACAAGCTCATCATCATGAGCATCACCAATGAGCTTCACCCGCCACTTAGGGTGAGAGGAGATGCACCTTCTTCCAAATCAAGATGAGCATCATAATGACTTGGGTTGCCTAGAATAATACCATCTAGATGTTGATCTAAGTTATCCAAAGGAAAATCTACTGGTACAAAATCTTGCCGGTTCAAAATCATCACAGTCCCTCCCTACTGGTAGAGGATCTTGCCTAGGAGATTCCACAATGTCAAAATCATCAAAATCCCTCCCTACAAGAGGAACTACTGAAAGCTTGGCTCCCAAATCCTTGGTCTTCAGGGGCTGATTGTCAGGACTCTTGATGGGAGAAGAGAGCAAAATAGGCTCAAACACAACATCCCTACTGAATGTCAAACGATCAGTAGCCACATCAATCAACCGATAGGCCTAATGATTGTCACTATATCCTGTTAACATCAACTTGGCTCTTGGATTCCAGCTTGGTCCTCTTGGCATCTAGAATCCAAATATACACTATCGAACCAAACACTCTAAGATGAGTGCTTCTTGGTTTCCTCCCAAACCATGCTTCCTCTGGGGTCATCTTCTTAACAGCCTATGTGGGAGACTAGTTAAGAAGGTATATTGTAGTATACACTACCTCGATCCAAAACTTCTTGCGAACATTCTTGTTCTCCAACATACAGCGGGCCATTTTAGTGATGGTATGATTTCTCTGCTCAACAACACCATTCTATTGAGGGGTATAGCGTGTGGTAAGCTGACGCTTAATACCATGTTTAGCAGAAAAGTCGGTGAATTGGTTGGAACAAAACTCACCCACATTATCTGACCTAAGAGTTATGATTTGACATCCAAACTCTTTTTTAACTAATGCCTTAAACTTTTGAAATTTCATTAAACATTTGTGGCTTTGCCTTGAGAAAATACACCCACATTTTCCTACTAAAATCATCAACAAATAAGAGGAAATACTTGGCACTAGTGACTGATGTAGTATTCATTGGTCCACAAACATCTGCATGAACCAACTGTAGAACCTTGGATGCTCTCCAAGACTTTCCATTTGAAAATGGAGTACGATGTTGCTTCCCTACTTGGCAAGCTCCGCAAACACCATGTGTCTACTGTTGAATCTCAAGTAAGCCTTCTACCAAATTCTCTCAAGCCAAATGAGAGAGGTAGGCAATGTTGAGATGCCCATACAACTAATGCCAAAGAGTGCTGAAAGATGAACTCCTCGCAACCAGCACATGTTCTAGAGGATCTCCCGTATCAAGCAGCCAATACAAACCATGATCCTCGAGCCCAACTGCCACAATTTTCTTGGACTCCTTATCAACAATTTGGCACTTGTATAAACTAAAAATGATGTCCAACTTCGAACTATGTCACATAATCTAACTCACCAAGGGAAAATTAAGCTCCATTGAGAAATATTAAATTTCTCCCACCAGATGTGATTTGGATGTTGCCCTTGCCGACAATTGTATACTCTTCGCCACCACCAAAAATGACGAAGTCAGAGCAAGCCATATATTTTGTGAACCAATCTCTCCTAATTGTAAAATGTCAAGAGGCTCCAGAATCAATGCACCATGCAGATGATTTGACACGATCTGCTGTTCGTTTGGCCATCAATGCATAAGAGGTAGACGCCTAGTCAAATTGCATAGATACCATCCCTGCCATTTTCCAAGAGCATGAAAAACAAGGTAAAGTCTGTGATTAGTTGGCACTAAACCCTGGACAATCAGTTGGCACAACTCCCACAATTTTAAAAAAAAATATCTAAAATGAGGCTCAGCAAAGCAAAGATTTTTTCAAAAAAACCTTCAAAAAACTCAAAAAAAGCAAGATTTTTTCAAAAAAAACTCTTCAGAACACCTTAGAAAATCTAGAAAATCAGGCCACAAATCTTTGAATTGCAAAACCCTAGGTCACCCACAAAAAACCTGCAAGAATCCGTCATTGGAAATCTGCAAAAATCTCCAAAAATCTGCAAAATATCTGCAAAAATCTGCAAAAAAGCTCCAAAAAACTGCAAAAAACTCCAAAAAATCTGCAAAAATTCTGAAAATCACCAAGAAGAAATCTTGAAAATCTGCTACCAAGAGGACTAGCGATCTTCTTCTTGTGAAAAACCCTAAAATCTGCTTCGAAAATATTCACAAAAATCTGTTCGAAAAAAAACTTTCAATTTTTTTTCTTTACAAACCCTCAATTTTTTATTTTTAAAAAAATTAGCAAAAAAAACTTCTGAAATTTTCCAAAAAATCTTCAAGTAATCAGCTACGAATTTTTATTTCTCAAAGTATTCGCCAAAAATGAGCCTATACTTTGATGCCATGAAATGATAATTGATATTCGATATTCGTCATTTACAAAGGAGAGGAAAACTCCTTATATAAAGAATTACAAGACAATTTTTCTAAAAAGAAACAATCGTTAACTAAAGCAAATAATGGAAAGTTACTAAAAGCTAACTGAAGAAAACTAAGTTAACTAAAAGCAAACTACCAACTAATTAGAAGCTAAGATGACCATTAAATATTACAATAATACTTTAATAATTTCATGTGTTTTCCATGTTAAAATAGTGGACTCAAAATCCTTGAACCCATAATCTTGGAAAATGTTATATGATTAACCAAGTAGTGATCTTCTATTTGACTACCAAGGGCCTAAAGCATTTGCATATCTTACATCTCTTATCTCCAAACTTTGGAGTCTTTCACATACTCTTGAAAGTTCACTCAGCACCAACTCATAATAATCTAGCTATTTGAATCAGTTTTTTTGAGATACAACTCAAAACATTAGTAAGAGTAGGGATAGAAAAATAAAATTTAAAAAGGTTCATTTTGCTTCTGTTACTTTTCTAGCCAAAGCATTGGATCACAGTTCCATATAACCCATTTCAAAATTTGTAGAATACCATATCTTTTATACTCTCAATAATCCAACTAGAATGCATCCTTCTCATTGAATCCAAATAAAATATAATATAATCCAGCATATAACATTATACAAGAAGGCTTGTTTTACTTTTTCTCTAAGAATAGAAGCTAAGTATCCCATGAAAGTTAGAAAATTTCCTCCACATTTTGTCATTAGAGCTTATTTTTTAAGTTGTACTGGTTAACGTTTTATTATATCATGCTAAACTATATCTGCAAAAAATCTAAACCCTCTGAAAGGACAAAAAGATGTAGATTGAAAGCAAGCAATGAAGTACAAATGATATGGAAACCATTTCTTTTCTCTCATTAAAATGTGTAAGGAGAGTACACATTTTATATTCTGTATCAACTACTATTGAATCCACTCGACGAGAAAGTCTTCAGGACAGAGACATGATAATGGTAGATTGAAAAGGGAACATATTACAATGGCAAGCATTTCTAAGTCAGTAATACACTTTTATAATGTTATAAATTCAATTTTCAACCATTCTATGAAAATAGAACATAGATATAATTTCAAAATATAATAAAGTGAAGACAACAGATTGTTTATATCATTATTCTACTTACTATTTCAGTGCAAGTTCCACCTGCAATTTGATCAAGTCTTGTTTGATGTTTCAAGAGAAATGGCCGTAAATATCTCACATATAGTTGTCTTGAACCCTGTTAACATGCATACCAAATGTCAAAAAAAAAAAAAAAGCAAATCATAAATTTGACAGTTATCCAAAATACAACTCAGGTAATGAAGATATGTTACAGTTTCAGTCAGAGGACAATGGTTCTATTTGTTCCTATCAAATTTCTAATGGCACTTACCTGCAAAACGTTATTCTTAGGTGTCCAGTAAATCTACAGCATATTGCAATTCTAGAGTATACATAAACCACAAATATTGCAATTCTAGATCAATGTCACCTACTCACAATGACTTGTTCAGTTAGTATAGGTTGGCACTGCTAAAGCATACAATCCCTAGCTACAAGTGGACATTTTGGTCAACAGATTAGTCCCTAGAGTCATGAGCTATGTCACAAGGTTTGCCAACTTTTACTGTATGAAGTTCAAAATTGAGCAAACTCTAAAAGAATCTTAAACTCACTCTAATTTGCCCTAAAATTCTTACAGAATAGGACTCCAGATTTTTTAGTTAAATTGTATTAATGATTTTAATTTAGAATTTCTATTTCTTCTATAAAATGAAAACTCACAACATGTAAAAACACATCACGAGCTTCACTATGTGCTTATCAATGCTTCAAATTACATTCGACATGAGTTGGAAAACGGTGTGTTGGTTGCATTGGTGAGTCAGTGACAGCAGCAGCTTTCTGTAGACATGATGCACATGTTTCAGGACCAATCTCTGAAAATTGTTGGGCCCAGTCAAGCTTTTGAATTCATGCTATAGTGAGAGAAATACCTTGATTCAATAAATCAATGGAGTTTGGACCTGTGAGGCTGTGAGTGCAACAACTGTTCACTGATTGAAGAGCTTACAGAAAAGTGTTTGGTGAGGGAAGAGAGGTCTAAGGGCATGAGTTCTGCGCTCAGGAAAAGAAGAGTTGCAGGTGTCGGGCAGAAGAGTTTCAAGTAG
The DNA here is from genome assembly GCA_007258455.2 of Sequoia sempervirens. Classification (NCBI taxonomy): domain Eukaryota; kingdom Viridiplantae; phylum Streptophyta; class Pinopsida; order Cupressales; family Cupressaceae; genus Sequoia; species Sequoia sempervirens. Next base: position 624,138,901 of record VDFB02270651.1, read on the forward strand.
GGAATGATCTTTTTTTTGTTTAAAACTTTTGTTTGCATTTTAGGTTAGGTCAAGTTTTATTTTATTTTATTTTTGTTTTATTGAATTTAATATATTAAATTTAATCTATAACTCAATCTCACACAATTATTATTTTTATTTTATTTGTTTCGTTTTTTAATTGGTAAATTGAGATCATGGGGACCACACCCTTGCTAAAACGAGGGAAAAATATAGGATGCATCAGACCCATAAATAGGGGTGCATTACAATTATAAGACTCCAATAAGTCAAAAATGGAGACTCGTGATGATTCTCTGTGAACTAATTTTGAAGAATTCTTGCCCAATTTGTCATGAGATCGGATGTGCACATTGTATAGAGTTCAATCCCTTTTTATTGCATTATTCTTTCTCTTTAGAACGATTGTGCATGGTCCCATAGCATTTTCATCAGCTGAGGGTGACTGAAGCCTGATAACACCCAAAAGCTTTAGTCACTAGACCATTCTCTAAATAATTTATTGAGGAAAAATTAAAAATCTCAATTATAGCAAGATCTTTTGATGTTGATGCCAACATTTGTACCAGAGCGGATTTTTGCTTAACTGGGGATATATTCATTTTCTTTGGAGAAGTCTCCAGAGGATTTTCTGCACTTTTAGGTGGTGTTAGCAATCCCTCAATTATCTCCGAAGCCTCCCCAAGCAAACATTCAATAGTCAAATGGTGGAAAAGAGCTTCTTTCCACCACGAACCTTGACCGTCCCATTTGTATTTAATGTTGGGGCAATTAACAGCAATGTGTCCAGTATCAAAACACTTGCAGCATCAAAAGAGTAGCCCCTCATAGTCCAAGGCTTGTGCCCAGCTACAATTTGCTACTTTTAAAATAATATCCGCAGGAAAATATTCTGTGATATCTAGTTCAATCAAGATCCAGGCAAAAATTGTGTGGATGAAGTCAAAAGTATCTGTATCTGATGTTAGGAAGCAACCCAGCAAATTTTGAATGGCTTCCAAACATGAGTCAATCTAAAACTGAAGTGGAACGTTTGGGAGGCATAACCATACCAGCATAATACTAAATGATTCTGTGAGGGGTTCAAATCAGGATGCCATGGTTTCAACATCAGTGCATGTTGGCTCCAAAACCAGAGGCAATTGCACAAAATATTGCTTTGATCCTAAACGTTGTTGAAAACCACAAGCACAAGGGTATATTTCAGTATTACCTGTCAGAAAGGGGCGGTAGTTTTCAGTCAACCACTTGTGCAAGTCTAGAAGGCCAAGCCAGGCCGAAGAAGTTAAATCTGCCAATTAATTAGTTTGCTACATAGAATTCTTCACACTCAACAATTTCATCTTTTATAGCACTGCCAAATTCCAAAAGGTGGGAATTTCCACTCGTTGTGGGGGCTTGGCCTACCATATGGGTGACTCCTGGTTGAGTTGCAACAGAATCAGCCCTGATATGAACAACCACACCATTAATTGGGCCCAAAGAATTGTTGCAACCAATATAATTGTAAGGTGAGTCTCTAAAAGGGATGTTGCAAGTGTCAAAATTCCCAAATCTGGAATTCTTCTTTGACAACCTTGAACCCAACGCTAGGAAATCAAATATGGCACAACCTAATTTGTTCTTTTGTTGCCTTGTGCCATGACCAGTTGTAGGGCAGTTGTAGGGCAGTTGTAGGGTTCTTCCATTGCTCTGAGTTTGGAAGTGCTACTTTATGGTCCTTTGAGCTAGGGTTTATCATGGCATCCTTAAAGGAATGTTCTAAAATCGACAGAGGGTGGGGATTCCGGTCACCAGCATTGTGTTTGATTCCTTCTGCAGTTTGTAGTCACCATTGGCCGCCAACACTCCGTTGCCCAGCACCTCATGATCAATTCTCCAAATTCCTCAATTTTCACAAACCCTAGTATCAGCAATATTTGGGAGCACCATCACTATGCACAAAATTATTTATTTAGTTTTTTATTCAATATGTCAAATATTATATATTAGATATATTATAGTTGAAATTTTTTTTTTAGTTCAATACATTTAGCAATTTAAAACAATTTTGTGGATTTATTACCTATATATTTTTAGAAATTCAAATTATATATTAGGAAAACCGAAAATTTAATAATGATTTTGTTTTTTCAAATTTTTCATTGTCAAACTTATCTGAATTTTATCTCTGCCAAACTCAAACACAAACACAAACCTTGCAACAAAGGTTCTGGGCAATCTACCCTTGAGCTTGTGAATGATGTTTGATGTGATCAACACAATGAAACTTCTAAATGATGTCTAATGTAATCAATACAATGAAATTTTTGAATGACGTCTGATGTAATCAAAATAATGTAACTTTTGAAAATGGCCAGCTAAACCATTTGATCTGTAACTTTGAATTAATGTCAAATTTTCCTTGCTCTCAAACTCTTTTTGAAGATTCCTTTTGTTGATAACCCAATATCCCCATGAACCAAAACCCTGTAATGATGGATGAAAACCCACTGACATAAGAGTTTAATGTTGTATTCATTCTGGGAGATGTATGAGATACAGAGTACATTGAACTAGTTTGTAATCAAAGAAAATTTTTAAGTTCAAACACAACTTTAGCATGTATTCATCCAATTAAAGATAGTGTTTTTAAGTGTGTGTCTTTTCAAGAAATTGTAAAATGCAAATTATTTCCTTATTTTAAGGAGAAATGAGAACAATCCAGCAAACTAAGTAGATGGAACAATAAACAACCAAGTGAAAGATACATTCATAATATTGTGAAAATATTATGAAAGAAATGGTGAAAATAAGCTAAAAAAAGTTGTGCAAAAACCTTAAGGCATGGATACATACACAGCTAGGTGAAAGCTGAAGCCAAATTAGGAATGCAAGCTTTGCATGGTAATAAAGAGGAAACCTGCAGATCAGAAGCATCAAATTGAATGTTAGACTAAAAGCTCTTGGATGGCAACTACAGAGGAAAAACAAATTCATTTTATTTGATGCACAGTATCAGTTTTGTTCATCATCCCGAGCATGGGAAAGTATGAAGTATTAAAGAAGAATTTTTAGAAAGAAAATATGAAACAGCCATTACCCACGGTTCTATTAACCAGTGAAGTTAACTTTGCAATTCACAGCTAATCAGAGAAATCCTCACCATTGACACAGAAATAAAGGATTACTACATAAATTTAGCAATCGGTAACACAAAGTTACTAAGAGTTTGAATTGCAAAAAGCCAACTCAATTTACTAGTGTGAAACATTAAACCTCGGGTGCCAAAAAGACTGTACAAACTATATACTTTTACTGAATGCAGCAAGAAACAGTAACATTATTTCTGCATTATGTTATCAAACAGTACCATCACTAAGAAAAACCAACAAAAGTACAGTTATCCAGTGTTTTGATATAACACAATAAGGGGTTAGGAATCCTCCTGATTTAGGCCAAAAAGAGAAAATATCCAAGGTGTAGGTTACCGAACACCTAAGGAGGCACAAAACTAAAATGAAATTACTTGCACCAGAGAAGAATATAATAGGTAAGAAGATGCAATTACTTGATAATAATAAGCCACTTTAAAGGGGCAACCTTCAAAAATCTTCAATAAGAACAAAATTTGCAATATGATAATCAAATATTTATTATTAACCATTACCTCCTCTATATACCCTACTTATGCCATGGAGGCTACCTAGGCCAACCCTATTACTAATATGAAGTTATAGAAATGACCATATGACTTAATTAAAGGTTATGCTAGTCCAATGCCAGCCACACATATCCGAAAACAAACTATAGGTTAACGGAATATAATGCCTATACCCTTAAAACCAATGTTGTCTTCAATATAGTCAGTCTCAAGATACTTCTGCAAGAACACTTCATCCTCCCTTGTTGCATCTTCACTAGCCAGATTCTTCCAGTTAATCAAATACTTTGTAATTGCTCCCATCCGCAGACTCTTAATGTGCATCTTAAGGATTTCTTGAGGTTATAAAATGATTTTACCCTCTTCATTAAGCTCTGGTAATTCTATCTTAGTTGAAACTCTTTGTCCAATAACCTTCTTAAAGCAGAAAAGATGGAAGACCAAATTTAGTTTCACTCACTGAGGTAACTCCAATTTGTATGCTACACTGCCAATCTTCTGCAAGACTTGATAATGGTTATAATACTTGAGTGAACAAAAAATTCCGTTCTGTTATTTCAATGGCATCTGCTTATACAGTTGTAATCACACGAAGACCCAACCTCCTACTTTAAAATTTCTTTCACTACAAAGTTGATCAGCTTGCTGCATCAATCCATTATGTGTCATTGGCCAAGTAGCTCTTGCTAGTGTTGAATATGTTCTTTAACTACTAAACTTTTGATTGTACCCTCAAAGAAGAGGTGATGAATGGTGCATGGTGGATGGTACCCATATATTGCCAAAAATGGAGGCATTTTGGATGAAGTGTGGAAAGAAATGTTAAAACCACCATTCTATTAGTGGCAACCATTGTACCTGCTCTCCTATTTAAACAATAGAGATAACCCTCCAAGCGCTTGTTCACCATCTCATTTTGTTTCTCCATTTGGGCATGATATGATGGGCTATGAGCAAACAGATACCCAAGCATGAGAATAAAACAGTTCAAAAATCATTAGTAAATATAGGATCACAATCAATTACTATGAGTTTTGGGGTCCCATGCAACTTCTAAATGGTATCCATAAATGTTGATGCTAAAGTACTTGCTCAAATGGATGTGACAAAGCACAACATGTGCATTATTGGTGAATCCACAACAACCAAAATGACATTTTTTCCTTCAGACTCATACGAACTTGTGATGAAATCCATGGAGACATCTTCCCACCTTTGGTTTAGAATAGATAAAGATTGTAGAAGACTTGGAATCTTAATTGTCTCCCCTTATTTTGTCGACATACCATGCATTCTACCACAAATTTCTAGACACCCCTTCCCGAAAGAAATCTTGCTTGATTCTATGATGTTTTCAAGAAGCAACTACTGAAGCATGGAGCTCTACCATAACCTTAAGCCTTAAGGGTTGAGTTCTCACACATGTACATATTGTTTGTGTACTATAGAGCATCTCCTTTCCATGAAAATTTCTTTGACACTCTTTAATCC